>CAWUFW010000911.1:1307500-2507500 GCA_963921515.1 Calotriton arnoldi | reverse complement strand
TTTCTTCAGAATCTGATTAAAGATTGAGGGACTTTCAGTATACCCTTGAGGAATTCGGCACCATGCCAAAATACACTCTCCGAACCGGAACGCAAATAATGGCTGGCTGTCAGGGTGCAATGGAATAGAAAAGAATGCATGGCACAAATCAATAACTGTGTACCATTCTGCATCATGTGGAATCTGATACAGTATTACAGCGGGGTTTGGCACAATTGGGCAACAAGGAATAACAATCTTATTTACCTTTCTCAAGTCTTGCACTATCATATATGTTCCATTTGGCTTTTTCAATCCCATCATAGGTGAATTACATGGGCTACTCATTATTTCTCTAAGAATTCCTTGTTCAATCATCTTATTAACTACAGGTGTTATTCCCTCAATGATTTCTGGCGTTAATTTGTACTGCGGAGTGTTTGGGAAATTTGTTCCTTCTCTTACAGTAATTTTCACAGGATCAATTCCTCTCATTAGTCCAATATCTTCGCCTGTGAAATCCCATACATCAGACCTGACTACTCTTTTCAATTCAATAGGGATTTTCTCTGCATCAAACACAGGAAACATGTCATTCACTCCTGGTTCCAGTTCTGCCATTGTCATTTTATACAGGACATCCTCGTCTGGTGTCTGGAAAGCAATACCATCTGGGGTACAGTAGATGGTGCAATTCATTTTACAAAGTAGATCGCGTCCTAATAAATTTACAGGACTGCAATCACAAACCACAAAGCGATGCATCTCTTTCAATGGTCCAACTTTTACCTCTACTGGTTTTGTTAGAGGGGTTTTAATCTGCCTGTTTGAAACACCTACAACTTGGATATATTCTCCTGAGAGAGGAAGGTTTGGAATTTCCACTGATCTAACAGTAGAACGGGTAGCTCTAGTGTCCACAAGGAATGTAACATTTACACCATTCACTTTTCCATCCACAAATGGACCCGACTGATCTACCTCTAGAGTTGCGCCAAGCACGCACTCTTCTTCCTCTCCTAGGCACCGTCATAAGCTTTCATCCGATTAATTTCCATCCTGCCGTAACCAATACTGCGAAACTGCAGCTGCGCGCGGCAATTTTGTTACCTGCTCTCCTCCGTAGAATCCTGTCTCTGTACTGTATCTCTGAGGATTTACACTCTTTGGAAGAGGTGGTTGCGGCACCTGACACTGTTGAGTAACTACCTGCGGTTGTTGCAACTGTTGGTAACTCACCTCATTCTGCACCTGTGGATTTAATGGTTGATTTTCTGTATTAGCTTTTGGAGGAAATTTACACTCATTTCTCCAATGTCCTAATTTTCCGCAATTATGACACGGCCATTTCTTTTTGGCCTCTTCTATACTCATTTGACCTTTTCCCTTACCTATATTCGGTTTGGATTTAGTCTGCCCTGCATCACTAGATTGATTATTCATCTGAGCTTCTTGCTTTTCTGCAACCTTTACTTGTGCCCACATTGCCTTTTCCTTGAGTTTACGCTGTCTACACTCAATATCGTCACTACAATATTTTGCATATCTTAATACTTCATCTACTGTGCTATTCTGCCAACACAACATATGCTGCTTAATCATTTCACTTATTTCAGGTTTTAAGCCATATACAAATCTATACACAAAATGACTCATGTCCTTTTCACTCAAATTCTCATAACCATTATACTGTTTAAAAACCAAAAGCAGTCTCTCATAATAGGCATGTACAGATTCCTTACTCTCCTGAGTTGTTCTATCAATTTTAACCCAGTCCGTTTCTTTTGGTGGGATTTTATTTTTCAGAAACGTGATTGCCTGTTCATATTTTCTCATTACTTCTGAACCTGGGGCTCCTGTTTTTGCATCTCTAGGATATTCTTCCTTCGGCCAGTCAGTTGTAATCTTACACTCTGTCCATAAATCTGCTGGTACAACAATTTCAAACAATCCATCCAAATCTTCCCACAACACTTTTGAAACTTTTACAAACCTTTCTACCTGTCTGTACCATTCTACGGGTTTCTCTCTCAATCTTGGAAAGTCATTTGTAAATGACAATATATCTTGTCTGGACCAGGGGACATGTACATAGCTTCCTCCTGGAGTTTCCCTCATTGGATATTCCATTACTATCGGTTCTTTCTCCTTCACCGGAAAAGCCAATGAAGCTTTATCAGTCGTTCCCTCCTTTCTTCTTATCCACCTGCTTCTCCACCTGTCCACATCTCCCCATTTTCTTAATAACACAATCAGTTCCTTTATTTGTGTTAACCGTCCTGAAGTGTTCAGATTTTCTATATCCTGTTCACTAAAGTCTACCCTGTACGGTTTCTGCAATCCTCTGATTTTTCCAAACTCTACTCCTAGTTGATTCGCTGTTTCTTCCAATTTTTCATGCAAGTTCCTAGCTCTCCAAGTAACACTTTTACACATGAACATTAACTCGTCATCTTGGTAGGACTTCAACCGATCTGTACCAATAGTCCCTAGAATCAATTCCTCCATATCTATTTTTAATCTGATCACATCCAAAGGTTGTGGTTCAGCATCTTTCTTTTGCAAGTTCCTCACCCACTCATTTAATTCTTCTGCAGTCGGACCCACAGGGGTTTTATTTATTTCTGCCCAATTTGCACTTCTCTCTGAGGTCTCAGTTGCTGACTCGGTTCCCATAGGAATCCTATTTATCTGACTCCCATTAATTGTCAAATTTGTAGGTGGACTCGACCTACATGAACCAACAGAATCTCTTGCCTCTCTATTTTCTGGAATTATCCCTTCTCTCACTTTTTGCATACTAGAGTTCAATGGGATTGTCAAGGAATGCTCATCTATTCTTTGATTTTCAAATACCGGAATTACTGGCCCTATCGTCACTGGCACAGTCACAGCTTCCATATTCTTTGTTAATTCTCTTATCTTTTCAGTCAACTCTCTTGTGGTTCTGGCTAATTCAGTTGTATTACCATTATCATGCTTCACATTCTGTGGTGTTTCTAATTTATCGAATGACCTATTTATTTCAGAATTTCGTTCAGGGCTTTGATTTCTTACAGTTTCTATTGGCGGTGCATTTGGAGTCACCACCGCAGAATTCGGTTGATATGGAGGAGGTCTTTTATTTAAAATGTCCTCCAGCAACTCATTCTCTGTGTCGCTAACTCCATACCCATACCTTTCTGTTACTGCATGCTTCTTTTTCTCCGTACACTTTCTCCCTGTAATCTCTTCAACTGTTCTGACAGGAAACAAACCATCCGTCATGTTAGCATACCGCCATCGTCTCATCCTGTCTTCATGATTCAATCCCCATTCTCTTCCATGGACTAAACTATAATTCTTTGCACCTCTGTGTCTTTCCCTTTCATACATCTCATCTTCCCATTCACCTAAAGCTTCAAACTGTGTTGGTCTAGGTTCAAGTTTCATCATCTTTTTTCTCAAATTTCGAAGTACAGCTGTGCTAAATGAACCATTTTCTGGAAATGCCAATACCCCATCGCCTTGGGTATATTTCGCCCAATTTTCCAACCAAATACATGTATGATAGCCATATTTCAACATCATATGAGATGCTGGCGTTTTCGGCGGAGGAAGTACTTCTCCTTCCCTAGTCACTACCTTTTTGTCTTTCTTGAAAAAGTTTTTAATCTTCGCAAACCATGACGGTTTCTCTCTACCATACTCATAATAAGCCATAATTCACTGTTCTTTTTCTCAAACAAATACACGAAAATCTTCACCACTCTGTTCTTTCTACTGCTCGGCTATTCGGACCTATCCCAGCGCGTCTCACACTGACTCACCAATCCGAAAGCTCTACGTCACTTTCACACTAACCAATACCAGCGCGTCTTTACACTAACGCACCAATCAAGAAGCTCTTCGCTCATCCACAACTGGCCAATACCAGCGCGGTTTTTGTTGCCAGGTAGGTCGCTCCCCCACCACACAGCTCCGCCTGTGTTGTCTGCCCGCTGCTCCTGTAGGTAAGATCGCCCTCCGCTTGTGGCCCCGGTGCCCGTTTTGTCTGCTCTCCCCCTGTTTTTCCTTTCTGTGCCCCTCGCTGCCCCACTGTTGTTGTGCCCGTGATTTTGTCTGCTCTCCCCTGTTTTTCCTTTCTGTGCCCCTCGCTGCCCCACTGTTGTTGTGCCCGTGATTTTGCCTGCTCTCCCCCTGTTTTTCCTTTCTGTGCCCCTCGCTGCCCCACTGTTGTTGTGACCGTGATTTTGCCTGCTCTCCCCCTGTTTTTCCTTTCTGTGCCCCTCGCTGCCCCACTGTTGTTGTGCCCGTGATTTTGCCTGCTCTCCCCTGTTTTTCCTTTCTGTGCCCCTCGCTGCCCCACTGTTGTTGTGCCCGTGATTTTGTCTGCTCTCCCCCTGTTTTTCCTTTCTGTGCCCCTCGCTGCCCCACTGTTGTTGTGCCCGTGATTTTGTCTGCTCTCTCCCTGTTTTTCCTTTCTGTGCCCCTCGCTGCCCCACTGTTGTTGTGCCCGTGATTTTGTCTGCTCTCCCCCTGTTTTTCCTTTCTGTGCCCCTCGCTGCCCCACTGTTGTTGTGCCCGTGATTTTGTCTGCTCTCCCCCTGTTTTTCCTTTCTGTGCCCCTCGCTGCCCCACTGTTGTTGTGCCCGTGATTTTGCCTGCTCTCCCCCTGTTTTTCCTTTCTGTGCCCCTCGCTGCCCCACTGTTGTTGTGCCCGTGATTTTGCCTGCTCTCCCCCTGTTTTTCCTTTCTGTGCCCCTCGCTGCCCCACTGTTGTTGTGCCCGTGATTTTGTCTGCTCTCCCCCTGTTTTTCCTTTCTGTGCCCCCGCTGCCTCTCGCCACTCCCGCCGCTGCGTTCCCTGCGGCCCCGCCCCCTGACTGCCCATTCGCTGCCCCTGCCTCCCGCCTCCCAGCTGCTCCTCCCTCCCACCTCCCCATAAATGGCGGCCGCTGCACGGTGAGGAGAGCGACCCTTGACCTTGCCAGGTAGGTCGCTCCCCCACCACACAGCTCCGCCTGTGTTGTCTGCCCGCTGCTCCTGTAGGTAAGATCGCCCTCCGCTTGTGGCCCCGGTGCCCGTTTTGTCTGCTCTCCCCCTGTTTTTCCTTTCTGTGCCCCTCGCTGCCCCACTGTTGTTGTGCCCGTGATTTTGTCTGCTCTCCCCCTGTTTTTCCTTTCTGTGCCCCTCGCTGCCCCACTGTTGTTGTGCCCGTGATTTTGCCTGCTCTCCCCCTGTTTTTCCTTTCTGTGCCCCTCGCTGCCCCACTGTTGTTGTGCCCGTGATTTTGCCTGCTCTCCCCCTGTTTTTCCTTTCTGTGCCCCTCGCTGCCCCACTGTTGTTGTGCCCGTGATTTTGCCTGCTCTCCCCCTGTTTTTCCTTTCTGTGCCCCTCGCTGCCCCACTGTTGTTGTGCCCGTGATTTTGTCTGCTCTCCCCCTGTTTTTCCTTTCTGTGCCCCTCGCTGCCCCACTGTTGTTGTGCCCGTGATTTTGTCTGCTCTCCCCCTGTTTTTCCTTTCTGTGCCCCTCGCTGCCCCACTGTTGTTGTGCCCGTGATTTTGTCTGCTCTCCCCCTGTTTTTCCTTTCTGTGCCCCTCGCTGCCCCACTGTTGTTGTGCCCGTGATTTTGTCTGCTCTCCCCCTGTTTTTCCTTTCTGTGCCCCCGCTGCCTCTCGCCACTCCCGCCGCTGCGTTCCCTGCGGCCCCGCCCCCTGACTGCCCATTCGCTGCCCCTGCCTCCCGCCTCCCAGCTGCTCCTCCCTCCCCCCTCCCCATAAATGGCGGCCGCTGCACGGCCGCGCAGCGGACGTGCGCAGCGGGCGCGCCGCTGGCGCGCCGAAGGCGCGCCTAAGGCAAGCCCGTCTGCGCCCGTCCGCGACTGGACCGCGCCCAGCGCCAGAACCCCTGGAACCCACCAACGCAACACTACTCGACGGACCTACGACGCCGCCACACTCACCGCACTCAATGCCGGCCGGAACCCTGCCTGCTACCGAGCCTCACCGAGACGCACCCACGGACCCTTCGCCTGCCAAGCCTGCCGATTCACCTGCCCCCGGACGTGCACCACCTCCGCCAAGTCGAGCAACAGCAGCAACCACCTGAAATGCATCCTGCTGAACACCCGCTCCGTCCACAGGCACGCCGTGGAACTCTGGGACCTGCTCGACGCAACAGCACCGGACATCGCCTTCCTCACCGAGACCTGGATGAACGCCTCCTCAGCGCCCGACATCGCCATAGCCATCCCGGATGGATACAAGATCACCCGGAAGGACCGCGTCAACCAGACGGGAGGAGGCATCGCCATCGTACACAAGAACACCATCCGCATCTCGACTAACTCCGACGAGACCTTCTCCGCCGCCGAACACCTACACTTCCAGATACACACTGACCCCAAGACCACCCTCCGAGGCACCCTCATCTACAGACCCCCGGGACCACGCACACTATTCAGCGAAGACATCGCAGACTTCATCAGCCCGCACGCCATGCCCTCAGCCGACTACATCCTCCTAGGGGACCTCAACTTCCACCTGGAGAACAACAACGACAGAAACACCACCGCCCTGCTGGACAACCTCGCCAACCTCGGACTCAAGCAACTGGTGAACACGCCCACCCACTACGCCGGCCACACGCTTGACCCCGTCTTCTCGTCCAGCAAGCACATCTCCTTCAGCCACGCCACCGGACTCCACTGGACCGACCACAGCTGCGTCCACTTCAGCTTCAGAAAGACTGCGACCCACCACCACCCGCAACAGGCTCCCCGCCGGAGCTGGAGCAAGATCACCGTCGAGCAGCTCACCGCCTCCCTCAGCCAGAACACACCCACCAACACAACGGACCCAAACGAAGCAGCCAGCAACCTCGCCAAGTGGCTGACCGCCTGCGCCGACGACCTCGCACCACTAAAAACCCTCCCAGCAGACCCGGAAGCAAGAAAACCCCTTGGTTCACCAACGAACTCAAGGAATCCAAGAAGAACTGCCGCACTCTCGAGAAAACCTGGCGACTCGACCAGACCACAGACAACAGGACCGCCCTCAAGCACGCCACCCGCAAACACCACCAGCTGATCCGTGCCACCAAGAAGTCGGCACTCAAAGAACGACTGGACAACAACGCCCATGACAGCAAGGAACTTTTCAGCATCGTCAAAGAGTTCTCCAACCCCAGCGCCGGAAACAACGACATCACCCCCTCGCAAGACCTCTGCAACTCACTCTCCGCGTTCTTCCACCGCAAGATCACCGACATACACAACAGCTTCGACGCACAAACAACGCACCCTACCGCCGAACCAACGCCCGCCACCACCACCCTCTGCAACTGGACCCCGATCAGCACCGAAGACACCACCCGCACGATGAACTCCATCCACTCCGGATCACCAACCGACCCCTGCCCACACCACGTCTTCAACAAAGCCGACGCCACCATCGCACCCCATCTCCGGGACATCATCAACTCCTCCTTCCACACCGCCACCTTCCCGGAGAGCTGGAAGCACGCCGAGCTTACCGCCCTCCTGAAGAAACCAACGGCGGACCCCACCGACCTCAAGAACTACCGTCCCATCTCGCTCCTTCCGTTTCCGGCCAAAGTCATCGAGAAGACCGTCAACAGACAGCTTGCCGCCTTCCTCGAGACGAATGGATCCCTCGACCCCTCGCAGTCCGGGTTTCGGGCCAACCACAGCACCGAGACCGCCCTTATCGCAGCCACCGACGACATCAGAACCCTAACCGACAACGGGAAACAGCTGCCCTCATCCTCTTGGACCTCTCTGCGGCGTTCGACACCGTCTGCCACCGCACCCTAGTGAAGCGCCTCAGCAACATCGGAATCCGAGAGAAAGCACTGGAATGGATCATCTCGTTCCTCGCCGGAAGAACCCAGAGAGTCCGCCTCCCCCGTTCAGATCCGAAGCCACCGAAGTCATCTGCGGCGTTCCACAAGGATCCTCACTCAGCCCAACCCTCTTCAACGTCTACATGAGCCCCCACGCAGCCATCGCACGCCGACACAACCTCAACATCATCTCCTACGCCGACGACACCCAGCTGATCCTCTCCCTCACCAACGACCCCACCACCGCCAGAGCCAACCTACACGACGGGATGAGAGACGTCGCCGACTGGATGAGGAACAGCCGCCTTAAACTGAACTCAGACAAGACGGAAGTCCTCATCCTGGGCTCATCACCCTCCGCCTGGGACGACTCCTGGTGGCCCCCGGCCCTGGGCACCGCGCCCAAGCCAACGGACCACGCACGCAACCTGGGCTTCATCCTGGACTCCTCCCTGTCGATGACCAGACAAGTCAACGCCGTCTCATCTTCATGCTTCAACACCCTGCGCATGCTCCGCAAGATCTTCAGATGGATCCCCACTGACACCAGGAAGACCGTCACCCAGGCACTCGTCACCAGCCGACTGGACTATGGGAACACCCTCTACGCCGGAACCACAGCCAAACTTCAAAAGAGACTCCAGCGCATCCAGAACGCCGCCGCACGACTCATCCTGGACATCCCCCGACACAGCCACATCACCGTGCACCTGAAAGACCTGCACTGGCTCCCCGTCAGCAAGAGAATCACGTTCAGACTCCTCACCCACGCACACAAGGCCCTCCACGACCTGGGCCCAAAGTACCTCAACGACCGCATGACCTTCTACACGCCCACACGCCAGCTACGATCAACCAGCCACGCCCTCGCCACCGTACCACGCATCCGCAGAACCACCGCCGGAGGAAGATCCTTCTCCTACCTGGCAGCCAAGACCTGGAACTCCCTCCCCACTCACCTTCGGCGAACCCAGGACCATCTCTCCTTCAGGAAGCAGCTCAAGACCTGGCTGTTCGAGCAGTAACTTACCCCCTCCCCCAGCGCCTTGAGACCCTCCCGGGTGAGTAGCGCGCTCTATAAATGCCGTGATTGATTGATTGATTGATTGATTGACGTCAGTTCTACTCCTGTCCTTACTGACCCCTCCTTTACAAAAATTATCGGCAGTTTTCTTTACCTTCTCTTCTCGACAAAAGTTATTAGTTACAACGTAAAACACATTACCATTGTCTGTTTCGCTAAACAAAAGAGATAGTTTGTTCTAACTTACAAGAATACTGTTTCGTTCGATAAGTGTAGCACTTCTCTCTACCTTACCCTTCTCTCAAGCAAGGGGTGAACCCGTTTCTCTGGGGATAAAACACATGTGGAGACTACACTGCTCCTGAGAATTAAGGCCAGAGTTTCACTAGAAAACCTGTTGCTATTTCACTCAAACGCATTTTCATACATGAAATGTCCCTAACATAACACAATCCTGTGTTATCACCAATTTGAAAATCAGACAATGCACTATTCCGTGTGACTTCTCTTGCCACACGTGTCCACTTCCTACTTCCCGGAAGCTTCAAAATTTCGACTTACACATAACCTAATACAATTCGACATAAAGTGTTAGACATGAAAAATCAATAAATCAGTAATCAATAATCACCAAACTAATCTATAGTAATCATAACTCTGCTACCAAGAAATCTGATCCAGCGCGGCTAATATAAATTTCTCCTTAGGACACTAATCCAGTTAAAACTCTTATGCAACCTATTGTCAATTAAACCTTATGTCGGTGGGGCCCATGACACCGCACAACATACATTCATTCAATCTCTGGATTTCACGCCAAGGAGAATGTGCTGCTGGACAAACGGGATACCTTGTTAAATGTGACAGAATAATAATTCATACATTATATGCATTAACCTTTGATCCTGTCGGTTCTAAACATCAAGGTACTCCGCTCTTTGGTCGATGGACCAACTAGTAGAATAAGTAGATGGTGATCAAGACCAGCTGAATCACAATTAAAACTTTTTAACATTATAAATCATAAATATACTTAAAGAACCACAGACTCCTTTTAAGTTAGAATATATTTTTATCTAAATTTTTCAATCAAATAAGTGAAATTCTTTATTAATCAAACACATTTAATATATCAATAAACATTTAAGAAAGGTTCAAGGGAAAAATGAAATTTATGCATTACCCATGGTCATAGGACGTTGACAGGAATGGTTCACCAAAACAAGATAAACCGCAGATCACACAATAGAACTCCCAAGCTGACTGACTGTCCCGCTAACCTCCTCAAACACACCTCCCGGACAGAATTCCCGCAACGATCTCGTTCCTTCCCCAGTCAAAATTCAAAGTCCAAAATGACAGAGTCTTTCGCAGTATTGAGGTGAAAAATGAAAAATAAAGAAGCGGCATAGTAGGAAAAACACCAACAGCAGCAGCATCCCACATAAGAACAGACTCTCTTATACCCTATTCTCTGGCTTACTACACATAAAAGTTGCAATCCAGGGGCAAGAATCACGCTAATTGGTCCATTTGAGGGGTGATGATGGTCACCTCATTGCCCTCCTTGTTCAAACTGGTTTAGGGACAATAAATCATACAATGAGTCTCATGACTCTGGGGTCAAAAACAGTCCAACTTGTCCATTTATTTTGTAGCGATCTTTGATGGTCACATTTTGGTTCGTCCATTGTCACTCGGTTCTTTCCCATCCATTCCTATTCCCAAGAATACATGCTGAATCTTTTTGGCACACTCTTTATTATAGGTCAGTTCGACCTTGACATCTCTCACTCCGGGCACAGGCCGCATTCACGTGACTTGATTTCTTTATTGCTTCTGCGCAGAGGCCATCTTGGCCGTCTCACGTGATCTCATCCTCTCCAGCAGCCATTTTCGAAGCATGGCCTAACAGGCCCGAACGAAGTATCATAAGAACAAACACAACCAAAATTAAAACAGAGAGAATAAGCCTTTCTGTTTACCACCCGCCATTCTAAAAACCCGTGTTAGGTGTTACCTAGCAGAAGCGACATTTAAAGCCATTTTACTTACCATCTGCATTCTTTGCCACAATACAAATCTACTACGTAACATAAATCATGCAAATTTCACTCTAATTAGTACGCAATCATAATACTAAAGTTAATTAACTTCACATTTGTAAATAGATTAGATTTTGCACAAATTTGCATGTTACCCATATAGTGTGTTTACTAAAAAGGGTGCATTTGTTGGTTAGTGCATGCATTTTCAAACAGTTAGTATTATTAAATTATTAAGAGGTCATTAATTTCCTAGGGGTACAAATTATTTTGTTTACCCTGCTCCATCACTATCTATGGGGCATCTGACGCATGTGTGCACTGTACTGGTGTCATCAATGGTGCATTCCCCCTTGAACCCCTTATGACAGGAACAGTTGGGGCAGACTGTAGGGCCCTGCTAGATACATTCTTCAAGGGCTGATCCCTCTCCTCTTGCAAGAACTGCCCTCCACGCAGATCTTGTGCAGGACTGGGGGGTCTAATCCAGTCAGCTCCTGTGCAACGCGTTTACATGCCTACCCCTCCCACTCCCTTCATCCCTGCTGCTGACCCTTCTACAGTCCATATCAGCTAGTTTGGCCTCAATTCGCCCCAAACGGTCAAGTACCCCAGACATTTTACAATCAATAACATCCACAATTTCGTTCCCCATTTGCCTCAACAAGTCCTCAATAGTCTCTTTTCAAAAAGGGGCGCCAAAGTTGGTCAGACCAGAGGGGCAGTAACTTTGGAGCTCTTGGAGGCAGGGCCAATATTCCGTTTCACAGATGGGGGAGATGATTGATCGGCTATATGGACCAGGGGGGCAAATCAGGATTAAAGCAATGGGCTAAAACCTTGCAGTCTGGCCCCATGAGGCTGACGTGGGCGTCTGAGGCAGATTGCAACAAAACTGTTGAAAGACACTTCTCTGCTAAAAGGATCTCTATGTCGAGTGCACCCACTGCCTTTTCAATGTAGCCATCCAGATGATTTATCTTTTTGGCTGCTGCCCCTTCCAAGTTCTGGCCTTGCTTATGCTTGACCATCATCAAATCCCAGTGACTTCAAGGGAAAGGGAATTAAAAAATAAAAGACCAAGTCAGAACCGCCGACAAATTACGATAAGTGCATACAAATAGGTCAGGATGAGAGAGGTAGAGGCAGGGGCACAATCAGATGGGATCCTAATTGGGATAAGGGGGACCGCACAGTACCTCGGGTGGGTAGAGCCAAGGGGGGTGGCCCAACCCAGTCTCCTCCGGCCTCCGACAGGCACAGGATGGGCCTGCCTTTGGCCTGGGATACACCCGGGTGCGGCCTGCGTTGTGGGTCTTGGAAGTGTACTTATAGTGCTCTGAGGCTAAGAATCATCTGTAACGAAACTGGTGCTCATGTAAAGCGCTCTGATACCTGATATCTTTGGGTCTAGTTCGCGCTATATAAAACTCTAAAAAAAAAAAAAGAAGAAGCAGTAGGTGTGTCAAGGGGCCGCCTCCAGCCCCACTCGATCCTGGGACACGAAGTCTCTCCCTTTAGGTTATCATTCACATACAACAATAAACTTCATCTTACTAGGGTGAAGGCACCGGCTTTGTTCATATTGAGAGTGGAAGGAGAACATACACAGTGCTTTTGGTTGACCAACAGTGAAGCAACAATGACAAGAAAAAAAGGACAGACAGAGCACTGACCACCAGAAACAGACCAAGATGGTTAGACGATAGACAATTCCTTCAGGTCATAACAGACACTTTATAGTCCTGGACTTTCAATATATTATCTGTACCCTTGCTCACCATTGCTGACCCACACATACAAACAGTCTTTCTATCCTTTTATCGGACACTAATCTCTCTCTCCCCTTTCGTTACTCCCTCATTTCACCTCCACTCTTTCATTCTCACCCAGTGCATCTATTGGATTTTCTGTTTCTCTAGGTCTCTTCAGCTACAATACCAACTCTTCATTCTCTGTCTCCCTTCCTCAGCCTCGCTCTCATTCCCCTCTATCCATTTTACTATCTCCCTTTATAATTCTCCCTCCCACTCGTCCTCTCTCTCTCATTTTCCATATTATTCGTTGTCTCTCTCCCCTTCTTCTCTTTCATTTCCCCATTTCCCTCACCCTGATCTCTTTATCTCTCTAACTTTCTTCCTCTGTTTCTAAATCTACCCTCTCTCTAATTCCCCAGTCTGCCATTTACGCTATCTTTCATTCTTTTTCTAACTCCAATGTTTTTATTCCCCGCTTTCTCAATTTCTGTCTTCACTTTGAGTTTTGCTTTCATTCTATTTGATGCCTTGCAAATTCTCCCCTTCATCAATGGATTTCGGTCCTTCTGAATACTTTGAGTTCCTGCGTCTTCCAAAGGTGAATCGGTGAAGTGGAGGGACCTTGTGTTAGCCTTGGTAGTGGATAGACCCAGAGCCTGATTTCACGTTGAGTGGTAGCGGAAAAGCCACTTATTTCTGGAGGAGGTGTTAAAACCAGAGGAGAATCGACTGGTGTTTCCTTTTACCAAACTATCTGTTTTTTTAAGGAAACACCATTGGTGGGTTTCACTGTAGATTCAGCCCTTCCACTAGGTGTCTGCCAACTTCTAAATAAAGCCACAGACTACTGAACCAATAGGGAGCTAAGGAGCGTATAAGGTATTAATCCACCAATTCCTTATTCTTACTGACGAGGAAAATTCTAACATCCTCTTCTCCATCCACACTTTGTTTCATCATTTGCTGTTTACTCTTCTTCTCCCTTTACCATCTCCTTTCTCCCACTTTTGTTTCCCATCCTTCACTGTCTCTACACAGGTCTATTGTTCAACCCCTTCTTTCCACCCAATCTTTCCTCTCTCTCCTTCTGTTTGTCTCTCCATCCCTCTCCCTGTCTCTCTTTCCTTTTGCCTGTCACTCATTTCCTTTTTTCTTTTTCCTCTCTCCTCTCCCCTTTCACTCCAGGATGGAGGGCGAATGAGTTTTTTCTTTTGTTTTTTACTGCAACATTACCGAAAAAGGTGCTTTCTTTTTTATCAATTTCTATTCAGATTTTTTTTAATTGCAAAGTTATTGAAAACTTTTGTGGTTCTTGGTGTTTTTCTTTCTCATTCCATTGCACAGTATTTGAATGAAATGCCTAATCTCAATCTGAGAAAACTGGCAGTAGGCACCTGGCTTGTCTCCCCGATCATTGTGATTTTTCTGTGGGAGACAAAGGTCTCCTTCGCACACCACAGACTTGTTATGTTATGTTAGCGTGATTTCTAAAGCGCACGAATACCCGAAGGTGTCTTGGCGCTGGACCTTAATATAGCCTTGACAAAGAGAAGAAAAGAGTTTAAGATGAAGTTAGTTAAACTTCCAAGTTTTCAGATTTTTTCTGAAGGAGGTGAGGGAATTGGCCGCTCTTGTACTTGCTGGAAGAGTGTTCCAGAGTTTGGCTGTACAGTAGCTTATACTTCGACCTCCCCAGTTCACCGTTCGAATTCTTGGTAGCAGCATCAACCTGGCGTTAGTAGACCTTAGACATCTACCAGGATGGTACCAGGAAAAAACATTTTTTAGTGATGCTGGTCCAGTATTGTTCAGTGCCTTATAGGCCAGGCAAAGTACTTTAAACTTAATGCGTTGTGCCACTGGTAACCAATGGAGTTTCCGAATGGCTTCCGAGATGGATTGATATTTTGGTAAATTCAGCAAGAGCCTAGTAGCGGCATTCTGTACCATTTGTAATTTTTTCAGGTGTTGTTTCTGTAACCCAGGGTAAAGGCCGTTACAGTAATCTAATTTTGATAACACTAACATTGTTACCAACGTCCTCCTAAGGTTTAGGGGAATGTAGGGTGTTATCTTCTTCAATTTTAATTGCACTGCTCAAAAGACGTCCCTCCCTCAAAGGCTCACTGCCACCTTCTGAGACCCTGGAATGAAGGAGGTTCACCACATGATGTGCTTTCTCCAGCCATCCTATTGTCATTCTGCAAATAATAATTAATAGGCCTAATATGTGGATGGCTCAGACTACCTCTCACCTGAAGCAGCAGCAGTCTACTGGAAGAATCAATCCAGGTATATGGAGTTGCTTGTTCTACAGATGAAAAAAACAGCCCACTAGCTGGCCCCTGCCACAGGCCCTTTGGGCACAGGCTGATTGCCTACCCGGCCAATCCGACCCTGTGTATCCTGTGTGTCTTGCAGTCAAGGAGAAATCAGCAGTCATCACAGGGGCTGGTGTTGTGTTGGCTGAAGTGGCACTTGCATGGAGGATGCGCTGTGCAGCAGTGCACTAAATGTGAACTGCGATTTCCAGCAGGCTGAATTCTTGTGTATTACATAGATATGGAGGCCATCTTAGACCACTGGTTATAGCTTGCCTCCTGGTTAACAGCCTTCTTACTAGGCAATTGTGCTACAATGTTGCTTCAGCTAGGACCTGATGCTTGTTTCCAGAATACCTTTACTGAGATCAGTTGCAAATTGAACTTTGTTTGTATTGATGAGTGCAGGGCCGTAGCAAGGGAAATTTGTTTCAGGGGCCCTGGCTTGGGGTGAGGAGGGGAGGGGTTTGTCTCTTTAACATGTTTAAAATAATGCTGCAATACCATGGAGATTTTGAAGCATACATTGTATTTTAATTATTGCAGTTTTTGACTTGAGTACTGTTCTCTACCAAGGATTTTGGGAGACATGTGTGGCAAATAGTGCCTATTAAGGCATGTCAAGCCAAAGCTCA
Source organism: Calotriton arnoldi (assembly GCA_963921515.1). Lineage (NCBI taxonomy): Eukaryota > Metazoa > Chordata > Amphibia > Caudata > Salamandridae > Calotriton > Calotriton arnoldi. The sequence continues at coordinate 2,491,894 of CAWUFW010000911.1, read as the reverse complement.
ATATAGTTTGTAGACAGTGGCGGCTGGTGACATTTGCAAGTGGTGAGGCGTAAAATTATTCTCATACTGCACCGCAGCGAGCAAGCGTAGCGAGCGAGCCGGAACAACCTACGGGGGGTTGGGGGGGGTTCTCCCCCCGAGAAAAGTTTGAAAAAAGAGTGGACAAATGGTGCATTTTCAAGCAAATTTGAGAAAGCAGGAAGGTTAATAAAGCAATTGTGAAAGTGCAGTTATTACATTAATAAAGAGATGTCATATAACATAGATAGCTGCTTATTCAGTATAGCTACATTCAAAATATAAGCAATGTTCATTCGCAAAACCGTGATGTGAACCTGTTTTAATATTAACTGTTGTATTCCTGGCATCACAATATGGATTTTATTTTAAATAAAGTATCGCTTCTATGTTTATGCAACTGAAATACGTTTAAGCTGTCATCAACATTTACAAAACATGTGAGACGATCATAAAGTAGTACGGAAATTAAAAGGGTAAGCAATAAATAAGGTGATGTGAGTGATGCACAAGGCCATCTAATACCGTTCATGGTGAAGTTGGGTTTAACAGTATGCTTTTAAACAACTAGCTACTGGTCTTGGGAGAGAAAATAAAATATGTGCAATTATAACAGGCAAAATAATAGCTAGATATTAACATTGGCTAGAATTACACATTTTAAAAAATCGTCAATGTTAGGAATAGCAAAGGATGCTTGTGTTATTCTGAAAACACCACTCGCAGGCCAGAATAAGCAACCTCAGTCACATTAAAGCAAAAGCCCACCAGCTAGAAAGATAAGCCCACCACTATACATCACTATACACCTGCCGGTACTACTACACTCTGGAACTCCTATGAATGGACCATGCGCAGGGGGAAGACCTTGAAAGACTCTGACTAGGAAAAAGCACGCGGACCATGAAACACCAAGCTGTATTTCCCTTGCTAAGACATGCACAAGAATGCACTTCAGCTGCTTCACCAGAGACATGGAGGGTAAGTGAAAGGGTGCATAACAAATCAACAATTTCTGTACAAAACCGAACCTTTTCACCCCACTCGTACGTACTTAACAACATTACTTCTACGACGCATAACTCATTCTACGGTTTCAAATTAAAGACTTAAACAGACGAATTTAACAAACCTAAAGAAAAAAACTCGGAAGCAAGTTAGAAATATGTACACATGGAGCCAGTAAATGTGGAGTAAGGTACGGTCAGAGTAGTTTGATGGGGAGATTAATAAAGTATCACCTGCATACTGGTGGACAGAGAAGCCAACATTTCATTAGGAGTTTGAAGAAGAAATATCTAGCAGCGTAAAGGCTGATATTAATAAAGGACAGCCATGCTCATCAAGAGCATCCGTGCTAGCTAGCGCCTTCTTTGACCTCAAAGTCCCGGCTTCTAAACGCATTCCCATATTTTCTGTGAAACATGCCTCTATAAGTCGCTCCTGGGTCTATTTTCATGAGTTCCATGTTCAAGAAGCAAAACTTGTCTGAAATATGCTCATGCCTTTTTTTTAAATTTATTCTTATTTATACCCCAAATGTTCTTAAGTATCTGTATCACGCCTCTCCTCTCTCTCCATCCTTGCAGTTGAAAGTTCTTTTATTCACCAAACATATACATCTTAAATCGTACGCTTACTGCAGCGCTAAAAATGCCCTTCTGCAAACCAAAATGAAGTACAAAGAAGCTTAAACTTACCTGACTGGGTCCGCCGCCTCTGCTGTCTGCTTCTGGGCCGGGGTCCGCGTTTGGCGCCTTCACTGTCGTCATCTGCGTGAGTGGCTGGCAAGCCCTCTCAGGCTCTCAGCCAATCCAGACGCTGCTCCAGAGTCCAGCAGCGCCAGGATTGGCCTGGAGCAGGGTCACTCCCTGCCCATTAGGAGACCGGGGGCTGCGAATGAAGCAACCCTCGCTCTCCTAAGGGGAAGGCTTAGTGCGCATGTTCGGGCTGGTCTTAAAAATGACCAGCCCAAAAACGAACATGCGCACTATTGCGCTGTCACTCACCCTGAGTGCTGCCGCAGCCCCACCCCCTTCAGCGTCCCTCGTTCTACTTCTGATGCTAATTCCATTCCAATCAGGAGTCCTGATTGCTGGAATTAGCGTCAGAAGTAGAACGATTTCTAAATCGGGCCGTGGGCCCGTGGCATTGGTGGGGCAACGCCCGAACGCCCCCAATGGATGCACCGCCACTGTTTGTAGACAATTTTATGGGAAAATGGTCTGTACATGGAATTGCTAGGAGAATTCAAGTCATTTGTTGCACATAAAGCATGTTAAACTCGGGCGTAGCTTGGTCAGTAAGATTGGGGGGGTGTGTGAGAAAAGATTTTCCAACAATCACGCTGCCATATAATGTTAAAATACATTATACGGCAAGCAGGGCGCATGAGAGAGGCTTAAGGGGCAGTGGAAAGGGAGAGGAATGTGGTTTGGTAGAGGTACTAAGTGAGAGAAAACACAACATTTTGTAAAATAAACATTTTTGAAGATTTTGAAAACGGGGACAGAGAGAGAGTGTGTTTGTTTTTGTCTGAGTGCATGGAAAAATCTAACGGACACCTCACCATACTGCCTAAAATCATCTGTTCCCAACTATTTAACACAAAATACATTTATTAGGGATGTGTAACACCCCAAACGCCCGCGGAAGGTACACCCCTGATGTTAGATATCTTTGTAACAAATAAGAATATGTCTGACCAAATTTATGTGTGGTTTATGCATTCTTCCTCAAGGAAGTTTTGTCAAATATTGTGGAAAATGATCCATTAAAAAGCAATTGGACTGATAACATTAGAACATATTAGATTAAAATGAAGGGGCTGAGTACCAGTTTGGCGGACCAGGGGACCGCCAAACTTGCGGTGGTGGTCGGGGACTGCCGCTCCAGCGGTCCGACTGCCGTATTACGAGTACGGCGGTCGACCTCCAGAGAACTGCCGCAACCGCTAGGGATCCGCGATCCCTGGTGGTGGCTTGGCGATCTAGGGAACCAGTATTCTTGGCAGTGCACCCGAGGCACCGCCAAGCATATTACGGGTTTCCCCACCGCCAGCCTTTTCATGGCGGTAAGCCCGCCATGAAAATGCTGGCAGTAAGGAAACAAAGGGGACTCTAAAGGGCCCCCTATTGCCCCTGTGCATGGGGATGCATGCAGGGGGGCACATGTGCCTCCCTGTGTTCATGTACCCCCTTTCCTGCGTGGCATGGACTGCACACACCTTTGACACGCCCATTGGTGTGCCTTTCTTATAGGCACCGACATGGGACCGCCTCGCCGAACGCCCGCCCGCCAGAGCACGTGAAAACTCGTAATCTGGTCAGCGGGTGGCTTTGGCAGTGTGGGAGCGGGGTGGTGGCATGGCGGCCAGCTCCCATACTGCCAAAGTCATAATCAGGCACTAAAACATAAGTTTATAGGAGACTTGGGGATTATCCTAAGGAATATGTGAGAGAATCAGTGGGAAAGTCAGTAGTTGTAGTTTTAGCTACACATATCATAATTAGCCAATAGCATCAAAAATTGTGCTGTGCCTTAGAGAGTAAGTTGATGCACTCATTATAGTGCTCTAAAGACATGGCCAGGAGGGTGAACAGTTTCTTTCTTCCTCTACTCAGTACCTCCTATTTGATGTTTGTCTACATGTCATGGCAGATCCTTCCCTTCCTATACTAACTAAAAAATACACACTCTGATGCTTTTCTAAGCCTCTCTACCCTTGGTGGTAGCCATAAAGGTTTGTCTATAATTCCCCAGTGGTACTACCAAAGACCCTATAGGTTTGAAGCAAGCATGTCCTTTATTTCACATCAAAAACTCATCTCCACCATCTAAAACAATAGGCTACAAATCCCATAACACCTAGAGATACGATAGTCTGTTAGGAACAAGGCACCTGGCACAGCTCTACCAATGTGTATGGGGTAAATCGAACCAAACAACATATTATGTCACAGCGACATAGCAGGAGAGCCATGGGCTCTAGTGCAAGCAAGGAAAATAGGCCTCCTTACTGCTGGTTGGGTAGTAAAATACAAAAATAATCAGGGTTCAGTGGGACCCTCAGACACCTGGAACCCAGTGTCACTGCACCTGCTGCACTAGCAATAGCCACGCCTCTGTAATGTAATTTTCACAGACCACATCATTACACTAATTAATGATTTTAAAACATGAAAAAAAACCTCTTTCTGATTATAGAGTGCTGAGGTGTTACGTATATGCACTGAAGTACTACAGCAGAATCGCTGTACCCACTGCAGGTCGGCTCTAAAGTGACTCACAACAGCAGAAGAGTGTCAGCAGAAGCAGGGCAATGCCTGATGATGACAAGGGAAGTGGCCTGAGGCAAGCTGAAAAAGGGACCTGAGTTCCAGCTGTACTCCATGTTCATCCATGGTAGCACTTATGCCTCTTGTCTCTCATATATGCTTATGCTATGTTCACAATTGGGTGGTGCCAGTGGGCCACTGATGCCTTATGCTGCATGGAGATATGTGCTGCAGTGTCTGGCAAATGCCTGTCTGACAGTTGCTGTGCACTGCCAAACAAGGAACAAAATGTGACACCCGTCCTCGGCCTTGGTCCTGAGACTTTGTACTGCTGATTTATAATGATTTAATGCCGAATTAACATCTGCCATGTTGATGAAACTACAGCCATTTTGTATGCCTATGTTGTGACAATTTTTTTTAGTTTTTTAATTTTTTAATTTCCCGCCAAGTGGGAGCAAACACCAAGTAAGCTACCAGCGGGCAGAAGTTTTGAAAATGCTTCCTCCCTTTGGGAGTGGACTTTTGATCAGTTTCCCTGCCCCCACTCATGCGGGCAGGGAAACAGATCAAAATATTGCTCCTGGATGGGATCAATGCCAGCTCCCGCTGTAAGCAGGGAGCCGGCTGGGGCCGTGGGGCCCCCTGCTGCCCCCAACAGGAGTATGGTGGTTATCGTGGGTGGGCACCCACCTTTTGGTGTGAGGGGCCCAGGGGATGGGGTCCTGAGGCCGAAATTGGTCTGGGGAGGCAGCCGTGTGTCCCCTCCCACTGAAAAACACACTGGGCCCCAGGGGATGGGGTCTCTGGAGCCTGAATCAGCCGGGTGGGGGGGGTGCTTGCCCCGCTTCACCTAAAAACCACACCTGGCCCCAGGGGATGGGGTCTCTGGGGCTGAAATCAGCCCAGGGAGGGGGTCGCGTGCCCTCTTCCCCCTAAAAATCACACCGGTGATGGGGTCCCCAGGGCCTAATGAGGCTCGGGGAGGAGGGCCATGCAGCACACCTCCTCTTTAAAAAAAAAAAAAAGGGCTTTGGAGGATGGCGTTCCTAGGGCAAGGCCCTGTGACCACCCCCCATCGCACACAACCAAACAAAGACTGTGTGCATTGTGAGGTTGCAGGAGTGGGTATATTCCCAGCATGTGGCTGGCTATTTCACATTTCTCATGTTACCAGTAATTCAGTAATGTTTTTGATAAAAATAAAGCAAATGTGTTACCCACGCCTGGAAGTTATGACTCCAAGATTGATTCAGAACCAGGTGCATCAATTTCTTGTAGTACAGTGTATGGATCAGAAACAGAATATTATAGACAGTATTTAGATGAAAACTTGTCTAATTGGTGTATTATGCCATCACATCCTTCAGTGTCTTCCACATTATATTTTGTAACCCTGGGAAGGAGAGAGTTAAGAACATGTATAAAAAACAGAGCCCTTAAAAGAATTACCGTAAAAAAAAAATAATGATAATCTCTGGCATTGATATCTGTTTTATTAGACCACATCAGAAATGCTGCGATCTTTTCAAAGTCAGAAACCAAATGAACTTTACATCTGGTTAGAATCAGAGAGAGAAGACAGCTCTCTGCACTAAGGGACCTAATCACAAAGTAAAGTTACACGTAAGTAAATCTACATGTGTAGGTTAACTCTTACACTTTTGAATAACTTTACCACTCTTGGATATTCACCATTTAAGAGTGTAAAGTTACTTAAAAGTGTAGACTTATATGTCATCAGCCCTTGAAATAGGAGGTGGAGTCAGTGAAATAGTCAAATATGACTGTAAAGTTACGGCTAGTAGTGACCTTACAACAGTATTTGAGGTTCTGCACATTTGCCTCAGACCGCCGCAATTGGGGTAAAAATCTCTGTTGGTAAAGTATAGGAAAAAATGTAAAGGTTTAGTAACCTTTTAAAAAGATTGTTTAAATATTTGTAAGTTAAATGTTAATGTAATTTTATTTTATGTAAAATAATATATTAAAATGCTAAGACATTAATAAATTACATTTAAATTGAAAATGTAATCATTTCAAATATAATAAATAAAAATAAAAATATCTTTCTTAAGTTTAATTACAAAAATCCCACCTAAAGAAAAATATATTTTTTGTTAATATGTATTTAAAATTAATAAAAGTGATTTATAGAATGAACAGTAATTTAATTACTTTACTAAATATTAACGTTACATTAATTTTTACATTTAAAATGGTTAACAACATATTTATAAATTCTTATAGGCAATTTTTTAAACATTAAATACAATTTATTTATATGTTAAAACATGTTACATAGCCTAATCTATTTGAAAATACGTTCCTAAAGGGTGTTATTTTATGTCCCTACCTCCATCATTATTTTCTATGGGAGGGTGTTGCAGTACCTGTGAGTGGCTATGTGTGATACTGGATTTGCTCCAGCTCTGAGCTTTTTTACAACCGTTTCGGCTCATTTTCGGCTTTAGTAACAATAGAAGTGGAGTCTGTGAATGGCAATGGGCTTACTCTTTTGTGGGTGGGTACATGGCCCTCCCAACCATCCCGTAACCCCTCCTTGCTCCCCCCTTAACCATCCCCTTTAGTAATAAGTATTCCCCATTTTCAATCCACTCGCTTCTGTCCCTCCCACATTTACTCCTAAAACGTATACCTCTGTGTGCAGTGACTACGCAGTCGGGGCATAGATCTTGGCACATAAAAGATAGGAGAGGTGAAAGCGTAGCGTTCGCACATAAGTATGTAAATAGCATTTTGGGATACTTTAGTAGGACTATTTTAGTGCTACTAAAGTACTAGAAAATACAATTTCTGAATAGGTCCTAAGTTTGGATTATTTGAATAACAGGTTTTGTTTTTTTTAACTCTCCAATGCTCTTTTTAATCCTTAAGTGCAGCTTTTCAGTATTTTATTGATAACGTATTTCAAGGATTTTTGTATGTGTTTTGTATTGTCTATATAGATGACTTCTTGATTTACTCTAATACACTGGAGACCCACATTTTACATGTGAAGGCAGTGTTGCAATGTTTAAGAGAACATCATCTTTTTGATAAGGTGGGTAATTGCCTTTTTCATGCCACAACAGTGGAATTCTGGGAGGTATATTACTACACCTGAAGGCATAGAGGTGACTGAAAAGAAGGAAGCAATGATAGTGCAAAGGCTGATACCGACTTCAGCTAAGGCAATTCAGATATTTTTAAGTTTTGCTGTAGTAGATTCATTCTTCGGTTTTCTAAATGTGTAACACCCTTCTAAAATTATCAAGGAAGGGATTATTTTTGTCTGGTCAAAAGAAGCAGATCAAGTATTTTGTTTTTTGAAAGGAACCTGTTTCTAGTGCTCGATTTTTCAACATCACAATGTGGAGTGGCCTTTCTTTGTTGAGATGGATGCTTCGTATCATACAATGGGAGGTGTTTTGTCTATTAGAAGCCAAAAAACGGTCCCAGTACACCCAGTTCCTTATTTTTCCAAGACATTTTCATCAGCTGAATTATACTATGAAAGATAAGGAACTGCTGGCTAGACAGAGATCTTTTAAGGAATGGAGGTATTACTTTTTGAGGGCAAAACACTACAGAGGTATACCCAGCTCACTAAAATTTAGAGTTCTTGAAGTCAACCACACACTTACTGCTAGGTTACTCAGATGGCGTTTGCTTTTCTCTGACTATGATTTTGTGATTAAAAGAATGGTATGGCTGATACCTTATCAAGACAAGTCAGTTGTAGAACAGAAAATCTGGTGACCAAGGATCCGCCATAAATTTTACCTAAAAAATTAGTTGACTGATCATTCCATAGCTTTGATTCATATAGAATCAATTTTGATTAAGGTACGTGGAGAAAGTCAATCTACAAATGAGTATATCTCTTTAAAAGAACAAAAATAGACAGCAGAGACAGCAGAAGTGTGACCAGTGAGAGAAAGTGGAAAGGGTGCAGTGAGAGAAAGTATAGAGGTGGCAATCACAACAAGAGGTGCAGTATTGTCTTCACTAATGTCGCTCATTGGTGCACAGGAGCTGACATTTCCAGTGCATATATCTTCTGGCACAAGGACAGGAATTTGGAAGATAAAATTAGCCAGTTACGGCATCAAGAGCCTGGAGGCACAGGAACTCTTCATAGGCACTCTGAGCCCAAGAAGACGTGTGTTATATTTCGTGTTACAGCCGTGTGCTGAATCAATAGAACAAGTTGCTGTTGTTACATGAAGACTGCCGGTGACTTTACAAGCGTTTAGACTGATGACTAGGTGGCTCTTGACTTTCATTTGTGGAAGGCCACCTTGGTGCTGATTGTTGAAGATACGTTGTGGAGCACTGCTGCCCATGCTGATGGTGAACGAAGATGGCAAATCCCTGAAACACAAAATGAAATTAATTCCAACTTTTAGCAATGCTGCACATATCCTGTCACTCCTGACTACCTAACTCTTTGTCTGCCACTGATTTTTGGCCTCGATGATTCCAGCAACCAAACTCATCATTGGTACTGCTGGAGAAAAGATTTTAAGTGTATGTTGATGCTTTGGGTGCTGAGAGCATAACTCACCTGAAGGGACTCCTGATGCATTGTCTGCGGCCCGGCACAAGTGACATCCTCTTGGAATTAGCTGATGCTGACACTGGCACCTATGACAAACTCCAACACTGCCTCATGACAACTCCAAGCAGCAAAGAATTGTTGCCTATGAAAGATGCAAGTTCTATTCAGTGCATCAAAATGGACTGTTCCCATGTCGAGCAGGGTCAAGACTGATAACATATGGCTGGGTCCAAAGCGTGGTGAGCAAAAGAAGGATGGGTTGGGATGCTACCCCGAGCAATTGCCAGTGGTTAGACAAATTGTAAGCCTTCCTCCCACCCCCTTCTGTGTGTTTCACGTACTCTCAACAATGCCAATCTGATGTCTGACAAAGTCAAATGTGATTTTTGCCATTTTAGCCATTGCTGAAGTTCTACGGGCATATATTCTCATGTGAAAGTGAAAGCCCTAATGCCGACTGGTGCTCCTCCAAATGTAGAATTGCTTTGCTCATTTGTAGACGTGGCCAGTTAATGTGCTCACTACAAGCACCCACTGCAAGATCTGAAGAAGAGGCAGCAGCTTCTTTGCTCACTGAAGCGCCAAACTGTGTTTGAGGCAATCCGGTCAGGATTGCACAAAACCCCGACATGAAATACTTTCACTTAAACGTTGCACTGAAGTTGTGGCCGTTCCAAATCGTCTAGAATTAGAATACATATTATCCAGACTAACCCAGGTGCACTACGGAGCCCCCAGCAGCAGGAGCCTGACAGAACTAGAAAATACATGATGTCAAGTGACATTAGAGAGCCTGGACGTGGTATGGGAATGCAGACGCTTGTTCCTGTATGACAATAAATGTACGATTGTTGCTGAACATCGGACACAGTCTTGTCTCAATATTTGGGAATCCCAAAGCCCGGGTTCAGTTGCTAATCAAGTTGTTAGTTTACTGCTGCTGATTATCACTGAAAATATCACAATCTTGCGTTTTCTCATGATTCCTTTTGCTGAATTGCACCTCGAAGATCTCAATCACTCAAAACGTGTGCTATGTCATAGAGAAGCCTTGTACACAAGCTCTAGGCTGACACCAACAGAGTGTCCCAGGAAGATGTAACTCTTCGAGCAGCGTCGGAGAGGGCTTGGAAGATCCATCACCACTCCAAGGATCAGAGATCTGAGGTTGCACGCTCATGTTCAGAGTGAACTGCCTGCTCCATAAAGGCCTCGTTCTGCAGGGATACATGGCTGGTCCTTACCGAAGCACTGGGAAGCCAGGCTGTCGACCTTGCTTATGAGGGTCACAGTGACATTGTGGAAACCTGGTTGAAAAGATAGCTCATTTCAAGTTTGTCGGAGCCTGGAAAGGAACACAACCCCAGAACTACTTCTGGTATCTGAAAGTCCAAAAGGCTTGCCGCAGAAAGTTGCAGTTGCCTTTTCCTGAACGATCCCAACAGGTCAGTCAGGACCTTTTGGTCCATTGGGTGAATTCTTCCACTTTCCATAAGTTATAGTAATCCCAGGACATCTGATATGTCGATTTATGCTTAAATAAAACAGTTGCGTCATTTGGTATACCTGCCGTCAAGTCTGACAAAGGCCCCTGTTAAATAGCATGGAATTCAGAGACTTTACAAAATACATTGCCTTCCACCGCTGATGAACTACAAGTGATGCAAGTGGCCTAGCTTGCCCATCTCTGATGTACTCTGCTAGACATTAAGGGAATGCCAGTCAGTCTTAACTTTATTCAATCAACAAGGACCATAAAAGGGCAAGCAAGTACAAAAACATCATGGAACATCTAGAAATAATCTACTCACAGGAGGACATGGGCCACAATCAATTGAATAAACAACAAAAACATTAAAGAAATGCATTAGGGGACTAGCATACTCCAAATGCATTTACCTTTCGATCCCCAGCGAAATTCGATTAACAAATATAAAAGTGGACAGATACACACATGATGACGAATTTTGTCTTACTTCCGAATACTAAACGTAGACCTTGCTACGGTCTCAATGGATAACAAAAACACAGAAGTGGTGTGTGAAGACCTTTCCTCACCTGATGTCTTTCTTCCTTGCTCCTCCAGTTCACTTTCTTCACCCCTTCTTTTCCTTGGTTTCCCACAGTTCTTAACTTCAGTTGTTTTGCCCCCTTCAAGCCATCACACCCCTAGATTGACTAATGTTGTTAAAGGTCTGATCTGTGCATGTTGATAGGTACTGAGGGAGAGATATATGGAGCTATTCATAAAGTTAACTTGCGAATAATTTACACAGGTAAGTTTGCTCTTACAATTATCAGTAACATTACTACTCTGGGCCATTCACAAAATATGAGTGTAAAGTTACTCAAAAGTGTAGACCCCCTGAAACAGGGGGTGGGGCCACATTTACGAGTGTGATTTACTACTGCCAAAAAGAAACTGTAGTACATCAAGCACCACACATGGCCATCCACTGATACTGCAACACCTTCCTATACAAAATAATATAAGGTAGGATAATAAAATAAAAACTCATAAGAAATACTGTTGTTAAATTATTTAAAATAATAAAAAATATAAATAAATATATTTTAAAGTTAAAAAATGAACAAGAAATTATATTTTTTATTTAATTATAAAATATTTTGACAAACTTTTTGAATTTAGCATTTAAATGTAACATTAGATTATAATATAATACAACTAAATTACTATTAATTAATTCTACACAACACTTTTAATAATTAGTAATGCATTTGGACACTCCTTGGAGTAACAGTGCGCTATGCAAGTGTCCTTTCATTCCATCATAATAAAAGTTTTTTTTTTTACTTTAGATGGGGATTTATTTTCTAACTTAAGCTTCAGCAAGATAATTTTAATTTCATGTGATGTATTTAAATTAATTAAAGATTTTACTCAAAATGACTAGTGCTCTAGCATTTTTCTTTAGTTCTACATTTGAAATAAATATAAAAAGAAAATGTAAAATAATATTTACCATAAAAATATTTTAACTTTTTCCAAGTTTAATAAACTTTTCTAATTTTCCCTATACTTTACCATGGGGAAATCTCTGCCTCGACTACGGAGTCTCTCTATGGAAAAGTATAGAGAAAAGTAATAAAGTTTATTCAACTTGAAAGAAAAATAGTCAAAATACTTTTAGGTTAAATGTTCATGTAAATTAGTTTAATATATTTATTTTAAATGTAAAACAAAAGAAAAAATATAAAGACAATTTCCTATGGTTTTTTTTTATGTCCCTTCCTCCGTTATTTTCTTTGTGAGTGTAGGAAGCTGGCTCTTTATGTGATACATTAATAAGTTGATGTACGGTGTAAAGAGCCCAGGGGTTCCCTTATGAGTGGACAGGGGCTATGCAATCCCAAAGTGCTCTATTAGGGGGTAGTGTGGTGAAGCAGCCGTAGGCTTAACACAGAGGAGTGCAAGACACTCCCAAAATACACACAATGATTAATAAATGACAACATGACTCAAGTAGGAGATCCACACTAATTTATAAAAATACCAAGTACTTTTATATATGATTTGGCATCAGAGACAAATCGTTCCGATAAGTATGTTTTTAAATATAAATTCTTTTCACTTTAGTAAGTGGACACAGTGCAATTTCTGAGTTCTGCAATGTTATCCTATTGAAATGCGGTGGTCGGAAAGTAAACCAAGCGGCCGATTATGATGCGGTCCAGAAGGCTCTGACCATCGGTTGGAGCCTTTCCAGGCAGTATTGTAATCGGCCCCTAAATGTTCAATATTCTGCTGCACAATTTGGCTTCTCTTGCTGCATAATTTAGTCAAACCTGCAGCAAAATTCGGTCCTGCCCTGCCGCATAATTCCAGTGGCCCTGAATATAGGCTATGGACAGAGGTGCAACTAGACCCCAAATTCAGGGGGATTTCACGTTTTGAAACCTAGCCGGATGGCCCCGGAATACATTTTTGAGTGGGTACACATCCGAGCTAGTTTTAATCTTCACTGGCTGAACTTTTCTTCTGTGATCCCAAAAATGTCATTGTTTGTATTGTCTTCCCCTCCCTTTTGCTCCACCCCAGGCGTTGGTCTGCGCAGGGGTGTTTATAGCATGCCCTATGATGAAGCATGTCACAATCTTGTGAGTGAGGGCAGTTTTTTCACATTGAACACGTCCCAATATTTTTATGTATATTTTCCTACTCCTTTAAGTGTGTTTCAGTTATTGAACGGGGAGGCTGGAGTAGGGATGTAACCTCTCCCCCCTTCAGGTTGTGTGAATATTTCTATAGCATGACCCTAACCCAAGAGCAACAGAACGTTGCCCATTATGGAGGGTGATGGAAAATGATGCAAGATTGTATTCATCAAGTGGTGGCTTATATCTTTTTGTTACACACCCACTTACACTAGTATCTGACACATTTAAATTTGAGGCACATTGTGATAGTGATTTCCCAGAACTGCACAATTTTTAGTCAATGCCAAGCTGGATTCAAATCAAGCTTGGCATTGACTGAAAATTGTGCAGTTCTGGGACATCACTCTGAGATGGCAATGACAAGGCAGCCCTTATGTGTTTTTTTATATTACAAGCTGTTTTATTCAAAGTGCAGCTAACAATGGGCATTGACTGGAATTAAAATGTTGAGGTTTTGTTTCCCTGTCACAAATACATTCTTGATAAAACAATAGGCAATGGTGGGATCAGTGGCAAATTTACTGAATTTGCCACATAATTTCCAAAATATGCAGATGTCACCAAAATTCATATTTCAAGTTTAACTGGAAGAAAATAATACCACTAGACTACATAATTTGCGATTTTTGTCGCATCATTTCGACAAACTTGGTCCTCCAAGCTGCATAATCCTAGTAGCCTGGACAATGTAAAACCTTTGCACAGTGGCGAAAAAAATCTGTATTTCACATGTAACCGTGAAATATTTTACTCGAATATGTAATGACTTCTCAATAATCTCCATTGTACACATCAGTATGGAGCAGAGATTGTGGTGAGTAGCTTTTTTAATGTGGTATTTTCTGTCATCTAAGGTAGCATTCAAACAGTGAGATAAATCTTTTTATCAAATTTTTTTGGGCCCTGCAATACTTCTTTAAAATGCCTAAACTGCTGTGAGAGAAATGAGCCTACATTGTAAATTACAACTATACAGCCAGTTCCCAATTGGTTAGCTCGAAATTAATTTAATAAAATACACACATACACCTAAGCCAAACCTGCACTCTGTCACTGTTTCTTTCTCTCCAAATGAAAGAAGGTTAGACATGCTGCAACAGAAATTCATCATGGGAAGTAGTGTTAGCACCCATATTACTGAAGGCGATGAAGTCATGTAAAAATTACATTTATTCTTGCTATGGTGAGCATCGACAGCATAAAACACTGCTGCAGCCCTCGATTGATATAGACAGGAGACCTATGAGTAATCCCATGCATGTAGGAATGTGTGCTCATGCCCATAACCCTGCTGCACCACTCGCAAAGGGTTCCTGTAGCTCAAGTCAGTGCACAACGCCTGCACCCTCAGCCAGTACAGAGCTCATGCTCCTTCACCTGAAGAGATGCCTGGTGCTCTCCCACAGGAAAATGGAAGGTACAGCTAGCAGTATAGGGTAGTATGCAGAGCTTTTGTCCACTGAGGGGACCATGATTTAAGGGCACTATGATTGAAATCCTTCCCTTTGTTTGTGGTGCCAGAAAGCCATTATTATTATTATTATTATTACCATTTATAGAGCGCACGGTTACCTCCAACGGGGGTGTCCCGGCGCTAAACGGGGGTGTCCCGGCGCTATACATTAACGATTAGCGCACATGAACTAACAGAGGCTCCTGCAAGAAACCCCTCTTATTGCACACTTGAAGTTGACCTACCCTCACAAGCTTCATTCTTTACTCCTCCATCCACTCACTTTGGAGCTTACCTGCTTCAAACAGGTAAGGGAAGTGAATATATAAAACGCCAAACTCCTTCAGTATGTGAAGGGTTTACGTTTGATGTCCCACATGAAACACAATTTAAAAATTGACTAGGCCACATTTCACAATTCTAAAACATAGCTGCGGGGGGCGTGGCCACAATGGCGGACGAGTGAGACACATTTTACAGTCTGTCCGTCCTTGTCAACTCATTAGCCTGACATAATGCCCTTCCTGCAGATTCCGCCTGTTCCGCTCGATCGGCTGAGGGCATATACGACGAACAGATTAAATCAGGGGTGCTGCAGCTCCCTCCTACGGTGCTGCACTGACACTAAGGATTCCGGCCCGGAGGGCTGAATAGTCGATCCCGGAGGCAAGATGGCGGATGCCAGTGTGAATCGATTGAGGGCGTCCCAACAGTGATTATACCGAGCCGCGTCCTTGCGGAGGTCTGCGGCCTGTGCCCTCAACATGTCCTCGGCCTGGGCATGCGGCTCCCTGCGGTGGAACTACCGGGTGTGCCCGCGGCTGCTACCACCACCCCACAATGCCTAAATTGAGGAAGCGTCCTGTTCCGGGCCTACTAATGAGGGGCCAGAGGGACCGCTGGAGTACAGGCAACCGAGGGGGGGGGCAGCATGTGCCGGCGTGGGGGAGGTGAGGACTGTTGCTCCCCCCTATCTCCATACCATGCAGAGGACTGAGCTGTGAACTTCAGCGGGCATACCTGTGGGAACTGTGGGGGCACCGCCTAGAGACTACTGGTTCCCCCGCTTGCCCTGCAGCCTCCCACCTGCTCGCCTGCCTATTAACTTTGGTGGCACCATCTTATCACACCCTGGGCCTGGACCTATCAACTAAATTCCAAGTGACACCCACATGACCTATCCAAGTATGCTGCATTAGGCTTCTGCCTTTTTTTTTTAAATTGGTTCGCTGGGTACTGCGTCTGGCTGCCTGGCCCTACTTGAACCTTCCGTTGGCCCTAGTGGGTGCTCTCGCCCTAACTGGGTTGATTTAAAGCAGTTGCTGGGACTTTAGAGAATATACTGTGCCCCCCATGGATCCAGAGGAACGATCTGGTGGTTCCCTAGAAGTGCTTGGGCTATTGTTGTACTGCATCAGGGAGATCCCTTTCAACCCCTACTTCACAGTGGTTCGCAACATGTCGGCAATCAAAGCAAAGAAGGACCGCTCCCTTAGAGACATGCTCTCAAAGCTGGGAGGGGTGTCGACAGACACTAAACCACCTGCGACCGCCATGGATCACCCTTCGGATCCGGAGGATATGGAAGGCCTAGCAACAAAATCCTTCTTGGAGACTTTCTTCACTTCCCTATGGGAGGACCTGCAAGCAATGAAAACTGACCTTCCGGCAGACCTTCGAGACGTTCATCGTGACCTGGAGGAGGTTGGCGATAAGGTGGCTGCCATAGAGGAATGAGAAACTAGCTGTGATGAGGAGGTGGAATGGCTCCAGAAAGAGGTTCCTCGTCTGAAGGACCAACACGTCGATCTACAATCTCATGCCGAAAACCTAGAAAATCTCTCCCGCCCGAACAATGTTCGTATCAAGGGGGTGCTGACTCAGGTAGAGGGCTCAGATCTCAGAGAATATGTAGGGGCCCTTTTTCAACACATTTTGGGTCTCTCGCCAGAAGTGGACCTAAAACGGGATAGCGTCCATTGCATTGGACCGCCGAGGCCTGAGAAATCCTGGTCTGTGTACATGACTTCCAGGAGAAAGAAAACATCCTGCATAGAGCCTGGGATTCTCACCCAGTTCAGTTTAGGGGCCATTCCCGTTGCTATATCAAGAGCTCTCAGCGATCACCCTCCAGAAACACAGAGAATTCCACCCTGTTACCGAACACCTACATAAAGAGGGCAAGAACTATTCCTGGGGCCACCCCTTTAGGATCATCTTTCGCCTCGATGGCAAACTGCTTCAACTACGATCTTTCAAGGAAGCCTGCTTCATACTTGACATCAAAGAACCCACTTCAGAGTCTCGCAATGATAGCCCGCAGGAAAATAAACCGTGTAAAAGATCCAGATGGCAGAGCAGCAAGGGCCCATCCACTAGAGCAAAACCGGATTTGGCGACTATTGCCAAGGAGAGACAATCCATAATAAAAACGCTCTCTGGGGACACCGACCACCCTGAAGCGCATTAACATTGAGGGAACCAACATTGGCTATTAAAAGTTCTCATGGCAGGAAGGTATTAAGATGGTGGGCGGAGAGATTTCCTTATCTCAAGATGTTGCCTCTTCTTCGAGACCCTACCACAGCGAGTGTAGAATCCCATTTGCGGCCAACACAAATACTCACCCGTCCTTGCCTCGGTCATGTTCCTCTAATGATATCTCACTTTGACGAACTTATGTCAGTTCTGTGGTATTTTTTTCTATTTGTTGATCTTACTGTGGTTTTCTATGGAGTTTTATTTATTTTTTTGCTCCTCCGCACACACTCTGCCTTGTATTCTTTCATGTACACTACTTGGGTATCCCTACTCACCATCACGTATCCAACCTGTTGTATATCTTAGGAATCAAGGTGATTATGTGGCTTTACTTGTTCCTGTAGTCTAATCCAGGACCTCCAGGTTCTTAGTTTCAACGTCCAGGGCCTAAACAGTCCTGTCAAGCGGGCGGCAGTGCTATCACTCTTGTACCAATCCGGCTGCAACATATGTCTCCTCCAAGAGACTAATTTACTTCCTAAAGACACCTCCGCATGCAGTCACGCTGGTTCCCCAGGCCCCTCTAAGAGTAACCGGGTAGCTATTGTTTTTTCCTGGAAATTCCGTGGCAAAGTACTATCCACTATTACTGAAATTAAGGAGCGCTTGCTTGCAGTTCAAATGCAATAGGATACCTTTTGTTTCATCTTGGTTTACATTTACGCCCCGAACGAAAGCCAAGAACCCTTTATAATTAGCACGCTAACGTCAAGCCTTACTACCTGATTGGAGGAGACCAGAACTTGGTGATGGACCTCAACCTTGATCACTCCAGCCAATGTTCTAGCCAAACAGGAGCCTTCTCTGCTGCAAGTCTACAATGGTTGTTGGATGGTGGGTGTAGGAAAGTGGGTTTCTGTTGCAGTAACCCCCCCACTTTTTGCCAGACTACTGATGCACTTTTTCTTGGTGTATCCTGGGTCCCTGCCAATCAGATTCCCAGGGCCTGTGTTCTTTCCCCAAAACTAACCCAATTGGCATCTCTGACCACAGGTCAGCCCCTGGTAAATGGTACCACAGGTACCCAGGGCACTGTGACCAGAGAAGACCTCTAAGGGCTGCAGCACTTATTGTGCCACCCTTAGAGGCCCTGTACCTTTACACACACACACTGCCTTTGCAGGCTGCGTGTTTTGGTGCAGAACAAAGTGAAGAGTCGACATGGCACACATCCCTGTGTGCCATGCCTACAACCCACTGCCCTGGCATAGATCAGTCACCCCTCTAGCTGGGTGCCCTATGCCAGTGGTGAGGGTACAGGTGCATGAGCCCTGTACCCCTACAGTGTCTAAGTCCATTCTTAGACATTGTAAGTGCAGTGATGCCATTAAAAGTATATGGTGCTGGGAGCTTGTCATTATGAACTCCACAGCACCATAATGGCTACACTGAAAACTGAGAGGTTTGGTATCAAACTTCTCAGCACATTAAACCCACACTGATGCCAGTGTGGGATTTAATGAAAAATGCACACAGAGGGCATCTCAGAGATGCCCCCTGAAAACTTACCCACCACTAGTGTCCAGGCTGAGTGGTTGCTTTCAGCTGCCTAGTAAACAACAAGGGGGACAATGAGGGCTTGATAAAGGTCCACCGTACTTGCCCTGGGTAGAACTAGAAGACAAAAGAGGTACGGTGTTCCTGGGTGGCAAGTTGGCCACCTGGTTAGTACTCAGAGTGGTGGGGAGGTGGGAAATACCTCCTTTCGAACTAGGACCCTCACACACCCAGCAAGCTAGGTGTCATGCTTCATCATATGGGTCTGCTCCTCGTCGAGCCGGCGCTGCAATGCTCGACGGGCACCCATAAAGGGGCTCTTTATCGGAGATCTTTTGTTCCTTGCCGTATAGGTGCCGTGGGTGTGAGGGGCCTGGTAAGATGTAGATGTGGTGTGTGGGTTAAAACAGGTAAGGGAATCCTCTATAATTATTTTTATTCTGGAGAGGTCACAACCTGATTAAAAAGTAAAAAGAAGAAGGAGGGCGACTATTTTGTTTTAATCTGACAAAAATTACGCTCTACCCCTTAGTGGTCAATGTTTCTCGCCTACAAAATGTCTCTAATAGATCAGTTGGCGATTCCTCAGGACCTAGTGACTAAATGAAAACTATCTACAGTGTGTGGTGTGGTTCTACATACCACTTCTTCTCTCGGTAGGACGTTGCCCCGGAGAAAAGCAGCCAACCTCTTAAGGATTCAAGTGCTGCTTCATCAGACCGCAGCGGAGTATGTGGACACTCAACGTAGTGTCGCTGCTCCCGCTCCTGATGCAGCGGAGCGGGTAGGTGAGCCGGACTGCTTTGAGCGGGAGCAGCGACACTACGTTGAGTGTCCACATACTCCGCTGCGGTCTGATGAAGCAGCACTTGAATCCTTAAGAGGTTGGCTGCTTTTCTCCGGGGCACCGTCCTACCGAGAGAAGAAGTGGTATGTAGAACCACACCACACACTGTAGATAGTTTTCATTTAGTCACTAGGTCCTGAGGAATCGCCAACTGATCTATTAGAGACATTTTGTAGGCGAGAAACATTGACCACTAGGGGGTAGAGCGTAATTTTTGTCAGATTAAAACAAAATAGTCGCCCTCCTTCTTCTTTTTACTTTTTAATCAGGTTGTGACCTCTCCAGAATAAAAATAATTATAGAGGATTCCCTTACCTGTTTTAACCCACACACCACATCTACATCTTACCAGACCCCTCACACCCACGGCACCTATACGGCAAGGAACAAAAGATCTCCGATAAAGAGCCCCTTTATGGGTGCCCGTCGAGCATTGCAGCGCCGGCTCGACGAGGAGCAGACCCATATGATGAAGCATGACACCTAGCTTGCTGGGTGTGTGAGGGTCCTAGTTCCGAAAGGAGGTATTTCCCACCTCCCCACCACTCTGAGTACTAACCAGGTGGCCAACTTGCCACCCAGGAACACCGTACCTCTTTTGTCTTCTGCTTTCAGCTGCCACCACCAGACATGTTTCTGGACCCCTGGGTCGAGAGCCTGCTGCTCTCTGGGGCCTGAAACAATGCACATCCTGGGACGAGGTGTCAAGCCTCCTCCCCAGGATGGGCAGGGTTGACGAAGGGGAAGCTTCAAAGGCTTGCCGCCTTTGTGAGCCTCCCCAGACCATTTGCTGCTTTCAGCAACTGGTCCCCACTGGTTCTACCCCCCACTTTGGGCGGGAGAACCGGCGGGAAAAACAAGTGAGGGAAAGAGGGTGCCCACCTCTGCCAACTCCACCCCTCAGGTGGGGGAGGCGAGGTGAAGCACAACTCCGAGTCCCCGCCATCTTGAGGATGGGGGGACCCAACCAACCAGGGACAGGCTCCTGCCCCCCTCCCACTGGATATGATAGGGGGTGTACCCACCCCAGGGAAGGGACCCATTGGTCCCTGCCCTTTACCTACCTGTAACGCCCCTAAATCTAGTATTTAGGGGGCACCCTGAACCTTGCTTCCTCAGATCCAGCCTGACAACAAGAAGAAAAGAAGAAGGACGAAGAGCCGTGCAGAGCTAACAAGAGGATGACACCCACTGACTTGGCCCCAGCCCTACAGGCCTGTCTCCCCTCGAACCTGCTCTTGCGAAATCCCGGTGTGTCCTGCAGCCAGCAACCTCAAAAACCCCGGAGGACCTGCCTGCCTTCACTTACAAGACTGCTTCTCCCGTGAACACCAGACTTGTTCAAACTGCAGCTTCTGGCTTCGGCCGGATACCGCGAATCCAGCCCACTCTGCACCCGCCGAACCCGGCCCGAGCTCGAGTGGAAAAACACCACGAGGAGGTCACCCCGGCAATCCTGACCCGAGATCCGGCGACTCCTGACCTACCTCAAGCCTCCAGACGACGCCTGCAGCCTCAATCCAGAGGATCCCCTCTACCGCAACCAGAGCGGGTAAGACTTTCCGATGTCCCAAAGCACCCCTGCACCCGACGCCCCACGGCCTTGTGTGCCCAAACCAACGGTGCCTAACCAACCCAAGACATCCCAACTTACCCCTCGAAGTGGTGGTCGCACCCAGAAGATCCTCGTCCCCGAGCCTGCAGTGTTTCTTCTAACCGGAGGTTCTCCATTGAAAACAACAGGGCACCCGACCTCAAAACAGCACCCTGCACCCGGCCGCCCTAGTGCCGCTGCTAATTTGGTTCCCTATTTGCCCTGACCTAAACCCTAGGAGCTTTGCTCCCACAACCCAGTGGCCTGCTTGCCAGCAGCCACCAACCGGAGGCCCCCTGTCCTCCATAGGATAACATTGGGCCTCAACACTCTGCACCCGGCTGCCCTAGTGCCGCTGAGGGTGAAACAAAAGTGCACCACTGACCCTGGGGGACCCCTGAGTCTAACCCCAGAACCTTAACTCCCACAGTCGATTACTTACCTGTGAGCCGACAACCTGTTTTTCCTCCATAGGATAACATTGACAATTTTCTTTCAAAAAGTTTCTAAGTGTGGAGTTTTGAAATCTAAAAATATTCTTTAAAAATCCCACAAATAACCAAAACGTATTTACTTACCTGTTTACAGGAAATGTCCCAGTGCTGAATCGAAGTATCCAGCACTGAGTAAGAAAAGTAACGTACAAAGTAACTTACCTGTAATTTACTGAAAAAGCCTATTCATTTCAATGCACTGTTTTTCTTCCAAAAACGACTGTGTGGAGTTTTGAAATCTAAAGATATTCTTTAAAAATCCTGCGAATAACCAACACGTATTTGCTTACCTGTTTTCGGGAAATGTCCCAGTGCTGAATCTAGGTATCCAGCACTGAGTTAGAGAAGTAACAAGAAAAGTAACTTACCTGCAATTTACTGAAAAAGCCTATTCATTCCAATGTACTGTATTTGCTAAGTGTTGCAACCTACTGCATTCCCTGTAAATCAAACAAAGTACAATTTCTATTGCATTTTCAAACTGTTCTACAATCAATAACTTATTCCTGTAAAGTATTTAATGCTTATCTGTGCCAGGCTTGCTTGGTTCTAAAAAATAAAACAACAGTATATTTTTTATACAAAAACAATTGGCCTAGAGTTCAGTTCTTGAGTGTGTGAATTCAATTGCTGACTGAGTGTGTACATCAAATGCTTAACACTGTCCTCTGATACTGCCTTACTGCTCGACCACTCTACCACAAATAGAGAGTAAGGTTCTATCTAACTTTAACCTCTGCCTACCTCTGGGGTCACCTGGACTCTATACACACTAGACCTCATTTTGGTGTAGTATATATAGAGCCAGTTTCCTACAGTGGGTTGTGCGACATATGGCACCACCTCCACCCCATAAAACATGTGCCCACATTGATCACTTCCTAGCATCCTCATCTCTAATAGCCCATAAAGCAGTCATTGAACCCCAGTCGCTCTCGGACCATGCCCTGATCTCTCTGACTATCCGAATAGAGGTCACCCACCCTCGCTCATCTCGCTGGTGACTTCGGGATGCGATATTGCAATCCCACTCCACGGTCAGCTCTTTACGCACTGTCCTGATGGATTATCTTTGTGTTAACGATCCCGGGGAGGTCTTCTTGTCATCGGTTTAGGAGGCTTTAAAGCTTGTGCTGAGAGGCGTACTTATCACCATCTCTGCGGCTGAAAACCGCAAACGCCGGGGAAAAATGTCAGCTCTTGGAACGGTCCATTTCGGAACTTGAAATGATACATAAACTCTCAGGCGCCCCTAAAGTCTGGTGGGAGTTGGAGAAAAATAAACTTCTCCTGAGACACCTGGATCTGGACAGGGCAGAATATGCACTCTTGCGCATAAAACATACATTTTATTTAGGTAGTGATCACTGTGGATGCATGTTAGCTCATCGTCTCTGAAGCAAAGTCCACTCCGGTTCCGTGACATGCACTGAACATGAAACAGAGGTCTATACAGATGTGGAGATCGCCTCGTCGTTCCAGGCTTTTTATAGGTCCATGCATTCCTCCTCTGACGGCCCAAGGGGAGACCCCTCCCAATATCTACATGGGGTAGCCTTGACGCCATTACCGTCGATGGACGCGACCCTGCTAGATCAACCTATACGGCTAGATGAAGTAATCACCGCTGTAGCCCGCCTTCAGGCTTCAAAGTCACCAGGGCCCAATGGTTTTACCGCCCAATTATATAAAACCTTTTGTCAGGACCTTGTACCTCTTCTGAGACAGCTTTTTAATTCATTCATTGATACAGGTTCCCTGGCTGGCTCTATGTTGGAGGTGTCCATCTCAGTTATACTCAAACCGGGCAAGGATCCCGCTAACTGCAGGTTATATACAGTCATCTCTCTTCTCAGCATAGATGCTAAACTTTTTACTAGTATTTTAGCACACCACCTGAACCCACTTATGCCGGGTCTGATTGATCCGGACCAATCCGGCTTTATTCCCACAAGGCAATGTGGATATAACACCAAACGTCTTATGCACCTTATTGACAAAACCCGCCGGTCACAGATAGAAGCTCTTTTTCTTTCCATCAACTCAGTGAAAGCTTTTGACTGCGTTCACTGGCCTTACCTACTAGAGACCCTTCGACAATTTGGATTTGGTGATAGATTCATGAGATTGGTTCACTGCATTTACAGTGCTCCCTGTGCCTCTGTTCGGATGAATGGCGTGTCCTCTTCCACTTTCCCTATTCCACAGTGGTGCCCTCTTTCCCCTCTTCTTTTCGCTCTCTATATGGAGCCTATGGTGCAGCGACTCAGGGACAACCCACAGATTACTGGCATTCCGTTTGGAAAGAACAAACACCATATTAGCCTTTACGCTGACGATGTTATTTTGTCATTATCTAACCCAATAACTTGGCAGCCAGGGATACTGGACGAACTTCGTCTGTTTGGAGAGGTCTCAGGTTTCAAGGTTAATCTCCAAAAATCTGAGATCTTGAATCTCTCCGTCTCTCCCTCTCATAAACTCATTCCACACTCTCAGTTCCCGTTCTCTTGGACAGAGGCCATCACTTACTTGGGTATCCAAGTAGCGGCAACTCTCCCTAAGACCCTTGCCTTAAATTATAGCACTCTTATCTCCCAGACGAACAAGACATTATCCTCTTGGAGCTGACTCCGTCTCTCGTGGACCGGTCGTATTGCAGCTGTCAAAATGACAGTGCTGCCACGCATACTTTATGTATTCCAAACGATCCCTTTAGCCTCCCTGCCACGACTCTTCGCTCACTACAATTGGCTATTAATAGATTTATCTGGGACAGGAAAAAGCCGCGCCTTCACCATAAACTGCTATGTTGCCGGAAGCGGGACGGAGGTTTGGGGCTACCTTGGATTGCTCGATATTACCAAGCCACACAGCTTCGCTACATAGTAGAGTTGAATTGGTCCCTCTCAGAAAAACACTGGTCCTTCATGGATCAAGCAGTTGCCGGCTCCAATTTCTGGAGGGAGGTCTGGCTGCCCTGCAGACATCGCGCTTGGGGGCTGTACTCCTCATCAGTTACGAATTCAACACTGATGGTGTGGAACTCTGTAGCCCTAAAGCACGGTTTAACGATGTTTCTTTCCCCAATGACAGCAATCCTCAATAACCCTCACTTTTCACCGGGACAAAACTCAGACGTGTTTAATCGATGGCGCGACAGCGGGTGCAAAACGAGTGGGCTCTCTTTTTGATCGGAGTGGGATCATCCCCTTTGACCAACTTAGACTAGACTATTCTCTACTCACATCGGATTTGATCCCCTATTTACAGCTGAGACATTGGGTGTTGTCGTCGGGATGTAAGACGTGGTCAACCCTGACCACCTTCGAGAAATGGCTGCCTCTTAAAGGGGACGATAAACATCTTATCACTGACCTATATGTTTTACTCTCTAATGAGGGCCCCATACCAAGGTTGGTTATTTTGTTTCTAATATTTAAAAATGCCCTTTCAGCCAAATTGGCATTGCACGCCTGGCTATGGATAATCAGAGCCACTGGAATTATGCGATTGTGCAGCTGTGGCGATTTTTGCATAATTATAGATTTGCTGCATAATCCATCATCTGCCGCATAATCTGCAGATTTTAACAAAAAACTAATTTTGTTTCTAGCTCAAACGGTTCAAAAGTTACAAAAAATGCTGCAACACGTGCCGCTGCGCAGTGGAAGGCCTTTAGCAAAGCTGGACTGATCACCTTTTAGATGTTTATTGCTATATTTGGGTATTAAACTGGTACAGAGGAGGTACAACCAACGCCCAGACAGTGTTACCAAGTTTTAAAATGATGAAATAATGAAGTAATACTATTACAAAATGGGCCATATTATGCCGCATAATATGCCTTTTCTTGTTGTGTAATTTACTCACCCCGGCCCCATAATTTGGCCCGCTTCAGTCGCATAATTTCAGTGGCCCTGGATCTAACACATCCACTTCGTTTAAGATGAGAAGTGAAGGCGCGGAAATAACAGCCTCGCAACCAACTTGTTTAACTGTGTAATGCTTGTGTCATGTAAATGGTGGTCATGCGAAGCACTCCAATACCTTAGGGTCGAGGTCGCGCTTTATAAAATCGCAAAACAAAACACAAAGGGAGAGATGGTGCTACAGAGAGCGAGGTACAACCCAAATAAGCGAATCCAGAGCTTTTGCGATAGATTTAACAATGTTAACGTACTGTTATTTTGTCGATTTTATGTATTTCCTCGTTTTGCAGTCCAACAAAAGCTCTTTTGAAGGCAATTGATCTGATAGGATGATAGGTGGAAACTTGGACCAATCAGAGGTTGGCAGTTTTAGGCCAATCAGATGATTAAGCGCATCCTGCAGTGCCTCTGGGTGGGTATCCCATCCTTGTGCTTTCGTTTCCTTGCGCCATTGTATAACCCATCCTCACCGTTCAAAGCTTCCGGGTTGTTTTACGTGCGATTGCACTCGTTTTGTAACTAAGAACACCGGTAGCAACAAGATTGTAGAAACCAGGAAGTGAGAACGGCGGCGAAGAGGTTTAACAGGATAGCAGAGGCCACCACTGAGTAAGGGGTTAAAACCAAGTTAATCCGAAGAAAACAGTCATGGATCAATACGGAGAAGAGGGCTGCAGTGAGGGAGAAGGATAACTAAAGGGAGGAGGCAGAAGTTGGGTATAGATGAAGCACTGAGGCGAGTAATAATGGACTACTGCCGAGGCCATTACGCACTGAATGGCAGCAGTAGGGTGTAGAACCTCGAAAGAATGAGGAAGGTTGACCGCTGGTGTAACCAGGATTTCTGTACGGTGATCCGGAAGACGTCCTATCCAAGGACCCCCATTAGCTCGAGGAGCCAGTAATCTCTGGTCCCCTTATCTGACTCTTGGGGCTCTAACGTCCAAGGATCCTCCTACTGCCTCCGAAGTCTGCAGCGCTTTCACCCTGCCACGGGGTCCAGTGGTCCATTCTAGCATCCTCCAGAGCCCACAAGCACTGACCTCTCGGGCCATGTAACACAAGAGTTCCCTTGATACAGACAGAAGGATCTAGAACTTCCTCACAAAGTTCCCTGAGACAGGGTGTCCGTCCTTCACCTGTATTTGTTTTAATTAGGACTCTACGCCCGTCACTTTTTGGATAAGCAACTTCATTCACAAGACTTGTTTTGCTGTCAAGATGGGACATTCTTCACTCTAAGTCTGGGTGCCCTTAACCCATGTCTTGGAAACTTGACTTCTATAACGTAGTAGATTATGAGCATTTACCACACAGACTGAAGAAGTTACGTCGCAGTTAGTCATTCTGTCGTGCCCAACACTTGATTTATTGTACAGATGAGATGTGTTATGGCCAATTCGAATGCCATTTATACTTCACTGGCAGCCAAAGGGCTCGTGATGACTGACTACTGGCTTTACCGATGGATAAGGTGCTTCACAGGAATTCTCGCCCATCTGGTGGCTGTGGGCTTCACCATCTTTCTCCTAGTACTGTCTCGCCCAGGAACCAGTAAGTATGCAGGCTGTTGAATCAAAGTCTATAGAAAGCTTAATTATATGTAAGGCTCCCAATTTTCCGTTTTTACTGATTTTTACAGATAAATAGACAGAAAACAATGTGTTTCCTGTTGGTGTTTATTTTGAAAAGCGAAAAAATACTGAAAATTGTGCTTTTTGTGAAGGACTCACCATGCTGTCTTTCGTGAATTCCAGGCTAAAACGGAGCTGATAAACAGATAGGGAGTTATAAAACAGGATCAGATTTCCTTAAATACAGGCACATGTTAACATATATTTGTAGTATAAAGCTAATATGCACCTATGGGTGTAGTGTTATGTTATTTGTGGCTGCTTAATTTTCTAAAACTCTGTTATTGAAATATTTAATTATATGAAAAGTTTCTCATGCTCTCCAGTGTTCCACGGTAGTTGCAGGGTTAGCATCTATTCAAGGTGTTTGGTGCTGGTTATCTGAAAAAATAACCCACATTATTAATTAACGTATTGTACATTCCGGAGTGTTAGTAACACTCGGGCATTCAAGATCTCGTCACCAGCGTTGTAATCCAAGTACCTTTGTAGTACCTAGGCAGGACTCACCAGTTCACTTAGGATAGTTCTTTATTATGTAAATTTCCACACATGCTGCAGGGAAAAGAAGTAAGTAAGCTCTAGGCAGAACAAGGACCTGTGTGCTCACCCTCCAGACCTAACTCACTCTCTCAGCCCACATTCCACACTCACCACTTACAACATTGATGCATCATCACTGAAACAGTCTGAACAGAAACATACAACATAGGGCATAAATAAAACTCATCCGGTTCCTTCATGATGAAAAAACCAAGGTGTATATGTAACAGACTTTGAACGAGTGAGCTTGTGCTTCAGAGTTCATGGTGCAATCCAAATGATGGAGACTTGAGTGTCCTTTTCTTAATATTATCCATTTCCATTGTTTGTCAGCATGCAAAAGTTGCATTGCAGGAACATGGTTCACTGAGGATGATAGGTGGAAGCTTGGGCCAATCAGAAACTGGGACGTTATAAGCCAATCGCATTATTAAGGGAAAGCAGCAGTGGCTCTGGGTGGGTGTCTCACTTTTGTGCCTTCCTTTCCTTGTGCCATTATGTAACAAATCACTTTGTACTGTGGACAAATTTGGAGAAAGTGTTGTAGGTGTTCAGGGTGCTTTAAATGACAGTTGCGTATGCGCTTCTCTGCTTATTTCCGTCTTGACAAATTCCTTGTCAATGGGAGCCCATTACTTTTCCCCCCTGCAAATAGGGCTGTTAGTTGTCAGTCGTTTACATGCAATCCCATACGAGGTGTTCATGTTTTGACAGCTGTGCCTGTCGGGAATTATTTCGTTGAATTAGTTAACTCTTCAGGGGACAAAAAGTCACTTTGTTCTCAAATGAACGTACTTCTGTTTGCAAAAGATCCTCCATGTTTAAGGCACAAAGGCGCTGTATGAGAGCTTTTAACCACTTTGAGGGTTCTTCTAGCTTTAAACATTCAGCCCAGGCTTTGTGACCAAATGTTGAGTCATCTGCTTGATTTCATAAGGAGAATGACTGTTGTGGACTATCTTGAGTCAATGTAAATTCAAGGTCTACTTTGAGAACAACATACTTTGAGAACAACAGAGGAATAGCTTTTTGGGGACCAACATCATTCTTCACCATAGAGCTCTCTTTCACTGATTCTGTTCTAGACGGTATTATTCCGAGCCCAATATTTTTGCCTGTCAGTGGCCGGTCTTTGCAAGGGTAAAGTTATATTTCTTCTCTTGGTTCTAAGGCATCGCTCACCACTCTTCTCATTTGTTCCTTGCTCCAGAATGAAATGTTGACACTAAATCAGGAGAGCAAGAGGAATGCAGAATTGAAAAAACTCCAGTTTTCAAAGGGAGAATTGAGAGCAGAAAAAACCTCTGGAAGTTCAGGTAAGCAGACCAAGACAGGCAAAAGAAACCAGATGTAGCATGAACAAGAAGTGTCAGACGAATCCTGAGCTAGCAACCAACAAGGAACAATGGTGCAACACATTGAATCACGTCCCTAAACTGCTTAAATAGGAAGAGTTTAAAGATGAGAGGAGATCTCATAGAAAGTAAGTATATCCATGTTAAGTTGGGACTTTTGAAAGGTTTCATAGGACTACTACGGTGAAATAGCTCTAATCTACTTACATGTAGAATTTCAAGAATCAAGCTCTCAGGATCAGAAGCCAAAGTACCAATACAGAACAGCCAAAGAGAGGCAGGAGAAAGAAATGCCGCAAGTCTGTTGGCATTGGGTAGAAACATGCCCTTAGTCGGCATTTTGACTCCGAGACAAGCAGTCTGTGTCCAACACCTGAGGCCAAGAGAAAAATGTCCTGCATGAACAGGACGCACACCAGAAACCACCCTGTTTAATTGCGGAATAAACTCCTCCCGACATTGTGCCAGATTGCACCGGGTGCACATGTACACCACTGCTTAGTCCTCAGCTGATTGGTAATCAGGAGACGCTCACAGCAGACAAGGTTTGGTAAGCCCAAAAACTATCACTAGTTTGTGTTGTATGGCAATGTACCTGATATTTCTTAACACAGCCCAGATGCCTTGTGTAGCTGATAACATTTTGTCAATCCAAGGCAACAAATTGTTGTCATGCTTACAGAAAAACCTAATTTGTGGCTGCCTTTGCTATTCTGCCTGGATATGCAGTTTCCAATTTATGGTGTTATCTGTTGAATCTTAACTACCCAAACACAAGGAGATGATGGACGGAGCGCTGAAACTTTTCAGACACTCACCCCCAGTCACAGATCTGGGTTGAAGCCATCATCGTTCTTTAGCTCACTTTGCCACCCCAGTTCAGACACAGCTATATGCAAATCAGTCATGACCCTGTGCCTCATGGGAACAGTCCAGCCCGAACTGCCAAGCCATGTTTTCCCTGGACCGGAAACAAGCATCCTGGAACCGGTTTCGGGCTAACAGCCCTCATCAGCCAGGCTAGCTTAACTACCGCCAGATGTATATTCTCCAGCTTAAACTTGGGTATCCGCCTCTGTTACTGGTAGAGATTATACACCATCACTTTTGATTTAGCAATGTTTACTCTCAGATTGTTGACTGTCTAGTAAGCCTCTAGTGCCTTCAGTTAGGCTAGATTAACTTTTGAGCTGTGCTGTTAAAACCCATGTTGCATTCAAATATATTTGAATACATCCTTTTTTGTACTAGAGTCAGGCTTTTTCTCCAGATCATGAAGCAGTCAGAGGGTACTACTGATGGGGCATCAGTGGTGTACTCTGCCATTTACCACTGGTGTCAAAGTACCATTGGTAGGATGCTCGATGCTTTCGCTGTGAAGCCCCACCGGCCACCTTTCTTCATCTTTCTTGGGATCAGCCTGAGGTTGCGTGTTATTGGTCCAGCGTCTACATTAATGTAGCCGGGATCACCGGTTATGTAGACTTTGATAGTGGCTCTGTTGGGATATGTGGAGGAGGTCCCCCTTGGGCCTTGGTGCCTACTGCAATGCTGCTCTTGCTGGCTAGGCAGAGGGTGGCTGGGCACTGGGGGTGGCAGCCCGGCTGCGGGATGCCATATACTGCCAGGAACAGTTGCCTGCTTACTGGGTACTCATGCTGATGCACTCTCGGCCAAAGGACATCTGGGCCCCACCTATTCAGCATCTGAGATTGTGTGATGCGGCTGATGCCTTGGACGATATGAAAACCCTGCCTCCTTCAGCGGCTGGGCCTGGCTTGTGAGAGGAATCAGTCTGTTGCAGGGAAACTTAAAATAAGGAAAAAGACAAGACTTCTTGGCAAGGCAAACACAGCTTTTTACTGTCATGGCAGGGAAAGTAGCTATCGCCTCAAAGGTATACAGCTGGTCTCAATTTGCTGCTTCACAGGCAGCCACTTATGTAGCAACATGAGCAATGCTTATTACAAAGGGTCATATAATTAGTTACTTATCAGTTACATATTGGTTACAGAAAACATCTCGTCACCTGTGTCCCTAACCTCTTACCCTATTTCCTACACATTCTTCATTGTAAATCTAACAATGCCCAACGAGCCATTTATTTACTTCTTTTAAATGCAAGTGTATTGGTATGTGTGTTTTATCATTCTGCTCCCAAGATTTCTTATCAGATTCTGAGTACTCTTGGCTAACTCATTCTCCTGCTCCTACTTTTCAATCATGAATTCAGCTCACTGGGACAACAGAATACGTGCGTGTACTGAGACCATAAATTCCTTCATGCTTACAAACATGGGTTTTTCTTTAACTGAGACCTTGCAGGTCATGCAGTCTATTTTCTAGTGAACTCTTCACCTCTCTGGCATCAACATGAGTTTTGGCCCTGCACTGCTCTTTCACCATGTATAATTTTATATTGCTTTCTACTGCTCTGCAGTAACATTATTTCTTTACACTTAACTTCCTCTCCAACACGTGTGGGACTGGCCCTGCTCAGGAGAGTTCCCTTTTTGCTTGACCCTTTGCTTTATTACACTGTATGCTGGTGCTGCCACTCTGTCCATTGTGCCTTCCATACATAAATGACTGCCTGTTCCTATCTCATGATGCATTGCTTTCTGTAAGGTATGGTCCTACTCCTCCCTGCCCCTTTCACCCCCTCCTTCATTCTGCTCCCTGTTTGTTGTTTGAAAATCAATAAATATATATATAAAAAAAAGGGCCATTGGTGCTATTGAGCCAGAATCAGATTTACAAGACTCCTTTCGAAGGTCTTTTCTTGGATTCCTGGGGCAGGCAATGGGTAGGAGGCAGTAGCCTATGTGGTCAGTGTAATTTATCACTTCTGTCCCACTGCCACCAATATTATTGCACTTCACTTGGATTACCAAAATGCTCCCTCTGTTGATCATTCTGATTATTCTAGGGGTGGCAAAGGTCAAAAACTCAAATAAAGCATGCACATTAAAAAAGTCAACAAAGTTCAATGTTCAGCCAGTTTTGTATCTTAAAAAGAGAGTAGAACTTTAATTTGCAGCTAAGTAAAAAATAACAGCTAAAAATCTGATACACAAAGAAAACCAGAAGGATCAAATGCTTTCTTGAGTTGAAATACCCCCCCATAATATTTTTACAGTATTTGCGCTCCAGGTGCTTGATTGCTACAACATTACCTCTGTGTCCATCGTTATCCAGCGGGGCTGTGCTTGGGCTGACTCTGTGTACAGCCGGAACCTCCAGGTGTTCTGTTGTGTTTCCTGTCAGATCTTTTTTTGCTAGGGGACAGCGGTGGCAGATAAAAGTATATAAAGTAGCTGAATTGCTGTGCTATGTCTTTCTTTCTGCTTCCATGGTCTCCATTTCTGGGTGTAGCACAGATAGCTCATGGGCACACGCCCCAACTGCTGGGTTCTCTTTTGAAAATAAACACCATGCCAACATTGCTCCCCATTCATGTAAATGCAATGATGGAGTTTTAGAGTGCTAATAATCTGTGTTCCCAGTCCAATGATTACAAAGGATCTGGTACCCAATATAGGATAATGTTAGGACACATTTCGGTTCTTAAGACCAATTAATACCAAACTGGTTACATCATTTTTTTAAGAGGGTAGATGTAGCATTATGTCAGTGCCTACTCTAACCACTAGGGAGTATCACACTTCTCCACCAGCTTGTAGTGGTTAAGATATTCCAGTGTTAGTTTGCAAATCATTGCTTCCCAAAACGTAATAGTTCCCATCTCTGACTTGGTTTTAGGGCTAGGGACCAAACACAACTTAGATGACAATATCTCCGGAACCATAATGGTTTTAGAGTTGGCTCAAATGCTTCAAGAATCCGCATAGGTGGCTCCATTCAACAATGCCAGACACTACATTGGGGTAGATAGTTTTAGAACCTCTAGGCACCTCTGGACCTGGCAAAGGGTAGATAACAACGCAGTAATGATATGGGGCGAGAAAGAAATAATGTAGGTTTACCAATGATGGTGCCAGAAATAGCCTCTACAGCTCCCTGGCCCAGGGTAGTGATAGTGAGAAAGAATGCTGGCCTCTTTTTTCCTATATAAGGATGGTGGCCAAAGGCATTGCCTCTGTAAAACACCTTGACAAAAACAATGGACTTGTGTTCAGCTTCATCGAGAGAGCAGAAACCCAACCAGCATGAGCCTCTGATTGAATGCAGGATCACCATCACTGAGGAAACCAGAATGACTGGACCTTTTGAGAAGTTCATTTCCATGGAGCTGAACACACCTCTATCAAGATTCTCTCAGTACTGATTAGTTCCTGCAAAACTTGGAGTCTACTTTAAAAAAAACTTTATTTAACAGCTTTCCCAAAAACAGAAAAGATGTTTGCATCAATCAGCAGCAGAAGCAAGAAAGCACTGTGCCCACATCTGTAAAAGAACAGTGATATTAGCAACAAAGAAGTATAAAACAAATGAGGAAAAAGACCGGCCAATGACCAAGGTGTAGCAATGCTTAACACTACTACTCTATGAATACCTGACATTAAAGTGAGTGATTTTTACTCATAGGATGGTTGCCAAACGCCCCGGAGAAATGAAGCTCCCATGAAATGCTCGACACGTCTCACAGGGAGCCAACATGATGTGATGGTGGAGTCTACAAATCTAGGTGACCATTTGCCCTAGACCCAACTGCTACTGTTTGTAAATACAAGCCAGAAATGTTGGGTCTTGTATGGAATACAGAATACACCTTTTGACCTTCCATGGGCACCAGCATGTAGGAAATGATTGCCTGAAAGGCAGGGGCTTTTGTTGTCTCTCCTGAAGGAGTACCGGGTTCCAGGACTGAGGAAAGTCCTGTTGTTGCTGACACTGAGGAAGTAAGAGGACTGCCTGCTGTGCTAAGAGCTTACCTTATTCAAGCCCTGAACTACAGGACCAGATGATCCATGTGCTGCCGGAGGACCTCGCACTGCAAAGCGTTACCAGGATCAAAGCATTACCGCTGCCCTGCCTTGCACATGATCATCATACCTTAGCATCACCACACAATATACACTTGTGGATGGGAGGGCCCCGGTTGTTAGGGTTTAAACATATTTTCATTGAGGGGGTAAAGACTGCCCAGATCTGCGCCCCTGCATAATCCGTCAGCTTCATCACCTGGCAGTCTCCACTTATCCTGGTAAGAGGACAGTAGCCTCCTTCCTCTGTGATTGTGGGTGTAGGCATGGTTGTACATCTCTGTTCTGAAATGTTTACTTTTTTAAATAATTGCTCATAAAGTATTTTAAGTAAGAGGTAGTGAAAATACTCCATTGTAGGTTTTGTTAACAAATTATAAAGAAGACATTATAAACATTTACATACAATTATTTTAGCTTAATGTGCGCTATAAGTCAGATGAATTCATTCAAAACTTGTGATTTGTTATTTCCTCAGGTAATCCGTTCACTCATACATCACTAAACCCCATTAACAGTCTCTGCTACCTTCCCTGCTGACAATAATTGTTTTCCTTAATACGGCAGGTCAGCTCTGAAAACTAACACGTGTCAACACAGAGGTGGATTAATCAGATTTCTGGCAATAATCAAGCAGACAATGGAGAAAGTAATTAATGAGACCTTATAATTATTTTGAAGCGTCTTCTGGACCTGTCCTGATTTTATTGAAAAAATGAATTGCATTAATAACCTATTAGCAACCTTTTCAACATCTCCTGTTCAGTTGAGTGTGACTGCTGCAGAGCCTGAAGATATTTAAAATATTTTTTTCGGGATTCACTCTTTCCAATCCCAGCCCTGCACGATAGGGCCAAAGTAATGAAGCATGCCTCCCTCATTAATTGTCTGTAGAATTGGAGTCTGCTTGATTGCCAGGTTTGAGTGGTGGGTGCTGTGCAGAATATGAAAATATCATACTAGACTGGCAGATCAATTGGCAGGACCTTCAATATGACTTTCTTGAAAAATGTGGCAGTCCTATATTCAAAAGGTAGTACAGGGATTAGTCTGAGCGAAAAATTGAAATATGGATGGGGATTGCCTTCTCACCCATACACATAATCTGGTTAAGTTAGTTAATTACAGTCACCCAAAAGAGACAATATTCATAACACAATATCTAGTCACAGTTTAAATATGCCGCTGAAATAAATAAATCAATGGCTTAAAAAAAAAAATCTAACAGAAAATACACTGTCACCCCAACCAAACTCTGCGGTGTATTTATAGTTGGGATAACACGGCAGTCTCTTACTTGTCCGTGAGTTATCAAAAAAGATAGACTCCCGAATTACATGCTGAAAGATTTCCTTGGCTCCTGTAAGCAACATCCAAGTGAGTTTGTCACTTGTGCTGTCTTTTGTGCACACAGCATCAGCTATCAGCACAGCAGGAATCTCTTCTCATTTAACTCTCCAAGTGCACAGCGGTTAATTCATTCTTCAAAGAAAAGATTAACAAAACCCAGCAGCACATCAGCAATAAACCTTTATTTGACTTTGCCATAATGATCTCATCCCAAAGCGGACCCAACTCAGCCTGTTTTCCACTAACAATCTGGTAGGACTACTCTAATCTCTGAAGGGCATCTCTTATGAAGATGATGCCATTCCATCATTTATAGTTAAGGACATCCCCAGTGAGGACACATTTACTTAACATAGCCAACATGCCCTTTGCTTAAGATTCCTTTCGGAATGCCTGTATGTCAGCACAGATCCTCTCTCCTGAAGAAGTCTAAATGCGACACCTATGACCTCCCAAACTACTGTCCAGAAGCATATCTGCTTTTTGTAGAACTGATCGCTGCAAAGGCTGTTGACTGCCAAATTGGCTTTAACAGCATCATTTTGCTGTGGTTTGAGTTGCACCTTGAGGGCAGAGCCCAACTGGTCCAGATGAGTTTGTTCTGACCAAAACCCGTTTTTGTCTTTTTTTGTTATTTCCCTTAAGGCTCCCTCCTTTAAGCATTCATCTTCAACATGTCTTTGCATTCACCGCAAGACAAGGATGTCTGAATCCACCATTAGAAGTATGATGTGGAGCTTTATTCCAAAGTCTTATTTCGCCATGACATTGATCACCTGAAGGAGTCTCTGGTGACGATCCAGGCTTTATTGTGGAAGATCTACCTCAACTGAATTCCTCCAAGAGGAGAGATGTGTGCTCATTACCAGCAACAGCAACCAGTAGATACAAATCTGGCTCTCCCAGATAACTCAGGATGCCTGTACTTTTAGCCCCATCAACAGCACTATTCCCTTGGCTTCAATATTGACACCAACCTCCGCTTCAGGGCTTTGGTCGCACACAAGATGAAGACTGACTGATGAAAACTGCAGAGCAAATTCCTTTCCATTGAAAGCAGACTTCAGAACTTCCATAAAGATTGAGGTAATTGTCCACGGCAACGAAGGGCACACTGTTGGCAGGAGTCCCTGTGATCCAACTGATTGCACTGAAGAGTGTCCCCATGTGCAGTAGCACACTTCATCAAAGCTCTTCGCTTGTATGACAGGATCACACCAACGCTGACTTCCACTTCCAGTCTACATCACATTCATGACTTGCTGTACAGGCAATGACCTCTGGTACCCCACTCTACCTGATGCCCCAAGCTTAAATCCTCCAATAGAGCACTCATGACACACAGCAGCATTGCCAGACTGGAATTTAGAAATGCAGTTGCCAATAGGCATTCTTTTGCTATACGCCTTGGATCTGTAAAGCTGCCCTAATCCTGATCTGCAGCGCTCATCTTTTCTTTCCTTCAGGAGCAAGGAGCTAAAAGTAAAATTTTCTTTAGGCAACCCCTCCTTGCAGGTTGGTTTTTCTTTTTTCCCAGCACTAGTGATTCTGACCATAACAAATCACTGGTGACTACGGGATTTTGTAGAAATAAATGGACTATTAACCAAAACAAAATGGAATTTTCTGTGGATTTATAATTTTATCAGTTTTACCTTGGTATACTTCAACTCCCTCCTTGCAGGATACCCAGCAGGATTCCTGCCATCCTTGAAGAGTTCCCAAACAGCTCTGCAACTCGCTTTCCCAGCCTCACCCTAGCACTATTTCCCTTTTAACTGTAAATCATTGTGAATTCTTGAAAACTTAATTTTAGACAGCACTGATAGGGGACAGTTCATGTACCACAATACCTCCTTTCCTGTTTTGGAACATGGCGACCTGAACACTATAAGCTAGACTTAATCTGCAGAAAGTACCCTTGACTAAAGTAATGCTAACTAGCACTGTTTTTTTCCTCTTCGTTTTTCCCCTTCTGCCCTTTTATTTCTTTTGTCACGCAATCAAATGATTGTGTGGGTCACAAAAAAGCTCTTTTTAGTTGTAAATAATTGTCAGTGCTAAAACCAGGACTGGCGCCATTTAAAGAACAGATTTGATGAAAGCCTGCAGCATTCAATGAGATACTTGAGGGGCACTAGAAGTAAAATTAAAATCCATTCTGTGAACACTCCATCTCTCCGGATAATGTCACACAGTGGTCTTTATAGTCAAAGACACGTACTCTCACATGGGGCATTTCAACAATAGTCAGTTCTTGATTTTGTTTGTGGGTAGCAGCACTGGATGTTTTCTCCGGTGTTCAGCAATGGTAGGCACACGTTGTGGGTAGTAGCCTTGGTCATTTCTCTCTCCCTGATTGGTATGGGCTGATTTCTATCACTTTATCATTTATAATTTGGAGAGCGTGCTTGTGAGGTGGGGCAGTGGGCTGGGATGCTCTGATTACAGCACATAGCCACCACTGGCATAGCTTTGGGCAACATGAACCATATGGCCATCAGATCAGATTGCTAGACGAAGTTTTTGAGCATCTCTGTTGCAGTCATCAGTAAGGGCATTAGGGGTGGCTGGGGTGAGTGGTGTTGTGTGGGATAACGTCTGTAGACCCTATTTTGTGGTGCTGACTTCTTTTACTGCTTCTCTTTTCAGGCCTTTTTTCCTGGCATCCTGTCTTCATGGCTGTGGCGGTAAGTACAATGCACTACAACATTATACATCTGGGTCTATGGGAGGGTGTAAGGTCATCTCACAATAAGCCCCTTTAAGCCACCGAACTCAATTACGATCTAGTAGTTATGTCCCGCATGAAACTTGTAATAACACTTTAGGGACCAGTATTGGCCCAGTAAGCTAGATTTGTTTATGCCTCAATGATCATGAAAGGGTCGTGTTATTTTCTCTCCACTAGTTCCCTACTCAGTGTTGCTGAGCTTTGTCATTTCCCTCATTAGTAATGGCCCTCTGTCTATAAAGATATTCATTTTGTTGTTTTGAGGGCTTAAACATGGATCTAATGCAACTGAGAAATTGAATTGGTTTAGGTTGCGTGGTGCATCACAATTCTTACTGTTAAGGCCCAAGAGTTACAACTGTTTCATTGCCTCTGATTTTGATGGCAATTTCAACAGGGCCAGAGTACATATTTGTACTCTGGCCCTCCATATTTGTGGAGATTGATTCTCCACAGATCTGAAATAATTAAAACGAGATAGAGAAAGGAAACATAGGATCGGGACCTGGCATTTGTATTGCTATTCACACACTAAGGACATATATAACAAACGCTAATATATTCACCGCAAGCCCACTATTGTGACAGCCTAAAAATACCTCTTGGAGAACTGCCTGTCGAAAACAAGAAGTCAATTAAGAGCATGCAGACACATAGAGCCCCATCAATATTTAAGGTGTTCACATTCCACCTTTGAGCAAGCCATTACAATCGTATCAATTTTCAATAATTCATTCCTTAAAAGGTGGTGCCCTATTCAAACTAAGTAGTAGGATCACCAGTGCCCCAGCAAGAAAAGGTGGTTGCTGTTAACACCAAGTAGCAAATATCAGTGCATATGACAGTAATGGCCCACTCATCCGTAGTGCCCTGACATGGAACCCCAGCACTGTGCACTCATGCCTACCTGCCTAAAAAAGAAGATAAACTGACCCTGTGACGCCGCCAAGGAAGAAATAGTGCCCGCATATCAGTCGGACCAGGGATTAGTTACAACAAAAATGATACCCAAAACGCGGAAGCCCAAAGTCAGGGTATCATATATCCTTTATGGCAGGAGAGACCGTTTAAAGCACATTATGGGTACTTGACAAGTTTACAACCTGACCAATACTACCATGATTTTTTATGTAGAGATTGTGTAGAACAAACACATTGCCACACATGCCTGTGGGGCTTCAGTGCCACACGTACCTTTGGGGAGACTGAGCAGCTGCTGCCACGTCCAGGTGTGTGTACATCCATGCAGGGCGGGGATTTTAAAAAACTCAAAGGCCAGGCACTCTGTGGCATAACAGATGGCTAGCACAATTGGGCTTCAATTCGGAAAATACACTCTGTACTGTTCTATTCCCTGGCGCGCCTTCACCCCAACCCAGATAAGAGAAGGAAAATGTTACCTACCTATAACAATCGGTGTGCAGCCTCTAGTGCTGTAACCACATGCTGTGACTTCCGGCCCCTTTCCTGAAACCACATTGGACCAGGACACAGACTCCAACATAGATCATGTTTTCCCCCTCAAGTGTAAATGTGTGTGTGTAGAAATGAAGTAATGTCTGTGTACTGGAAAGAAAAATGCTAATACTAGAGTAGAAATAATGAAAATCAAGTTCACGAGTGTTATCTGGTGCTCTCTTTCAGGCAGATGGGTAGGGCACATGTAAATCTTCAGCACTGCATCATAATACAGACCGTTTGTTACAGGTAAGTAACATTTTCTGTTTGCAGCTTGTCTAGCTGTAGATAACAGGCTGGACTTGGAATGAGCCTCATTAGCCACACCTCTGATTCTGTGGCTTGTGAGCAGAAGTGGAAGAAGTGTGGAACACTGCTTTAAGCACAGTCTGTCTGACTAATGCTTCTTGTCGAACAGGAATGCCCACACAGTACTGTTTAGTAAATGGCAGTCCAGGTGGCAACCTTACAAAATCTGCTAATGGAATAATTCCCCAAAATGCCACTATGGGTCCTTTCTTATGAGTGGATTACGATCTTTGTAAATCACGTTGTGTGCACTTGACTTTAGCATAACATTGCTGAATCCATCTTGCTTGGTCCACTTTAAATGTAGGGTTGCCAAGATGCAGCTGTGTTGCAAAAGCAACAAAAATTGTCTGTTTTTTTCTAATGGAGCAAGTATGGCAAACATTGTACATAATGACTCTCCAGACAGCCAACATTTGTGGTGCTTTTTCTGCTAGTGATTGAGGCTGTGGTGAAAAAGAACATTCTTTAGACTGGTAACAGACAGTGTGATGTACTGTAGCTGTAAAGGTCCCAATGTGGTTCATGTCACAAAGCGTTTCCATTTCACTGCATAACATAACATGCACCAGTAATAGGTTTTCTAGCTTGTTTAAGAATTTGCATTAATATTGTGGTAGGAGTGAATATCCAAATTCTAAGATCTGAGTTGCAAAATTGCAAGATTGAGCAACTCGAGGTT
This sequence comes from Calotriton arnoldi, assembly GCA_963921515.1. NCBI lineage: Eukaryota > Metazoa > Chordata > Amphibia > Caudata > Salamandridae > Calotriton > Calotriton arnoldi. The sequence goes on along the minus strand of CAWUFW010000911.1, from coordinate 2,451,487 downwards.
GTGATAAAGTAACTGCCCTCATTCCCAACAGTTTCATTATCATTCTTACTGTTCTGGTAAAGGGGAAGCAGCATGTGAAATGCCATCTCTCTTTCGTTGGTGTAAGTGTTGTGAAGCAGGTTGGCATGTAGAAATACACAGAAAACGCAAGTAGATTTAGAGAGGGATTATTGTAAATTGAATGGATACATAAATGACCCCTCCAGGAGCAGATGTAGTTAGATGCCCGGCCTTGGTCTGTCACCTTCCACCATCCCCCAGGGAACCATCATAAACCTGACATTCCATAATATCGTCAGGTAACCTGACAAGCGTGATACCACTGTAAGCTTTCCTTATGATTGTTTTTATGATTATGATTGTGATTCAAGTGTGCCCCCCACAACTTATCTCCTCCTGAAAACCCTGGGCCTGTTGTGGTTACAGGAGTGATTTCTTGACATTTATTGGGAATCCTAATTTGTGGAGAAGGAAACAACCTGGTGGGGATGAGGCATTGTGAATGACTTATCACCTTTACCAGCCAGTCATCGAGGTCTGGAATCACATGAATGAGGCCGCGCTGTAAATGCACTGCCACTATGGCTAGACATTTATTAAACACTTATTGAGCTGTAGTTAGAATGGTAGGACTTAGATTTTTTTAACGTGTTCTACTAAGCACAAACTCGATACAACCAATGTGCCTGATGTAAGGTGGTGTAAAATAGGCGACTTTGAGTTTGAGTGTTGCCATATAGTCTCCCACAGCCAGGAGTGGGATGACGTAGTAAACGGTGACCATATTGAAGAGAGTAAATGTGATTTAGCTCTCGAGTGCTCTCAAAAAGATGGTTCTTAAGGTTTTGTCCTTTTTGGGGTTAGATATTAGCGAGAATTCTCTCCTTGTGCCAGATGATGTGTTGGCCTATTTCTGTTACCCCATTTTGACAAAATGCTGACAGCTCTTCTATCAGTTTTTTGAGGTGATTACTTTTGTATGGTGGGACCAGAGATTTTGGAGAAGGAATTGGTTAACCGTGGCTATGTCTTCCCAGTGTGGAAGCTGCAAGCACAGCCTTGCCCTGACAGATGATGGGCGGTTGGGACTTAGAGGCCTCGCATTCCATCTCTGCATAATGCACTGACCTTATGCTCTGTCCATGCTGAATAGTTTTCTTGGACCAGGTGTTGCATGTCAAACAGTTGGTCCTGTCATGGTTCATTTGTAGACATAGGTTACAGACATAATCTTCGTCTGACCACAGAAAGCTGCTATTGCAAGAGAGGCAATACCCTCCCCTCAAATTAGTCACTCTCATATGACCTGCCCTGGCTGTTCAAATCAGAAGATCACATAGCAGTCGGTGTTCTTAAAATACTGCTCAGTGTCATGGAAGGAAGCCCTAACTGCTCTTGTTTTCAGTTGTCGAAAGCTGTCTTTAGTGTGCAACGATAACGAAGCAGTCAAAGCATGTGTGAATCCAGTGGCAGAAAAAAAAACAATGCAAGGTGGTGTCTGTGTCTTGGTGGATTGTGGGTTCCGGGGGGGAGGGACGGGACCATTTGTTACCTCGAATTGAAAACTACTACTTCAACGAAAACAACTTGTAACATTTTGAGCCGACACCTGATGGCAGGAATGTGCACAGCATGGGATTTACTTACATACATACTGAAGGACTGACTTGGAACTTGTTTGTTCAGGTTTATGCCAAACTTATGCCAGATTTATTATGACTTACTACTGTTCCCAGCCAAAGAGCCAGAGAAACTTGTCAACAGACACCTCACTGACCACCTCAGCAAACAACAACTCCTTGATGCCACCCAATCCGGCCTCAGACCCAACCACATTACAGAAACCACCCTTATCGCAGCCACAGACCACATCTGCATGATCCGGGACAAAGGAGACACATCAAGCCTCATCCTTCTGGACCTCTCTGCAGCATTCAACATTGTCTCCCACTCCATTCTCATCCAGTGCCTACATCAGATCATAATACAAGTTCCCGCTCTACCCTGGATTTGCTCCTTCATGACTGGCAGGACTTGGGCAGTCAGCCTGGCCCCTTACTGTTCAGATGCTGGCAGCCTCATCTGTGGAGTACCCAGAGGCTTGTCTCTCAGCCCGACCATCTTCAACGCATACATGATCATCTGCTCTCCTGACATCGACTTCCTTTATTATGCCTACGACATGCAGCTCATACTCTCCCTCTCAGATAGGACTCCCAACACATGGAACAAGCTCACTGCCCGCTTGATTGAAGTCGCCAAATGGATGAAGTCCAAATGTCTCAAACTGAACACTGACAAGACAGATGTTGTGATCTTTAGTAAGAAATCCTTGCCATGGGACTCCACCTGGTGGCCGGCCAAACTAGGGCCCACACTCACCCCAAGCACTCATGAAAGGAACCTCGGGATCTTCATAGACAGCAAGCAGGATATGATAACTCAAGTCAGTGCCATCACAGCATCCTGTTTCCACATCCTGAAGATGCAGGGAAAATCTTCATATGGCTCCAGAGCAGCACCTGCAAGGCTGTCACCTACCCTTGTCACCAGCAAGCTGGATAAAGGCAACACACTCTGCGCCGCAGCAAGCAACTGACCAGAAGGCTACCAACCTTCCAGAACTCGTCAGCCAGACATACTCTCAACCTGCTGCACAACACTCGCATCACGCTGAACCTCAAGGAGCAAAGCTCATACTTCTCACCAACACCTTTAAAGAACTACAAAACATAGGCCCGCATACCTGAGCAGTCACATCTCCTTTCACAAACCTTCCAGGGACCTCCGCTCGGCTGAACTCCTACTCGCACACACACACAGAACCAGATCCCGAGTTCTGGCATTGTCCTACTGCGCACATCAGGGCCTCGTCCTATCTTCTTGAGTTCCACAAGAAGTTGAAGACCTGTCTCTTTGAATAGCCCCCCACTGCCCGCCCTTGGTGAGGCTATCACCTGCTTAGCTCAGGATACCCTCCCGGGTGATAGTGTGCTATTACAAATACAAATACTATAACACAAGCAAACCTATAGCAGTTATGTTGAAACATATACAACACTGATGTGAATATTTCAAAGTCCAGGGCTGAATAAACATGTTTTTCATTTGAGCACCTGTGCACATATGATTAAAGGAAACACTCTCCACTTGGGTAAAAAGGTTAATTATTGAACAAATGTTTTCTCACCAAGCATCCTATGGAGAGGGGGGGGTGGAGGCTTAAACAAACATGTTCAATATGCAAAATCATTAAAAAGCTTGATTTCAAATGAGCATGACTATAAAATTGGTAAACATTAAGATTTCTTTCCCGGTAGACAACAAGGCTCTTTAAATCTGTTTTTTATAAGCCTGCAATAATTAGGAACCTGTTATTTTATGGTAGAGGAAAATTAGCCCTTGGCTTGCCACCATTTTCTAATGCAGACATTGCACGCCATCAGCAAACCGCACACTGTCTGCCACGCTTTGCTGCACTTAAGTGCACTTTGTATAGGTTATTGTGATTGTGCACACATTAAGCTTTACCATTCATATCCTCCGCCATACTCTGTTACCTCAGCAATGCATACACTTAAGCATAATATATACTCTTCAAACATTCAGCCAACCTTGAGCTGTATCTTTCCTGAGCTCTACTCTGCTCACAGTGATCCAAGTTATGCCTTAGTTAGTTGTGAAGTACAGTGCTTCTGGCAAACATAGCTAGCCAAGAATGATGGGAGAGGAGAGGATTGAAGAGGTCAGGCTATAATTGAAGATGGAAGAAAAGTAGGAAGGTTAGTGTAGGTTGTTTGGGCTGAAAAAGCTTGAGTGCAAAAGGATAAGCTGACCTAACGCATACCATTGGTCTGGGGTGGAAAGTGAAATACGTAGAGCGAGTCCGGTTGAACGTTGCATGTGAATAGTTGGAAAAATGTATCTTTTACAGCCTTGCTCCATGCCAGCATCTGTGAGCTGCTTGTGAGGTGCAAGGCGGCTGGACTTTTTTCCGTGCACGCAGAAGTGATCCTTGGAACATAGACAAGCTGGGGAGCAGTATCCCTTCACAATAGCGTTCACCTGAGTTTGACGCAGCAGCTCTTGTTACAAGTATTGGAAAGGAACATGCAAGGAGCCTCCTGGGAGCTCTACAAAACAGAAATGAACTCAACCTGTAAATGAGATCCCAGGGGCATTAGCACTACGTCTTACAAAATCGACTGCACTATTAAGGAAAGGCAACATTGAGCTGCTGTGCCAACTGATCCTCTTATTACAACATATCCACATCAAATGAATAGTATGAATGAAGTACTTTACAACACACGTGTTGAAAATGCTGATAAAGCACAAACGCTGCTTACAGTCAGTCTTAAGGGCAGATGTACTAAGATTTAATTTGCAAAAAGCAGTTGCAAATGGAAATGCGCACTGACTTTTTGCGAATTAAATCTGATTTTTCAAACCAATCTAGCAAGTTTGTAGGTTCGGAAAATCACCGTTTGGAGTGGGTCGTAGTCCGACCTACCTCATGAATATTAACGAGGTAAGTCACAAATTGCGACTTGCTCCAATTGGATGCCTTTAAAGGGGTGGTGGCCTGCTGGTGTCAGCAGAACACAATGGCTGTGATCGTATTTAAATTAAGTACTTTTTTTTTATGCAGCCTGTTTTTTTTTGTTTTTTTTTACAGGAAACGGAGCTGCATTTAAGATTTTTTTTTTCTTTTTTATAAAAAAAAGTTTCTTTAAGAGTTGGCCCATTCTCACACAAACTTTTTTTCATTCACAAAGGAGAAGCGGTCCCAGGAGACTCTTTCCCCTTTGCAAATTTGTTACCACCTGTTTTGAGTAGTCGAAAATCTGTCAATGATTTGCGACTGAAATTACGGTTGCAAACCATTGATATAAAGCAATGAAAATTGGAATTTGAAAGGGACGGCCTTAACACACCCCTTCAAAATTTTGATTCGTAATGTGTTTCTAAACCCATGTTGCCAGTTACCGTTACCGAATCGCAAAATAGTTTTAGTACATTTGTTAAAGCCATTTTGTGGTTGCAAACCCTGTGATTTGACGAATCGCAGGCTTTACAATTGCTAAATGGCTTCGTACATCTGACCCGAAGTTCTGTATTTTTGTGTATGTTCTTTTGTAGTCTTTTTCTTAGTTTCTCACCCATATTAATGGAAGGATGCTTGCAGATATTATGCAGTTTTATACACAATTGTGGTTCTCTAAATGCAAGATCTTCTAGGCAGTGAACAAATTGGACGTATTTGTGTTTTTTGTTCTATTTCTAGTTTTTTTAAGAGGTTACGGCCCTACAAACCAGCTGCTCCAGTGGTTACGTTTGTGGCTTGTTTGTACAGGTTACTGGTAGCGTTTTCTATGTCACTAGAATGATCTTTTAAATGCAGGTTTGTATTCCTTGAACCATGTGTTCAAGACCAGAAACAGTGGGGTTTATACCTCTTTAAGTGCAGCCCTTGCATGTATCAGACCGTTGCTCAGATTGTCTGATAATGCAAGATCTTAGGGCCTTTAAACCCTGAATGACCCAAGATTCGCTTTGCGATCGAACCCTTGTTACATAGTATATACTGGTTAAGTAGTCAGAACTTCAAAACTAGAGCCAGGCAACCGCCAGTAGTGTGCAAAGGTTCTGGTCAGGGATGCCTCAACTTACTTCAGATTTCTGTGGCGTTGCAATGTCGGTCCCTGAAACATTAGGTGTGGTCTTGAATGCAGCTTCTGTTGGGGCCCCTGGAGTTCAGCCTCTCTTGAGTTGGAGTCTTAGGGTCATATAGAAATAGGTCTCTGCACTTGTTTCTCTGGGGTACTGGAAGGTCCTCTCACATCGTCATCAAACTCGTAGTTCTAAATGCCCTTGGCCACGTCACTGGGCAGGAATTCACTAGAGTCCCGGTGACTCATTTCTGTGTGAAGCTTACACCTTCTGTCCTGTTTCGTAGTTACTGTAGCACCAGAGTATGTAGGCAGAAAGGCATGCAGAGAAGCATAAAAATTCCAAAAAGTGTCTAATAGCAGCTACCTGATCAGCCCCAAATGGAAAACTGCACTCTGACCCTTTGTGGAAATTCAGAATCTAAGGGCATTTAAGAAGCAAACTGAAATAGATTACAATCTGAGACTCTTTTAATTGGAGGGGTGCATCAGCTTCTGAGAGGGGCATTTGACCTGGACTCTTTCACGTGTGACCCCAGTAATGAAATTGTGAAGTTCTAGGGAATTTTTGTCTACAAGAGCACGAAACCACCTATGTACTACTGACTGTGCATCTGATGTTGTGCTTCTTTTGATTACATTAGGTAAGGCTGTGAATATTCAAGTGCTAGAAAAATTGTGTTGGACATGGGAGCAATGAGCTTTTGATATAGTCATTCATTCATGGAGGCTGTTGAGAGTGACTCGGCAGGGTTTTATTATTGGAATATCTGCTGTAGAGCACATGTTCTTATGATAACATTGCTGGGATCAGCCCTTACTGTCTTCAGTATATGCAAAACGCCAGAAGCTCGATAGGCCTTGTGCAGATGCAGAGATGAGCTGTGTTACATGCTGCTCATCGGCACCAGGTGTATCCAGTTTCTGGGTTTATCATTTTTGTGATGACGTTTTTGAAAAGTGCGTCACCGCTGTAGATAGTGGTATGTCAGAGTTCAAGCACTTGGCGTTTTAGAATATGGTCACAATCCAACAACAAATCGAGTCCTTGATAGCTGCTTTGTTAGCTTTGCTGTGCTGGTGCATCTCTAATCTACTGATTTTCCCCATTTGCGTGTAAAGCACAGAAATCCATTTTCATTCTCTTGATCTGCTTGTTGCTCCATGTTATCCTATCCATGTTATACGGTGCATTACACCGTATTGTGGAGCACCATAGTGCATTATCGGATGGCTAGCACTATACACGGGGGGAAGGAGTGAAAGATGTACTTGTGTTTTGAAAAGTTTTTGTGCCATGTGTGAGTGACCAGAGTGGTGCTCTGTATGTTTGTGTGTGTCAGTGTAAGTGTAGCCATGTTTACCTGCGATAATATGACTGTGGTGTAAGGGTGCACAACTGTATATATAGTTGTATGTTCATGCATATATGTGTGTGTGCGTTCGTATGCATACATACAGAACCTTGCATGCAGGTTACCTGGAGATATTTATGCATGGAGGTTGAGAACAATTTGTGATGTGTGGCCCTGATGTTCTAAGCCTGCGACTAGAATGGTTTGTAATAGGTATGTGATGCACGTGTACACGTGTAACAGGAGTATAAAGTGCACATTTTAGAGAAGGCTACACTCCGACTCTCAGCAAATGGGTGGTCGTATACATCACATCTAGCACAGAATGGTGACAGATTTCTGGAACTTTTATTTATGTTGTAACTAAGATAAAGCTGTACATTGTGCGATCTTGTCAGACTTTCAGCTTCAGTCGCTGTGTCAGTGCGCCCTTCACTGAACTTCTCCGTCCTTTCAATGATGGTCTACTTTTCCCTGTACCCTTCTCCTGAATCCATCCAGCCCTAGCTGTGATAGTGTGTATCCCTGCTCCAGTCGTTGGAGCTCCCCAGCCATAGAACTGGCTGGCTCTGTTCCATGTGGTACTCCCATGATCCTCAGGGGGTGTCATACTTTGAGGAGGCTTGCCGAGGCAGCAATTGTGTTCTTTTTGTGCTATCCTCGTGCCCGTCCACTCCTACAGGTTCGGTAGCCCTGTGCCAGTCTTCTGAGCATATCAAACCCTATAGGTGGCAGGCTTTCGCGAGCGCACAGCCCAAGGAGTTACAAGTTCTGTATCGTTGGAGCAGTCTGAATGTTTCCATTCCTGTGGGTGAGTGGCATACATGCAAACATTTTAGAACAGGGACGTGGGAGATTTAAAATAAATAATCGGGAGAATGAAAATTCCCCATTGACTTCTATTGTAGAAAATGCAATTTCAGGCGGGAGACAGCTTAAATAAAGCCATTTTTGGCTTGAAAAATCGGTAGTCTCCCGCCTGAATCGGGTCTATTGGCATGTATGGAGTGGCTCTGGATCCCTTGGGCTTTTACAGTCTTAAAGGTGGACGGCTGTGTGGCTCTCTGACGTGCCGATTTCAGTGCTCATGTCATACCTGATGTGTTCTCTGTTCTCTGTATTTTCAGTACCATCTTACCTTGACCGAGGCCATTCTCCTCTTCTCTCCGGATAATTCGCCATTTTGTTTCTGCTCCCGGAAGGCGAAGGTGCGCCTGCACTGGCTCGCGCAGGGCATGGTGATCGCGTGTGCTGCGGCAGGCCTGTTCTTCATTGTGTCCAGCAAGAATCGGAGCGAGCTGCCTCACTTCACGTCATGGCACAGTGTCCTGGGGATGGGCACGATTGTAGCCACGTGCGGCCAGGCCCTGGGAGGAGTGCTTCTCCTCTTCCCTGAACTGATCAAGGTCTCATCAGTCTCACGCCTGAAGCTTTACCACATCACATGCGGACTCCTCGTCTACCTGCTGGCCACATGCACGCTCCTGCTTGGCATCTCTTCGGACTGGTTCCAGGCGCAAATTAAAGGCGTGGCCTGGTACATATGCATGGCACTGCCCCTCTACCCCGCCCTCATAATCATGAATCAGGTTCTGAACGTGTACCTGCCCAAGAAAAAGGTGCAGATTTGACTTTTAGACTGTTTCCTTCGCTCCGCTGGTTGGTACTTTCTCACCTCGGCCTCTATAGCTCCACTTTCTTATTTTCTCTCTCTCACCGCTCTCCACTTTTCTAACTATGCTTCTCTGTCCATCTATTTCTTTTCACATCTCTAAACCATTTTCTCTTTCCCACTTACCTCTTACATTTCCTTCTTTTCTCCAATTTTCGCTAATCCCTTTTTCTTTGCCTCTCCTTCTCCCACCCGTCACCTTTTTCTCAGCCACCCTTCTCTCTCTGCCCCTCTTTCCTCACCCCACCGTTTATAAAGCCTAATCCATATTCCCCTTTACCCCTCTCCATCTGCTTCACTCCCTTTTTTCCTTTCACTCTTTTTCTGCCACATTGTTTCTCCTCTTTACTTTCTCTCCCTATCAGGTTCTGTCCTTTCCCCTTCTTCCTCTTTCTCATTGTCTTTTGCCTTCTCTCCGCCTCTTCCATCTAGCGATCATCTAATTTATTTATTTCATGTAAATATCACATCTGATTTTTGATCCTTAATGTCTGATTGACACAACATCTGACAGTTTGCTATGCAATCTCAGCCCTTCAGTTTGTTTATGATGCTTCATGGTCGAATGACTGTACCCCCCAGTTGGTATTTTGAACCCTCAGATGCAAATGGCCCCAATTCCCTCATTTTGGCAATGTCTGACACTGGGTCAGTTTGTTGTGGATGTGACACCCCTCCCCCATCCCTTCGCAGTCTGTGAAACGTGTGTTTGTCCGTATCCCACACATTTAGTCATATATGGGCTTCCTCACAGTTTGTTGTGTGATCCAATCAAAAGCTGTGTGTGTGTGTTTCGACTCCAGCGTACAGGTGATATTTTGATACCGTTGTCCTTTGTGTGCTGTCAGAATGTGCCTCTTAGAATCAGTGCATAGTTCCTGTAACTCTGAGCAGTGCACAGAGTATAATAAGCTGATGAGCTACAGGGATACTTGAGAAGCCTGGTCACCGGAGGATATTTATTCATTGTGGATAGAGAAAAGCTTTGCATTCTATGAGAAATCTGCACTACGGGGCTCTGCTTCGCGAGGTATCAAGGCTGCACTACTGGGCTCTGTGCTTCTCGAGGTATCAGGGCTGGACTACTTAGCTCTGTGCTTCTCGAGGTTGGAGGGCTGTACTGCTTGGGTTCTGTGCTTCTCGAGGTATCAGGGCTGGACGACTGGGCACAGTGCCCCTCAAGATAGCAGAGCCATGCTGCTGGGATATGCTGCTCGAGCTCACAGAGCAATGCTACTACTGAGACGCGGCTGTATGCTCCTCAAGGTAGCAGAGCTGCACACTGTGCTCCTTTAGCTAGTCAAGCTACACTTCTGTGCTCCTCGAGGTAGCAGAGCTGTACTACTGGGAATTGCTCCTCGGCATAGCAGAATGACACTCTAGGCTCTGTGCTTTTAGGCCTAGTTAAGTTGCACTATTGGACTTTTGCACCTCTGGGTAGCAGGGGGACAACCCCTGGGAACTGCTCCCTAACCTAGCAGAGCGACACCAAAGGGATTTGTGCTTCTCAGGCAAGCAGAGCTGCACCACTGAGCCCAGTGCTTCCACATGCGAATCTAAGGCCAGTCTTGCAGTTACATTGTCAGCTGTGATCCCACATTTAATCTATAGTCACATACTGATGGAGGTCAGTACAGAAAGACTTCATGAGCTCAGAAGTGTTTGAGGGGTGCACACTTCATAAAAGCAAGAAGTAAGGACACATTATGCCAGGATGAAATGGGCATTGTGGAGCTCCTGGGCCCAGGTTTGGATTTCACCCAACTGTCACGCATTTGTATGAATTATGTACAAATCACCAGGCGGATTCCCCCATCTGAGACCTCTTTGGTGTCAAGGAGATGGACCAAGATCCATGGAAGGGTCAAATCCACATGGAGGAAATTGACACCTTTCTCTTTTATCGTTGATAAAGTGACTAGAAACACCTGCATTTTACATGGGATATTCCCAGTAAAATATTTTCTACCTCTTGATAGGGCTCGTTGAGCTATATAAAGAAGTTATGCTGTTTTTAATGTATTCCCTTTATTATATCAGCCAGTCATAAATCCTTGATTCGGAGACATAAAGCATGCTTAAAAGTCCATAATCATAATACACAATAAAACAGATGTAAATGTTAAAAATGAAACATCATTGCAACAACTCCATCCTATAAAAATAATCAAAGTGCTTAGTGCTTGTGGAGTGGAGAGCAGATTTTAAAAATGACCCTGCATAGAAACAGCATTCATACTTCGCCGGCTGTCGAAGGTAATACAAAGCTAGTCTACAATGTTGTATATTACACTTCTTGATATATAGGATTAAACATGGTCTAGTAAATTTCAAATAAAACCTACAGAAAAATAAAGTGTAGCAGGGACTGGGTGGACATGCCATCTCGGGAGCAAGGACAAGCCTTAGCCACTTGAAAGTGACCCATCAGAAAACATAAATCCACAACAGTGCCAGGTCTAAACAAAACAAAAACATTCTCTGCCACCTACCATGTGTAATTATCAAAAAGTCCTCCGAGACATGGGATGGCCTCAAACACAAATTGACTGATACCAAGGATTTATTACCATCACTAGATAACCTGCAAGCTTGTGTGCAAATTTGCAGCTGGTCTCAATATCTTTTTCTCCACCCCACTGCAAGAACTAGGATCATCATATAATTGCAGTTTGCTCAGGCCATAAAGAGTTTCTGTGACATGAGCAAGCCAAGGGATGCTTATATCCTTATTGCAAGCTAAGTAATCTTTAATAATAAGTTGGTTCAGCACTGCTTCCGCATTCCGCCATTTGGAAATCCACAGAAAAATAGGCCTAATATAATCCTCTATATAACTGTGTTCAAGTTCCCTATGACCTATATAATGAGAAGAGGTCGGAGGGATGGATAAAATCTTTCTTCAGAAGCAATTCTCTTCTGTAGAAGCTGAATTAGAGAAACACAGACAATAGTCAAGTTTCATCAGCAGCATTTATATGTGAGGCACAGGAACATGAGCTGGGCAGCAGCATGTCCAATTTGCGGAACTTGGATCAGTTCTTTTATACACGAAAACCACAAAAGGACTGTAAATACATACCCAATCGTGATACAGAAAATAATATTTCTCTAACATTATGAACAAATGCATGGGCTGTTGCTGCCCACAGGAGACAAGAATTATACAAGCCTTAAGCATACAACTAATCACATTGGAATGACATCTCGTGATACAGGCGTGCTACAAGATGGCGATGGGTAAGGTGCCTACACATCCTGATTGCTGGGATCATCAAATGTGTCAGTACACAGGTTTACACAATACCTGTGCAATAAATGTTCGGTTTGGCCTTTGCTATATGTAGGCATAGATTGACACATTGTTTGCTCAGAAAGTATGGCAACAACTTGTTACGGAAATTGTACACCTTGCGACATGTCATTGTGTAAGCTAAAAGGGCCTGGACATGCTACTTGTTCTGCATGTTCCAAAGCCCAGGCCTAATCATTACTGAATGTCACAAAATGTCACCTAGCTTCTGTGGTTATCAATAAGCCTGGCTATTGCTGGGTGAGGGAAGCAATGCATGTCCCATGAGGTATATTTGAGCAAGCCTTGTGTTACAAGATGTTCAGCAGGGTAAATTAGCTTATCTGAGGTCGCTATATTAGGTGCCCAGGACCCAGAGGAATCATAAATGATCCCCCAGGTTGTGTAAGCCGTTTGTGCTTTCCAAGCACTTCTCGCCCACTGTCATCGGAGAAACATTGATTCTTTTAGGGCCACATGCCATGATGTACAATTTTGCTAAATTTGTGCAGGGTTCTAGGTCGGCCATCAACATAGTGAAAACAATCAATAACAAAACCGCATCATCTATGTAAAGTAAGGTTGGCACTGGTGCTCTATCAATCCTAGGATGATCTAAACAGGCTTCACAGGTGGGGGCTTAACTTGTTAATACATAATATAAATAACAGAGGTGCTAACACACAACCCTGCTGCACGCCTCTGGAAGTTTTAAATTCTCTAGTTAATTCTCCATTTGCCCCATATCCGATTTTGGCGCTGAACTAATTGTATCCATCCATGATAGAGTAATGCCGAGGACCAGATTTACTAAGCGCCTGACTACTATTAGAGTCTTAAGTTGGAATGTAGCGGGCCTTTGTACTAAAATGTCCTTGCCGGAGTGGCAAACATTGATAAGAGATTATGGTATAATTTTTTTGTTGTAAGAAACCTGAGTCTCTGATATTGTGACTTACAGTAAGTATGAATGTTTTTGCCAGCCAGCCATACCGTCTAGGCAGGGACGTGCCTCCGGGGGCTTTATCAATTTGGATTAATTTGCAACTTAAAGCCCTTTATTATATCATGTAAGTATATAGGCAGTGTATATTTAGTCTGAATTAGGTCACATCTATGGAAAGGAGAGTCTATTTTGGCAGACCATGGTCCTCTTTTGCCTTTGATGCATTCCTCCAGTGCCTTACTGCATTTCCTTTTAGTCCCCTGTGATTGATTGTCTTCCATTCCCCCCCCCCCACTCTATCCCCTCAACTTTTGGTGAGATGAATTAGCACTATGACAAATTCAGTGCTGAAAGCGATCATAGCATTATGAAACACCATTATGGCAAGCTCACAGTAAAAGAGAAAGCAGAAATGCCTTTCTGCCCCAGAGTACAATTAAGTAAGTATGAACACCACAAAAGCTGGGTATGTATCTTTGAAGTTAAATCATGTTGCGCAAGTTACTTCAATATGAAGATGGTGGGAGGCTCAAACTATATAGGAACTGCTTCCCAGTGAATGTTTGCGTATACTGCAGAGAAGGTGCCATGCAGCTGATCAGGAGTCTGACCAACAGCTACGGTCGAACATAGGACATACAGGATAGTACTTCACCAAGCCCATCCCGCACTATTATTGCCATCAACTGGTAACTCCATTCATCTTCACACATTTGTACAACACACAGTGTTCACCTTTCAAAAGTTTAACACTGGTCAAAAGCCTTCCTTCTCTCTTATTACTATTTTGCTTACAAAATTTCCCATCGTAACTTCAGCTTACCTTGACCTTGCAGGGGTATCTCTGTGCTGAATAATGGGGGAATTAGTGCTAGTCAGCAGACAACTCTGGTCTGCTGCTCCGAGCACCGCTCCCTCTGCTGAGCAAAGATCCCTCTGCCTCCCCTATGCTCACTGCATAGGCTCCCCCTTTGTGGCAAGCATGTCCATGCCCTTTTCTCACTGTATGCAGGAGCTACCCTGCTGGTGTTTCTGAGAGGGCGCAAGATGCTTAGCCATTGTTTCATGCTTGAGGATGTCCCCTCCTGGGACATTCTGAAGCGCGAAATGGTCAAAGGTTTTTTTTTTTTTAATAAGTCTTGCCTCATTGGGTAATATTAGAAAACCTGGATCTACTTCCCATATACCAAAATGTTCTAATTCTATCAGAATACGAAGGTGTAACAGAAAATACACCCAGCCCTAGTTTCTGGTATTGCCTTTCTTTTCCAGCTCCTCCAGTAACAGTAACTGACCCAATTCTCTGTTTAACTTGAAATGTAATATCTTATGTGAACGTTTTAGTTAAACTAGTAAATCATGGAATTCTACACTGAATCCCTTCGCAGTCTGTAATGCAGGTATCTGCAGTAAAATTAACAAACAAAAAAGTCTGGGGCGTCAGTGGCTTAACTCTTTCCGGAAAGAAGGCTAACCTAGCCGTCTCAAACTTCCCATTTCCACTTCCACTTCTATTGTGCAAAGAACAGAAGTGGGCTGATGATGCCCTAATCATTGAGGGTTTGTCTAAAGAGCATCTTGTGATACTCCGAATATCAGTGGGCACTGAAAACTTTACTCTCTGCCTAGAAAATGAAACCGGGTAGAAAAATGTGGATACGGTCCTAGCCTTAAGATTGCTAATTTGGTTTGCCCCTGTGGTAATTAACCTTTAACCTTAAAGTAAAAAAGGTACTGTTACATTGCAATTTACATGGTGTAATACCTTATGTATATTACGTTGTGCTGACATGCATTGTTACTTATCTGTTATTTATTTATCTTATATTTTTCTACAAGCTTTGTTGTGGTTTCTGGATTTAAGAATCTCCACTGTGTTGGTATCTTTCCGTTGCAGGAGGCATTGCACTGTGTATGGGCTGCTCCTTTCTACATTAAACTTCTTTTGTATTATGACTTTGGTGTGCTGGTAATACTTTGCATTTACCTACTTTTGTGTTGATCATAGTGCATTACACCCTGAAGTATCAAATTACATGACTGACTAGGATAGCCAGCGCATCGAATGGCTATATATTTGATTTTGGAGGCACATTCAAATTTGTAATCAAAAAGAGGGAGTATAAAGTTTAACAGTGGGTACACTCCGCTTCCCAACTAATCGTTCCACATCATCAAGGAGAGTTACCTCACTTCAGCCTTTTTTTAGTTCCTCGTTACTGCCTACTAAAGGAGGTTCCTATTGGTTTTTAAAAGGAGACTCTCACACCACGGGTTACCAGGGCCATGCTTTGTCATTGAGCCCTCACACAGACAGTCTGTATCTGGGTAGGCTCGACCTTGATAATCAAGGCAGCTCTTAGTGTGCTATTGTGGAAGGGTATGAATATAAAATTGTGTAAAGGTATCCCTAAGTCTCTTAGTTTTTTTTCAGGGGGCCTTTGGCAAGGTTATAAAACAGGGATGATGTTATGAAGCATGAAATGTACTCAAACCTCACTGGCTCTACAAGTTTCAGCCCCATAATTTTGGCTTACTGCTCAAACAGCTTTCTCCAGGACCGAGTTTAAAATCCCTCAGCTGATCCTACTCTGGGTCGCTATATTTAAGACTGCTGCATACTCTGAGCTGGCTTCATTTCACTCATTCAGCTACACTTGTTGAAGCATGCCATTCATACAAACTGTACTGAGTTGCGTATCTGTAGGTCAGAGAAGAAACATCATTAAACAAGTCTGTTACGGCATGTGTCCCAAGTAGAGACAACATTCGGTGGGCACTGCACACATATCCTTTTGGTATGAGCACACAAGTGTACATGCAGTTCTTTTACATTCTTATCAGACTGTATTGCTATTATCTAAAGGCTATTGTGAAGCTTTGTAACTTAACATGGTTTTGAATCCGTGTTGAATTCATCATGTATACACTCTCTCCAAAACACCCAATACATGCTCATTCTCTAATTTTATCCGGTCATATTTGTAAAAACAGCAGGCTATTAATGAGCCTTGTGACTAAACAAGTTGGAGGCGCTAGGCATTGTGGACCTGGCCCTGAGGTAGATGTCCTCTTTTTTGAAAGATCGTACGTCCCAGGTCTCATCAGCTAATAACACATCCAAGACCCTCTCACTGTCCTCGGGGGGGGGGGGGGAGGGGGGGAAGTGGTCCAGAGGGCTCCATTTTAAGTCCCCTGCTCTTTAACATTTACCTTCAAGGGTGGACGTGATATAGAAGTCTGGTCTCACCTCGTTCGGTTATGTGGATGATTCCCAGATTATTTTCTCACTATTGAATGCTCAGAACCTAGATCCTTCCCACTCATGCAAGGTATGACTAATGTCGCCCGCTGGAGGAAAAAAAATTCTTTAAAGCTTAATGGCAATAAAACAGAAGTCATGATTCTGGGCAATAATCCTGAACTCTGGGGAGTTAACCACTGGCCGGTCTCTTTGGGGCCCTTACCCACGCCGGTTAATAAAGTTAAGAATCTTGGCTTCATTATTGATGAGAACCTTTCACTCAAGCCACAGGTCTCCAAACTCACAGCCTCTTGTTTTTCCCTTCTCAAATGGCTCAAGAAAATCCTCTGGCTGATTCCTTTTAACACCTAAAGAACTGTTTTGCAGGCTTTGGTAACGTCCAGATTGGACTGCGGGAATGTTTTGTATCTGGGCGCCGATAAATCCGTGATCCATCGCTTGCAGATAATTCAGAACACGGCCGCCCACCTCCTCTTTTGGCTGCCTAGATATGCTTCTGTCTCTCCTTTGCTCCACAAACTACACTGGCTTAAGGTCTACAAGCGCATTAAATTCAAGGCCTTATGCTATATATTTCGAGCTAGGCACGGCCTCGCCCCTTCATACATCCAGAGTCTGGTGTCACCTTATGTGCCCACCCGATTGTTGAGATCAGCCAACCTCGCCTTGTGTACCATGCCCAGGTTTTGCCTGGCCCACATGAAGGGCCGCTCCTTTTCATACTTAGGCCCAAAACTCTGGAACTCCCTTCCTATAGCTCTCAGGAACTGCCACTCTCTACTTGCGTTTCGCAAGAACTTGAGGACTCTGCTCTTCAACTGCCCTGATTGAGCTTCGTGGTTTCTGCTTTCAGATTTATGCACCCCTGCTTGCTATCTGCTCTAGCGCTGGGAGACCCTTTTGGGTTGCAGCGCGCTTTACAAGTCTCTAAAATAAATAAATAAATAAACAATACTGTCTATCCATGCTGAATTCATCATGCATTCAGTGTCATCAAGCTATCCAATACATGCTCATGACATAGGGCATTAGAGGGGGGAAGAGCTTGTAGTTACACTCTATAAATCAAGATGGAGTAGATGAGTAAGAACCAGCTAGCTATGCCTTCATTTGGGCAAATAGGAGAAAGTAAAAAATGCTCCCTTTGCCCCTGAGGACCTACGTCTTCAAAGGTACGCACCGTCGAAGAATCTAATCGGCTCTTGTATGCTCTCATCTTGTCTGCATTTGCCAGCACGATGCTATTTCTGTGCTATCCGTGTGATGTGGTATGCATCTGTACATGATGTCACATGAAAGCAATGGATGACGCATGATGATATGGTGAGTATTCAACATCATTTTTATAGAAAATGGCCTGATTGTGTGAACAGTTGTGTTTCTGTTGCTGCATTATAGTTGATAATTATAGGGTCTCTTAATAAATAATTTATTCTCAAACATATTTTGATAAAGAAAAGGATGAATGGAAAATGTCAAAAATGCCCATTGTTCCTTGCTTGCTTATGAAAAGCCTGATTAGATTCATTAGAATAATGGTGATTACTGCGAGCACATCACTGCTTCAGAGAAATAACAGTACTTCTTCTTCTTCTAGAAAGTTAATATCTTCAATATTAGAAAATCATGGTTCCTGCATTAATATGGTTTTATAGGATTTGTATGAATGGCATACTGGAATGAGTGCGGGTGAACGAGTAAAATGAAGCGATTTCAGAGTGTGCTACAATCTCAAATATTGCAACCCGGATTGGGGATCAGTTTAGGGATTTTAAGCTCTATCCTGAAGACAGCCATTTGACCAGTAAGGGAAAATTATAAGGCTGAAACATGTAGACTCAGTTATGGGTGGGTGACTGATTGTGGGTGTGTTGTCGTATGTTTGGTGGAATCTGGTATGAAGGACGATGTTGTGATTGTGTGACAATATATGAGATAGTAGGTGTGTTGGCGTATGGTCTCCTTAATGATTTTATATATTGTGTAGTGTGCTAGTTTTTCCTTGAAGAGGTATATGATGCACCCTAAAGCTGAGGGAGGAAGTTAAGGTTGATTTAATATTGTGAGACTGAGACACATAGTGGAGTTATCTTAAATTGGGAATTTGTGAACTGTTGGTGCTGGATGTATGCACATGTTATAGAAGTATATGAATGTGGCTGTGTGGTGTTCTCTGGTAGGGGGTGTGTGGGCATAAATTGTGGGTACTGCTGACATAATGGTGTGTGTGTCTGCGGTGATTGTGGTTGGTGTGGATTTTTGATAGTGGGTATATGGAAGTATATTGATGGGTGTGGTTTTATAAAGATTTATTTTGGTTGTGTAATGGGTGTTTGTAGGTTTATGTTAACAGACATGCATTGGTTCATGTTCAGTCACATAATTGTTGGGTAGGTGGTCGTATGATGGTGGGTGTGTTGCCATATGGTGGGGTGACAATTAGGTGAGTGCGTTGGCATTGTGTAGTGGGTTTGTTGGGGTATGATGTTGGTTGTATGATGGTGTGTTACCCATGATGGTGTGTGGACATATGATGGTGTATGTTGGAATATGATGGTGAGCATGTATAATGTGTTGTGTGTACATTTATGATGTTGCTTTTTTTGTGTGGACATGTGATGGTGGGTGCGTTGGCGTTTTGATGGTGTGTATTGGTATATTTGCATGTGATATTGTGGACCACTGATGGTGGCTGTGTTGGCATATGATATTGGTTGTGTGAAGGTTTTGATGTTGGGTATGTCGAGGTATGATGGTGAGTTCGTTGTCGTAAGATGGTGGCAGTGTTGGCATATAATGTTGGTTTTGTGGGTGTACAGTGATGGGTATATTTTTTCATCATGGTTGTGTGGATGTATGAGATGGGTGCATGTGAGGGTGGGTGTTTTGGTGTAGGATGGTGGATATGCAGATGTGCAATGGATTTTGTGTGGACATATGATGGTGCCACATTCATTGAAGCATACTATTCATACAAACAGTTCTGATACTGGCAATGCACTCTGATAAGGAGGGAAATGAATTGCATGTACATTTGTGTGCTCACACCAAAAGGATAGGTGTGTAATACCCACTGAGTGCTATCACTACTTGGGACATATGTCTTAACAGCCTTGTTTGAAGATGTTTCATCTCTGAACTACAGATACACGGCTGAGGAAAGTTCTCAGTACGGTTTGTATGACTAGCATGCTGCAATGAGTGTGGCTGAACGAGTTAAATGAAGCAAGTTCAGAGTACGCAGCAATCTTCAATATAGCCACCAAGATTAGGGAACAGCCGAGGGATCTTAAACTCGGTCCTGAAGTAAGCTGTTTGATCAGTAAGTTAAACTGGAATGGCTAAAACATGTAGACCCAGTAATGTTTGAGCACATTGCATACTACATAACATTATTGCCTATTACTTAACATTGCCAACGGTCCCCTGAAATAAAATTTAGAGACGTAGGGATACCTTTAGGTAATTGTATATCAAGATCCCTCCATTGCCTTTCTACAGTCTTTGTGTGTTTCACGGCCCTGCACTGCAGTACCTGTACGTGGCACAAACACGACCTGCTGCACCTCTGTTTCCCCTCTCCCTCCATTGCATCCCTTCGTTCTAACCCCTGCCCTTCTGTTTGACCAGTGTCGAACTGGCCCGTAGGCAATCTGGCCGTGGCAGAAGGACTGGTTTGGCTAGTCAGTGTATGGGTCGTTTTTAGGTCGAGCCTAGAGCAGCGCATGCGCTGCTTGCGAGACTTATAGTAAGGGGCTTCAGAAAGCTGACCAGACGCTCGTGCGTCATGGCCTTTTTCCTGCGGTTACGCGCGCAGGGCCGACATTTGTTTCCCATTATCGTGCCCAGACGCGGGCGCGATAATTGGAAACACATGCCGGGAAAAGGCCATGACGCACGAGCGTGTGGTCAGCTGAGCAGGCTGCCGCGCTCGCTCGCCCCCGCTCCTCCATTGTTGTCCTTGTTCTCTATCGTTTTCACTTGTGTTAATGGGACGTAGAGAAACCCGTGCTTTCTAGTAGCTCTCTGTCAGTGCATTTAAGCCTGTCTTTTACCCTCTTTCGCTTCACGTTTTGATTGATGATTGTTACATTCGTTAGTACGAGGAAGTCGGATGTTTAGGATCTTCTGGCGGGAAGAAAGGCAAGCGCTCGGAACCTCCCACACGATTCGGGAGTGTTGGCATATAGGATCCCTGCCATATCGGTAGGTGCCCTGCGTGACTGTCAAGTGTTTCTTACCGAAAATATAACGTGCAGTTCAGGCATGTATTTATTAAAAGTTTGACAACAATTTAGAACTTTTTTTCGCCAGGTGTTGACATGATTTGTTTATTTAATGTGTATTCAGCCTGCGAGTAAGTATTGGGGTTATTCGGAGTCACACGTCCTTGCCAGAGAAGTTTGGCTCGCAACCCATGTTGTCAGGGCACCATGCTTACAAATTCTGTTACAATGTAGTATTTTTGTCCCTACGCGTGCATGGCGGCATGCTTTCGCTTTCCCAGACAGGCTGAAGGGCCCGGCGGCAGTGCTGAGGAATCCGCCGCGGCGCGCGCAGCCACCGCTCGACCCAAGGAGCTGGCGCGAGGCTTCCCGCGAGCATTAAAGTCACTTGCCCAGTAACAAGCATTGGAAATGCAATGGGTCTCGCCTTTTATTAAGTTAAAGCCATTTGCTTTGCTAATGGTATTGTATAGCAAAGCAAATGGCTTTAACTTAATTAAAGGCGAGACCGATTGCATTTTTAATGCTTGTTTTGACTGTTTGTGGGCCTGTTTTATGATCTAGTGGGCTTCTTTGTACCACAAACATTGCCATCAGCAAGTATAAATGCGTGTAGCAAGCAAAAATTCATGCAACCTCCCATACTTTGCAAAACACCTACACACCATGTCTTTGTAGTTGACAACTGCCCAAATGCAAATATGTGCCACCATTTAAGCAATCTGATACCCTAATGGGGACCACTTTAATTTTGATGCTCAGGCCTATTTTCACCCCCAGTTCAACCTCTTGTGTGCTCCTACTCCACCTCGGCTCCTGTGCCCCACCATTAGTCCTTGGCGTACCCTGCATACGCTTTCTCAGCTCCGTTCCTCTGCAGCCCCTTTGTGCGCCACTGTCCCATTGCAATCCCTGTGTGCTGCTCTAGTGCCTCTCTTGAGTCGCCCTCCGCAAATCTTTTGTGTACTCTTCTGCCTTGCCTCTGCAGTTCCTCTATGTGCTGCGTCATCCTTGCAGCCCCTGTATGTGCACCTGGCTTACTGTTTGTGTTCCGGCCCTCTGCAGCCTCTGCTCCCCTTCAGTCCCTATGTGCCACTCTGTCCTGCATCTGCAGGGCCTGTGTGTGCTCCATAGCCCCCTTTGACAGCTCAACTTTTTGACCAAGCATCCCTACAGCTCCCTTCCGTTCCATGCTGTTCTGCCCATGTGGCCCCTCTACTCGCCTCTCTGTGGGCCATGGAGGAGTGGATCACTTGTCACTTGCCATGGGTCCTAAACTTGCTCCTCCATGGGTTTTGCATTAGGGCCACGGAGGAGCAGGTCGCTAGTCAGTGGTCACCTGCCCCAGAGTACTGTTCCCAGCTGGGAGCAGTGTGCATAGGCATGTGACCCAGACCCACTCCAGGTTTTTTTTTTTTTGTAAAGCTCCCATTTCGCCCCTTGCTAGTTAGATGCTGCAATATATGTTTTATACTGCTCTTCTGCTGTAGAGGAAAGCGTCGGGGCATAGGTGCCATTAGGAAGAACATAATGTAATAGAAAAGAATGTACCCCTATACCATAAATCTTAATCTAATTTCTTCCCAGATATGTCAATTAATCGTATCAGTTGTTATCAATTAAGACTTCATATTCTTTTTTTTAGACCTTTCTTTAGCCACTGGGTTTCCACACATCTCTTTTTAATATGCATCTATGCACCATCAAATTACATGAGATAGAACTGGGGACATGTTCTAGCCTTCAGAAGAAAGGGGTCCAAAAGGTACCCAATGGCCCTTAGTCATCGGGGTTCGCTCAGGAGTTCATAAAGGTGTCAATCCTCTATTTGTCTTCATGTATGTATTATTTTTCTCCTTATTTAGGAATGGCTGTCTCCTGACCACTTCAATATATATATGCCAACATGTTTCGACCTTCTTGTGGGGCCTGAGTGTTTTTAGCGAAAACCTTTTGGACCCCTTTCTTCTGAGGGCTAGAACATGTCTCCAGTTTAAAGAAACATGCAACATTGATTGGTTTATAATGCTGGACACTTTTCTCACTAATTGTGATTATATGTGTTGGACACTTATAAATGTAACGTCATCACGCTTTATCATGAAATAATGATGTATGTCGTGTATACATTATGTTTAATGTGATGTTTATGTAATTAGTCTTTTATAAATGTGTCGTATATGTTTATTGCACCACACTGAATGCTTTGCGGATGGTGCTTGACGTAAAATTATTTAACTAAGATTTGATTTGATTTAAATTTATAAAGCGCAACACTTGCCGAAAAGGCGTCTAGGTGCTGCCTGAATTGAAGAAGACTGAAACTGACATAATAGAGGATTGAACAGCTGAGGTAAACAGCCAGGTTTTTAGAAGCTTTCTGAAAGCCAAGTGATTAGGGATGTTCCTTAAAGGATCAGGCATTGGGTTGCAAAGGCGAGTGGTTACGTAGAAAAAGCTTCTATCACCCCAAGAGGCGTTAGAGATGGTTGGAACTAGCATTTTATTAGCTGATGCTGAAATCAGATGTCTGTTAGGGATATAGCGTCTAAGCTTATCTCTAAACATACTAGGGGCCGCAAGAGAATGTGATTTGTGCGCTATGCAGACTGCTTTGAACTCGACTGTTTTTCTGATGGGCAGCCAGTGTAAGTCGTACCTATCTTTTGACACGGGTGCACATTTTTTGGTTTTTATTAGCACCCATATTGCTGCATTTTGCAGCTTCTGGAGTCTATTCAAAACTTTCTGTTGGGCTCCCATATGGAGAGCGTTAAATACTTTGAATGCACCAGAGCGGTGACGTCAACCTTCGGTAAGTCTGGCGGCAAAACTGAAAGAATTTTCTTCAGCATTTTTAAAGAATGAAAGCATGAGGAGGTCAAGGAGTTAGTTTAGTTCTTGTAAGAGAGCTTAGAGTCAAAAAACAATTCCAAGATTCCTGGCTTTGACCACCTGAGTGGGGAGAGGTCCAAGCGCTGATGGCCACCACGAACTATTCCAGAACGAGGTATGCTTTCCAAAGAGAAGAACCTCTATTTTCTGAGTTCAGCTTTAGGCACCGGGAAGCCATCCAGTTAAAAATAGCCAACATACAGTTCTTGAAGCGTGTGGCCACCTCATCTAAATCCTTATTTATCAGAACCACAATTTGAGTGTCATTGGCGTAGGATATAGTAAAAAAGCCGAATCACTTTATGATGCTCATGAGCGGGGCCACATATATATTAAACAGGGTAGGGCTCAAGGATGAGCCATGAGGAACCCCGCAAGGCAGCGAGAAAGGCTTGGAGCTAAAGTCGCCTAGATTCACTGTTTGTTCCCTGTTATCTAAAAAGGAGCATAGAAGTTGGAACGCAGGTCCTTGGATGCCTATCTCACTCAATCGTTATTTCAGGACTGTATGGCTTACCGTGTCAAAGGCTGCGGATAGGTCCAAAAGGACCACTGGAGCCTTGTCTCCTCGCTCTAAAATGGCCATAACTTCTTCAGACACAGAGATCAGAGCAGTTTCGGTGCTGTGGGCTGTCCTGAAACCGAGCTGGGATGGATCAAGAATACAATTTTCCTCCAAAAAAACAGTAAGAGTGGTATTAAGGTGCCTCTCTAAGGCTTTAGCAAAAAAGGAAAGTCTTGCTATTGTGCAGTAAGTTTATCTCTAACACGGGATCAAGGCTGGGCTTTTTCAGTAGTGGTAAAATGGAAGCTGTTTTCCATTCAGTGGGGTAATAGCCAAGTTAAAGTATTGTTAAATAGTTTGGTCATGGATGGGAGCATAGAGTCGGCTATATCATGTAGTACCCTAGTAGAGCAGGGGTCCCGTGGAGCCCCAGATTTTGTTGATTTAATGAGCTGCATCAATAGTTCCGGGGAAATAACTGGAAATTCTTGAAAGGTTGGCTGATTTTGACTGAAGCAAGGTAAAGTTGGAGAATTCTGATTGGTTATGATGCTCAAGGGAAGATTATTGAGGATGGTTTCAACTTTATTTTGAAAGGAGATGGCTAGAGTGGCACAACATTTTTGTGATTGAATGGTAGGAGAGGAGCTGGAGTCTGGAGGTGAGGCAAGCCTATTTACCTTTTGAAAAAGATTCCTAGTGGAGTTAGAAACAGACCAGATGGTCTCCGACAAGTATATAGTTTACGCAGAGATTATCAGGTTTTTATATTCTCAAATTAGTGCTTTATATTTCAGTTTTTCTTCTAGGCCATATTGAGTTCTCCATAATCTCGCTTGTCTAAGAGAAAAATCACCTCCGTTTTATACATGCTATGTTTTCTATCTCATGTAATGTGATGGTGCATAGATCCGTATTAAAAAGAGATGTGTGGAAACCCAGTGGCTAAACAAATGTCTAAATAAATATTTTGAAGTCTTAATTGACAACCACGGATACGATTAATTGGCGTATCTGGGTAGAAATTAGATTAAGATTTATGGTATAGGGGGTACATTCTTTTCCATTACATAATTTTTTTATTTCAGCCTCCTTCCACCACAACGGGATTACTCCCCGTCGTGATACACACATTAGGAAGAACATGACAGTCGCTGGAATGGAATATGTAATTACCTGCCTTGGTCCAGGCCAAGATTAGGAGAAAGGACCTTCTCTTTCTTTTTAATCTCTTTCTGGCCTATCAAACAGGAGGGCGCCCCCACGGTGCTGCTTTCTTTTTACATTTTTTTTCTTCTTTTCTTTACTTGAGTTTTCAGCCCAATGTTTGCAAACATTGGAACCGGGCGGTGAGAGTTCCCAATTTTTGGTTATGGAGAGAAGTAAGGCTTACCTTGAGAGTAGGTACAGAGTGTAGGTAGGTTGGAGTCTAATTT
The DNA here is from genome assembly GCA_963921515.1 of Calotriton arnoldi. Lineage (NCBI taxonomy): Eukaryota > Metazoa > Chordata > Amphibia > Caudata > Salamandridae > Calotriton > Calotriton arnoldi. Next base: position 2,426,223 of record CAWUFW010000911.1, on the reverse strand, counting down.
GGAACCTTTAAAGGCATATCCCCCACGAGGGAAGAAAGTTGGCAGAGATCGGAGCCAAAGGAGGGAAAATTGGTGTGCACAACAGATGTATAACCAACACTATTCATCACTGACCAGAGCAAAAAGGCTATGATTGTGAAAACTGGGACAAGGGAGATGCCAAGTCTGACAGGATGATATAACTGGATAGCAAGCAAAGGATAAACTATTCATCATATGTGAACCAAACCCTATTTGTGAGAAGTATAAAACAGAAAATCTCATGTCTCTTAAGGACTAGCCACTCGCTTTAAAGACTGTTAGTCTTACAGTGGCTTCATTTCGGTAAATGGAAATGGTAACCCATGTGTGCTAAATTTCTATTCTTGAATAACCATCTGCCTTTTAGCACCTCTTTCTCGACCGAAATGGAGCTTCAAGACACCTGAGAACCTTTTGATCTTAGTCGAGCCAATATCACCTTTCATCTCTACTATCATTCCCCACAGTATACTAGAGCCTGAACCAGTCCTCTCTGCCGAGTGTGCCTCATCTGCCACCACCAGTCCCATCATCTCCAGGGTTCCAGCGCCATTAGGGATGCGCCTCCTTTCCTGGAATGTGGCTGGTATCAATAAGAAACTGGATAATGTGGACTGGTTTGAATCTATTAACCAATTTGATGTGGTTTGCTGTCAAGAAACGTGGGCCTTAAATAATTTTCATGTTAATGGCTATTAATCTTTCTGTGTTCCTGCAACGTTCTCCCTGTCAGGCCGCCTTAAGGGCAGGTTAGGAAGTGATTATTTGTCTTAAACTAGGAATTACAAAAATCACTGCATTACAGTCCTCCCCTTGGTAGCACTTGTTGTCATGGAGTCTTCCTGGTTTTCCCATTTTCCTTTTGATGAATTTTTATTGTAACTTTTTTTACAAACCATCCTGTTGGAATACTGTGGGAGCTGGACAGACCTATCTTGTATTTTATTGAGAGTCACCGGGATAGGGTTACTGAAATATGGGAAGGTGATTTTAACATTTCAAAATGTTCTTTACGGGGCGACAGTGTTTGTGGCCTCAGGGACTGGTAGGGCGGTGACTTATCCCACTTTCTGCATAACCCCTACTTGGATGTTTTGAACCAGAATATTTTAAAACACAATCTACTATTTAATGTCGACTTTTTTTTTTAATTAAAAATAATATATATATATTGAAAGGTATGGTACCCCTCTAACCTTTTACGGGACGATGTGGTGGTTCAGTTATTGATTTTATTTTGTTTTCTTCCCATCTATCTCCTTCTGTGATGGACTTAGAAATTCTGTTTTCCAACATTAGCAACCACAATCAAGTTACTATTTGTGTTTCTTCTACCAATATTGCCATTGATCCACCTGCCCTGCCAGCTCCGTTAACCTATATTTCTGAAAAAATAAGGGGCTATGTATGAAGTGGAAAAACATAAACCCCGAGTAACTCCTTGCTGAATTGGTAACTGAAAAGAACAAGGATGTGTTATGTTGTCTTTCTGAATCAGCTGAACCGTCCAAGAACCTGGGCAGTTTTAATGTTTTGTATACAACTATGTCCAGCCTAATCACTGCAAAAAAACCTAGTACTGCACTTTCCCTTTATCGCTGGTTTAACCACGCTGGTTCAACTGCCTCCAAATATTTGAAAATGGCAATAAAGTCCTCACCTAGAAACATCGAGGAAATCCGGTCCACCAGGAGGGTTTATAAGGCGACACTCAATACGAGGAGGGAAATACGAGAGAAGGCCTGGGACAACCTACTTTTAGCTGCTAAATTTAGGGACGCAAAAGCGTTTTGGGATGTGATAAATCACCCCTATTTTTTAGAAGAAAGCGCTCCAAATATTACTTGCCTTGTCTCCCCCGATCACTGGTTATTCCATTTTTCACACATCTTCGAAGACACTTCTTCTTCTAAATCCTCTGATTCAGGTTGTCTTAATACCTCTCTATCTAGTAAAAACCGTCTTGATTTCACGGAGTCTCCTAGTATCACTCTCCTGTTTCCCATAGATATGAATGACATAACTTCTGCTATCCTAAGAAGTACTTCTGGCAAGGCACCTGGCCCTGACGAGGTCCCAAACGATGTATTTAGACACAATATTCCCTTTTGGGCCCCCTTGCTGACCATTGTATTCTGTGCCCTTTTCCATGTAGAAATCCGAAATTCTTGGAAAAAATCTACTTTAGTCCTAATCTTTAAGAAGGGAAACAGAGGAAATCCATCTTGTTATCGTCCGATTTCGTTGCTAGACTCCTCTGTCAAAATGTTAGGCAGGGTGATTCTTGAGAAGCTGGATGAATGGGCGGAAGACAAGACGGATGTTTTCTCTCTGAAATGCAGTACGGCTTCAGACCGGGTGTGGACACGGTAGAACAGTCCCTCAACCTGCTCCTGATCATGTGGAAGTACGTCGAGTGCCTTCGTGGACTTGTCCAGTGCGTTCGACCTCGTGGACAGGGGCAGGTTGTGGGATCTAATGAATGCAGCTGGGGTCGATAAATGCCAGATTGAACGCATTAAGAGGCTACATTGGGACACTTTGGCCCAGGTACGCATTAGTCCTGATGGGGAGTGCATGTCCACCTTCAAGGTGGACAAGGAGGTCAGGCAGGGGTGAATTTTAACCCCCTTCCTTTTCCTTTTTTATATAAATTCTATGGATTTTACTCTGCAGCATATGGGAAAAGACCTGCCCAGGATAGGGAACCGAGGTGTCCCCATACTCCTGTACCCTGACGATGCTGTGATTTTGTCGCGTACTTGCAATGGGCTACAGCTGTTGCTGGATTCTTTTAATTATTTTATGACTAATTTGAAGCTTAAGGTCAACCACAAAAAATCTTTTATTATGACCTATAGCCCCAGAACAATCTGTTCATTCAGGTTTACCAATTACGACACTGTCATCACGATGGTTTTACATTTTAATTATCTAGGGATCCTTCTGGATGTTAATTTTAAATGAGATAAACTTTTGGAATGGAGACGGCTTAAAATGGACAGTACAGCTGAGGCAATTTTTAGATTTGCTAAAAAACTTAACCAAAAACCCATTGTAAACCTCATTTATCTTTACAAAGCCAAATGTCTCTCTCTGGGATTTTATGGGGCAGGAGTCTGGGGGTATTCAAACTGCTGCTGTTTACAAGCAGCCGAAAATAAATTCCTTCCCAGATCGTTGGCCATTCCAAGAAGTACCTCCAATATCTTTGCCCACAGCGAGGTTGACTTTCCGTCCATCTCAGATGCGATCAAATTAGCACCACTTTTATTGTGGGTTAAAATCTGGAGCTCCCCTTTTACCAATTTCTCTTGACTCGTTGTAGCTGATTACATTAATCAAGATCATGCAAACAATATTGCTTGGTTAGAATACATCAGAAAATCCTTCCTCGACCGAGGTGTCCCACATTTTTTTCATCCCCCCAGCGAGATCAACAGTAATACGAAGACCGTGATCCGCTCTCTTTTCCAAACATACAGTAACCTCAAAAGGTACAGTAGATGCAAGACGTTGGCCAACTCACGTTATCATATGGAGATTACCTCACTCGAGTGCGTTGAACCATATTTAGTCTGGATTCCCAATCAGTAGCATAGATTCTATCTTACACATTTAAGGCTGTGCAATGTGCATTTTTTGGTCGCCTTCCCTTAGTAGGGCAGTTGCTTTCTGTCACTGCCCTGCTGACCCTGCGACAACACTAGCAAGCAATCTACTATGCAGTTTATGTTCTTTTATAGATTTTATACTGTCCCTAGAACCACATTTCTACGTCCCATTTTACGCTCTACAAATTGCAGATCGGCCAGTCAGAGCCATAAACGTTTGCAATGCCTGACCTCTGATACTGCTGCCATGCGACAATTGGTTTTATCTGTTATTCTCTCAGGATCAGAAGATATCTTAGGATATCGGCGAGCTGATAGTCTTGGATTGTTTTTATTACATTTTAATTTATTTTTAAACTGTGCTAATCCTATGTCCATTGCTGCTGTTCTGTGAAATCCAACCCTGTCACTCGATTTGTATTGCTTTTACGATATATACCGATTGTTCGGGTATGTTTTTAAAATGTATGTTTATTGCTGCTATTCTTTTATGGCCGCATTGGCCGAATGAAGTTGTTTTGACTGACTGACCTGAGGATGTTATTTGAGGGAAGAACCAACAAGGAGAATAGAAAATAATGTCTGGCAAAGCTAAAGCTATGCCTCAGCAGGCCTAGAGGCATAGTAATTTTGTGATGAAGGGAGACTGCTATGTTCGTCCTCTTCTACACTGCAGACCTCTGGGAACTGAACTGCAGTGAGTGACCCTAGGAGGCACTCCTCAGTCCCTAGGCCCAGCATCCAATTGGAATGTTGGAGTAGCTAGGCACAATAACAAGTCCCTCCTTCCCTTCACTGTTGTCTGTTTGAACTTGCACAGTGCAAAGATTACATCCAGCTCCCTCCAATTGTAAGATTAAGGTAGTGAAGGTGAGAAGCCACATTGCCTAACAGAGTGGTGAGAGGGAGAGATGGAACAAGGGAGAGAGATGTAGAGCGAGAGAGAAAACAAGAGGTGAGAAGGAGAGGGTGAGAGAGAGTGAATGGAAGACGGAGTTCCTTGGACTTGTGATATAAACTTGTGACCGCTTTTGAAAGTCAAAACGGGCTTTGCAGTCTCTTGATCTTGACCTTCAGCTCTGCCGGGGAGACCAGTCCAGTGGCTCCAAACAAACCCTTTCTCAAGGGACCACAAATACTGCTGTGATCATGCTTCTCTACACAAGACCATCCTTTATTCCATTATATCTTCCCTTTTTTATTTTATAATTTCAAAGACGTTTTATTAGTATTTTCTACGAGCTGAAGGTACAGCTGAAAACATATATAAAAAGCCATCCGAGGTGGGGTACCAACAGGTCATATGGGTACATCAGTATAATACATAATGGATGAGCTTCATATAACATCGGAGGGCATGTGTAATAGTATCTGTGTAGGAGCATGAAGTAAATGTATCTGTTGTTTGTATGGCAAGAGAGTGAAGTTGTTTGGTGAAGGAGGTGTGTGGGGGGGGTGGTACCCTGGTTGGTAGCGTGATGAGTGGTGAGAGAGAGAGACTGAGACTAAATAAGAGAGAGAAAGAGAGAAGAAGGCGAGGAAAGAAAGGTTGGAGTTAGGGTTGGGAGTGTTGCTGAAGGGCAGTTGGGTAGGGAGTGGAGGGGGGATGGATGGTGAAGGGGAGGGTTGGGTTAAGGAAGGAAAATGAGGGATGAGAGTGGCAACTACTACTACTAGTTTAGGGACATGTTTGAAATAAAGCCATCTAATTTGAACCAGATTTTGCCACTATTCATTGATGGTGTCCCTAAGTATGAGTTTAGTGAGTTAATTGCCCCTCTGTTGAACTGAACCCATTCCCACCAGGTATGGGAGGAGAGTTTGGATGAGTCTTTCCACTCGGAAAGATGACTTTGAGACCAGGATGTCCCATAAAAGGCGGTCTTCTTTCCTCAGTGCATAGTTTATGTCTATAGGGAGGATTCCTAGTGTGATGGAAGCTAGGTTAGGAGTCCAATTTGTGTGTACAATTTGTGAAATGGTATTGGCGTAATTTTCTTAGAAGTTATGTTCTCCCATATGGACGGCCAGTCTAGTGTCTCCTCTGGGGTACATTCTGAGTCAGCAAGTAAGGATTCCCATTTATTTTGTATAGATTTGGTCAGAGTGGAATTTGTAGGGGAAAGGAGTGAGTATAGTTTGGACGCTAGGTATCCACCTTTGGTATGTGTTTGTAGTGTGTTAGGCAGGTCGGGGTGAATTGGTGGTTTGTGTCTCGCTATGACTGTCTTAATCTTTAGAAAGTGGAAAAAGTCTAGGTCATTTAAGTCGAATTTAGTTTTGAGTTGGGTGCATTTTATAGGGTTGGAGGGAGTACCAAGATCTTCTATCGAATGTATGCGTTTCTGTGCCCATTGCTCTATAAACAGGTTTTTGCATTATAGTTTCAGGTTTTTATTGTACTATAGGGAGGCTAAGCGTGAGTGTCGCATTTTATTAGCAAGTTTTTTGTCGATTTTGTGCAGGGCCTGTACTGTGCTTGAGAGCATGTTTGCAGAATGGTCCATTTTTTTTTAAATAGGTACAAGGGATGTAAGGGAGAGTGGTTTAACAAGCTCTTTTTCAATCAGTCAATGTTTTTTTTTTTATTTCGTATACAGTAATCCATAAAACACAGTAGCAGATTAAAAGATAAAAAAACAATCGATACGGTTTAAAAGCAATGGATATCATCAGATACAGATAGGATGTCAGTACCACAATCGCAAAAACGCATAATAAATAACAGGGAAACCACAGCAGTGTTAATAACCGCATTCAACAGAATGCAGATAAAATGTTAAAACATCATCACTTCGACACTGTGGTGCAGCTTATGCGGATGAGCCATGCAGCAGGTAAAGTTTTTGTCACTCCAACAACAATCACGTTTCTCGTGTCATAGTGTAAAGTGGGAAGTGCAGGTGCAACATAACGAAACCCCAGAAGTTTACATAAAGGCTTGAGCCCTTGTTTGCGTGGCCTAGCATATGCGGGGCAAAAAAAGGCAAAGTGATGAAGAGTTTCCTCGGCTAGGTAACACGAGGGGAACTTGCTGGAGCTACAATACTTCACACCTCATTTCATACAGAAGCTATTTACCGACAAGACCCTGTACCTCCATTTAAAAAGAAGTTGCAGTAGGGTGGTCCTGGGAGAATATCAAAAAACGATTCATAAGCAGGAGTAAGCTTAATGTCTAAAAAGAGGTCAGTTAGGCTCCCAGCTTTAATTCATTTCAATTCCCTCAACCACAGATGAAGTTCTTTTTCAATAGCAAGCCGTGAGTGGGAGGAGTTGACAGTAGGTAGGAGCCAGGGGCTTCCCTGTTTTTCCAGGAAAGCGTGTTGGTATCTCCTATAGTCTGATAGGTTTAGGCCACCAAATTGTTTTAGTAGTCTTAGTTTCTTCAGTGCAATTCTAGGTTTGTTGGCAACCCATAAGAACTCAGTGAGCATCACATCTATTTTCAAAAAGAAGCTGTCTGAAAGGTAAATGGGGGACATACTGATAAAGGTGATAAGGGGAGTAATCATCATTTTGAAGGATTCTGTTCTTCCTCACCATGTGATGAATTTGGAGGACCACTTATCTAAGCTGTCTTTAAATTTGTCTAGTTTCATTTTTTTCATTTCAATTGAGTCTTTGAGATTTTGGGTGAACCAGATTCCCAAATATTTTATCTTATCAAGGGCCCATTTGAGGCCATATTCACTGATAAGGGAGCTGTTACAATGCATATTAAGTGGGAGTACTTCCGTTTTATATTTGTTGAGACAGTATCCTGATAAATTAGAGTATTCATCGATAGAGGAAATGATGTGAGGGAGAGCTAATTCTGCTTGGGTTTGAAGAGGAGTATGTTGTCCACGTAGGCAGCCAGTTTCAGCGTTCCTGCAGAGAAAGGGGTAAGGCGATAAGGGGATTTTCTCTAATTAGTATGATTAGAGGTTCTAGCGATGGTAAGAATAGTGTGGGGAAAAGAGGGCACACTTGTCTGGTGCCTTGTTGGAGGTTAAAGGAATTGGATAAGGCACCATTGATGTTTAGTCGAGCTCTAGGCTCTTTATATAAAGCGAGAATCATCCTAGATAAGAAGGGGCCTTGGTTGAACAAGGTGAGAGTGGCGTGGAGGAAGGCTCACAAAACTTTATCGAAGACCTTCTCCGCATCCATTGCTAATGTGCAGGCAGGTTGATTGAGATGGTGGGCTTTTTCGAACAGTCGTTGGACCTGATACTTGTCAGGTAGCAGTTCCCTAAACTTTCTGTTTTTTCCTCTTACTTTTTTATGGTTCTCGTGTGGAGCTGCGAGGCTTTGGGCCGTTTCCCACTGTACTGCAGTGTAAAAGTGCGCACACCCTTCCGACACATGTTAGGAAGTGGTGCGGACATGATGTTTGTAAACCTGGTCAGGCCTGCCTTTGCGGCCTGGGTGCGCACATGCACCCCTGGTGTGGTTTACCTACATGTCCGACTTGCTGTTGCACGCCGAGGTGCTCACTCGCACAGACTGTGCGTTTAAACATGTCGGACCTGCCACAGCAGGTCTATGAGAGCGCCCTTGTGCTCGGACTCCGGTTGGTCTGTAATAAACCCGGTCCAGCCGGGGGGGCCTTTCACCTCCACTTGGATGGAAGGTGAAGGGTTGGGCAGGCACTCACGGGTGTTCGCTGCCCAGGTAGTACTGAAGACCCATTCGGGTTCTCCTACCGAGGATGCTTGCCCTTCCCTTAAGTTAGTTTGGGGAAGGGGTCGTCTATATTTCAAGCTGCAATAATGGATTGCAGTGGCGCAGCCTAGTGAGGTTTCCTATCAATGGATTTGCTAGGCCAATCCCGTTCCAATGGTAACGGTGTGTTCGGCATATCTTGTGTGGAAATGGCACATATGTAATGTGAAAATGTATATATGTCCCACACACCGTTTTCATTCAAGTTTATCATAGAATATTCCATTGAGGGAGCTATCCTGGAGTACGCTCCGCCAAAGTAATATCCATGAGGTTGCTGATATTCATAATATCAGTCCCGGGATGCTCACGCTTGAACAATTCAGTTGATTATCAAACATTTGTGTTGCATTTGATGTGTTGGAAAATGTTAATATTGTTTTCACCGCATTACATTTTAATATTCATGTTATGGTTAATAGGTCCCTTGCATAAATAACGTATTTGATGAACCATCCAGGGAAGGGCGGGGTATTTAAATTAATGGTTACCGATGTGGGCCAGTGAACAGCAAGCATGTGAGCACATTCACAAACAAGCAGTAAAAAGTGAATTATGGGAGTTGTAGGCTTGGGAAGCAAACATTGACGAGTTGAATCAAATAGCCACTTAGGTGGGTGTGGTCATGACGAGGGTTATAAAAGGATCGTATCACGTGGAAGGGTGAAAGGAAGGTCATATACACAAAACAGGTGGAAGGTGCGGCGCTCGCATTTGATTATAGAGGTACGTTAGTGTTTCTGCATTAGTTTAAGGCAAAAGTCAGCGTCGAACATGGAAGATTAATGTTTGGGTTTTAGAAGGTTGGTGATCCCTTCGGGTGTTGTAATAGAATGGTTCATGAGGGGGCAAATTTTGATACTTTTTTAGCGGGAAAGCGTTATCCTTGGGAGCATTAACATCGGGTACCTGCATGAATACATAGGTGATTAATGTTAGTTGCGTAAAAGCTCATGCATTATTGTAACAGTACTTTTTTGATTTTTAACTTTACAGATATGAACCCCTGACGAAGGGCAGTAGTCGCCCGAAATGCATTGGGTTATATATTCTGCATTTTTCACAAGAAACTGGGATTTTAACATGCTGTATTTAAGGCGATTGAGCATAATACATGCATTTGAAAATTGGAAATCACTGGTTTCACAATCCATATAAACGAATAATAAATGAAGATTTTATAATTAAACGTGGTCAAGTTTTGAATGAAGTTGATTCACGATGATCATCATCATCCTTATATGGCGTGAGCATCCCGGGACTGATATTATGAATATCAGCAACCTCATGGACATATGTAATGTGGACATTTCTATGCATCAAACTCTTTGTGTGCCATGGTGTTTGGCACTGGTCAATACTGAAGGCCGGGGGAGCACATCTGCGCATTACCCAGTGACAGCCATAAACCATTGGGCATGCAATTAGGATAGCCGACTTCTGCCATTTGCGGGCCTGGCGGAATATATGGGGGGCAGAGATTGTGACACCTGGCCTCCGGGGCCAGAGAATAGCCCCCATAAAGATAGAGATATGTATTCCGTGGCCGCATGGCAGACAGGACGGAGAATTTAGGGGACACATCTGTGGTTCAAAGGAATACCATTTGAACCTTCCCCCAACTTCAGAGGCCCAATAGGGTATATCTACCCAGTGCCACCCCACCGAGCAGGGGAGAACCGCTTGTAGTGACACAGGACCGTATAACCTTGACTGTGTGGTGCACATTGGCAGATGACTCTGTTGTGTACATGGAGGATAAGTGCCAGTGGAAAGGACCATATGCCTTCCTGAATAGTGGCTTGTCTGGGCCGATGAACTGCTGACGTGTGGCACCATGAAGTGGGGTCACAAGAACCCGTAGTCTGTTCTCCTGTTCTCACGGAGTTTTCAGGGACAACAAAGATCTCCTACGAGGGGGCCACATCATCTACCTGTGACATCTTGAGAGCGGTGCCCTCTGAGTGACCATATCGCCTGCTGAAAGCTGGACAGGGCAGTGAAGGCTTGGAACTACAGAATCGTGCCTGGAGACCGGAGTGCCTAGTGCGGAGCTCAAGACGTTGCCATCATCTACGGGGAAGTGGTTCCTCTACTGCAGGGACCCTGGCATGCATAAGTGTCTTGTTGGTGGTGAGTGTATTCACCGGTTGTGGGAGCCAAAGTGGCCCGCTTTGTCGACTGTGCTGCATTTCTCTTGTGCACCGCGCCGACCGCATGCTCATTGTGTGCGGTGTTCAATTCACAGGTTGTGACCATTGGAGGTGGGGGACGCACCCATTGCAGAGTCTCATTCTACCTCATGAGGCACTGCTGAACTTGCGCCTGTTTGTGTGTTACAGAGTATTTATTGTGTTTGCGGCTTTCAAATGACGCCTGACTGCTCAGTGCCAAGCTACCCAAGAGTGAGCACAGGTTGTACAGTGAGTGTAATCGCCTGCCCTTGACGGGAGCATTGCGTACTGCCTGGCTGGGGCACCCCCTCAGCCAACTAGACATTGCCGGTTCCAACAGTGACTGAATAATCTGATGTTATCTGCGCTGAACCTTCCATTGGTGAAGCCAGATTGCGAAGGGTGTATTATGTTTTTGAGGATAGGATCCAACCTAAGTGCCTGGATTTTTGCATAGATTTTGCAATTAGGGTTTTTTAGGGAGATGGGGGTGGTAGTTTTTGGGGTTGGAATGGTCTTTCCCTTCTTTGAGTATGACTATTGTAGTTGCCTCTGCTGCGGTTCCCTCAATTGTGACTGTGGAGGAGAAGTAGGCAAATAGGTCTTCTAGGGGAATGATTAGCAACGCAGCTTAGGTTTGGTAGAAGGAGGCTGGGAATCTGTCCGAGCCTGGTGCCTTCCTGACTTTTATTTTTAATTGCCTTTATGATTTCATCGCAGAGAGAGAGAGGATTTTTTAATGAGTGTTTTGTAGTTTCATCTAACTTGGTGATGTTAATTTTGTTGAGGTATTCCAGGAAAGTTTCATAGGGAGTATTGTTACTTTTGGAGTAGAGGGTATGATAGAAATTGTCAAAGGTGGGCATAATATCTTTCTAATTCATAGAGGAGATGCCGTGTTTGTAAGTGATGGAAGTTATTCTTGCTTTCTGATGGTTCTGTTCTAGATAAGAGGCTAGAAGTCTACCCGCTTTGTTTCGTCCACAGAAGTTGATGTAACATAACATGTGTATTTGTAAAGCGCACGTTCACCCCTAACGGGGCATCTTGGCGCTGAATAACAGATGTTTATTGTTACCCAACTCAATGGTACTCATTTTATCGACCTCAGTTGGATGTAAGGCTGAGTGGACCCGCCGGGATTTGAACCTGTGACCATGAGGTCGAACACAGGCCCCTGCAGTGGATGCATTAGTCCACTGAGCCACCAGACCCGGCTCCAATATCTCTGGACTATTAGGTGGGCTTTGTTACGTAAGATCTTATTGTATTCATATTTTAGCTGGGTAATAGGTTCAACTGTGCTTTGACCCTCATTTGTAGTCTTTTTCCAACATTTTTATTCTGAGTTCGAGTTGGTCCAGGGTTTTATTATCTTTTTTATTTTTCATTGCCGTAAGTTTAATCATGTGTCCCCGGGTGGTATTTTTCAGAGCATCCCAAACAATTTGGGGGTTAGGGCGGGAGGATCTGTTAAATTCTACGTATTGGTCAATTTCTTTCCTGATTATTTCTTTAAAGGTAGGGTCCTCAGTAAAGAGGTTGTTAATTCTCCAAATTCTGGTTTTTAATGTGGTTCAAGAAGTATTGTCTAGGAGGGAAATACAGGCATGATCTGACATTAGGATTTGTTCAATGGTGGGAGAAGATGTGGCTGGGATGTGCGATTCGTCAAGCTGGATATAATCTATACGTCAGAAAGAATTGTGAGGGTGGGAGAAGAACAAGTAATCCTTGCCCATGGGGATGAACAGTTTCCAAACATCTTTTAGTTTGAGATTTGTACAGATTCAGTATCTGTTTGTGAGATTTGTTGAATTTGAAGGGGCATGCAGAGATTCTGTCTAGGATGCTGTCCCACGGGAGATTAAAATCCCCTCCTATGTTAATTCTGCAGTAAAGGGGCAGGAGTGACAATTTTTTATTGAGGTGCACCCAGAAGGTTGGATTATCATCATTGGAGGCATAAATGTTCACCGCTATAATTTCGGTGCTAAATGCTCTCGCTTGTTGAAACCGACATTGCTTTGGTATCCAGGGAGCAGCATGTTAGCAGCTCCCTGGATCCCAAAGCAATGCCGGTTCCTGAAGGAGGCGGGGAGCCGGCAGGGACCTTGAGGCTCCCTCCGCGGTCCCCAACAAAGAGGCCTGTCCCCGGAGTATGGGGTCCCTGGGGCTAATATCGGCCCCTCATGGAGCCCTACATGGCCCTGGGGACCACCACCCCCCAGGGCCAGCTCCAGCAATGTCCCGGGGTGCCCACCCCAGGGACATTGCAGTTTGCTATGGCTTGGCGGGAGCACTGCTCACGCCAAGCCATGGCAAACAGCGCTCCGATTTTAACAAGCGAGAGCAGAAAATGCCCTCACTTGTTGAAACAGACATTGCTATGAGATCCAGGGAGCTGCATGTTAGCAGCTCCCTGGATCCCAAAGCAATGCCGGCTCCCGCAGGAGGTGGGGAGCTGGCATGGACCGCAGGTGAGCCGGCAGGGACCGCAGGGGCCTTGAGGCCTGGCCCAGGGGATTGGCTCCCTGGGGCCGATATCGGCCCAGGAGGGGGGTCGTGCGGCCCCCCTTCTGTTTTTAAAAAAATAAAGAAAAGACCCCGGGGGATGGGGTCCCCAGGGCCAAAAATGGCCCGGGAGAAGGGCCGCATGCCCCCTCGCTTTTTTTAAAAAACCAATAGGGGCAGGACCCAGGGGATGGGGTCTCTGGGGCCGAAATCGGCCCGGAAGGGGGGCTGCGCGGCCCCCCTCACCAGGCAATAGCAATAGAAAAGTTTTAAAAAGAGCCGGCAACTTGCCGGAGGCCACGCCCCCTTTCTCCACTACTCTGCAAACACACCTTTTGGTGCGCTACTGGTTGGGGGATGAAGTCCCTGTAGCTGATGAGGGTGCTTAGGGGCCAACAAGACCTCCTGTTACCTCCAGTAAGCCCCACACAGTGGGATTGCTGAGAGGTGGTCGGAGGCCACGCCCCTTTTCTCCACCACTCTGCAAACATGACTCTCGGCACACTTCTGGTGGGGGATGAGGCCCTCTTGCTTCCTGAGGGCCTCGGGCTAAAGTGGACTTCTTCCCCCAAGCAGCAGTGCGCCAGGAGGCGCTTTTGCAGAGTGGTGGAGAAAGGGGGCGTGGCCACCGAAAACCTCTCAGCAAACCCACTGTGTGGGACTTGCTGGAATTAACAGGAGGGGAAGTTGGCCCACAAGGACCCTCAGTTGCCAAGGGGACTTCAACCCCCTACTAGTAGTTTGCCAGGAGACGCATTTGCAGAGTGGTGGAGAAAGGGGGCACGGCCTCCTACCAGGTCTCAGCAATCCTGCTGTGTGAGACTTACTGGAGGTAACAGGAGGGATGGTTGGCCCCGAAGGACGTCCTTGTGGGCCAACCACCCCTCCTGTTATCTCCAAAAAGTCCCACACAGCGGGATTGCTAAGAGGTCTTCGGAGGCCATGCCCCCTTTCGCCACCATTCTGCAAACGTGGCTCGTGGTGCACTATACTGGTTAGAGGGTGAAGCCCACCTTACTCCTGAGGGACCTTGGGGGCCAAGAAGCCTTCCTGGTGCCTCCTATAAGTCCTACAGAGAGGGATTCCTAGGATCTGGTCGGAGGCCCAACCCCCTTTTTCCACCACTCCTCAAATGTTACTACTAGTTTAACAAGCATTGGCATAGCCAATAGGTCTCGCCTTTGGGACCTTACAAGTGTTTAGTCATGCAACAGTTGATGTTGTTGCACCAAGGATATTGTGCTGCATAACTAAATACTTATAAGGTCCCAAAGCGAGACCTATTGGTTATGCCAATGCTTGTTATACTTTTACTGTATAAACTATAAAAGAAACCCTGCTAAGTAAAAAAAAATAAGAGTGTAGGTACCAAGACAAAACGTTTAATAAAAAATTGACAACGAGTATAAATACCAACAGGTGCACCAGTTCACTAAAAAAAAAAACTCCACAAATAAAATACAGAAGGCAAATTTCCAGATCCAGTTTGATTCCGGTAGATAATTCAAAAGGTAAGGAATCTGTAGCTAGAATTCTCTATCAGATCCTCTGAATAATAGTCGGCAACCAGCTTGCTATGACATGCCAAGTGTACACAGTCTCCACATCCTGTTTCACACATTCAAGATGTTCAAGATTTTCAAATGGCTTTCCTTCAACACCTGCAGAACTGTCACTTAGGCCTCCATCACCAGCAAGCTGGATTATGGCACACACTCTAAGTGTGAATCTACACGCAACTGACCAGAAGACTCCAGACCACACAAAATGTAGCTGCCAGACTTACACTCAGACTCCCCCCTCCCTTGCACCCACATCGCCCTGCACCCCAAAGACCTCCACTAGCTCCCCATCCACAAACAAGCCATCTTCAAACTCTGCATGCACATAAACAAACCCTTGCACATCAACCCCATATTCCTCAATAATCGAATTAACTTTCACATACCTACCCCACACATCCACTCAGCCTGACTGACTCCTACACACATACCCACATATGCACAAACGGATCCAGCAGCCAGGCCGTTTCCTACCTCGCTCTCAAAGCCTGGAATAAACTACCCTTGCACATTAGAGTCACTTCCTCAGTTCCTGAATTTTGCAAGAAACTAAAGACATGTCTCTTCACCTGCTTTTCAGTGCCAAGATATCCTCCTGAGTGAGTAGTGAGCTCTACAAACGCACATTAAAAATAGATATATAAAAAGTGCAGGGATTAGTTTACATGTTTTAAGCCACTCTTGGAAAGGATTCCTAGTTATGCTTACTGGACTATGTCCCATTTAGAGACCTCCAACCTTTTTCATCCCACTTAAAGCACTTGTTCTAGCAAAGATGGATCTATATTTCTCCTCCTAAAAAGAACTTACAGTGTCTAAGGAAAAGATTCTTGTCATAACTGTGGCCGCTCATGGCATGTTGGTGTAAATCACTGGCTAAAGATAGTGATACATTAACAATCAAACCAGAATCTGTTCATGGGCGAGAACTTGACAAAAAGACATGCTGAGCTTTGTTAAGATGTAAAGCTTGTATTTCAGGAAAAAATAGTTTCTTTTTGAGCAAATCAAAAGCTTTTGTTTGGAAAGATGAGTTTAATTATTCAAGAAAAAAGCTTATATCCGATATCAAAATTCACATTTTCAGAAACTGACAAACTAATGTTGGGGTGCAAAATGATTGGTTGGCATCTGAAGTTGCAGTGGGTAAAAAATGATGGGCTGGTATGCAGCTCAGAGAGATTGCCAGTGGCTGAGACTTTAGATAAATTCCAGTTATCTTGGTGGCTTTCTCAGTGTGAAGCCATGATTGTGACAGGTGTGCCTAAACGTGGACCCCGTGCTGACTGTGACACAAGGCTCAAGCTACACCTTACAAATGAGGCCCAACTAGGCTGAAGCCAGTCTAGGGTTGCTTGCGTGTCTATTCAAATGGGACATGGCCTGGCAGTCTGGGCTGGACTGCTTATATTGAAGCAAGGCCAAACTTTACTCGCGTAAGGCAATCTTTGTCTGATGTGGCATAGTAGGAGATAAGGGAGAGAAAAAAAGGGTTTGCAGTTATTCCACCCTTTATGACAGTGTTTTTCTCGAATTCATTTTGCAGAAAAATGATAGGCTATATGAAACTACAATTTTTTTTTAAAATCCATGACCTCTGTTTTCAAGTTAAACTCGAAGGCATTTGTGCTAAAAAAGCACTGTTTGTTTTGTTGTTTTTAAAGGTTTTCTATGGAACGGTGAATCTCCCACAAACTTGGAGAGATTCAGGCTCGACAGGCAGACCACAAAAGTATTGTAAAACGTCATGACAACCCTCTTCTGAAACTGTTTTTTTTGCACGTTTCTGTTAACTAAGGTTTACTAAAACGTCTAATTTGGTCCAATTTTTACAAAATACCCCAAACCCTTTGGAGGAAATCGAGTTTGTTGAATGTTGCAATTCGGGCAAGTATTTACACCTCATCACTTTCAAGGGCCATCATCTGTCGCCTCGGACAACCACCACTGAAAGATCAATAGACACCACTGACAACAGCCCCTCCTCTCTGGATAAAAACGTGATTCTGGTACAGAGCACTGAAGGAGCTTTGGTACTTGTCAGAAGCAGGAAGGAAACCTCACTTCCGGACATACTTGAATAATTAGGAGAGGGAAAAATAACAAAAGAGAGCACTAATTTAAATATACAAAATGTATAGAATTATGCATATCAACTGACATGTGACACCAGGAATTAATGTGATTTTGTGGCCGTTCAGCGCTAAAGCCAGTGCTTACCTTGTAAATGAATGAGTGCAGGTACCTGAACTTTTTCTTGGAAGTCCGAAGCTTTCGCTGAAAAATGTCAGGACGGTCAAATATCAAGTTTGCATAGTCTTGATTCCACCTCATGCCTCTTCCTTCCACCGCCATACAATCTGTGCACCTGTATTTCAATCTTTCGGGTTCTTTTTCATGCATGCTTTCTCTAAGTGTCCCTGCTGTTTTTGTCTTCTTCCTTCTTTAGTGTTTTTCACTCTTTGGCTCTGGGTCAAAGTCTGGTGACGAAAAGTGAGTGCAGGCACCCAAAAATAAGTGCTGGTGGGCCCCATCTGCAACAACCGGCTTAAATTAAGCACTGGCTAAAACCATTAAACGGCTTTTAAGGTTCTTCTAACTGCAACTCACAGTATTCAGCTTCGCTGATACTGCATGTTTGGAGATGTTCCTTCCACTCTGCGTCACGGAGATGTAGCTACACCTTTTTTGAGATGCTGCAGTAAGGGCAAAGTCTAGAATTTGCATGTAATCCCGTTCGGCGGAACTGACCAGCACTTGAAGTTTCGGAATGTCCGTTCCTTGTTATGGGGACAAAAGTGAAAGAGGCATAGGTGCCCTGGCAATATTCTCTTACCTCTTAACTCACTTTCATTTGAAGGGTCTCCCCTCCTTGGGCCCATCTCCTAACCAGAGAACTAACTTCCCACAGACTTCAATGGGATCACCAGCCCGGAAAACACTCTTCACCCGCCAAAAAACATGTTTGCATCGCCATTAATTTTACAAGAACACATATCCCTCCAAAGCCATTTACACTCACCCTCCTAGGAGAGTCAAAGGTTGAGAGGCACGTCCATTGAACCAAGTAGCTCCTCCTATTGTTTCTATACACAGCCTCGTGCTTGTTTTTCCGATGTGCCTTACTGCCGAATATACATATCTGACGCCATTGCTCCTCCCTCCCAACAGTGTTACACAATACCGCGCCGCACTAACTTAATGCATCAGGCCTCCCTCCGCACATAAGAGAAGGAACAAAAGTGTTTTCTACCCAGATGTACAAATTACTCCTTACAGGATTCTGCACTTTAAAAACAGACAAAGGGATTAATCTAGAAATCTGCGTGATTGCGCTGATATTTTGAGATTCTATGACAGATTTGTTTTTTCTTTTAAAAAAGCAACAGTGCACCAAATACAACTACTTTAAAAAGGCTGAAATCAGCATTTTTCAGCTGACCAATTGAAAATGAAAATAATTTATAAAGCGCGCACATACTCTGGACGTCTTGGCGCTGGAAACGTATCTGTATCTGTGCATTACCAGATTTCTGCGCTAATCCTGCTTTGCGCTGCCTGGGGCTCAGACCAATTGAAAATTAAAATAATTTATAAAGCGCTCTCATACTCTGGACGTCTTGGCGCTGGAAACTTATCTGTGCATTACTCGATTTCTGCGCTAATCCTGCTTTGCGCTGCCTGGCGCTCAGACCAATTGAAAATGAAAATAATTTATAAAGCGCGCTCATACTCTGGACGTCTTGGCGCTGGAAACGTATCTGTGCATTACTAGATTTCTGCGCTAATGTTTCCTAAATGTAGCATGTATGTTCCATGCATGTTAATGCTGCTTCTTGGCCATCATACCTGCAGCATGTACTGGCCGCTTGCACTGTCTTTTAAAAAGATGCATGTCAGTGGTATGCACCGAAACTGCACTGCTACCCTGTAGCGCCCAAACCCCATCGTCAGGGCGCTTGCCTGGCACAAGTAAGCTTCGTACGGGTCAAGCGCGCACACCAAGGCATTTCCAGACCAAGCACCCCACTCCCAGGCCTCAGCTGTGGAAAGTAAAAACAAGATAAACAGCGCGACCAGCGCTGACCGCCATCTGTTTCCAATTAACGCGAACGCGAGACGAGGGCGCGATAATTGGAAACAGATGGCGCTGCTGCTCGCTCCCGAGCACCCTAGGCCAGGGGACAGAGAAGGCGGGACATGCACCCACCTTGGACCAATTGCGTGCGGTCTTTCTTTTTCGGAAAATAAAAGAGAATCACTTTTAAATTAAACTGGAGTCCTAGTGTTGGTGTCCAGGTACCGGATGGGAACTGGAGTTGATATATATATATATATATATATATATATATATATATATATATATCTCCCACAAATTTTTAATGGCACAGTTCAAACAAACGCGTTTCAGCGGTACGCCTTCCTCAGTGTTGGCGGCCGCCGCGCAAAAAACCTCGTTATATATACGTCATTACAAATTGCTAATTGAGGGTCAGGCAGGATTAGTCATTACAACGCCAGGCCATCCGGCTCACAATGCGTCTAGTAACCTTAGAGATCACAGTGCACAGAGATTCATTACACATAAATGTCAACATTCGATAACGGAACAATGAAACAATGTTACATGCCAAGTATCGCTACACATTGCACGCGGAGCCTTGCGGCGTTTCAACCTCTGTGTTATTCATGGGCTTACACTGACACGCCGTGCTCACAGAATTGTGCCCTAAATGGGCTATTTGCTCCTGCGTTACGCAATGTTCTTTGGTTTTTTCAGTGACTATATATATATATATATATATATATATATATATATATATATATATATATAAGCTACCGGCCGTCGCCAGTGGGTAGTTATAATTAGGAACGAGTTTCCATAGACAAAGCGTATTTTGCTTTGCTAATAACTTTGGCGCCGTTTGACGAATCTTCACGAAATGTTCAAAACTAGTATGTCAGTCACTTCAGCTGCTGTCTGGAAAGTTTTGGGGTGAATCATTAAATGAGGGCCGAGAAAAAGGTGGGGTCCCAAAACGCATTTTCCCTATGCAATTTCCCATAGGGATTTTGAAAATGACTACAGCCGGAACAGCTGAATGAAATTACACCAAATTTTTCAGAAAGCTAGATCTTGGTCCTGAAAGAATGCTTTTTGTAATTTGGTGTAAATCCGGTCAGTAGTTTTGGCGTTATGAAAGAAAAAAGATTTATGTATATCTAGGGACATATGGAGCCTGCACGGATCCAGCAGATCATATGCTGAGATCTGATTGGCTGCCACCTCTTCAACCAGGAAGTGGTGGCAGCCATCTTGGGACTTAGACTCAGCCGAGTTCCAAGAAAAAACATTTAAAAAAAAAGAAAATGCCTAGTTTCCTGCACTTGTTGTTATTAGTCCCCCCCAACCCCCGGGTTGTTTGTATTATAAATTGGGGAGGGAGTGCACGTGGCCCCCCTCCCTGGGCCACTTTCAGCCCTTAAGACCGCCACCCCCGGGGGACGTCCATGAAAAAAAGGGGGATGGGGCCGTGCGACCACCCTCCCAGAGCCGTTTAAAAGCTCCCACCAAGGAAACACTAAGTCCTTTCCCAACTGGCTTGAGCATCAAAAATGCCATGTGCAGTGTGAGGTTGGCTGCATGTGAGATGTTGACTGCAGTTGACTGCCCCCCATGCCCAGCTGCAGTCGGATCAGTGTATGATAAATAAATATTACTTTTCGTTAAAAAACTTTAGCAATTCACTGAAAAAATAAAGGTTATAAGGATGTTATAGTTAGAAAATAGCATTAAAAAACCATAGAAGTTCACTGAAAAAAAACCAAAGGATACAGGGACATTATAGTTAGGAAATAGAATGAAAAGCCTTGGAAATTCACTAAAAAAACAAAGATTACATGGGCATTATAGTTGAGTTCAGATTTTACGCATACACAAAACCATAGAAATTCAGCAATTATAGTTAGTTATCTCAAGTAACTATAACTCATGCCTTAAGGTAACTATAACTCGCACCCTCACCATGCACTGCTAATTACCCCATACATTACATCACTCATGACATCTTCTATGACATCATTGACAATATCACTGCAACATTTTCTGTAAATTTATTGATGAGAAAACTGTACATGGCAGGGGCACGAGTTTTATATTTACCTTAGGGCACGAGCCACAGTTACTTGAGATAACTCTAACTATAACTGCTGAATTTCTATGTTTTTGTGTGTGCTAAGTCTGACCCTAACTATTACGTCCCTGTAACATTTGTTTTTTTGTGTGAATTCTTAAGGTTTCTTAAAGTAAATTTACTAACTATAACATCCCTGTAACCTTTGTTTTTTTAGTGAATTTCAACTTTTTTTAAATGCTATTTCCTAACTATAATGTTTTTCAGTGAATGTGTGTATATATATATATATATATATATATATATATATAGATATAAACAACGGTTAAAGTAGGTGAATATGTGAATGTCAGTGGCAACATTGACGGTTTGAACTAAAAAAAACACAGAAATGAGAGGCGTGGCTTGCCAACACCCAAGATGGCTGCATAGCTCCGAGGCTCTGAGCCTCTGAATCATTACTGACCCCCAAAATCCGTTAAATAATCCGCTCAGCCGTACCTAGCAGCCTGAATCGGAGAGCCGCTGTCCTGGGGACTCTTCCGTTTCTTTTGTGGCGGTGTTCCATGAAGAAGTGCTCGAGATCCTGCGATGCGGCTCTGGACTGAGGCCTCGAGGACGCGCAGGCCGGGAGGACGTCCGGAGCCGCTCTACGTGAGTGCCGGTGCTGTTGCTGGGCTCTGCTGCGGAGCGGCCCTCGGCCTCAGCACGTTGCTCGTCTGCCTGCTGGTGGGCAGTGGAGTTGTTGGCGGTGCCCCCTGGTGTGGTGGGGGGCCGCACGGACGGCCGGGTGCGGCGTTGTGCCAGGTGGGCTCCGGCGCGCGCCTCTTCAAGATACTGCGTGGGCACCATCGTCTCCTCATTCAATCTGCCCCAGGAACAATACTTTGGGCATGGCGCTGTAATCAACTGGCATTACAGGCGTCAATATTTCACTGCTCCTTCAGCCCCGCGAGCGGAGATCGGCGCGGGGGGGGCCTCCCTTCTCCCCCCTCCCCCCTTTGATCAGCGAGGCAGAGTCGACATTAAAGACAGATCCTTGGAGCATTTGAACCTGGATTACTTTCGCCCCATGTTTTGAGCCGGAGTGGTGCCCTTCCCCCATCAGACTACTATCCTTATTGGCAGTGTTTCTTCCAATAGTATTACATCGGTATAGCGGGGGCACCCTGGAGCCTAGGAGGTGTTCACAGGACTGCGAGCTCCATATACCTTGCGGCCCCGGAGAGGTGTGTTGGGGGTGTTCTTTCCTTCACGTCCAGGTGATGGGCGTGTTGTTATTGTGCGACCAGCGCGGTGATGCAGTTCCAACCTCTCTCTCCCTTCATTGAACAGTTGGATCCTGAGTGGTCACGGTGCTGGTTTGGGACCTGATCTGGGTGGGGCGTGCCCCCCCCCTTATTCTCACAGTGCAAGTTGGTGTTTAGTTTTGTCCATAATCATCATTTGTGGCATCGATACTATGGCTACCAACAAGGGAACTCGGCAGTCTGGCCTGGCTAAGCTATCCAAGTTCGCACTCTCTAAAGCTGAAGCCGCTGAAGATAAGCAGGTGGAGTCTGGGGCAAAATCACCAACGCCAGCAGAGGGCCCATCCCTCGTAGACGTAATGGAGGCAATTCAGGGAGTTCGTACAGCGCTGGAGGCTAAAATTGATACAGCTATGACGGAGATTACTTTCATCCGCGCCGACCTTCGAAAAATGGGAGATAGTGTTAAGGAGACTGAGGATTCTGTCAAAACTCTGCAGACTTCAACAAAGTCCCTTGAGATTACTGTCAAACGCCTGCAAGCCCACGCGTTAGACTTTGAGGCGAAGTTGGAGGATTATGAGGGGCGCGTTCGGAGAAATAACGTCCGCATTTTGGGGGTTCCTGAAAGGGCCAGACTGCAGATTTGTTTGTGGAGGAGCTAATACAGAAACATTTACAACCTCGGTCCTTCTCCAAGTATTTCTCGGTGGAACGGGCACATCGGGTGCCAGGTGGTCCCCCAAGACCCGGCGTTCCTCCAAGACCCTTGCTGGCGCGGATTTTCAATTTCCGAGATCGTGATATCCTGCACACGGCCAGGAACGCCCCACCGCTGAAGTTCGACAATGCCACCATCACCTTTTTCCCGGACTTCACCTTTAAAGTGCAGCAAAAGCGGAGATCTTTCCTGGAAGTCAAACGGACTCTTCGTGATGAGGGCCTTAAGTATGCCATGCTTTTTCCAGCAAAGCTACGAGTCCAGGCAGATGGGAAAACTTTGTTCTTTCAAACTCCTGAAGAGACTTGGGATTGGCTTGAGAACTGGCGCGCCTCTAACACCCGTCAACGTTCATCCCCGAATCAGGGACATGGCCTTGACAGGCCACAGGAACGCTCTGGCAGTAACGGAAGTGGATGATCCTTGTCGTGAGTCACTTGCTTTAAAGACTTGAACTGTTCGTCCGAACTGTGTTGGTCCCAGGTCGTCATCCGGATACGATGAGTATTAATATGCATGTCTGGAATTGGGTGTGCTAATGTTCTTTTCTTTACGCTTGTTCCAAGGACTTCAATTCAATTGGACTGATGTCGACCTGTTATTTTGCTTTGTTATTTTATATAGGGCTGGGAGTGAGAATATTTTCATTTGCACGTATCGCAGGGCCTTAGGTTTTGATAATGTGTGTTACGGCTGGTTCATTATATTGCTCAGGGGGTCCACTGGGTAGTTACCCGGGTGGTTCGGCAGTGTGTCACTCCCTCTATAGATTAGATACATGGGGTTTACAGGCGCTCTGCAAATTGGGGGGTGGGCAGTTTTGAGTCCACGTTGCAGGGAGGCAGGGTGGGGGGGGGGGGGGGGAAATCCAGGGTTGTGGTCAGGGGTTTTTGTAGTTTTGTTGTGGGTCTTTATTATGTTCCTTTTTCTTTGGTGCAACTTATTGTATAATCTTCTTCATGGCATCGGTTGGGTCCTTGATACGAGGTCTTTGCAATTTTCAGAGTTCACTTGTGACTTTTTCGGTTGTGGTGTCCATTATGCAGGAGTAGACTGTTTGTCTAAGTTCCCTCGCTCGTTGGGGGTGGGGGGCCTCACTATCATAGATTTTAATGAGTCAAGACTGTAATGCTGTTTCATCCAGGGGCCGCCTTAAATTACTCTCGTGGAATGTGAACGGGTTGGGAGATCGCATCAAAAGGGGCATAGTGTTGCAATATTTAAAACGTTAGTCCCCCGATTTAGTCTTGCTCCAGGAGACACATATACAGGGCAACTCCTACTGTGCATTTAATAGGTGGGGCTACAAATTGATTGCGCATGCAGGTTACACTCGAGGGTCCAGAGGGGTGGGCATATTGGTACGTACCTCTCTCCCTCTTCAGGTGTCTAAAACTACTTCCGACCCTTTGGGTAGGTTCGTCACAGTCTCTGGGCGGTGGGAGGGGAGGTCCTTAAATGTAACCTCTGTTTATGTCTCCACCAAGCTCCATTCTTCCACTCTGTCCGACCTTGGCTCGCACTTGCTCAGTTTGCCAGAGGGTGACATGCTGGTGGGAGATAATTGTAACGCTGCCCTCAGTGGCGACCTGGATCGTTTGCCGCCCAAGCGGGGGGAGTCACCTGGGAAGATTCTGATGGAATTTTTAGATGCCTTAGGTTTGATTGATATATGGCGTGTTTGTAATCCTCTGTCCAGACAATACACCTTTTACTCGGGGGTACATGGGAGTATGTCTCTTATTGATTATCTCTTTTGCAAGGCAACTCAGCTTCCACAATTTGGTGATATTCATTTTCTTCCCAGGGGCATTTCCGACCACTCTCCCATTGTGACCCACTATGGTGGTACTTCCCCCCCCCCCACTCCCCAATAGTCGCGAAATGGCGCTTCCTCCCTGGTACCGTCGTGTGCCAGCTGTGCGCGCCAAATTGCTTGAAGCCACCCAGAAGTACTTTATCGAAAATGATGGCTCGGTGGATTCTGATCTGATACTGTGGGAGGCATATAAGACTGTTATTCGTGGTTGTGGGGTGTCAGGGCATAAGAAAGAGAAGTGTAAACAGCTACACGATATAGAGGGGGAAGTGGCAACATTGGAAGCCGAAATGGTCACCTCCGCATCTTCGGAGGCCTCGCATAAATTAGCTATTAAACAGAAAGAATATCGTGAAATAGCGGAAGATGCCGCCAGGACTCATTATCGCCCACCCAGCACCGCATTTACGATATTGGTGACAAAGCAAGCAAGTTGTTGGCATGGTTGGATAAGAGGGAGTTGGCCAATAGATGGGTGGCGGAGATTTTAGACCTGCAGGGTGTTCGCCACCATGATAAATTTGGAATTGCGGAAGCATTTGCCGGCCATTTTAAAATTGTATATACTCCCTCGTCTACATCCACTCAAAACACAGCAGCAGAATTGCTCTCCACGTTGCCTCTGCCATAGTTGGATTCGCAACAAGTGTCCGATCTAGACGCGGCTCTGACCTCGGAAGAGGTTTCTAAAGCCATTGGTGCACTACAATCCGGGAAGGCCATGGGTCCGAGTGGCCTCCCAATTGAACTTTATAAAATTACCGCCCCTGTTATTGCCCCCTTCCTAGTACGTATGTACAATGAAGGTGTAGCCCGGGGCACTCTGCCTGCTACACAGAGGTTAGCCAATATTGTTGTCATCCATAAACGGGGCAAACCCCCGGATCGTTGCTCCTCGTATAGACCAATCTCCCTCTTAGACCCCGAGGTCAAGATATTGGCCAAACTTTTGGCCCTTCGTCTCTCCCCATGCCTTCACAAATTGATCCATCCGGATCAAGCTGGCTTTATGCCAGCCAGAAATACCGCGCTTAATCTTCGTCACTTGTTCGGGGTGTTGGGCCGGGCCTCCACTATTCAGGAGGACTCGGTGATCATGCCCTTAGACGCTAAGATGGCCTTCGACATGATTGAGTGGCCTTTCTTGTTTGCTGTGCTGGAGAGATATGGATTTGGTGCTCAGTTTTTATCCTTGGTACGCTTGCTTTACTCCCACCCCTTGGCCCGGGTTACCGTGAATGGCGGCCGGACTGCAATTTTTGAGCTTGGCAAGGGCACAAGGCAGGGATGCCCCCTGTTGCCTCTTCTCTTCGCCCTAGCCCTAGAACCTCTGGCCATATGGATTAGAGGTGACCCTTTGATTCGCGGTCTTAATTGGTCATTGGATTGGACAGACAGGGTTTCCCTTTATGCCGACGACATTTTATTATATTTGGCCCAACCACGGTTTTCAATTCATAGAGTGCTCCATATTTTTGCCCTTTTTCAAAAATATTCCGGTTACACGATCAACTGGGACAAATCTCTGGTCTATGTCTTGAGTGGTGAGCAACCGATCCTTCCTTCGGGTTGTCAGGCCCAGATAGTTACCGAGGGTTTTCGATATTTGGGTATATATATTACTAGAGACGAAGGGGCTTTCCACCGACAAAACCTCGTCCCTCCTCTCCTCCGGTTCCGTGCCGACGTGCAACATTGGAAATCTTTGCCCCTTACACTCCTAGGTAGAGCTGCACTTTATAAAATGGTGGCACTTCCCCGCTTTCTCTACGTTTTGCAAAATACACCCTTTCTGGTTTCCCCTCAATATTTTCTCTCTATTGATTCCGAGGTACGCTCCCTATTATGGAATAATGGTACACCCAGAATCGCCCTCGCCAAGCTCACTAAAAGCTGGTATGATGGCGGAATAGCTCTGCCTGCCATTAAATATTATTATTGGTCCTCGCAGCTAGTGGTACTCAACCACTGGATGCACCATCCCATTACAGACCTGGCGTATACAATGGATAGGTATAATATGTTTTCGGGTAACTACCTCAGGGCTCTGTATGGCGGGAAATACATACCTAAATATACTCCGACCTCCACTACGGTTTCTTTGTGGCACGCGGCAACTGCTGCGTTGGGTTGGAGGGGTAGGATTACTCAGGCCACCCCGTTGCTTGAGTCCAGTCAGCTAGGCATGCTTACACGGTACCCAGGGTTTGACAAATGGGATTTAATTGGCCTTTCGACAGTGGGCGATCTCTGGACAAGGGGGGGGGTGGTTGTCCCGTTTGGTGACTTACAGCGGCAATACCATCTTCAAGCGGGGGAAACTTCCCGATACCTTCAGGTACGTAGTGCATTGCAAAAAATGCTCCCTAAAGGCTCTGACCCGCCTGTTTCCTCCCCGTTGGAGGACAGATTGTTGGATGATTACCTCCCAGAACGAGCGAATTCCCTGACGTACCGTAAGATTCTTAATAATATGCCTGAATCCCTGGGTAAATTACGGGCAAAATGGAACGAGGAGGTGGGAGAGCTTGATGAGGAAGAGTGGAGGGAGGCCCTGGCGTCACCTCGGGAGGTGGCTATCCGTTCTCGTTTTAAATTGATACAGCTTAAACTACTACATAGAGCGTACTATACCAGTTCGGCTCTGGCCAAGATGGGTCTTTTATCCTCTCCGGTTTGTCCCAGTGGCTGTGGGCAGATGGGAACTTTCTTACACCAATGGTGGGATTGCATCGACCTTCAGACATACTGGGGGAGCGTTGTTCCGGCCATGTCCCGAATATGTCATAAACTGATTGACGTATCCCCTCGTCTTTGTCTTTTAAATGTCTGGAAGGCCACTGACCTAACCAGGTTTGAACATCTCTGGGTCACGCTGGGTTGTATGATTGCCAAACGCAATATTGATAGAACCTGGAAGGGTGGGGTTGCACTCAGACGTGACGATTGGGAATCAGACATGGACTGGTGCATGCAAGCGGAAAGGGCGATATATACGAAAGCAGAGGTTGCCCTGGCAAGTGGACCAAGGTATGGGGCCCCTGGAACGAAAGTAGAGGTTTTATCTGCACCCCATTCACTGATGAGTTTTCTGATACTGTTGACAGTGAAACACCATAAGGATTTTGTCACATGGATTGATGTATCTTTTGATCCAACTGTATTCATTTCTTGCATTTTTATTTTCTGTTGTCCTCAGGAATTGCACTTTGTTTTTGAAATTGCACCAGGTTTTGTTTATTGTTGATTTATGCTTCTTAATAAAAGAGTTAAAAAAAATTTTTTTTTAAAACACAGAAATTCACCAGTTATAGTTAGCAGAGCTAACTATAGCTTGTGCCCCACCATGCACTGCTTATGACCTCACATATTACATCACTCATAACATGTTCTATGACATCATTTATGACATAACTGATGACATCTCAAATGACATCATTGATGACATCACTGATGACATCTTCAATGAGTGTGCTAGTTCTTTTTTAATACTTTACATAGTGGCGGGTAAGTACCATATTATGTTTCAACCTAATTTTGTACAGCCTTTGTCCAGCTAATAGGTGTAACTGTTTACAAAACGCATGTGCTCCTAATGCATCATAGGTGTGTAGAGGTGTTGAACACGTTATAAATCTTTGTATTGAAGAGTAGCTCTGTGTTGTTATACAGTTCCTACAAATATAGCAGGACTGTGTATTAGACCAACACAAACTTCATAGTCTAGAGACAGTCCACATATACCATGTGTGAGTGTTGGTGGGTTTCTGACTAGCTCACAGTACCACATCTAACCCCTAAACCAAACAGGGTAACAGATGTCTTTGGCAACCTCAAACATGACACTCTGATTCCCAAGGAATCCATGGAAACAGATCTAACCCATCCGTTTTTCACTCTTATACACCCAAGGTAAACACAAGAAAGCTATGCCAATCCATCTTCAAACATTTTTTGAAAAGGTCGTATTCTTGCATCAAAAGCATGAGCTGCGATTATTAGAAAGATGAGACATGTTACTGTAATCAGCATTGTTAGAATGGTAAACAGGATGAACAATTCAACCTTGTTAATGGTTGCTAATGTTTGCCTACTCCTATCTGTACCTACACTATACTAATAGAGCAGAGCGATAGCATTATTCTGCCAGATCAATTGGGATAGTTTAACCCCCATACTTTGGTCTTGGGTGTCAGGAAGCCGGTTGCAGTGCAAAGGTTATCTTCCTTAGCAGGATGGAGGTCAGAGTCAGCAGGGATACATCTCAGTCACAATCATCAGCGGTTCAGTGATAATTCCCTGCATGGAAATACTCCTCTCAAAGGTCTCCAACTCGGAAGCTGTTTATATAATAAAACACTGTTCTTAACAACTGTGACCAATGCGCAAAGCTGCTTGTTCGGTTTCGTCTAGCTGAAGTAAAGTGTCTCCAAGCGAGCTCAGAAAGAAAGAAAACAATGACATTGTGTTTTACATGTGTGACCCTTGAACTAAGTGTACAGATTGCAGGGTGTCAGTGCCTATCTCAAATACACATACAGCACATTTACGCATTAGCAGAGAAAGTGTGGCAAAGGGCACCACTAGAAAGAGATGTCCACTTAAGGAGTTGTATCTACAATGGATAATGCATGTGAGCTACACCACACCCTCCCCTTGGTTGTGAAGGAGACTTACTCAATAAAAGCTAGCCTATCTAAAAGCATTTAAAAAAAATAAAACTATATAATGTGAAACTTTAATACTATAAGCATCGTAAAAGTCATTAAAAATGTTAATTAGAAAATACGGCAAATTACTAAAAATCAATAAAAGCAATTTAGAAGCAAAAGGCTGAATTAAAAAGTGTCTTATGAGGCATCCGTACTGCAGGACTGTAACCCGGAAAGGTCCACCATGTCCACAAAGTCATTTGGGTCCTGTAAGGAACCCACATTCGCAGACAACATGTCCACTTTAGCCTGGAGAGCAACTTCCAAGAACCAACTTGGTCAGTACCAGCCCTGTCAGCAATAGCTGAGGGTGGGAGTGCCAAAAGTGTAGCCTCAGATGAAGAGCAAGATGCCTCAGATCCTGGAGCTGAAGCATCCACCCAATCTGGTGCGGGCACCTCATAGTAAGCATTTTGCAGCAATGGTAGCAACATAGGACAGCACTGGAGATGCACCCTCATTAGATACATGAGCAGATCCATGTCCATAGTTTGCGCCAATTGCGTAGCAAGACGTGTCAAGTGCACTTTCGAAAGAGCACCAGAGGCAATTAAACACAAGCTGTACATTCTGAAACCACACGGGCCAAAAAGACAAAGACCAGTTGCGTTTAATTCCAGTAGTAGAGACAATCCAAAGTACTGCACCATGTGGTCATGGCACAAACTGACATTTGGCAATTCCATTACCACTTGGGCTTGTTGTGGAACGTCCATTGCAGAGCAACAATAATAGAACTAAAACAGCAATTAGCAGAAATAGTACCACTGGAATGCCTCCAAAAACGCTTGAAAAGAGTGAAGGCATAAAGGGCAGGATCACTCCAAGTACAGTCTGAAATGCCAAAACAAATCCAGATCAATCATTATAAATAAGTGTTCAACACCAATAGTGTTTGAAGCATTAAAAATGCAATGTACAAGTTCACCAAAATGTAGCAGCATTGATTGTACTTCAGAGGAACACCTTGCAACTTGGAGATCAAAGGTTTCTTGGGCAGATGTTAGTGGCACGTCCTTTTTAAACAATAAGGCTTTGAATCGGCTTAACCTATCATAGTTAACATTAGAAATCAGAACTTTTGCCTATAAGACGTTCTCCAGCCATGTTTGTGGGTGTATATAGCACATTCATATAGCACATCACGACCTTTGAAACAATTACAATGTAGGTGGCAGCTGGCTTCATTCCATAACAACCTTGCCCAGTCAGAATCAAGTAATTTCCATTAGAAAGTAACAAGGAGACTGGATTGATCTCGGAAACAGGAACTCCCTTCAGGTGTTGTCAGGCAGTGCTCCCACTTTGTATAGTTAAATACAGCATGTGGTGTACCAGCTCTGTATATGTAATGATGAGCATAATGAAGATAGCAAAACATTTCAACACTGTAGAAATCCTCATTTTCGAATACTGCATAGGATTCTAATTCAGATATCATGTTGGACATAGCCACAACATCCCATTCATCAGGGATTGAATCTGGGGTTATTGTATCGCCCATAGCAATTTTAAAAACCTATGGAATTTCTAAAGTTTCTGTGGAACCAAAAATGTCATATGGGACCTTATCCCAAACGCTACCATCATGGACATGAAATGCAGTAATGTTCACAAGAGACACGTCATTTCGAACCTTATGTGAGGAAGAATGGGGTGTAAGTACTTCACCTACTAGTTCTGTAGAAGAATGTTCCAGGAGATAGTGTCCATTTAGCAGCAGAACAAACCCTGTAACAAATCCAAGCCAGATGTAAAGGAAAACCAAGGTTAGGAAAATCCAAAGGTAGTACCATGGTGGAACTAGATAAGTCTGTTTAAACCAAGAAAACAATGTGCGTGTACCATGCAGAGAAGTGTGTGAAGAATCTGAAGAAAAATCATCAAAGTCGGCAAAGTAACTGGAGGCAGTCTGTGCAACAACAGGAATCTCGTTGGGCAAAGGAGAGCACATTGGTAACTCCAAAGGTGGTTGATAATATATAATTTAATTATTTGGTGCTGAAGTAGAAACAGGCACATGTTTCAGCATCATAATCCCCAGCCGGGGAGTAGTTAAATTTAGACTGCTTAGTGCATGTAAAGGGATTTCTTGCAGGGTAGGGAGAAGAGATAAGGAACTTCGAAGATACCCTCGTGGCCTACTTTGTAGGACTGGTCACATGATGTAGATTAAATAAATTAATGGAAACTTGTTGTTTCTGTTCACAACCAGAAAGCAGTGGCAAAATCATAGTTTGAGTACCTTGAACAGCCAGCACTGGGGCATGGTAGGATGGTACGAATTCCCTCTTTTCTGTAATTTTCTCCCGCACTAGGTCCCGCACTAGGTCCCGCACTAGGTCCCCAACTTTAAGAATCCAGCAAGAAGTTGCTGGTTGCTCCATCACTCCGTCAGTGGCAGAACGTTTAGTATTCAAATTCGAGCGCTCATCTCGGAAGTCTTGTAATTCCTATAAGACCGTGAAATGCTCATTGATGTCAAAGTGCGCATCAGCTGCCACTGTGCAGGGTTATCAAGATCTGGAGCATACATCTGGACCCCAAAAAGGACATCATATGGCATCTGACTACCCAAAGATCTTCTGAGCAGATTATTGAAAGCTCTCTGGACTCCATACAGGTGATGGATCCAATTACGACCTGAACCTAATACTATAGCTGTTAGGGATTGCTTTAAGACACGTTTTTCCCACTCCACTATTGAATTTCCCTAAGGGTGACAGGGAGAGGAATAATGCATAGCAGCACCCAGGGTTCCCATGGTATCTCAGTAATCCTTAGAGGCAAAGGTCTGTCGCTGGTCCGAGTGGAATGCAGCTACTGCATATGTTCCGATAAAGACTTGTAAATCTTCAATAATAGTTTGAGCGTCAGCCTATTGCTGTGGCCACACCCATAGAAATCGAGAATATAAATCAATAGCCAATAAAATAATTTAAATGCACCAGCTTAATTCAGCGGTACACAATGATCCACATAGACATAATTAAATGGTTTATTAGCTACTAGAAGGGGTGTCTGCGGTGGGAAAGCAATGGTGGAACTTTTGATTTGTTGACAAATGCCACAGCAGAGGACATATTGTTTAGTCTGTTTATAAAGACCCTGCCACCAGTAACGTTTCTGTAGCAAAGAAACAGTAGCTGCCACACCACCATGGGCAGATGCTAATCCTTCATGTGCAGCAATTATTAGCTCTAACCTGCGGTCCTGGTTGGATATCACTTGATCACCCACCCTAGGAATGTGGGCAAATGTAAGGTTTTGGTCACTCAAAGATAGGAGTATTTGTTGGAAAATATTTAGGTAGGCGGTGTGTCACTAGCCAAAGCAGAGACCTCATCCTTAATATCATCTTCTATTCTTGCATGTGAATGAGTAACCACAGCTACTAAGACTGTCTGAACCGATGCTTTTGCAGCTTCATCATCCAATGAATTTCCTACAACGTGTACACCAATACGTTGATGGCCCAATGTGCGAATAATGTTAGCCCATGGCAAAGCATCTTAAAGAGCTGCCACCTTTCCCCAAAGCAATTTATGGTTGATAGTGTTACCTTTAGAGTCTCTTAATCCAATCAAGCACCAATAGTGTAGATGATCATTATAGGACTGGACGCAGTAATATAAATCACACACTATAAGTGTTGGGAATTCTGTAACGCCAGAACCAAAGCTTTCAATTCAGCCAGTTGAGCGGTACAGTCACCTAAAGTTTCTGTATATGATTTTTGTGCCTGAAAATCACCATCTTTCATGACACCCTTTACGGCAGCGCATGCGCCTGAGTATTTATGCTTAGTACCAACCGCGGATGGTCTGAACCATCAGTATAGATTATAAAATCATACTGGTCTAGAGGCAAAATTTAATTTAACATGGGATATTCTTGTTCATACTGGAGAAATTCCTGTGTTCTGAGTGAAGTTTCAAAGACACATTCTACATCAGTAACTGTCAAGAAAGTGGCCCATTGGATCCATCGTCGATGTAAGACTTTAGCGTTAGGAATGCTTGCTATGTGGCAGCCTTAAAGGCTGGTATAGGAAGCTGGTTCTCTACACAGTGCACCAAAATGAAGTACACTGGTGCAGAGTCCAGGCAAACACCAAAGAATACACCCCAAATGCTCTCTTTTGTGGTAGTGTGGGTGAGCAGTTAGACATATCAGAGGGTAGTGCTAAGTATTTAGTATACACACAAAGGCAGTAAATGAGACACATGCTCAATAAAGAAATTCAACACCAATTTATAAAAATAACGCATTTTAAATTTTTATATAAATTTAAATACCAAGATCGGAGTCGTGTAAGTACTTTTCGAGTTATGAATTTTTGCAGTTTTCAAAAATAGACAATTCAATTTCTGGATAAATCATGTTATCTTATGGAGGAAAAACACTTATTACATTCGGGCACTTAGCAGCAACTTACGGGACTGCTCTTCTGGAGTTAAGATGAGTACTGGGCAAGGTCCAAGGCCACACCAACAGGTCACATCGGGAGGCTCTGGGGCGTCCGGGTGCAGAAGTGTGTCACGGCGTTCAGTGTCCCATTCACTTCAATGGGAGAACAGTCCGGTTACAAAGAGGCTGCCAGCAGGGACTGGGGGACCAGTCTGGGGGAACCCACAGGGGGGCTCAACCCTTGATCTCCTCAGGCACGCAGGGACATCCTTGGTCCACTTCTCCACGGGTTGTGGGGCTCGGGTGCAGTGGTGTCTTTTGGCGTCAGATCCCAGTGCAGGTGTCTCTCGCGGTTGGAGGGGGCCTGCAGAAAGAGGCTGCAGGCGGCAACTGGAAGGCCAGTCTTGGTAAACTCAACTGTGGGCTTAGCTCTTGTGGGTCTAGGGACCTCATTGGCACTGTCACCCCCCTTTCACTTGGGCTCTGGAGCGAGGGTGCATAGGTGCTTTGAGGCATTGTGTGGCGGCGGTCACAGACTCATGTCTTAGTCTTTGTTTTGCAGAAGAGGGGCAAACAGGACAGCTGGCCACTCACAAAATGGGTCTCACTGTCCCTGAAGTCCCTCTGTATTGGTGTCCGGTCTGGGCACAATAAGCCTTCTGGTTTCTTGAGGTCTGCATAGTGGCTGGAAAAGTCAGATGGTCCACGAGGGTCAGGTGCAGCAGGCAGACTGGCCAGCCGACAGGGTCGGTGCCAAGTCAGTCGTGCTCCTTGGTTCCCGGGTTAGCAATCTTCTTCTTTGCCCACTAATTCTTTTGGTCCGAAGAAATCTGAAGATCTGGTATCAGTGGGTCTCCTAAATACTCAATTTAGGGGCGTTAAGTGGAGTGAGGGTTAGTAGCCAATGGGATACTTACCCCGAGGGTCACTACTCCCTGTAGATGACCACCTCCTTTGGGGAGTGGGCATCACCCTGTTCCTAAATTTTTAATTCCACCACACACAATATGGTGGAATTTCTAACGTCGTGTTCACTTCTAGCTGGTCACCCTAGAGGTGTGTCCAACCTGGCAAGGCAACAGGCCTCCTGCATAGCTAATTTTCCTGCCTGTCCAGGTGCCAAAGTTTCTGGACAAAGGGGGTTGGCTTCGTCTCCTGTGAGAGAAGTCAGATTCGCATACCAAAGGCGGTGGGTTCTTTGAAGCGCCCCTGCCTTGGAATGCTAATCTGCAGTTCATCCTGTGGGAGGGGGTGTGAACACCCTCTGCTGAAGCAGGCTTCGTTTCTGACCTCCTGAGAATAAAGGCCTTCACCCTTGGGGTCAGAAACTTGTCTCTGGTGGCAGGCTGGCGAAAACCAGTCAGTCGGCACACCAGTAGCTGGTAGGTTTTCAGGGGGCACCTGGGTGAATGTTTTAATAAATCCAACAAGGGCATCAGTGTGGGTTTATTAATACAAGATGTTTGATACTAAACATCCCTATTTTCAGTGAAGACATCATGAGCTGGGGAATTAATTTTCATCACTGCCCAGTACATACCTTAAGATGGCTTCCCTGCTCACTTGCAATATCCAGTAATAGAACTTAGACATCACAGGGGCATATCTGCTCATGCAGATATGTCCTCACATAAAATATAAAGCACTCTGCCTTGGGTGCAAAGGCCTGCTGTACGGGTGAATTACATATATTTGATGCAGTGACTTTGGCATGACACACAAGAGTGTGTCACGTCATGTTTTCAGTCATGGTTTGCACCATGTCACACAGCCTGCAATGGCAGTCTGCTTGGAATTTGAGTGTGGGTCCTTTAGGGTGGCATAAGATAAGCTGTAGCCCTTCAGGACCCTCTTTAGTACCCCTGCCCTAGGTACCTGGAGTACCATTTACTAGGGACTTACAGAGGTGCTAAAGTCCTTTGACATTTGTAGCACAATTAGACAACATCTTAGGGAAGGAGCACTGGCACTGCGGTCTGGTTAGCAGGCCTTAGTGCACTGTCAGAGTCGAAAATTAGCGTCTAGTAGTTAAAAAGGGGGCAAAAAGTGTGTGGGGGGGTAACTCCAACAAAAGTCCAGTTCTCTACAGCTGGAATGGGAGAAACTACAATTATGCATTTCCCCTGACCCAACAGACGCTCCTTTAGGACAGCTCTTTGGACTGCAGTCAGAATTTTTTCAATCGATGCAATACGCATTTCAGCATTACAATATAAGTGCGATTTATTTGAAATTGCACTGTTTCACCTTCATTGAAGGTGTCGTGTGTATAGCCAGTAGAACCTGCAATTATGCGGCTGACTAAATTAGTTTTGTTTACACAAGCGTGCATGTGTTTGGATGCATGCATGTCTGTTTGCAATGTTCTGAGAATGTATGTTCAGAAGTCCAATGTTTATCTGAAAAATCAGGACAAATTAAATCATACAACTGTTTAACCTGCTGTGCGCAATCTGGAATGTATGTTCTATCAAAGTTGAGAAAGCCTAAAAGTGATTGTATCTTTTTTAGTGTATTTGGTGGTTGGAGAAGAGCACACTTCTCTAAGAAGTGTGGGCCAAGGCTTCTGCCTTTATTTGATCATTCATATCCTAAAAATAGGACTCTGAGAAAAGCAATTTTAGATTTTTTTAAATTTAGTTTGTAGCCATGTTCAGCAAATTCCAAAATTATGCGATCTACTCTGGCCAAGATTGTGTTCAAATCTGTGAAGTAAATGTCATCAACGTATGAGAACAGCTTCTGGGTCAATTTCTTGTAAAATTGATATTACACAGGCAGAAAACAGACCTGGACTGTTCTTATGCCCTTGAGAGAGTCTAGAAAATTTTCTTTGTGCCCCTACAGCGGTAAACACCATCAAATCTCTGCTTTCAAGCACTATATTTAGACAGAAAAAGCCATTGGAAATGTCCAATGTTGCTTTGTATTTTTCATCCACAATGTTCTTCATCAAAGCTGTGATGTGTGAATTTTGAATTGCAAAAGTGGGTGTATGACTGTTTAAATGTCTATAGTCTACGGGCCTGATTACGACTTTAGCAACCCATTGCACTGTCCACTGTAGGACCGCCAAAACCATGGTGTGACCGCCCTCCAGATTAGGAGTTGAATCCTAGTCTGGTGGGTGGTCCTGCAGTGGTTTGCTAGGCTCATAGAAGAGCTTATCATGCAGACCGCCGCATATGCCTGACAGTGAAAGACAGCCGGCGCAGTGGGATCTTTGATCCCGGCGGTGCTGGCGGTCTGACTTCCGCAGTTGTAATGCTGTGGGCGGTTCCGCAGTGTGGCGGTGGTCAGACTGCCACCATGGGTTTAGCAGTCCTACAGATCACCGAACTTATAATTAGGCCCTAAGACTATGCGATAGGAATGATTTGGTTTGGCTACAGAAAATAGAGGATTATTCATTGGAGAGATACAAGGCTCAATCATGCTTTGATATTCTAATTGTGATAGAATTTCTCTAACTGGTTGTCTAGCTTCATGCTTAATAGGGTATTGTGGTTGCATTTGTGGGCTGGACCTTATGGGTATTATATGATAAGGCGAGTCCTTATCCCAGCCAGCTTAGTTGCGATATTACGCAGGGGCTTGTGCAAGAGCCCATTCTGTGGCACACTCTTCTTTAACTTCCTCAGGAACAAGAACCAAAAAGGATGGTAATATTACCTCCTCCTTTTCTAACAAACTCAGCCAGCCAATCTACCTCAGCCACTGGTCTGGCATTTCAACTTGAATATAGTCATTAGTCGGCCTCGCCTCCTAAAACTCTTGAAAATCCTGGCGAACTATCATGACCTCTGCTGCATTGTTGAGCAGGGTTTTCTCCCACATCTTGTTCAGGAAAAACGTCCTGCGTATTTGTGGCATATTTCGCAGAACTTCCTGCCCCTTCCTTCTTTTTAAAGTGTAGCTTTTTGCAGCAAAAATTTCACTTTTTTTTATGATGATATCAGAAGAGCATTGTGAGTCTTTTGCGGTTACACGTACTCTTCCTGTCTGTGTTCGCCTCGTCTCACTCTCTGTGACTGTCTCTCTGAAGAGTCCTGAAAGGAACGAGAAGGACTTGTATCAGAATACTGATACCTATCAGGCTGTTTAATTGTATCATGGTTATCTAAATTATACCATTTCTCTGTGGAATCCTCTCTGGGAGATCCACTCCGTGTTTTCTGTTTATCACTTTTTGTGTTTTTATCCCAGCGTTTTTGGAAGACTCCGGTGTCTGCTTTGTTGTATCTGCATCATATTTAGTCTTAAGTTGTGGCTGACCAGGCCTGGTTCCCAAGTTATCACAACCTATAGAAGCATAGGTTTCAGAAATCATTTTTGGTAGCTCACGTTCCTGATTTGCTGCAGGAATAGTTGTTTGCCCCCCTCCCCTTTATGAATACAACCCTGGGGGTGGAATTGGCTGATCTCCTCCTTAGACATAGTACTTCCAAAGAAACAAATTAAGGATAAAAATGGCGCAAATAGAACAGCTTGGTATACCCCCAATCTGCGTAAACTTAAGCAGTCTTGTAAACGGTCCGAAAGAAAGTGGAGGAAAGACTACTCCACTATCAATAAAATGATTTATAGGGAAGATATCAAGAAGTATAAGGAAGAAATTAAGTGCGCTCAGTCACTTTACTATGGAAACCAAATACTTTCAGCCCCCAACTCTTCTCGCGAAATATTTCGCATAGTGAAATCTATTATTAAACTTCCCCCCCCGCCTATTTCTTGCGATGATATGTCATCTCGATGCAATCTTTTAGCTACTTTTTTCTTTAATAAAATTCAAGATATCTATTCCTCTTTTCATCAGACCACTGTTTCAATTAATGTCTCCCCAATCAACAACAAAGGAGGCACTGATAATTGCATTTTAGCTGAAATTCCTCTCCTGGATCATTCTGCCCTGCAAGGTATTCTTGGCCAGTTGAAGTCAGGTTCTCCCAAGGATACAGTCCCCCCTCATTTTAAATCGGATTTTTGATACAGTGTCCACAACTATCCTAGATTTGATTAATGCTACATTCCGGACAGGCATAGTCCCCTTCCCTTGGAAACAAGCAATGGTTAAAGCCTTGCTGAAAAAACCAAACTTGGACCCTGAAATGTTAGGGAATTATCGCCCCATTTCATTGTTGCCAGGGATCAGCAAAATTGCTGAAAAACAGGTGAATATCGCTCGGTCCGTGTTCTTGGAAAGCAATAACTGCCTTCATCCATCTCAAACTGGTTTTAGGCCCCAAAAGGGCACAGAAACCGCTCTGTTAGCGGTGGTTGAGGGTACTAGGAAAATCCTAGACAATGGGGGCTGCGCTGCCATTGTGCTTTTAGATCTGAGCGCAGCCTTCGATACGGTTAATCACCAGTTGCTCATTCAGAGGTTTAGAGATATAGGAGTGACTGATCTGGCCCTTAAATGGATTTCTTCCTTTCTGGACGACCGGTCTTTTCAAGTGTTTCATGAAGACTGTATCTCTGACCCTCTGCCCCTTCGATGTGGGGTCCCTCAGGGATCCTCCCTGTCCCCCACTCTTTTTAACGTATATATGAGCACCTTGGCAGGTGTTGTGGAGCCTTTCGGCATTCAAATTATCACATATGCCGACGATACGCAGCTGATTGTTTCTTTTAATCAGCTCAACACCATCGCCCTGGACTGGGCAATGTGTCTTCGAGAGATCGCAGTATGGATGGAGGGTTCATTCCTGAAGCTCAACGGATCTAAAACGGAGCTTATGTTCCTGGGTAAACCTTCTATACCCAACATAATATCCTCTTGGCCGAGTTGTTTCGGCCCTCCCCCAAAGATTATATCAAGAGTTTGGGAGTCTGGTTAGACCGTAACCTTGATTTTGGGGAACAAGCAAGGAAGGTTGCTGGTAGCTGCTTTGGGCTGATGAGGATGAAACGGAAAATCATTCCCCTCCTCCCTATTTCTGCAAGGAAAGTGGTGGTCCAGTCCCTTATTCTTTCTAGGCTCGACTATGCCAACGCCCTATACTTAGGAACACCTTGCTCCACGATTAAGAAACTACAAATTGTTCAAAACTGTGCGGCACGACAACTCTTGAATATCCCCAGCCGACAGTCAGCAGGGGCTGCGCTGGCCGCCCTTCACTGGCTGCC
Source organism: Calotriton arnoldi (assembly GCA_963921515.1). Classification (NCBI taxonomy): domain Eukaryota; kingdom Metazoa; phylum Chordata; class Amphibia; order Caudata; family Salamandridae; genus Calotriton; species Calotriton arnoldi. The sequence goes on along the minus strand of CAWUFW010000911.1, from coordinate 2,386,453 downwards.
TATCCAGCAGAGAGTGCAGTTTAAGGCTCTCTGTATTACACACAAGGTTTTGTTAGGTTCTGGCCCACCTATCACACGTTCTCTCATGTCCTTTTATCATCCTGAGAGAACCCTGCGATCATGCAATAAACAGTTGGCAGTTGTTTCTAGAATTAGGAAAGCCCGCACAGGGGGTCGCCTCTTTTCATATAATGCTGCTAGGCTTTGGAACTCCCTCCCCCTTGCCATTCGGTGTGAAACTAATCATCTGGCCTTCCGGAAACGCATAAAAACCTTCTTGTTTCCATGACTGAGATGTAGATTATGAATTTCGGCCTCTAGCGCTGGGATGCCTTTGGTAACCAGGCGCTCTACAAATGTTTTACAATTACAATTACTCCAGGGGCATAACCTTCAACCGCCCAACTGAAACTGTTATCAAGGAAGACAAAATGCTGGGCCTCCCTTAAGGGTCCCCTCCAACATGCACAACACAATTTTCAGTCCTACACCTCACCCCTACCATCGGCCAGTGTGTCAGGAAGTCTAATAAGCAGCCCCTCGCTAACAAAGTCTTCATTAAATTTCTTAAGGGAGCACTTTCACCATGCTCCTCACCTCGGTGTCTGAATCTCCACCCTTTAGCCACCAGAATGAAGACAATACAATTCTGCTGTTTGGGGAAGTTGTCCTCACCCTCCTTCTTGTATTGTGACCCCAGAGGCATCCAAATCTTATGTTATGTGCATTTATAGAATGCACAACTCTCCTGGAAGGGTATCTTGGCACTGAAGCAGGAGCTGTATGTGCCAGGCCAGGGCCAGAACACGGTGAAAAGCCAGGTCTTTAGTTTCTTGTGGAATTCAAGTACTGAGGAGTTGGGTCTGATGTGCAGGGACAGGTCGTTCCAGGCTTTAGGAGCGAGGTAAAAGAAGGCACTATCTCCAGATCTGGTTCTGCATATGTGGCGTTGTGCGAGTAGGAGTTCTGCTGATTGAAGGTGCCTGCTAGGTTTGTGGAAATGTATGCAATTGTTGAGGTATCTGGGGCCAATGTTGTGTAAGGCTTTGTACGTTTGCATGAGGAGTTTGAAGAGTGATTGTGGATAGGGAGCCAGTGGAGATCTTGGAGGCGTGGGTTATTAAGTGCAGGGTGGGAGGTTGAGAGTGAGCCTGAGCCTGGATAAAATGTCATACTGTGAGCTAGCTTGAGGTTGAACATCAGAAGACATTGGCTCCAGCATTTGCAGAATCCCCTCTTCAATGTTTGCATTATATTTCAATATATTTTATCACATTGCTATGACTCTGAGGTTACTTCTTCATTGGAGGACAGCCTTAAGCTCCACATGTTTCCCTAAATCTGCCCTAGTTTGTCTAGTGGTAGCAGCAGACAGATTGTACGCCTGATTCCTGTGCCTTTCAAAAGTACCTAATATAGCACTATTTAACATGCAATGAATGCCATTTCTTTCTACAGTCTTGCATCCTCAAATTGCTCCTCAAATTGCATGCTATTACAAAGTATCCTGGATATTTCTAAAACTTTCATGAAAAACGAACTTTAACTTAAAACTTCTGATTGTTTCCTCTCGCTTTATCTTTCGACTAGCCCTCTCCTTGAGGGTAGTTAGCACTATATAAATGCAATTACAATACAATACTAACTCTTCTGGCGGTTGGTAGGGAAAACCTTCACCAGCCATGGGAAAGTAAAGTGAAGTAAATCAGAGTAAACTAAATAATACTTTCTATTTATGAAGCTCAAATTCAGTCCAGTGTTCTATGTTGGGTAGAGGCGACAGGTGCTCTGCAGAGTTGGGGGAGTGGGCAGTTCCAGGTTTGTCATGCAGGGAGGTTCGGAGGGGTGCTTTAGTTCTTGTAGCTTTGTTATGGTACGCTCTGAGAAACATGGGGGGTGGAAGGAAATGGGAGAGGGGTCAGTTTGTTGGTTCTGTTTTTCTTGTTCACTTGACTGAATGGCACCAGTCTTTTTTCACCACACTGGTCGACCTTGACTTGTTGTTTGTATGTGGTCTGCTTTTGGCCAGGCCTCCTGGTATGGCTGCAAGGATAGGGAGGGAGAGACATTTTAAGGTAGTTGGAGATGATGGCGAGTACAATGATAGTCACTGAAATTTGGCTTTTGTTCTGGAACGTAAATGGCTCGGGGTACAGAATTAAGTGTGGTGTGGTGCTTCAATATATCAAAAGGCATTCCCCAGATGTAATCCTTTTACAGGAAACGCACCTTATGGGTAATGCTTGGAAGGCTATGGATCATTGGGGGTATAAGATGGTGGTCCATGCTAGGTTCACTTCCAGTTCCAAGGGCACGGGAATACTCCTCAGGAAGCAGTTTCCCCTTACTTTTAACCAAACCTCGTCTGATCAGCTGGGTAGATATGCAGCCCTTTCCAGTACGTGGGAGGACGAGACGGTCAACATCCTGTCTGTATATGTTCCACCAGCTATGCATCGCATCACTTTCCCTGTCTTGGGTAAACTCCTGTTTGGACTGCCTGTAGGAGAACTCCTTATGGGAGGTATTTTAATATGGCACTTTGTGATAACAGAGATTGCATGCCCCCAAGACAGTCAGCGCCCTCTCGCTCCCACTTGGCGGACTTCCTCTCAGCCATGGGAATAGTTGATGTTTGGCTGACCCACAACCCCACCACACAATATTATACATTTCACTCTGGCCTATGGTAGCCTTTCCCATATTGACTTTATTTTAACGTTGGCCTACTGTATTCCCTATTTTCGTGATGTATGCCATTTGGCGAGGGTGATATCCGATCACTCCCCAGTGTGGGCGATCTACCGTCTGGATAAGCCGCGAACCTGAAGGGTATCTGAAGATCCCGGGCATGACAGAGGGACTAGTAAAAGCCACAGAGCAATATTTCAAAGAAAATGGGTCATTGGTGGAGTCTTCTCAAATTCTTTGGGAGGCTTACAAAACCGTCATTAAGGGGCAAGCACTCTCCCTGACTGTTGGACATAAGAAAGAATAAGCATTTTCAATGCAATAGGTCACACATTTGCGAGAGTTTAAGCTATTGGCATTGTAAATGACAATGCCTTTTATTTATGTGTTTTTAAAATGAGCACACTAAAATGTATTGTTATTTATAATGCCAATAGGTCAAACTCTCGCCAATGCAAGACCACTTTAATGGTGGCCATGCCCCTTCCTTTAGACGCTGATAGCTGTATTCAGGTTACAGTGAGCAGCGTCTAAAGAAAGGGGCGTGGCCAACATTAAAGTGAAAACGCAATATGGGGCACTTTCACCCAAAAATTACAAAAAAATTAAACAAAGGTTCTGTAGCGCGGCTGCTAAAGTTAAAGCGGACCACGCTGGAAAATTAAATAAGGAAAAAAGCGCATCCGCTATGCTTCAAGGGGACTGGGCTACAAATTAAATAAATAAATAAGCACAGCCGCTATAGTTAAAGCGGACTGCCCTGCAAATTAAATAAATAAATGAGTGCGTCCGTTAAAGCAGACCACGCTGCAAATTAAATAAATAAATGAGTGCGTCCGTTAAAGCAGACCACGCTGCAAATTAAATAAATAAATGAGCGCAGCCGCTATAGCTAAAGCGGACCCGCAGCCATTACTATTTAAAATATAAAAGCGGGCGGCATGCTGCCTTGTAGGAAAGCCCGTCGTGGGTGGAGATCATTAAAGAAAATAGTGCTCAGCAGACCATGTAACAACACAAGTAAAAAGTCCAGTCTTTATGGGAGGTTGCAAATGAAGACAAGGCGGTACCAAGGAGGGACTACTAAGCCTATTTATCAATCAAAAGCAACGATTTCGAAAGGACAGTAATAGGAGCCAATTGAAAAGATGGGCGGGAAATAAGCAGCGCTTCTACTCCATACCTCAATACAGCATGCCTCGCAAAGCAAAGGCTCGACCTAAAAAAGGGCAGCCATAGAGATGCTCGAATGTGACATTCTTGACCTTGAGGGTAGCCTGGTGGTAGATGAGACCGGGGACAATAGATACAACTTGGGCCTTAAACAGCAGGAATACAGAGATCTAGTGTCAGAGGCACCTAAAACCAGACACTATGCGATACAACATTGAATGTACGAAATAGGGGACAAAGCAGGTAAACTGCTTGCATGGCTAGAGAGGCGTGAGAGGGCGGACCGCTGGGTAACTGACATTTGCTCTGATGACAGGGAACACTTGAGGGATCCACATGATATTGCCTACGCCTTCGCAGCCTACTATACCCATCTGTACTCTCCCGCAGGTACGGCTACCACAGAAGACTCTCATGACCTCTTAGTTGATTTGCAGCTTCCGACCCTCTCCACCAAGGATAAAACACTTATAGAGAGCAATCCTACTGAGAGGGAAGTAGCCCAGGCGATTCGGAAGATACCGTCAGGCAAGGTGATGGGGCCCAACGGTCTCCTGATAAAGCTTTATAAACTCACTGCATCCAATATAGCTCCATATCTGCTAGTGATGGACATGGAGAGTCAAGAAAAAGGCACACTCCCCAAAGACCAGCGATTGGCTTCAATAGTGATAATACATAAAGAGGGTAGACCGGCAAAGAAGTGTACTTCCTACAGACCTATCTCGCTTTTCAACGCAGAAGGTAAAATCCTTGCCAAGCTTCTGGCATCCCAACTCATTCAAATTATTTCCAAATTGGTGCATCCTGACCAATTTGGCTTTATGCCTGGTCGGAACACAGCCCTTTTATTTGCTGTGGCTCCATGGTGTGCTGGGTCGAGTGGGTAAGATCTGAGAAGATGCGGTGGTCCTGTCGCTTAATGCTCGCATGGCCTTCGATACGGTTGAATAGCCATACCTTTTTTCTGTGTTGGAGCGTATGGGCTACGGCCCCAAGTTTCTGTCTTGGCTGCGACTTCTCTACTCTAAACCCCTAGCTCAGGTAGTCCTGAATAGAAGGACTTCTCGGGTGTTCCCCCTCCAACACGGGACCAGGCAGGGATGTCCTCTCTCGCCAGTTATTTTTGCTTTGATCCTTTAACCTTTGGCGGCCTTGGTTCGGATGGACCCGTTGAATCACGGTTTGTGCTGGACAGAAGAATGGGAGGATAGGATATCGCTCTATGCTGAAGATATCCTGTTGTACATTGCAGCTACCCAATCCTCCATCCTCAGAAGTTTGGATATATTCACCAACTTTGGTAAATATTCTAGATACACTATTAATTGGTCCAAATCCACAATGTATGCTCTCCACGGCCAGGCGCCAAACCTACCACCAGACTGTGAGGCGCGTATAGTGACGGATGGCTTCCGCTATCTTGGCATATTTATGTCACCACAGATCGTGTTCTATTAAACACCAGACACCTCCAAGGCCCTTTGATGCGACTTAAAAGTGATGTCCAGCATTGGAGGTCACTCCCACTCTCATTGCTCGGAAGAGCTGCTTTGTTTAAAATGATGGTACTGCCGCAGTTTCTCTAAGTGCTGCAGAATACGCCGTTCCCGCAACATATTTTAAAACCATAGAAGGTGAAGTTAGGACCTTGTTGTGAGATGGAGGCATCCCTCGTATAGCTCTAGCTAAACTGACATGCGACTGGCATGACGTGGGAATAGCCCTTGCTGATATTCAAAAATAATACTGGGCGGCACAACTGGCTGTGATTAACCAATGGGTTCATCACCCCGCAGATGAGCCAGCATACTGTATGGACCGTCATATCTTACACATGGGGGGGATATATGCAAGCACTTTGCACCAACCCTTAATGTTTGACCCTCACAGGACCAACAGCACTCACGGTCCGAATCTGGCACACAACTCATAAAACATTGGGCTGGGGAGGTAAGATCAGCCAGGCTACACCATTGTGGGACTCTGAGAGGTTTGGCATGCTGGGGACAAGACCCGGCTGTGATAAATGGGACATTATAGGTATATCTAAGGTAGGGGATATCTGATCCAGTGGGGGCAGTGGTCCCATTCTCCGAATTACAGAGGGTGTATGAGCTAGCAACTGCAGAGACCTTCCGTTATCTGCAAGTTCGACAGTTTTTTCAGGCGGTGACCGCCTGGAATTGTCACCACTAGAGGATAGATTGTTAGATGATCACATGAGCCATGAAGTGATCTCCCTCACCTATAAACAACTGATTAACAACTCCCCGGATACGCTCCTTCGCTTGCGAGACTGCTGGGACAGACCTGGGCGGCCTGGCTGATGAGGATTGGCCAGAGGCCTTAGCCTCTCCCAGAGATGTGGGGATGAGAGCACAGTTGAGGCTAGTGCGGCTTAAAATACTCCACAGGTCTTGCCTATCTTGAAACACAATGATTAAAATGGGCAGGGGGACTGATCCGACCTGTCACAGACAGTGTGGTCAGGTGGGGACCTTCTTCCATATCATTTGGGATTGTCCGGTGATCCAGGCCTTTTGGGGATCTGTTGTAGCGTGCATGAACATTGTATGTGGTAGCGATTTGACACTTTCAGCTAAGTGGTGCGTTCTTAATGTGTGGGATGCTACAGACTTGAGTTGCATGGAGCAAATATGGATAATCCTGGGTATGGTGATTGCTAAATGCAACATAGCCCGTTCATGGAGGGCAGCGAACGCACCACTTCTCAGAGACTGGAAAAGGGACATGGACTGGTGAATGGTGATGGAGAGGGCGGTTTATGAAAGCAGGGGCTGCCCCGAAAAGTGGGAGAGGATTTGGGGTAAATTAAATGTTTATAGGGGGAGTCCATGCGCCGCCCCCATAGTAATGCCCTCTGAGACCGGAATTACCAGCGACACAACATTTGATAGGAGTGTACTGTAATATCGGGAGTGACAATGTCCAGGGCTGGATTGCACTATGTAGATTTACTATTTCTATATACGACTGGTGTGGTGTGCTCACTTACCTTTGCTTTGCTGTGTGCCTCATAAAAAGATGTTATAAAAAAAATCTTGCAAGTAGAAGTTTCACATTATCAAAAAAAAACTGGTTTACAAGTGCATCTCCCTCTTGACAAATGCCAGTTTCAGAGTAGCGTCTGCTTTTGTCGCACCGCCTCTGTACTGACTTTGGTTAAACCCTTCGCCGTTGGTGTTAGGGCAGGCAGTTCACACCTCATAACGAATGGGCAAAGTGTTAGAATTCAGCAGCTATCATTCCTTCTGGTAAAACAGAGTTGTACTCAGTGGTTGCAGCCTTAGCACCTCAACGAGCCCCTTCATTGTTACTCCCAGAAATAAACACCCAGAGGGTGCAACATGCCATTTTAGTGAGGACCAAACTGCAACACATGCATGTGGAAGGTCATCTGACCCAGGAAGGAATCCAGGAACAGTTGAGCAGAGAAGAGACTTGAATATTAGTTGGAAGGCACATGTAACACTTATCAATCAGCTTGGAAAACCTAGAGCAGCCGTCTGGAGCCCTCGGATGTAAATCAAAAATGATTTCCCCTTGTAACCAGTCCTCCTTATGCGGACTGACTGCTGGCAATGCCCAACCCAGCGTACTGCACCTTGGTTCTGTGCCTTCCTATCAGATGAAGGGGTCAGTTACCTTCCCCCTCATACCAACTGGTATCAGAGAGTCTGTCTACTGATGACCTGGACAGATGATGGTCAGGGATACAATGGTAGCTGTGCCATCACTCCCTTGACTACCTCAGATGGCAGGACCTTAGGTGACACTCTGGGCATCTATGCTGCCTATGAAGGGGGGGGATGGCAACGCAACATCCTAACCTTTGTAACTATGAAGGTCCCAAGAAGCAGATTGTAAACAGGAGTCTCCAGCATTGCTTGATAAGAGCCTTCCTGCCTTGTTATTTCCGTTCTTACAGTTCCTAGCTCCGGCATTCAGGGTTCCAAGATGTCACTGCCCATCACCAAGACCTGCCACGTGTCTGAACAGAGGCAAAGAATTCCCCCAACCGAGGGTCGAGAAGACTGACTGTCCTTGAATGGCCAGGCTGCTGCCTCAGAGGTGTATGAGGCCTGCTAGAAATGGTGTGGGGTGAAGCTCTACTTCAGGGATTGCTTCTTCCGGGTTGTAGGGCAGAAGAGAGAGAAGGGAGTTCCAGGAGATGAATTTTTAAACTCCCAGGAGACTTAAGCTTGCTCCCGAAAGGAATGACATGCTACTTTGCCTTAAAAGCTTATTTTATGTGTGCTCAAGTGGGACCCAAGCTGGTTCTGACACATGCAGAAAATCTTGAAGGTGATGTTCTTTTAAACCGGTTGGACCAGCACTCGAATGTAGTAACATGCTACAACTGAAGCATCTGTTGCTAAAAAGGTTGCCCTAAAATAGTCGAATGCACTAGAAAGCCCACTGCTACCAATTCCAAGATGACCGTCTCAGCAAGAAAATGTCAAAGAATGCATAGTCCGCCCTGGCCCTAACACTTCGGATCCTATTCAAATATTCACTTTGGATCTCAGTGACCCGTGTCAAATACTGTGGTTCAGTTCAAAAAGGACTCTGTTTAAAGGGGCGATTCTGGAATCCTGTCGGGCAAGATCCCTTTCCCTTCCAGAGAGAATAGCTGTAAATGCCGTAGGCAGCGGACCACTTCATGACCAACAAGACCCTGTCATCCTGGTGGTGTCTGAGCTTTCTGGGATGACAGTCATCTTACACAGCGGTGGTACGCCATGCAAAGCTTCACATGCATCCCTTGCACCTGGACCAAGTGCTGAACGACCAATCGGAGCTTAATTCTGGCCTCAGTATGGTGGGTGCATGCTTTCAACCTTGTGTTGGGACGCCCCTTCCACCAGCTTGTGGTCACCACTGACTCCTCAGGGTCAGTGGAAGCACATTGCGGAAAACACGCCATCAGTTCCTCATGGGACAGTGTAGATATATCTTTGCAATTAAATGTTTGCAGCTGATTGGAATCTTCTTAGCATTGGCGGCTTTCCCGCCAGTGCAGTGATGGACAGTGGTGAGGGTTCACACACAAAACACCACAGTTCTTTTATACCTGCAGGCACTGGAGAGGCTCAGTTGAGGGATTCTTAGAATCCACAACACCGGGGCAGGCAGCCTGATGAAGCATTCCACTCATCCTACAAGTCAGAGATTTCCCTCATATCCAAGACCTGTGGTTTTGCGCGGATAAAAGCCTGTTCAACTCAACTGAGCAGCAACTGTGACCAGTGTGGTTCCTGGATCACAATTGCAGGCTGCCCGGGGTCCACGAAGGAGACCCGCTAAGAGGGCGGCCGCCTTAGTGCCACAGGAGGGCACAGGAGGCAGCCTTCCAGTGTTTGGGACCCTCAGGGGTCCAGGTGCCGCGTCACTTCCGGGGAGGGGGCGAGGTACATATACCTCTCCCCGCCCCCTGGGCGCCCTCTTGGCCCATTCCCCTGACGCAGTTTCTGTCGTGTCGGGGACCTCTGGAGCTGGACTTTGGTGAGTGACTCTCCCCCCCCCCCCCGTTCCCTTAGGCAGGGCGGCTGAGCCCGGCCATCGCCTTGGTTGCAGTCCGTCTGGGGGGGTAAGTCAGCTCCCGGGGCATATGGAGCAGCGGCCCCTTTTTGGGGTCGTGGGCAGAGCAACCTGGATCCCCTCCGCTGTTTAAATTTTCTGCGGAGTCGGCCCCGGACTCCGGCCCGCTCGAGCCGGATATTGCGTGTCCGCCGCGAAGCTCCCCTCACCCACAGCGGACAGCCGCCAGTCTGATTGTGTCAAGAAGAGGAATCACTCTCGTATCTCTTGCACTACTGCCCGCCTCGCCTTTGGGGCTGCAAGTATCCACAGGCCTGGGGGGGGGGGGGGCTCCTCCCCGGCTTGCTAATCGCTGGGGTGGCAGCGGGACTTTAGTTTTTCACTCCTCACCCACCCCCCGACCTTCTGGTAGCTCCGTCCAGAGGCCCGGTCTGGCGTCGGCGTGTTTATTTTCTCCGCTGTCGCCTGGTTGGTGTCTATTGCGGTGGGTCGTTTCCTCTCCTCCACGGGGGTGCCTCAGGGGCACCGCAATTTCACAAGGAGGGGTCTCATTCGCGCTCGGGGATGGGTTGTGCTTTCAGAGGTCCCTGCTTGGATCGCGTGTTGTGCTTGCAGGCATCACGCTGTATATCAGGCGGCGTGAATCACTGGGGTTCAAATCTAACTGGTAGGCTGCAAACACGTCTCAGTCCAGACGTTCAGCAGTCTTTGTAGATGGACCATTTTACAATGAGTCAATTTTGTAGTAAAAGCGTGCCTCATTTGTTGTACGGAGGTTTCACATGGTCCAGTCAGGGTCCGCACCGATGTTATTAGGGGAACGCATGCAATTCAGGGTTCGTTGGCACTTGGTAGGAGGGGATGTGCTCCGTCTGCTAGACTGCCGACTTCGGTGCTGGATACCAGGGTTCGAGCCTGGGGGTCGCATCCACATCCTGTGATTCTGGGCAAATCACTTCATCCCCCGAGCCTGAATGTGTAATGTAAATACGTGTATAGCGCTCCAATACCTTCGGGTCGAGCCGCGCTAGATAAATATACTCCCTGTGCCAGAATGGGTAATGGAAATACGGTGCTCGGGTAAAGCGCACCAATACCTCGGGGCGGAGAAGATGTGGTCCGTCGACTAGACTGCCGACTCTGGTGCCAGTAACCAGGGTTCGAGCTTCGGGGTCGCGTCCACAGCCTGTGATTCGGGGCTGATCACTTAATCTCGCCGTGTCTGAATGTGAAACGTAAATACGGTGATCATGGGAAGCGCTCTACATAATTATGCAACAGCATCAACAACAGCTATATAAATATGCAATTATGCGAAAAAAGAAGATTTAAAAAAAAAAAAATCAAATAGGGAGTTGGTTCAGTGCTCGTAGCAGCAATGCATGTGGGGCGTGGGTCCGATTGCGGGTGAGGCACGGACTGGCGTATGATGAGGGGGGCGGAGCCGGTCTCAGGGGCGGCGGCGCCGGCCGGATGTTGGAGCGATGGGTGCGAAAACCGTCAGGTGGTGGTCGGGTTTTCACTGGGGAGCTGCAAATGACGCTGGCGATGATATGCGCCGCCCGGGGGCCTTTTAGCATGGTGTGCGGCATGCGGGGCTGCTGCTGGCATGTCACGCCATCCTCGTGGGCTTAGGGCTTGCGGTTGTCAGCACACTGAACCGCGAGGTATCTTCCTTCCCTATCGTTTTCGGCGTGTGGTTTTGCTGTGTTCCGTGGGGCCCATAGAGGGGCCCTTCTGGCCAGTGGGCTAGCTCTTACATTCTCACTCTAACGCGATGGGGATGCAGGGATCAGTTCGACCCCCTGGGCACAGATCCTAATCTCGGTGGACACACTCAGCCTTCTTCCTTCTGAGGTCGGCAGTTGAGTAACCATTGAGCTTGGTTATAAGAACCACCTGTTATTTCACGCCAGGTTGCCAACGGGTCACGTGCGCTCCGCATGTCACGTTACTGTATGGCACACCGTGCGAGCAGACAGCACATAATTTAAGTCTCCGACATATGTGCGAACCTTTTACTCACAACGAGGGCGAACACTTTCCGATTCAGGTGGCCCGCGCCCAGCATGCGCTGTTTCCCTGCACATGGTTCAGGGGGATGGGTCACGTACGGATTGATTGCGGGCCATGAATTGGTCTCAAGTTATATTAGGCGCTGGGCGAGCAGTTTCTGAAGGAGAAGGGCCGCGCACGGGATGCGCTGTTGGCCCCGTGCCTGGGGACCGATCGACAAGAACCCAGCATATCCCAGGGAACGTTTCACCTAACTAGACATGCCTCTAGTAACGCCTACAAGTGGTGGGCACCACTACCCACCGAACTACAGCCAGAAAAGGGAACAGGGGTTCACCTGAGGAGACTAAGACGTTGCTAACGGGGTTCACAACTCTGCTCTGGGTAGCAGAACATGCGATGAAATGTTGTGCGACATAGCTCAAATGCATGTGGTTATCACTAGGAAGGAAGGTTTACAAGCAGGGTGACAGGTAAGGGGTGTGTCCCTGGTTCACGCAACTGGTGGTCACAAGTGTAGAAACAAGGCGTAGGATAGGGGATCATTCACATTGGCTGCGGCCGTAGTCCTTGCTGTCTACGCAGCGAGAGGCAAATAGAAGCGGGGGTGCAACTGGATTCACATGGTCAGCTTGGGCCCTGGGGCCGATCCCTGCGGGCTGCATTTAGCAACAGGTCTGTTGCTCTTGGTTGGCATTCAGTCAGTACAAAGGCAGCTCTGCAACCTAGGCATGCATAGTGTTAAATATAGCGTCACAGCTATGCTGGTGCAGAGCATATGGACCGAAACCAGTGAAGGAAGCCAGCAATTTGTTGCTGCTAGATTCCCCCCTTTGGACTAGGGGCATGAAGCTATGTCAATGATGAACAAATTTCCAAATGTGGCTATCGGTTCAAGCGGTTAGTTTCATGACTTTGTACTGCATCTCCTTTGACACACAAAGAATATCTATCACACACCAAGTCTGGGAGTAGGACACAGTGCCAGCAGGGAGGTGTTTTTAGGCTGGGCCTATTGCCTCCACACCTCCTGAAAGACCCCATGGAAAAGTGTAATTGTTAAAATTTTGTTTCTTACAGGGAGTCTACAGTTACCTTTTGCAGAACCTATGTCCACCACAGTTGGGAAGCTTTCCGCATTATGCGGCATGGCCAGGAAACAAACAGGGAGAGCCAGTGGGTTTGGGTCTTGCACAACAGTGCAAAGATACACCTGCTAATTAGCGTCAGGGCACCTATTGGGAGAAGTGGGCTCTAAACCTGGTTATGTTTGGTGGAGTCAATGTCAACGTCACTTGGCCTCCTTTCCTCCTACGGCAAGGACCGGAAACACTCACAGAGGGTAGCACCTGCCAGCCTCAGCGCTGCAATAACAAAGAACGGTCTGAAGCACCAGGTAAAACACTTTATTGTCCAGCCCCAGGGGTTAACCTTATTCAGTGAGGGTTGGTTGTCGGGCAAAGTGGAAGATGCTTGGGGGCAGGTCAGCGGATCTCAAAGGTGCCAGGGTCGGGGTGACCAGCTGACCTACTTAAGGAGACGGTTGAGGCTGGTCCAGATAATTAATTTTGGGGACCAAAGTGGAGTGCCAAATCTTTTCGGGGAAGAGATAAATAGGCCAACTTGTGTTAAGATGGGCGGTCAACTTGGGGGGGGTTGTCCAAAATCTGGAGCTTCTCACTACTGTGGATGTCCGTATGAACGCGCGTACTGAAGTAAACATGAAGTAGAGACCCATAATTCATAGGAATATAAGGTATAAATGCATCCCCGGTCCCTTGCTCCTGAAATGGATTACGGTGTGAGGTGCACTGAGGTCTATGTCATGCTTTTATCTAGATATCAGTATAAGTGTTATACAATCGGTTTTGTAGGCTGCAGGGGAGGGACTCAAACAATTTTCACCCTGCCAAGAAAGTCACAGTGATGCACACTTTACAGTCGAACTATACATGTGCTTGACCTATGAACTGACGGTGCCAGAAGTCGGCCCTGGGATACAATTTGAGCACAGAAGTTCTACATCGCAGGCAGAAGGGAGAACCTATTTACTGTCTCTGGCTGACAGCTCGCCCATTACCAAGGTACAGGGAGCAGGTAAGGTAGGCATGCCTTACTATGCCAGGCAATGGGGGTCATGACAGGCGCTTCGGCAGTCGCTCTTTCAAGAGCCAGCAACAGCAGCTTACAGGGTGGGCATACAAGCGGAAGCGCATCATGCAGGTGGGGACGATGCCCTGTTGTCAGCTACCTCCAGCCCGGCTTCCTTCGGGGCCCTGAGAACCAGTGGCGGAGGGCAAGGTCCAAAACAGACTCTTCGGGGGTGGCATTAAAGGGACAGGATGCCCGCATCAAGCAGGCTGGACAATGGGTATCCCAATGTTTGAAAGGTTCTCTGAGCCACACAGGGGAGTGGCCGGAAGGCAGGTTAAGGGTAGTATGTACAGGCAAACCCGGAATATACCACTGGCACCCCGGTGATGCACCAGAGTTAATGGAGAGGGTGCAGGTACATTACCACTGCTGGTGCAGTACATGGTTATCAGCTTGAACCCCCCGAAGGTGAGGCACAGGTTGCACGCGGTGCACAATGGTATGTGGTCTGTCATATTTGTATCATCAAGGTAAGGCAGACTACTGGTCAAGCTAACAGACGGTAGATGCCAAGCGCCGGCATTCCCGCCATCGCGGCACGTCGGGATTAAGTTATACAACTCAAGTGTGTTGGGGCTACAAAGCTTAGCGATATACGGGGTTGCAGCACAGAGGCTCTTTTATGGGACACCCGGCATCTCAACAAGTCTAGAAAGGGCAGGTGATCTGCATCTATCGTTTTCCCATTCCTGTAGCGTTTCCACCCTCTGGTCCACTACCTGGTACCCACCAGAGTAGGTCTGGCAAAGGGCAGGGTCAAAGGTATGGATGATGGGCCATCCGTGCGTGCTGATAGTGGCACGATGGGCGGAAAGCAGGAGGTGGAGGCATGGGTTTCCTGACACAGATAATTTGGATGGGGTTCCCAGGCATGCACAGGAACAGCTTGCTAGGATGCTGCAGCACAGACTAAGGGGGGTGTCTCCCTCCTCAATTTCTGGTCTTCAACAGGAAGGCTATCAATGGGCAGTGGGGGGCAGTGTATCGGGTACATTAGGTGCAAGCTTGATTAGTTGTATAGGATGGGTGCAGTGCTCATTAAAGGTTAGCAACTTGGCATTTCGTTATGTCGCCAGGATCAAGGATCTGAGTGAATGGCCTTCCGTGCGTCTCGAGGGCGCGAGGGGTGGAATTCAAGAAATGGAGGCATGGGGTTCCTACAGTAAGTTTTCTTGGTTGGGGGTCCCAGCCATGTGCCGGGACAGCTGGCTGAAGCAGCTGCGGCACAGACCAAGGGGGTGCCCCCACGTCCACAAAGTGTTTGGTAGAGGTTAGGGGCCACCGGGCGGGGTGCGCATAGGTTGGTCTACCTGTCTAGACTGGGCATGGACTTGTCTTGTGTTGCCTGGCCCGGGCAATGAGCAGACTGGGGAAGAGGCACCTGTTGCGAGAGAGGGAGTCCTCCAATTGTAGGACGCAACCTTTGGGGGCTTGGGAGTTATGGTGGTCAGATAGCACCCCCGTTTAGTGTGTCGAGGCGCCCGGTCAGGGAGGCTGGGGAAACCTCGCGCAGGAGAGTTGACCGTGCCAGGCGTAAATTCACCAACTGGGTTTGGCTTTATAGGTATGGTTTGCATGCCAAATCCACAGGAAGTTTGGTACATGATGGGGTTTCACCTGGCTAGAGTGGGCATGGCTTGCTTTGCTGGACTAGGGAGAAGCCCGGGAATCAGCAGGGTGTAGGGAAAGATGTTGTTATTGTGCAAAGAGGTGCAACCAGCCACAACCAAAGCGCTCTGGGCGGGTTTGGCAGCAGAGCGCATCAAGCAGGTGGGACAATAGGAATTCCATGGTTTCAAAGGTACAGCCGTCCGCAGCCACCCAGGGAGTGGCCGGAAGACAGGTTAAGTGTATCATGTACAGGCAAACTTTAAGTTGTCCAAAGGCACCCTCTGCGGCACCCGAGGTTTGATGGGGTGCAGTGTTATTGTGCAACTAGGTTCAAGATGGATTAGTTGTAGAATATGGGGTGCAGTGCTCATTAAAGGATGTTAGTATCGGAGCATGTCGTTATTTGGCAGGATCAAAGGTCTGGGTCAAGGGCCGTCCGGGGAGTGGCACGATGGGAGGAATCCGACATATGGAGGCATGGGTTTTCCATCACTGACTTACCTTGGTTGGGGGGCCGGCCCAGGCATGCGCTAGCACAGTTTGAGGTAGAAGCGCGACTCACTACTGAGATAATTTGGTTGGGGGCCCCAGGTATGCGCTGGAACAGCTTGTGTAGAAGCTGCGGCACAATTCTAGGGGGGGTGTCTCCCCTCAATTCAGGCAGACACAGGGGAGGCAATGTTTTGACCCTCTGGGGTAGGAGGGCATTGCAGCAAGATATCAAATACTCCTGGTATAAGTTAAACAACCAGTTGTGGGCTGGAGTGTTATGATGGGCAGAGATAAACCCACTGTGAGTGTGGCGAGGGGCTCGGTCAGAGGATGCCGGGGATTCCTCATGCAGGAGAGTTTACAGTGCCAGGCGCAGATCCACTGAACAGGGGGGTTTGGTTCATCAGGCATGGCCTGCTGCATGCTAAGTCCACTTGGATTTGGAAAGAGGATGGGGCGCACCTGCCCGAGTGGGCAGGGGCTTGTCTTGCTGGGCCTGGGAGAGGCCCTGGAATTAGAAAGATGGAGGTGAAGAGGCCTACCTTGGTGGGGGCCCTGGCTGTGACGGTGGCCACACCCAGAGCTGTGGCGGAGTTACAGGGCGATCCAGAGGCTGTAGGTACATACGGGTACCACGTACAGAAGCACAACAAGGGTGCAAAGGCCAAATATCCACAGGGAGGTCCTCGCGTTGGACCCTGGAGGAGCGACGGCGCCCCGTTAGTCCTACGGGCGGTTGTGGACCTGAGCAACCGGGGGTTGCCTGGCAGGCTCCGCCCCGTATGGGGCGTGAGCAGGGGCGTGGGCTGTTGGTCCACTGGTGGGAGGGGTCTTCCCTCCCCCAAAATATGGCAAACACCGTTGGGGAGGCCACGGTGTAATTTGGCTCATCAGGTGGCAGGCGGCGAGGGGCTGCCTGCCTTGGGATCGCCCGTAAGATAACCCACCATGTTGGCATATTTGTAATGCTAATAAACCTGCAGCAGTTTTCTCCACAAAGAAGGTGTCTTGTTTGGTTATTTCTATAGGAGATTGCTGTATGGTGGGGTGGCGAGTGTTGCCGATATTGGCACTATGCAGGCTGCCCGGGGTCCACGAAGGAGACCCGCTAAGAGGGCGGCCGCCTTAGTGCCACAGGAGGGCACAGGAGGCAGCCTTCCAGTGTTTGGGACCCTCAGGGGTCCAGGTGCCGCGTCACTTCCGGGGAGGGGCGAGGTACATATACCTCTCCCCGCCCCCTGGGCGCCCTCTTGGCCCATTCCCTGACGCCGTTTCCCTCCCTACCGCATACCCGGCGTTCAGGCAGTGGGTGTAGGGGGGGTTTTGTCTAATGTATTATTTTGTGTTGCAGGCGGAGTTACAGGGCGATCCAGAGGCTGTAGGTACATACGGGTACCACGTACAGAAGCACAACAAGGGTGCAAAGGCCAAATATCCACAGGGAGGTCCTCGCGTTGGACCTTGGAGGAGCGACGGCGCCCCGTTAGTCCTACGGGCGGTTGTGGACCTGAGCAACCGGGGGTTGCCTGGCAGGCTCCGCCCCGTATGGGGCGTGAGCAGGGGCGTGGGCTGTTGGTCCACTGGTGGGAGGGTCTTCCCTCCCCCAAATATGGCAAACACCGTTGGGGAGGCCACGGTGTAATTTGGCTCATCAGGTGGCAGGCGGCGAGGGCTGCCTGCCTTGGGATCGCCCGTAAGATAACCCACCATGTTGGCATATTTGTAATGCTAATAAACCTGCAGCAGTTTTCTCCACAAAGAAGGTGTCTTGTTTGGTTATTTCTATAGGAGATTGCTGTATGGTGGGGTGGCGAGTGTTGCCGATATTGGCACTAGGGTCCGGGATCCGTACTGAATAGCCTGATGTTGGTCAGGATGGGTTATTTATGTATGCTTCCCCTCAGCTCCTGTCGCGCTTGTGACGATTAGGGAGCGCCCGGGTCTCTTAGTCCTCAGAGCAGCTCTTCCCTGAATTTGGCAGGTCTGATACTCAGACCTACTTTAACAACTGCAAAAGGACCACGTCTGTGTCCCCAAGAGGAGAGACCTGTCCCTGGAGAGAGGGCCGCTCCCTTACTTGGCTAAGTTACTTGGGTATTTTACCATTTTACATTTTCTGCAGCATTTAAACTCCGTACCACCTTACAAGATTTGGCCCCTCCTAAGAGGCTTAATGAAAGCAAAATGACATGTCAGGAGATCACTTTGGTGAAAATGAAACTTGGGTTGAAACGAAATGAGATTATCTCATTGAAAACAAATCAGTGTTTGCTGCTAAACGAGTGGTCGAGGAATGAAAGGAAAAGTTCAAAGACTGCACCTACCACAATGACATGTGGCCTTATTGAAGACAAACGGACAGACGCCCCACCCACCCCCCAGCTGACTGCTTTGATCGAAAACCTGTGGCTTCCTGGGCCAGTGGATTGCACTCGGGGGCTAATCCGTTTCTGGGAAATGGCAGTTGGGTGTTTTCGCATTTGAAATGTTCCGCAGCATTCAAAGCCAGCAGCACCTTTTGAGGTTTAGCTCCTTTAAAGACTGTTAAAAAGGCAAAATGCCCTGAAATCAGGAGATTCCCTCAGTGAAAATAGAACTGTTCCAACAGTTTAAATGAAATGACTTTACCTGGTTGAAAGGGCACGCATTGTACTGCCAAAATAACGGCTGGTATGTGTGCTGGGCTGGGACAGCTTGAAGTGGTGAGTGGTTGGAATGCAAGTTGATTCTATGTGTTCTCTGCTGTGAACTCTGTGGTGTTCTATCGTCAGTTGTTGCTGGGTGTTGAACCAACAGGCGACTAAAGCTCTTACTCTCACCCCTGTATCCAGAGCTGTTTTTCAGTGGGACGGGTGTTGTAATTTATTCATAGTCAATGTCACACGCTGCTGCCAGCGCGTGACAGCAACTGTTCAGGCTCTCCTGCGCGAGAGCACCCTTTGTCATTCACCCCTTCCCATTGGCTCTCCAACATTCCACCCTGCCTTTCCTCGCCTTCCCTGTTCCCAACTGTGATAACTGTCATAACGATATAGAAGCTGGGACTACTAACCGCACTCCTTGTGGGGCTGCAAAGAATAAACTTGGAATCCAACTCACCGCGTCTGCTTCATTTCTACAAGTGGCTACGAGCGGACTTCCCTTCTGCAGCCCCACTGCGGTGTGTTCTAATCACGAGCTGCTTGAATGGTGAAAGATCTCTTGGCTGCGGCGCTTTACGACTTCTGTGCAGATCTTAACCAGCGCCTCCCAGATGTTCTACAGTTCCGTTGGTCCTGCCGTGTTCCTGTGGTCAAGTATTGCTGTGTTCACGATGGGAGTCCGAGCTGTCATGTGGTGAGATCAGCGCTGTTTGCATGCGCGCGGAAAATTTTGACGAGTTCTGTGCTTCTACACGCATCATTCAATCTCGCCAATTTCTGCTTCCGCATACCGCTTTCTGCTCAACAGCTCCTGCCCTTTCGCTGACACTGCGTGCAGCTGTGCTCCTGTCAGAGACACTCCCGCCCTTCTCCTGCAAGCTGCGCTTTCCTCATAGAGCGTGTGACGTCAGTGAAACGCACACGTTCAGCGCCATTTTGTTTCCTTCAATTTCACCGCTACGCTGGAATTCATGTGCATTGCCTGATTCAGTGATGCACACACTGTACTATTCACGTGTGCGTTTCCTCATTCAGTGACACGCACACTTTCTTCACTCTTTCTTCAAGTCTTGTGAGTTTTTCAGCGCCTACAGTTACACTTAAAAAAAACAAAAAAAAAACTGGTAGTTTTTTTTTTCGTGACAAGCTTCAGTTCATGTTCTCCAACATTATCGTTATGTTCACAATTTCTGTGTGTTGCCGATTCCAGTGATGCGCACACTTACAACTCTACGGTGCGTTTCCTTCCCACAGTGACACGCACACTTTCACCAATTAGAACCAATTTCACCTTGGTTCATTCAAATAAATTCAATAAAAGACAATTCTGTGCGCCACCTGTCACTTCAGCGCGTTATCACTCACGGTGACGTGCACACCTTGATCAGCTACCATTTTTTGCTAATAATGTGTGCCTTAAGCACATTGAACCTCTCACTACCTCAAGCTTTTCTTCCAATCAAAGGTGAACCATGCATGCCATGGAAAGAGTGGAAGGAATATTTCTGCACCTATATTGAAACTGTGGAAGATGAAGATTTCACTCCTGTGAAGAAAAAGAAAGTACTATTGTATTGCTTGGGTCCAGGAGGTTTAAAAACGTACAATAGAATTGAAAAGAAAGTCAGGGAGGGTGATGATGTATTTCAGCACGCTTTAGATGACTTGGACGCACATTTTTCACCCATAGTATGTGTTGCTGTTGACCGCTATAAATTTTCAAGAAGGAAACAGGGCAAAGACGAGAGCATTGATGAATACGTCTCCGCTTTGAATAGCTTAGCCTTGACGTGCAGATTTGGGCAATTACAAGAAGAATTCATACGAGACCAGATAATTATGCACGCCAGTAACTCCAACATCCAAGACAAACTTTGGGTAAATGGCGAGTCACCATTGAAAGAAGTGGTCGCCTTAGTTAAAAAGCGGAACTTACAGGCAGATGTGCTAAAGCCGTTCTTGATGAGCCCAATGTGGTGAAGGCTGTCAATACATCCAGTGCTAGCAAATTAAGGTTCAAAGAAAGTTCTCGCCAGAATCCCAGTGAAACCTACAAGAAAAGTGAACCCATCAAGAAGAGACATGAACAAGGAAAGAAATACATTGATGACACTGAACGTAGATGCTATCGCTGTGGGTCTTCCTCCCATTTTGCAGACTTCATAAAGTGCCCTGGAAAATTTCAAAAGTGCACGTCGTGCGGGTTAATAGTGCACTTCGCCAAAGTATGCAACAGAAAATTTCTGAGACGAAGCAAGCCTGTGAAACACATCCAACATGATGATGACTCCAAATCTGAAGATTCAGATAGCTCGCAGTCTGTCGAGATTAACTATGTGTTCTCCATTGAATATGACGTACTAGAACTTGCTCCCACCAGAATCAAAAAACCTATGTGTGATATAAAAATGGGTGGGGTGCCTATGAACATAATGACTGACTCTGGCTCCCCGTTCACAATTGTCAACGAAAATGTATGGAAGCAGCAATTTGTGGGTAAAATTGGTGCTTCACTTGAAAAATCCAACGTAATTGCTAGAAGTTACACAGGAGATAATATCGAATTCTTAGGAACTCGTGAACTGGAATTCGAATTCAAAAATAGAAAGGCGTTCTGTAAACTCTTTGTAGCTAAAAAAGGTCCATCTGTTTTGGGTTGGTGCGATCAGGCTGACCTAGGAATCATTCTCAACCCCAATAGTGTTGATCCTGTTATGTCCGTTGATGACACATGCAAAAGCTCCCTCCATAAAGACTACCCTGAAGTATTCTCTGGTAAAGTGGGCCTTCTCAACAGTTTCCAACATAAAATTGAGCTTAAAGACTCTGCCTCCCCATGCATACACAAAGTTAGACATCTACCCATTTCGGTCAGAGATGATGTCCATATGGAACTTAACAGACTGGTCAACGACGGAATAATTGAAAAGGTTGAATCCGCAGAGTGGGTTTCTCCCCTGGTGGTCGTCAAACGCCCCAACGGAAAAATTAGACTCTGCATAGATCTCAGAGATCTAAATAAGAATATAATTGTTGATCAGTACCCTTTGCCTCGCATTTGCGAAATGTTCAATGCTACTAAAGACATGCTTGTATTTTCCATTATAGATTTAAAATCTGCGTACCACCAAGTACCCTTACACATGGACAGCAGAAAGTACACCACATTCATTATGCCATTTGGCTGTTACCGTTTCACGAGGGTACCGTTTGGACTGGCCTCGGCCGCAGCGCTTTTCCAAAGAGTCATGTCATCCATCTTTGAGGGCGTTGCTGGTGTGAGGTTCTTCCAAGATGATATCTTGGTCATGGGCAGCTGCCAAATGGAACATGACACACGCCTTAAGCAGGTTTTAGAAAATTTAAAAGGCATGGGTTAACAGTCGAATTAGACAAATGCAAATTTTCTCAGAAAAAAGTAGTCTACCTGGGTCACACGATTAGTCATGAAGGTATTAAACCCAAGCAAGGTTTAGTTGATGCCATCCTTAAAGCTCCCTTTCCTTCCAGCAAAGATGATGTGAGAGCCTTTCTCGGTTTAACCGAATACTACTCGAAGTTCATTCGTAACTTTTCTGAAAAAACGTACGATTTAAGGCAATTACTCAAAAACAAGACTAAATTTGTGTGGTCACCAGAATGCCAGTGCACTTTCAACTCCATCAAAAAGGAAATCAGCAATGCACCCTTTCTCAAAGGTTTTGACCCCAAAGCTGAAATTTTTGTCACAACTGATGCCAGCAACAAAGTACTCGGGGCTGTGCTAGCTCAGAAGGATGTTGACAACAAGGAATGGGTAGTAGCCTTCGCGTCGAGATCACTCACCTCGGCCGAAGAGAGGTACTCGGTGATTGAACGTGAGATGCTTGCCTGTTCTTGGGCTCTCAACTATTTCAGAATATATATTTGGGGATACAATATTCGTTTGCGCACTGATCACAAACCGTTGATCAAGATCCTCTCTGCCTCTGGTCTGCAGAATGCTTCCCCCAGGCTCAGTAAGATGTCTGTCAAACTGCTGGACTACAACTATACGGTCGAATACTGGCCTGGAGTTAGGAACAAGGTAGCTGATTTCTTAAGCAGGTTACCCCTACCCCACGACGAAGCCTTAAATGAACTAGAAGATGCTGATAAAGTAGCATTACTTTTCAACTCAGACTTTGACGGAATCTCAGCGGAGGAGTGGAAAAGTCATATGTCAAAAGACTCCACCTTACTTACATTGTGCAAATATATCAACAGCTCCTGGCCTGAGAAAAAGCGTCTTGATGAAAACGCCAAGGTCTATTGGGAAATAAGAAATGAACTAAGTCTGGAAAACGGGGTGTTGTACAGAATAGGTAAAGCAATAGCCCCTTTCACACTCAGAAAAAAAATTCTCAGCTTATGCCATATAGGTCACCTAGGTATCTCAAAAACCAAACAAAGAGTCAGATGCAATTATTGGTGGCCCGGAATCGATAAGCAGATAGAAATCCTAATTAGAGATTGCGTGAACTGCAACGACTCGGACAAGAGTCTGAAAACTTCCAGAGTCCCTCTGTCTCCCCTCAAACCCCCCACAATGCCATGGGAGAGGATTGGTGTGGACATCACCGGACCCATTGAAGGCTCTGATGGAGTGATCAAGTATATTCTGGTGGTCATGGATCACTTCTCCAAATGGCCTGCAATAAAAATGGTATCAAGTACTGACAGTTCTTCGGTTATCTCATTTATAGACCAGCTATTCTTGAGTGAGGGATTACCCAAATTCTTGCTCACTGATAATGGCCCTCAATTCTCCTCAGAGGCATTTAAATCATTCTTAGAAAGAAATTGTATCACCCACCTCACCACCTCACTCTACCATCCCGAGGGTAATGGCCTCGTTGAACGATTCAATCGAGTCATTAAAGGACATATACAACTATCCCGGAATGCCAACCTCAACTGGGAAGAGGAAGTATTCAAACTCATCTGGGCATTTAGGATTTCCCCATGTGCCAGCACTAATGAGGCACCCTTTGTCCTGATGAGGAGCAGACAACCCCTGAGCATAGACCTAGGATGGATGCCAGCTTCCAAACAAATTGAGTGGTCACCTGAAACCATCAGAAACAACATAGAAAAAGCGCAAATGTGCTATAAAGATTGGTACGACTCCAGACACGGTGTCAAAGAACATTCTTTCAAGATTGGTGATCTGGTCAAAGTTCGCCTTGAAAGGAAAACCAGGAAGGGAGAAAGCAGATTCACCGATCCCCTGCACATCAGCAAACTGTACAACAACGCTGCCAGACTCAGCGATGGAAAAGTTTGGCACATGAACAGATTGGCCAAATGTCATTCCACTAGAAAAGAGCCGAACCAACATCTGTCGTATAGTGCCAACAGAGATGGGTCAAGTCTGTGCCGGCCCAACAGTACCAGTAAAGATTTGTGGGTAGATTACGATGAACCAGAAGGGGGCCACAGTTCCATATCCTATAACAATAGGGGTGTTCCACTAATGAAGATGCGCACGATCACAGTCCTCCACCCACCCCTGACTCCACAGAGTGTCACACATCGGACCAGCTTGAGGACATCAGCTCGCGCACTCCTGAGTTTGATCGGAGTGGCGATGGTGAGTCTCATTCTGATTCTGATGTCGTATCTGACAGTCAGGGTCTCAGGGGTAGGTTTGGAAGGTCCAATAGCGATCCCCATTCAGACACTGAAGTCGTGTCAGACTACCACAGTCTCAGAGGAAGGTTTGGCAGAGCCATCAACAAACCCAAACGTTTTGATGATTTTATTTGTGAATAATTGTCAAACATGCAAGAGAGGAAGATGTGTTGTAATTTATTCATAGTCAATGTCACGCGCTGCTGCCAGCGCGTGACAGCAACTGTTCAGGCTCTCCTGCGCGAGAGCACCCTTTGTCATTCACCCCTTCCCATTGGCTCTCCAACATTCCACCCTGCCTTTCCTCGCCTTCCCTGTTCCCAACTGTGATAACTGTCATAACGATATAGAAGCTGGGACTACTAACCGCACTCCTTGTGGGGCTGCAAAGAATAAACTTGGAATCCAACTCACCGCGTCTGCTTCATTTCTACAACGGGCTGTTGGTTTCGGCGTCTCCTGCTGTGCCTCGAGCCTGCCGTGACAGATCAGGAGTCTGCAGGGCTCTGTCAGGATTCCTGTGGCCTGAAGACTGCAGCAGTTTAGCGCTGCCCAAGCAGGCCTGTGTTCGCTGTGCAGACCAACTTTTCTTGATTAAGCGCTAAACACGACTGGGGCGTGGCTTGGACACCAATGAAGATGGCCGCCTCTACGTGAAGCTCTGCGGTGACCGGAACTCTGGGTTTCCTCTGAGTGGCTCCTTTCCGCCTATTGCGCCTGGAGTGAAGCCTCTGAGACTATGAAGGGCATCTGAATAAGAGAAGAGAACGCCTATGGTGAGTGCATGCCAACGTTTTTTCTGTTTTCCTCGTCGGGCGCATTTCTCCCTCATGGGACTCGCGCCCGCCATTTTGTCTCACCTGACCGGCCACTCCAATTTTGCCTATACATACGGCCATAATACCTAATGATATGACGCATTCTACAGTGTTTAGGGAATTTTTTTTATATTATCTGGATTATACAAGTGGCATTTTCAACCAGCAGGAAGTATCTATGAGGGATTCCACTCAATTTAGAGCACACTTCCTTTTTTGTGCTGAAATCTGTGACTTTGACATACGTTTTTCTCTACTGGCGACTGTTTATTTTTGCCTTTGAGCTTCCTGTCATTTCAAGATTTTCTTGTGGAGTTTTTCTTTGCCCTCTTGGAAAACAATTTTATTGGTCTTTTTGGAATATGCTTTTCCTCCCCAACGATTTTTTTTTGTCTGTGAGGTTTTTGCCTTATTATCTTCTCTGTCTTCAACTTATAGTTCCTTAGAGTTCCTTCAACTTCACGAAACTTGCAGCTTGTGTTGTTTTGTTTATGGGGAAAACAAGATCTGTCCAACGTTTTGTTGATGGCAGGGCCGAACTGGGAACCAAAACCGGCCCTGGCAAAGAGCTCGGCCGGCCCCCTGGGGGGTTGGGGGTGCGGCAGAGCTGTTTGCCAGGGCCGGTTTTGGCCAATTTTGTTACAGAGGCCGATATTGCAGCTATGCTGCAAAAGTGGCCCTGTAACAAAAACGGCGCCCCAGGGGCCCAAAACCAGCCCCCACCCTGGCTGCCCACCGGGGAAATGCCCGGTGCCCGCTACGGCCAGTCCGACCCTGGTTGAGGGTCCTCCTACTTCTCCAACATTGGTGGACTACAAAGCTTTCAGTATTTTACAAGAAAATATGGAGGAGTCGGAGCAAAGTGCGTCACCACTCTCAGTTCGTCCAACGCCATCTAGCATTCCGCTCCCTTCTTCTTAACATGTGTCTAAGTTGCCCACCTCCTCTCTACTTTCATCAAGTAAACTAATAAAAAAAGATCCACCCTCACCTGCTGTATCTCCACCACCAATATCCATGGAATTAATCCTCGAGGAAATATGTGCACTTAAACCATACATGGAAGAAACAAACGTACGTCTTCAACACCTGGATGACAAATGGTCTACTATAGAACACAAAGTTACTCAACTAGAACATTGAGTAGACTCTGTTCAATCTGTTGTCAGTCAGGTTCCTCCTATCCATGTGGAGATTTCACATCTTAAAAAACAAGTCTAAAACCTTGAAAATCGGAACAGACGCAATAATTTACATATTCATGGTTTAGCGGAGGGAATTCAAGGGCCTAATCCTCTATCCTTTTTTCAATCCTTTCTTCCTAAAGTTCTTGGCTTTCCTGAACTTCCAACATTGAACATCCAAAGAGCACATCGTCAAGGTCACAACCCACGATTATCCTCCTCTTCAACCAAACCAAGAGGCATTATCATCTATTTTTTTTAATATACTGATCTCTAAAGGTTTTACAGGCAGCAAAGTCTAAAGGCAAAATCTCCTGGCAAGGATCTACTCTTTTCTTTTCTCAAGATTATGCTAAAGCAACGGCCGAAAGGAGGACAAAGTTCTTGGACATGAGACCTGCACTTCAAAGTTTGAATGCCAGATTTGGCCTTTTTCACCCGTGCCTCTTTAAAGTGACTTATAAGAACAAAACCACAAATTATGAGGATCCTGCGCTATTGCAACCGTTTTTGGACAATTGTAGAGAAGAAGAAATGGAAGTTGCCCGATTATCTACTTAATATTAGTTAAATCTGTCTTTTAACTATATCTCCTTTGTATGGCATGTTTTTTATTATTTTGCTATTATGTTTCTGTATAACCTGTTTCTTTTCTCTCACGTCAGATGCAGTTTCCATGGGTACCCAATGTGACTGTTTAATTCTGTCTGGATGGTGTCTTCTCTGTCCCGTTTTCATCCTGGAGTTTCCCAGTTGGCAGTGTTGTCTTCCCTATGTGGTTTCGCCGCCCCGTGTTATATATATGTTTTTGGCATGTTCTTTTGTTTATTCTTTGTATAGATTCTGTCTCTGTCTTTTCTATTTTCTTTCTTTTCTTCTATTATCTTTCTATCTCCCTTTTCCTGGATCTTTATTAAATATACTATGTATTTTTCATCTCTCCTTTTTCTCATTTACTTTTTCTCTAACTATTGAATATATCTTTTTTCTCATGAATACATTTTTCTCTGGTATACTATCCATCTTCAATGGTATATTGTTTCATTTCTCAATCACCCCTATTATATACATGATGTTAATGCATTTTATTAGTTATTGGCACTTGTTTAAAGTTTTAAGACTGTTATTTGTTGTATAGATGGCTTTAAGATTTATCTCTTGGAATGTTAAAGGTTTAGGATCACTGATAAAATGCCAAAGGGTTTTGTCGCATATTTCTGGCTTAAAAGGCGATATTGTTTTATTACAGGAGATCCATGTAACTGAGAAGGAGATTGCTAAACTCAATTGTCAGTGGGCTGGTCATATTTTTGCTTCCCCTGGATCAGGGAAACGCAATGGTGTAGCTATTCTATGTCATAAACGTTTAGATATCCAAATTATAGATCAAGATGCTGACACTGAGGGTAGATGGGTTTCCGCTTCTTTGTTAATCAATAACATACCTATGACTATTTTTAATTTATATGCTCCCACCAATCCAGATAAATTGTTTTGGCCCCAAATTATGTCTAAGTTAATTACTTATAATAATGATTATTTATTAGTTGGTGGAGATTGTAATATGATCTTTGATTCCATTATTGATAGACGCTCTAAAACTAAATTCATTCCTTCACATATACATTCTCAATTTACATCTACTATGCATCAAAGGTCTCTCGTTGATGCCTGGAGGTTATGTAACCCTACATTTCAAGAATGCACTTTTTACTCACCTGTTCATTCTTCTCGATCTAGAATTGATTACTTATTTATATCTAAATCACTTATACAACATGTGTCTCATTCTGATATAGGCTCCATATTAATTTCAGATCATGCTCCTGTCTCATTAGACTTAGATCTACTCCCACCTATTGAAGGAATTAGGAGATGGAGATTCAATAACTTTCTTCTTTTAGATCCCAATTTTACTCAAAGTTTTCAACAATTTGCTGACACATATTTTTTTAAATGAATCTCCAGATAGTTCTCCTCAGATTGTTTAGGACACCTTTAAAGCTGCCTCTAGAGATTTCATTATTTCTTTTGTAGCCCATAAAAAGAAGTCTGCTTTCAATAATATCCAATCAATTAATTTACGTATTAAACAACTAGAGTATGCTTTTTACTCTACTAATTCTAAAACTTGTCTTGCAGAACTCATTAAGGCTAAATTTGCTTTTAATAGACTTTCTACAGAAATAGCTAATCCTTATTTACTTCAAACTAGTGCTAAATATTATGGTGGTCAGAATAAGGCAGGAAACTCCTCGCTAATTACCTAAAGATTTAAAAAAACATACCAGGGTTGAATCTCTTCTAACTTCTACTAATCTCATTGTTCATAAAAATGAAGATATCCTTTCAGAATTTTCCCATTATTTCCAATCTCTTTATACTCCCAAGTCTCTTCCTCAGCAAGAAGATATCCTTCAATATCTATCCTCTATCACCACCCCTTCTTCTCCTGATTTGGATTTCTCCTCTTTGGATGCTGATTTTCAGACTAATGATATACTTACTGCTATTAAAAAAGGGAAAGCTCCAGGACTGGACAGGTTCACTATAGAGCTTTACATTCATTTTTCTAAAATTCTTATTCCTAAATTACATCAACCATTTCTTTACTTTATATCTTCTCAGAACTCTGGAGGGTCTTTTCAAGATGCTTTAAAATGTCTTCTTCCGAAAGAGAACAAGGACTACACATTGTGCAGAAACTACAGGCCTATTTCATTAATTAATCTAGACTATAAGATCTTTGCAAAAATACTTGCTCTACTATTGGATTCTTTATTACCCCATTTAATTGGGAAGGAGCAGTGTGGTTTTGTAAAGGGTAGACATATATCAGATAATACTAGATTATTTTTTAACGTCCTAAGTAAATCCAAATCATATCAATATTCTTTGTCTGCGGTTTCTTTAGATGCTGAAAAAGCTTTTGATCGAGTTAGTTGGTCTTTCATTTTTGACACACTTTCTTGGTTTGGTTTTGGTTCTAAATTTATTAATTATGTATTGTTGCTATATTCTTCTCCTAAATCTTCTATTTTAGCTAACAGACTCATTTCCTTGTCATTCTCTCTGTATAGAGGTGTCAGACAAGGTTGCCCTCCTTCTCCCTTGCTGTTTCTTCTTGCTCTAGAACCCTTTTTAATAAAAATTCAGATGAATTCACACATTAAAGGTTTTTATTATGGTGACAAGCAATTAAAACTTTCAGTTTATGCGGATGACATTTTACTTTTTATTTCACTACCACAGACCTCTCTACCAGCCTTTTTGACAAAAGTAGATAATTATGCTCTAGTCTCAGGATATAAATTAAATACTGATAAATGTGAAATGCTTCCTGTTAGAAATGGGATCTCTGGTTGGCTAAGGCTTGCGCCAAAGCCAGGCAGAGGCCACCACTCTAGTCAGGGCGAGGGAGTTACACGCCGACGATAACCCCTGCTCACCCCCTTGGTAGCTTGGCACGAGCAGTCAGGCTTATCCCGGAGGCAATGTGTAAAGCGTTTGCGCAACACACTCTCACAGCAGCAACACACTAGGCACGCCACAAAAGGAACTCCACACAAGGTTATATAAAAAATAGCCTTTGTATTGTCATAAATACCTTAGAAACATAATCACATCATATATAGTGTGCCAACTGGCACTAGGCAATATTCACAGGGGACTATTTACACCCGACAGGGCCAATGGGGCCACTGTCACAAATCACCAATTGTAAATGTAGCACAAATAATAAATGTAGCGCACATAATAAATGTAGCGCACAACCAGTAACTACTGGTACAGTTAGGAACTAAGCGTGAGAACCTGTAATGTAAAAGATAGGGGATGCACAAATCACCTTGCGCATGAATCACCTTAGGCATAAACTACATTAGGCCCACACATCCTTAGCATAACACATTATGAGGTAGGCATCACAAGCATCAGAACATTATGCCACACCTGCAAGCGTGAGCACCATCATATAACCATATTGGGCATCACATTAGCATAAGCACAGGGTGCCCCAATCGGGGCGCAACACTCTGGAACTGGCCCCAGGCCAACTGGCCTCTTCACAGGGGCTCAAATGCCCAATGTCCAGAATGTCCGGGCTGGCTGCACAGGCAGCGAAAGCAAAGTGCGCAATGGCACAAGCCTAAACGTGGCAGCTGCCCACTACTTGCTGGGCAGCTGTGAATAATTAATATGGGCCTGGGCACTCACTGGGCCCTCTTCTGTCCCAAAATATCAGGGTTCTAGGGGGGTCTCTCAAATGACCCCCCTGGCTGCCTTGGCAGCAACCACAGAGTGCGCCCTGCGCTGAGGGGTGGGGGAGTGTATCTCACTCCTTTCTTATCACCAACAAGAAAATGCCCCTGTGTTGCAGCTGTCTGCGCTCTCGCAGGGCAGCTGGGGTTAGCACAAAGGACACTGGCACCAACGTGCCTCTCAGCCCCACTCCGGGACTTCTACAACAATGCCCCCAAAAGGAAATCAGCATGGGCACCTCAGGGCCCCACAGGAAAATGGCACTGGCACCACCGTGCCGCTGGGGAGCTCCCCTCTGGGACTCCTCCTGGTGCACTCGATCGGCACCTTAACCGTGCTCAAGAGACTTCAGCCCCACTCACCGGGGCTTTGTGCAGACTCCTCCTGTCTTCTTTCCGGCGGGGCAGGCACCGACAACGGGCCTCGTCTCTCTTCCGCCCCCGGCCCCTCCTCACCTGGTCAGGCGGTCTCTCTCTCTCCTCCGTGGCACCGGAGCGCGGGGTAGGCTCCCGTCGGCTTCCGGTTTCTTCCTCTTGGCAGTCCGGACTCTCCGCCCGGCACGGGAGCCCTGGTCACCGTCGGCCGGCCAGCAGCGTCGCGCTGCCTCTCTCTCCGTTTCCGGCGATTTTTGGGCGTTTGCCAGCGCGGGGTAGGCTCCCGCCTGGCTTCTATTCACCCGGTCCCCCTTCCTGGGACCGGGACTTTCTCCCGCCTTAGGCTGGACGCGGGGACGGCTTGGCGGCGTCTCGTGGAGGCGGGGTAGGCTCCCGTCCTCCTTCCTCAGCTCAGCTTCCTCTTTGGCCGCGCTGCAATTGGCCGGCCACTTAGCCCTGCCCACAACCAGGCAGTTTTGCCTGACTTCCGGGTCGCGCTGGCCGCGGCCCGGCGGCACCTGTTCTCGGCGGCTTCTCGGTGCGGGGTGGGCACCCGCCTGTAAATAAAACCAAAAGCGGGGTAGGCTCCCGCTGATAAACACACAACTGCGGGGTAGGCTCCCGCCTAAGCACGCCGCAATGCGGGGGAATCCCTACGTCGGGATTCCCTCAGACTCAAACACCGCTCAGCGCTGCAGGGCAAACAGGCTCCTCTCTCCTGGGAGCAAAATAAAAGCGCTCACGAGGCGCTAGGAGCCACAGCTCCAGCAGTGTTTCAATTAGGCCAAAAATAAAGGGTCCTTGGTGCTGGGTACACCTCAGCAGCACAGCCAGGCAGGCCAGCACGCAGGGACCCCCAGGAAACAGCAGCTGGGTCCCGCGGCGGTTCCTCCTGGCAGAGTGTCCCCTGCAAGTCAGCACAACAGAGCAGAAAAAGAACATTTTCATGGGGTCACAGCCCCTTCTTTTATACACCCTTTCCTTTGTCACATAGCACAGGGCTGGGGAAAAACCAGGTGCAACTGGTTTTGGGGGAGCTTTGGAGCACTTTGTTTTGCTCAGCTCCTCTCTCCTTTCACAGGACAGGCTAGGGACATCAGACGCACCACAGGGGTGGAGCCAGCATTGTGGAGGGAAGGCACAGCCCTATTCAGGTCCCAGGTGCAACTCCTCCCTCCCATCTAGATGCAGATCTCCCTATTCAGCCCTGCGCTGACTCACCCTGCCCCTCCTGGAGCCACACACACCTCCCAGCCCCTGTCACTCACAAAGCCAGACATGCAATTCACATCAGGCAGGCAGACACAGAGCACACATAAATGCCAACTTCTAAAAGTGGCACTTCTCCACTAGTCACAATAAATCTGCGCACACCACTGCGCAGCATTTATTCTCACGAGTTCGCACATACTAAACTCGCCCCTGCCCTACTCTCACACCAGGAATTACCATGGACACACATATCCCCCATGCATTCCTATGGGAGGGCAGGCCAATCTCACCACACGCACTCAGAGTGCGCACGCACTTTACACTGGGACACAGGGCTAAAGTGCGCAGAGGCCTAAAACCACCAACACTACACAGGGAAAAGGCTAGGAGACGAGCAAAAAGTTTAGGGGTGAACCTGCCAAAAGGGCCAAGTCCAACACAACCCCCTTCCAGCCAAAACGCAGGGCAGACCAATCACCACCGTGATGGGCTTCCCTGCTTGGGGCGATAGAACACGGACGCGGGCCCGCAACTGCAGGGACACCCTCCTGTTCTACGCCACGGTGAACCCATGTGGTTCCTTCTAAAAAAGCTGTCCGGAGCAACTGGGCTACCCCACTGGTACTCCCTAGCTGTCCGCGGCCAGGACCAGGCCCTAGGCCATCCAGATGCCACTGGTCCTTGCCCATTCACAGAGTGGGGGGTAGTAACCCCTGGCACATAGTAGCTATTCTCCACTCTTCCCCTCATCAGGGCAGGTCTAGACTGCCACTGATCCTCCAGCCTAGGGTCTGCACCCTCAGGCGGACCAGAAGTCACGGGTGAGGCTCTCCTCCCCCTACCTCTCCTTCTAGTGTTCCGCCCTCTCCTCCTTGGAGAAGCACCCTCAGAACACAACTCTCCCACCAGTTCAGGACGTCTCTCCCACAACTGGTCTCCCAACCTAGGGTCTAACCCTTCAGGTTGCACCGGGGTCAGAGGCGAGGACTCCCTCCTCTGCACCCCCTTCCAGAGTTCTGCACCCTCCCAACTGGAGCGGTACCCCTGGAAGATGAACCGGTCAGGACACTGGTTACAGATGTCCTTTCCTCCAGGTCAGGCGGATCCTTAACCTGGCCTCCCAACCTTGGGGCTGAACCCCACGGCTGAGCATTTGCCTGGCACACCAGGACTTCCGGGGCGCACTCAGCAGCCCCCGAGGGTAACACATGACTCATGTGTTGCGTGACAGTCTGCGTGGCGCAGACCTCCCGACCCCTGTCCATCTGACAGTGCGCAGAGATCCCCCACGACAGAAGTGGTGTCACCATGGTCACTTCTAGGAGACTCAGCCCTTCTGGCTGGCCCCTGACCCACTGGTTCTTCCACTGGGGAACACATCCCCCTCTCACCCCTCAATCCGGACTTCTGTACCCTCCCAACTGGAGCGGCACTGCCAGACACCAGAACCACTGGAGCTCTATTTACAGATGCTCCAGGTTCTCCAGACACTAGGAGATCCTCCTCAAATGGACTAACAGGACAGCCTAGGCTCCCAACCTGGTGTTCCCTGAAGAAACCATCCAGGCTCTGAGACGGGGTTTCGGGCACCTGGGGACACTCAGTCCCACACTCACTCCTACTCCACTGAGACAGGACGTGAGCCCCTACACCCCTCCCACTACACTGGGACCTAGCTGGGCTACACTGAACCTCTTCCCCCATACAGGACGGGAAGATACCTGAGCCACTACTTTTGGGATCACTCCCCAATGCCTCTTCAGAACCTTGGGCCTCCACCCAGAGGTCTGCCTCACATGCAAACTCCCATAGATCAGAAAACCCACCCTCCAACAGGTGTTGGCGCAACCCCGGCAAACAACAACTGAGCAGGTGCTCTCTGATAACCAGATCGAACAGTCCTTCAAAATCCTGTTCCGTGTTAACCGTTACCCAATCAGCCAGTGCATCATTACATTCATCCGAAAAATCCACCCAAGACTGGTGAGACAGTTTCCTACTGCCCCTGAACTTCAACCTGTACTCCTCTTCTCTGGAACAAGGTACCATATTTTGGGAACTGGGACTTCCTGCACTGGACTGTATATTGCTGCCACCACTGGACTCCACCCTCACTGGGGAATCCAGAAAACTACAACTGCACTCAGGGGATAATCTACCCTCCCGAGCTAATTTCTCCCTGGCGAAGGCCCTCTCAGCCTCCGCCATCCTCTCCTGCGCTAAGACCCTCTCGGTCTCTAGCTTTTTCTCCTCCATACTCAGCTGCGCTATCTCCCTGGTATGCTCTAACCTGAGCTTCTCCAAAGCCAGCTGATTCTCCCTTTCTTCCCTCCTATCCACCCACTCCTCTGGGGACAGGAAAAGGGATGGGGCACTGCCCCCGACACTGGACCCAGCAAGGGACTCCCTATCTATGGGGTCCTCACTATCTACTGGCGTCCCTGTCCTGTCACTTTCTTCCTCCTCTTCAGACTCCTCAGGGCCCCCTCAGACCCACCACCCTCTTGGCGTGCGGCCAGGGCCCTCTTCTCCTCATTGCGCTCACAGTCCCATTCATCCTTTTGCCATTGGATCAGGTTGTCCCTCAGTTTTGACTGGGTGTCTGACCCACTCACTGCTATGTCTCTCTCCTTACAGAAGTCCACCAACTCCCACATGCTGTATCTAAACAGACCACAAAAATTAAAAGCAGACTCCATTTTGGCAGGACGCTCAGGGACACGTGCAACACAGGAGACCTAGGTTTCTGAGCTGAAGCAAGAGTATACAATTTACAAATGACACTTTTAGGAGAAGAATTAAAACAAAACTCAGAACAATAATCCCCACACACGTGATTATCTAAATGTAGAGTTTGTAGTGCAACCAGTTGTCGCTGTGGTACTGCGCAAACGCAAGTCCAAATCCCCACCGCTGACAACCAATGTTAGAAATGGGATTTCTGGTTGGCTAAGGCTTGCGCCAAAGCCAGGCAGAAACCACCACTCTAGTCAGGGCAAGGGAGTTACACACCCAAGATAACCCCTGCTCACCCCCTTGGTAGCTTGGCACGAGCAGTCAGGCTTATCCCGGAGGCAATGTGTAAAGCGTTTGCGCAACACACTCTCACAGCAGCAACACACTAGGCACGCCACAAAAGGAACTCCACACAAGGTTATATAAAAAATAGCCTTTGTATTGTCATAAATACCTTAGAAACATAATCACATCATATATAGTGTGCCAACTGGCACTAGGCAATATTCACAGGGGACTATTTACACCCGACAGGGCCAATGGGGCCACTGTCACAAATCACCAATTGTAAATGTAGCACAAATAATAAATGTAGCGCACATAATAAATGTAGCGCACAACCAGTAACTACTGGTACAGTTAGGAACTAAGCGTGAGAACCTGTAATGTAAAAGATAGGGGATGCACAAATCACCTTGCGCATGAATCACCTTAGGCATAAACTACATTAGGCCCACACATCCTTAGCATAACACATTATGAGGTAGGCATCACAAGCATCAGAACATTATGCCACACCTGCAAGCGTGAGCACCATCATATAACCATATTGGGCATCACATTAGCATAAGCACAGGGTGCCCCAATCGGGGCGCAACACTCTGGAACTGGCCCCAGGCCAACTGGCCTCTTCACAGGGGCTCAAATGCCCAATGTCCAGAATGTCCGGGCTGGCTGCACAGGCAGCGAAAGCAAAGTGCGCAATGGCACAAGCCTAAACGTGGCAGCTGCCCACTACTTGCTGGGCAGCTGTGAATAATTAATATGGGCCTGGGCACTCACTGGGCCCTCTTCTGTCCCAAAATATCAGGGTTCTAGGGGGGGTCTCTCAAATGACCCCCCTGGCTGCCTTGGCAGCAACCACAGAGTGCGCCCTGCGCTGGGGGTGGGGGAGTGTATCTCACTCCTTTCTTATCACCAACAAGAAAATGCCCCTGTGTTGCAGCTGTCTGCGCTCTCGCAGGGCAGCTGGGGTTAGCACAAAGGACACTGGCACCAACGTGCCTCTCAGCCCCACTCCGGGACTTCTACAACAATGCCCCCAAAAAGGAAATCAGCATGGGCACCTCAGGGCCCCACAGGAAAATGGCACTGGCACCACCGTGCCGCTGGGGAGCTCCCCTCTGGGACTCCTCCTGGTGCACTCGATCGGCACCTTAACCGTGCTCAAGAGACTTCAGCCCCACTCACCGGGGCTTTGTGCAGACTCCTCCTGTCTTCTTTCCGGCGGGGCAGGCACCGACAACGGGCCTCGTCTCTCTTCCGCCCCCGGCCCCTCCTCACCTGGTCAGGCGGTCTCTCTCTCTCCTCCGTGGCACCGGAGCGCGGGGTAGGCTCCCGTCGGCTTCCGGTTTCTTCCTCTTGGCAGTCCGGACTCTCCGCCCGGCACGGGAGCCCTGGTCACCGTCGGCCGGCCAGCAGCGTCGCGCTGCCTCTCTCTCCGTTTCCGGCGATTTTTGGGCGTTTGCCAGCGCGGGGTAGGCTCCCGCCTGGCTTCTATTCACCCGGTCCCCCTTCCTGGGACCGGGACTTTCTCCCGCCTTAGGCTGGACGCGGGGACGGCTTGGCGGCGTCTCGTGGAGGCGGGGTAGGCTCCCGTCCTCCTTCCTCAGCTCAGCTTCCTCTTTGGCCGCGCTGCAATTGGCCGGCCACTTAGCCCTGCCCACAACCAGGCAGTTTTGCCTGACTTCCGGGTCGCGCTGGCCGCGGCCCGGCGGCACCTGTTCTCGGCGGCTTCTCGGTGCGGGGTGGGCACCCGCCTGTAAATAAAACCAAAAGCGGGGTAGGCTCCCGCTGATAAACACACAACTGCGGGGTAGGCTCCCGCCTAAGCACGCCGCAATGCGGGGGAATCCCTACGTCGGGATTCCCTCAGACTCAAACACCGCTCAGCGCTGCAGGGCAAACAGGCTCCTCTCTCCTGGGAGCAAAATAAAAGCGCTCACGAGGCGCTAGGAGCCACAGCTCCAGCAGTGTTTCAATTAGGCCAAAAATAAAGGGTCCTTGGTGCTGGGTACACCTCAGCAGCACAGCCAGGCAGGCCAGCACGCAGGGACCCCCAGGAAACAGCAGCTGGGTCCCGCGGCGGTTCCTCCTGGCAGAGTGTCCCCTGCAAGTCAGCACAACAGAGCAGAAAAAGAACATTTTCATGGGGTCACAGCCCCTTCTTTTATACACCCTTTCCTTTGTCACATAGCACAGGGCTGGGGAAAAACCAGGTGCAACTGGTTTTGGGGGAGCTTTGGAGCACTTTGTTTTGCTCAGCTCCTCTCTCCTTTCACAGGACAGGCTAGGGACATCAGACGCACCACAGGGGGTGGAGCCAGCATTGTGGAGGGAAGGCACAGCCCTATTCAGGTCCCAGGTGCAACTCCTCCCTCCCATCTAGATGCAGATCTCCCTATTCAGCCCTGCGCTGACTCACCCTGCCCCTCCTGGAGCCACACACACCTCCCAGCCCCTGTCACTCACAAAGCCAGACATGCAATTCACATCAGGCAGGCAGACACAGAGCACACATAAATGCCAACTTCTAAAAGTGGCACTTCTCCACTAGTCACAATAAATCTGCGCACACCACTGCGCAGCATTTATTCTCACGAGTTCGCACATACTAAACTCGCCCCTGCCCTACTCTCACACCAGGAATTACCATGGACACACATATCCCCCATGCATTCCTATGGGAGGGCAGGCCAATCTCACCACACGCACTCAGAGTGCGCACGCACTTTACACTGGGACACAGGGCTAAAGTGCGCAGAGGCCTAAAACCACCAACACTACACAGGGAAAAGGCTAGGAGACGAGCAAAAAGTTTAGGGGTGAACCTGCCAAAAGGGCCAAGTCCAACACTTCCTTTAAATAAATTGTGTTTCCATGCTGATTTTCTATCTTCTTCTTTCCATTGGAACTCCGATAAAATAAAATATCTTGGACTATGGTTCACTACTTCTATTAAAGAAACTGTTAATTTTAATCTGAAAGAATTACTTTCAACATTACTTTCCTCTACATCTCGATGGCACCCTTTGTTTTTATCATGGTGGGGTCGTTTAGATGCTATAAAAATGATGTTAGTTCCTATAATAATGTTTTATTTAGCTAATATTCCTATAAATATTTCTAACTTACAATATAAGAAAATGAATAATTTTTTATCAAAGTTTTTATGGCACAATAAAAGTGCTAGGATGTCTCTTTGTAAACTCAAAAGACCTAAACACATGGGTGGTGTTAACTTTCCGGATTTTCATTCTTACCATAAGGCTTTCTTTCTTAAACATTCTTCCTTTTTGTTGTCTGACCATGATTCTACAACTTATCCCTTATGGGTTGATGTTGAAAAATCTTTTATTCACCCTTTCTCTTTTGAGGAATATCTTTCCTTTTCTCAAAAACCCGTATCATTATCCTTTCCTATTTTTAAAAATGCCTGTAAAGTTTTCCATCCTATTTTCATTTCTTATCAAAGTGTTAAAATTCAATTCTTAAATTCATCAGTTTGGTATAATACGCACATTAAGATCCATAATAAATCCATTTTCTGGAAAGACTGGTTTGCTGATGGACTTATCAACTTTTTCAAGATGATGTGTGTATTCCATTTTCATTGGCTCAAACCTGCTTTTTCTTTCCCCCCTCCTATCAAACCAAATACTTATCTTTAATCTCTGCAGTTCAAATCTTTTATAATACACTTCTCCCTAATCACCTGCCTAACTTACCTACACCTAATATAATGTCGATTTTATGTAATTCTCCTTCTGCATCTCAAATTTATAAATATTTAATGTCTTCAGACACTCAAGATAAAACAGAGGTAGAATGTCATTGGGAATCAGACTTACAAATCTCTTTTTCAATTCCAGTATGGAATACAATTTGGAATAAAATAAGGAAATTCTCTAGAGCAGCAAATACAACTCAAACTTTATTTTTTGTTTATAATAGACTACTAATTACAACTGCTAAATTACATAAAATTGACCCCAACACTCCATCTACCTGTTGGTCATGCACCACTACTTCAGCAGATCTCAAGCACATGTTATTTGAATGTCCCTCTATTCATAACTTCTGGATACGAATTTGGCAACAGATAAATACTATTTTCCATACACACGTCCCATTTTCTTTACCTAATATTTTCCTGGGAAGCCTTTCAGAAGATTGGCCATCTCAATGGAATGGACAGGAAGAGGTGTGGCGCAGCGGCCTGGGCGGCTGACTCCAGAGCACGGGGTTCACGGTTCGATCCCCAGCGCCGGCGGCAGCTCAACCCTGCACCCTGTGACTCTAGGCAATAGCTCACTTAATCTTCCCAACGGCCCCCAGCGCCTTGAGACCCTTAAGGGTGATTAATTTGCGTTTTACAAATACTGGGTTGTTATTATTATTATTATATTTGTATAGTTGACTTGCTTCTTGCTGTAGCCTTCAACAGATAACTAAGTCCTGGAAAGATGCATCATCTGTATCATTTCAAGCATGGTTGTATGGAATATGCTTCAATCACAGACTAGGTAGAGCATATGTATATCTAATTACACTTACACTTGCTGTTACTCTTCTGTGGTTACCCATAACACATTTCTTAAATTTTTCTGCCAAGACATATTTACATAATCCATATATTGAAGAAGTACCTAAACCTCCGTGAATTTATTTATACTTGTTATTATATATAGTATCCTAACTGCCAGTTCCTATATTTACTTAGTTATAATATTGGTATATAATTGTTTTGTTTTTCTTTGATGGTATATGATTGCTCTTTTTTTCTTCTTTCCTCCTTTCTCTCTTTTGTCCTTTTTCTCTCTTTTCTTATTGTTAACATTTTTCATTTCATATTTATCATATATTTTTTGTTTAATTCTATTGTATTTGAATACTTTACCAAATAAACTTTACTCTTAAGCTTTAGAAAAAAGCACTAAACACGACTAAAGCGCCTTAAGGGGGGCGTTGAGCCGACAGGCGAATAAAGCTGTTACTCTTTCCCCAGTATCCTGAACCACTTTTCAAAATTAAAACAAGCATTTTCAATGCAATAGGTCTCGCATTTACGAGAGTTTTAGCTATTGGCATTGTAAATGACAATGCCTTTTATTTATGTGTTTTTAAACCCAACACACATATAAAAGGCATTGTTATTTATAATGCCAATAGCTCAAACTTTTGCAAATGCAAGACCACTCTAATGGTGGCCGAGCCCCTTTCTTTAGATGCTGCTCGCCGTATTCAGGTTACAGTGAGCAGCATCTAATGAAAGTGGCGCGCCTAACATTAAAGTTAAAGCGCGGTATCAGGCGCTTTCACCAAAATAAATAAATAAATAAATAAAGGTTCTGTAGTGCGGCTGCTAAAGTTAAAGCGAACCACCCTGGAAAATTAAATAAATAAAAAAGTGCATCTGCTATACTTAAAGTGGAACGCGCTGCACATTAAATAAATAAATAAGCACAACCACTATCATTAAAGCAGACTGCGCTGCAAATTAAATAAATAAAAACGGCCGCAATAGTTAAAGCAGACTTGCAGCTCTTACTATTAAAAATATAAAAGCAGGCAGCGTGCTGCCTTGTAGGAAAGCACGTTGTGGGTGGAATACTAGAAGCAATCAAACAAGGAGGGACTAAAGGGCTTTTTAGAGGAAGGAGGTCCAGCATACATGCCCAATCGTATCGTCAGAGAAAAGGGTATGCAGTTCCTCAAGTGGTTGAATGAAAGGAGAGAGATATATAGACAATCAGCACCAAAGTGTGTGCTGCTCTGGACAGATTTAGGAGGAAGGGAATTCCTCCTGTCGGAACTAGGGCCCTCACACACCCAGCCAGCTAGGTGTCATGCTTCATCATATGGGCCTGCTCCTTGTCGGGTCGGTGCTGCAATACCCGACGGGCACCCATAAAGGGGCACTTTAGCGGAGATCTTTTGTTCCTTGCCATATGGTGCAGTGGGGGTGAGGGGCCTTGTGGAGTGTAGATGTGGTAATGAGTGGTTAAAACAAGTTGGATAGTCCCAAAAACTTTTATTCAGACTGGCTATCCACCTGGTTAAAAAGAGTGGTAGCTTTCTGAAATTTTATGATTCAGTTTAACTACGCTCAACTCTGTGGGTCAACATGTTTCATGCCGTTAGGTCAGGAGGATCCGTGGCAATTCTTCAGGACCTAGTGGTTGAACTATCTACACTACGTGGTGGGTGTGGAAACTACCTACCACGTCGCAACGCTGTGAGTCGAGTACCCACGGTATCTCAGGGCGACCTAAGAGAAGGATACAGAATAAAATCGCAACTATAACAGTCGGTAATGATCATGGTTACGACATCTCTCTCTCTCCATATTCAGACACAAAGGTAACCATCCAACAGTGCATGGGTGGTCATTCCACAGAAATAAGGTGAGGCAATGTCACATCATACGTGAATAGTGACAGCAGGTAGGTGTGTTGGGCCATAGCCTACTCAAAGTGCGGCAAATCAAAACAAGAATTGTATCTTACTTAGAAAATAAAACCTTAATTAAAATCCAGAATTAAAATCAGAAGACTGAGCTATATCACAGCAGGTTCTCTCTTTATACAAACAATGTGTGTGTGGATGGCGGTCTGAACTCACTCACCTAGTAGTAAACACAGTATCGCCTCTGTCAGTTGTCGGCGGGAAAACTGGACTAATACGCTGTAATGCCCTGGAAAATTAATGTAATAGACAATAATTGGAGGCACCAATGTGGAACCAAGTAGGGCGGAGACTGAAGAGTCCCTAGTATCCCCGGTATCGTTCACGTATCTATGGAACGGTATCTGAGAGCTGGCATGTCAGTATCATAATACACAATCCATGTCGCAGGCGCTCTACCGGGGGTCATAGTTGTCAAAGTTGGGAAGGCATGTCGGGCCACGGAGTTCGCCCGCACTAGGATGGTACCAAGAACAATTGGTATTCATTAGTGGACGGTATCTGGCCCCCAACCCCTCCCACTCCCGACTCAATGATCGCCAGCACTGCAAGTGGAGGAGCGCATTAGTTACAGCGTGCAAGGACTCATCGTCCACATCTTACTTACCCGAACATCGGAGATATCGGGTTTACCACCATCTGGCACCATCATGACTCACCATTGGGCTCCAGGATGTGAGCCGTCAAAACCTACCCCTCTCCGCCGGCACAGGGATGTACTCAGCTGCATCAAGCAGGCGCTGAAATACTCTCCGGCGTCTCGAGCGGGGAGGGGCTGGTTTCCAGGTCTGGAATACTAGAAGATCATTAAAGAAAATTGTGCTCACAGAGTAGATAAAGCAGACCATGTAACAACACAAATAAAATGTCCAGTCCTTATGGGAGGTTACAAATGCAGACAAGGCGGTACCAAGGAGGGACTACTAACCCTATTTATCAATTAAAAGCAACGATTTCGAAAGGACAGTAACAGGACCCAATTGAAAAAATGAGCGGGAAATGGGCGGAGCTTCTATTCCATATCTCAATACAGCATACCTTGCAGAGCAGCTCATGCACTGCCCAGGCTTGACCTAAAAAAATGAGTATGCACATGACGAGAGACAAAGCAAAAGTAGCAAGCAGCTCGTAGCTGTGGACAATGGCTGGGCAGAAATGATAAAAGAAATATATAGCCTGGGTGAGGATCAATCACCCAATGGGCAAGCAAGTGGTACTGTAACAGTGTGCAGCTGCCAGACCCTCGCACACAAAAAACTTTGAACAAAGAATAAAGAAAACAATGAAGTGCGGTTGTGGCTAGTGAGCAATGGACGAGAGAGTGAGAAAACCATAAATTTCCATGAAGTGCTAAGGCAAAAATGAAAAGTAGTTCCTTCATGTCAGCTGTGGAAGGATATAATTCATCCCATCAAAATGATGGTAAAGAAGCTATTCTCCATTGGTAGGACAAAAACAAGAGTATGGAGGAAAGCCATTGAATCAAGAGCAGAGAACTGAGATAGGCAAGAAAGTCCAGCCATTGTAAGCAATGGGCAGACCCGAAGCCCACGCTATGAAGTGCATTGTTCACAATAAGTCTTCGACAGCAGGCAGCTAAGGCTGTCTGTAGGTGAAACCAAAAAAGCCATTGTAGGACAAATGTAAGGCAGTGGAATCTGCTGTACTACAAGTCGGACGATGGATTAGGATTTGCTGATCCGCATGAGTTTGTATTCTTTTTATGGACTTGCATTGTGTGGTTGTGGTTTCTAATAATGCAGAGTAAAAGTGTCCGTTGGTGGAAGTGCTGAGAGTTTGGTGTAAATCATGGACTTAAACAGTTAATAGCCATACCAGTTCTAGAGGTTAATGGGGATTAGAGGGATCTGATTGGAGCACCCCCAGGGTGATGAAAATCTTGTTGTCTGATGAGT
Organism: Calotriton arnoldi; assembly: GCA_963921515.1. Classification (NCBI taxonomy): domain Eukaryota; kingdom Metazoa; phylum Chordata; class Amphibia; order Caudata; family Salamandridae; genus Calotriton; species Calotriton arnoldi. Next base: position 2,343,210 of record CAWUFW010000911.1, on the reverse strand, counting down.
TGTCATTGGGAGCTAAGGAAGAGATTTATAAACTAAGATGTGGTTGAACTACTGCGGGGAGAAAGCAGGCATGAAGGAAGAGTATCAGAGTTGGCTGATAGGGTTGGTGGTCTCAGAAAAGGAGTTTGGAACTGGTTTGTCCTTCCTTACGACATAATAATTACTTTAGGGAGTTTTTTCTGAGGTTAGAAGCGAGACAATGTGTAATGCACTCCCTTCTATTGTCCATACTCAGGATGCAATGGCTGCTGCACTCACACCATGAGGATACGCTCATGCTTCACTCACAAACTGAGGATACACTAATGACGCAGTCACATTTCCCTCTCTTTTGTAGGCCCGCATCCTAGCCAGTTCTCATCATTCTGCTTCTCAGGGTGGACTGGAACCTACTTCTGTCTGATTACTGACTCTTGCCGTAGGTCCCTGGACACTTTGTTTGAATTCTAAATTTGTGCTGTCTTCTCCTTGCTTTTGAGCTTGGTTAGTTGATGCTGCAGTGCTCTAGACTCAAGCTATGTACATTGTGTCACTGGTTGCATCCAGCTGCTCACCTCCATATCCACTGAGTTTGTTTGGGAATGATTGGATGTCTACATCATAAAGCCTCTTCAAAACTATCTGGGGTCCAGGCAGGTCAAGATCATCACACACAATATGCACTCCCTACTGAAGTTTCAGTGATACCAAGACATCATCATATACTGAATATATACACACTGACTACATGTTGTAATCACCAAATTTATAGATAATCCCCACCGAACGCAAAACACTCGGCATAACTCCATCCTGCTGTCCCTCTCTCATGATCCACTCCCAGGTACAGACAGTCACGCATGTAGGATTCACTCCCTGCAGCAGTCGCCCTCTCAGAATGTGTTTACTGGTGCCAGTATGCAGTACTGGAGATATATGGAACAGTGTACTTATCGGATGTTTTCAGTGGTTGAGTCCATCGCTGAAGGAGAGGAAATATGGATGAGGATACTGAGCTAGGGTATTGAGCAGAATAAGATAGGCATATTTACAGCAGCAACAGGAAGGACCACCCCTGGCACATCTTTCACACGGATGCTTCCCTCACCGATGAAGATGGAAGAGCTGACTGTGGTGATGCCTTTCAGACCACTCAGGACAGTACAGTGTGTTTGTTGTATACTGCTTAGATTGCAAGGTTGGGCTATTGCTTCAGTTTCCCAGTGCATACTCAGTACAAGCAGCAATTCATTCTGGCACTTCCTGTGCAGGCGGATGATAGGAAATTCAGTGATGTCACTTCCTGTGCAGATGGATAATGGGAAATTAAGTCCTCTTGATTGGCTTCTTTTTAAGATGGTTTTGGTGGGAACTCAGTGGTCACTTCTCACTTAGGGAGAGCCTGCATGACAGTGTTAGTGCGCACACTGGAGACAGGGGTATAGGGGAAGTGTCCAGCTTTCCTTGGGTCTCTCTCTGACCTACACCTGTACATCTTGAACAGGTTAGCGTGGTGTCTATCTCTGCCATGCTAATTCCCTCTCACTGCCACCCTGCCTTGGGTTCCCTCTCACTGTTACCCTTCCACCCTACCTTGGGTGGAAGCAAAGAACTGTAGAATAATATTGGTGTAGGTTTAAATATTAAGTGACAGTTGCGCTGTCAAGCCAGACCTAAACATCCATGTAGGTTAATGACTGCCCTCTTCCCTTCTGTGCTGCTGGCAGAGAAAAAAATATAATTTATCTAGGTATCTAAGACTCTTTAATGGCAGTCCAAAGTCACGTGTGTGCCCATCAAAGTTCAAGCTTAGGCAGCTGAATAAATAAACAAAATGATCTCAGCTGGGTGGAGGGCAAGCACTTTTTTGTGGAAGCACACAACTTCTGTCCAGTCAAAACATGTACTCCTGACTCCCAACATGTAGGCGGAGCCAAATCCCCTCTCTAGTGATGCTCACATTTTTTTGGGCAGATTTATATAGCGCGAACTCGACCGGAAGGTATTGGAGCGCTTTACATGAGCACCAGTTACGTTACACAAGGACACATTCATTTTTCACATAATTGCCTGGCGACAGCTGCCCTGTCAAGCGGACCATAAACACTGTCCTCCTAGTGGGAGAACGTCTTAGCGCTTTCCAAGGTACTGACGCTTTCTTTGTGAGCTTTAGTGACAGGACCTTGCACTGCTGTCCAAGGTCCTGAAACAAACGTATGAATCCCAAAACCGATATGGGAAAAAGGATTTCATTTTTTCGCCTTACGGCTCCCAATCTCGGTGGATGAGCTAGTCGACTCAAGGTGTAGCATGCGCCCGAGGACGTGCCTTCTCAGAGGATCGATAGTGCTCTTCCTTGCACAGAAACCTCAAGGCATGGGAAGAAAAAAATGCACTGAGGTACGAGCCTCTTGAGAGGATCGCTACTGATCGTTCTTGCACAGTAATCTCGAGGCGCTGGGACGAGGGAGACAGCTACACACACACAGGCCTCCAGAGTGGGTCGCTCATGCGTGTCCTTGTACAATGTCCTCAAAGCGCTGGGGCAAGCAAGGGAGACAACTCTCGGGTGCAAGTCTCTTGAGGGGATCGTTACTGCTTGTCCTCAAGGCGCTGAGGCAAGGAGATGCACTGATGTACAATTCACCTGAGAGGATCGCTTGTGCTTGTCCTTGCACTGTAATCTCAAGACGCTGGGGCAAGGATTAATCACTCCGATTCAAGCCTCCTATGAGGATGGCTAGTGATTGTCCCTGTCACACTAACCTCAAGACGCTGGGGCAAGGAGATGCGCTGAGACACGAGCCTCTTGAGAGGATCGCTCGTGTCTGTCCTCTGAGGGTGTTCTCAGGTCGCTGGAGCATGGGAGCCCGCTCGCAGACACAAGCTCTGGAGAGGATCGAGACTGCTTGTCCTTGCGCAGTGTCCTCAAGGCGCTGAAGCACAGCACACAACCCTTAGACACAAGCCTGCTGAGAGGATCGACACTGCCTGTCCTTGCGCAGTGTCCTCAAGGCACTAAAGCACAGCACATAACGCTCAGACAGAAGCCTGCTGAGAGGATCGACACTGCCTGTCCTTTCACAGTGACCTCAAGGACTGTAGCACGGGAAGCAGCATTCAGACACCAGCCTCTTGAGAGGATCGCTCGTGTCTGTCCTCTGAGGGTGTCCGCAAGGCGCTGGAGCAAGGGAGCCTGCTCGTAGACACAAGCTCTTGAGAGGATCGACACTGCTTGTTCTTTCACAGTGACCTCTAGGCGCTGAGGCACAGCACACAACGCTTAGACAGAAGCCTACTGAGAGGATCGAGACTGCTTGTTCTTTCACAGTGACCTCAAGGCGCTGGAGCAAGGAGATTGCACTGAGGCACAACCCTCCCGAGTGGGTCGCCAGTGCGTGTCTTCGCACAGTTTCCGTAAATAACTGGATCAAGGGAGGCAGAACTCACATCGTTTTGTGGGGATTTCTACTGCTCGTCCTTGCACGGTGACCTCAAGGCGCGGGGGTATGGGAGACAGCATTCCGCTCACGCCTCTTCAGAGGGTCGCTGCTGCTTGACCGTGCACAGTGTCCGCAAGGGAGACAGCAGCACCACACGACTCCTAAAACTATGTCTACCGCTTGTCCTTCCACTGTGACCTCCAGGCGCTGGAGCGCGAGAGATAGCGCTAAGACACGAGCCTCCTGAAATGATCGCTACAGCTTGTTCTTCAGGGAGACCTCGAGGCGCTGTAGCATGGGGACAGCAGTGGCATGCAAGCCTTTCAAGACGATTGCTACTGCTTGTCCTTGCACAGTGACCTCCAGGCGCAGCAGCATGGATGCAGCGGTCAGACGCAATACTCCTGAGAGGGTCGGAACTGGTTGTTCTTGCACAGTGTCTTCAAGGCGCTGGAGCAAGGAGATTGCACTAAATCACACTCCGTCTTAGAGGATCACTACTGCCTGTCCTTGCAATGCTCAAGGGGTTGAAGCATGAGAGGCAGCGCCAAGACACAAGCCGCCGAAGAGGCTAGCTACTGCTTGTCCTTGCACAGTGACCTCAAGGCGCTAGAGTAAGGAGATTGCACTAACGCACAACCTCCCTAAGAGAATCGCTTCTACTTGTCCTTGCACAGTGACCTCTAGGAGCTGGAGCATGAGGGATAGCACTGAGACGCGCCTCCGGAGGTGATCGCTACTGCTTGTCCTTGCACGGTAACCTCGAGGCGCTGGAGCATGGGAGGCAGCAGCCAGACACACACCTCTTTAGACTGCGTGTCCTTGCACAGTGGCCTCGAGGCGCTGGAGCATGGGGGGCAGCAGCCAGACACACACCTCTTTCGACTGCTTATCCTTGCACAGTGGCCTCGAGGCGCTGTAGCATAGGAGTTAGCAGCCAGACACACACCTCTTTAGACTGCGTGTCCTTGCACAGTGGCCTCGAGGCGCTGGAGCATGGGGGGCAGCAGCCAGACACACACCTCTTTCGACTGCTTATCCTTGCACAGTGGCCTCGAGGCGCTGTAGCATAGGAGTCAGCAGCCAGACACACACCTCTTTAGACTGCGTGTCCTTGCACAGTGGCCTCAAGCCGCTGGACTGGAGCACGGGAAGTAGCCTTCATACGCACGCATTCCAAGAGGGTCTCTAGTACTTTTCCTTAGTGACCTCCAGGCGCTAGAGCAAGGAGATTGCACCAACGCACAACCGCCCTAAGAGAATAGCTACTACTTGTCCTTGCACAGTGACCTCCAGGCGCTGGAGCATGAGGGATAGCACTGAGACACACGCCTCCTAACATGATCGCTACAGCTTGTACTTGCACAAGAACAAGGAGATTGCACTGACACACAGGCTCCCTGAGAGGACAACTTTGCGTGCCCTTGCACACCGAGCTTAAGGCGGTGCAGCATGGTAGACAACATTCAGGCACAAACTTTCTGATAGGGTCGTGCGTGTTTGTCCTTGCACAGTAACCTCAAGGCGCTGGAGCGAGGAAGATAGAAAGAGCACTCAGATGACAGACATAAGCCTTCAGGTGGCTCGGGTGGTTTTTTCCCCAAGCCACGGTGGTTGGTTCTTCAAAACACACAAGTGCGGATTTAAAGTTCCCACCACAGCAGGCTTGGCAAATTCAGGCTCCTCCGCGGTGCACGGAATAGACACGTCCAGGGGCAGGAGAACTCTTTTCAGGGTGACATCAGCCAAACTTGGACCGTGCTGGACAAAAGCATAGAGAACCTCTCAGCGAGTTGGGGCAAACAGGGAGCAGCAATCTGGGGTCTTGGAGCAGAAGTGGTATATAAATGGGAGTCTAACGTGGACATGGCTTAAGGAGTGTAACTAAAGACCGTTTACAAGAGGCTTGGCCTAAATTACGGAAGACGTGACCCAAAACACAAGGGCAGACCATGAATACACAATTTCCACCTAAATTGCCTTTCTTTGCTGCGTTATTTATTCTCGAGTGAGTGAGGTCAGAGGTTTCCAGGTACAGGCTGAGCAGTCAGTATAAATGTGATTGGGCACTGGTAGCGCTGTGTGTACAGAGATTCAGAGGTACAGGTTCCTGTTGCGCCAGGGCTGTGTGTACAGAGGTTCACAGGTACAGGTTCCTGTGGCGCCAGGGGCAGTGTGTGCAGAGGTTCACATGTGCTGGTTCCTGTGGTGCCAGGACCATGTGTACAGAGGTTTAGAGATACAGGTTCCTGTATATACAGAGGCTCACAGGTGCACATTACTGTGGAGATATGGCTCTGTACAGAGATTCACATGTACAGGTTTCTGTGGCACCAGGGCTTTGTGCACAGAGGTTCACAGGTACAGGTTCCTATGGTGCTAGGGCCGTGTGCACAGAGGTTCACAGGTACAGCTTCCTATGGTGCTAGGGCTGTGTGCACAGAAGTTCACATGTCCATGTTCCTCTGGTGCCACAGTGTGTGTACAGAGGCTCAGAGATACAGGTTCCTGTGAAGATTGGGTTGTGTAAGGAGGTCCCAGGTACAATTCCCTGTGGCACCATGTCTGTGTGTACAGAGGTTCATAGGTATAGATTCCCGTGGTGCTAGGGCTTTGTGTACAAATCCTCATAGATTTATGTGGTGCCAGGACTGTGTTTACATAGGTTCACATTTGCAGGTTCCTGTGGCGGTAGGGCTTTGTGCACAGAGATTCACAGGTACAGGTTCCTGTGGTGCCAGGGCTGTGGGCACAGAGTTTTACAGATACAGGTTCATGTGGTGCTAGTGCTGTGTACAGTGGTTCACAAGTACAGGTTCCTGTGGTGCCAGGGCTGTGTGCACAGAATTTCACAGGCACAGGTTCATGTGGTGCTAGGGCTGTGTACAGAGGTTCACAGGTACATGTCCCTGTGGAGATAGGGCTGAATACAGAGGCTCTCATGTATAGCTTCCTGGGAGATAGGGCAGTGTACAGAGTTTCACAGGTGCAGGTTCCTGTGGCACCAGGGCTGTGTACAGATGCTCAGAGATACAGGTTCCTGTGGAGATAGTGATGTGTATAGAGGTTCACAGTTACAGGTTCCTGTGGCACTAGGGCTGTGTGCACATAGGTGTACAGGGACAGGTTCCTGTGGAGATAGGGCTCTGTACAGTGATTCACGGGTACAGATTTCTGTGGCAACAGGGCTGTATGTACAGAGGCTCACAGATACAGGTTCCTGTGGCGCCAGGGCTGTATGTACAGATGTTCACAGTTACAGGTTTCTGTGACGCCAGGGCTGTGTATACAGAGGTTCACAGATACAGGTTCCTGTGGATAAAGGGTTTTGTACAGAGGTTCACAGGTACAGGGCTCTAGGGCTATGTACAGAGACTCACATGTACAGGTTTCCTGTGTCGAAAGGACTGTGTACAGAGGTTCACAGGTACAAGTTCCTTTGGCGTCAGTGCTGTGTGTACAGAGACTCACATTACAGGTTCCTGTGGCGGCAGGGTTGTGTGTACTGCGGTTCATAGGTACAGGTTCCTGTTGTGCCAGAGCTGTGTATACAGAGGCTCAGAGATGCATGTTCCTGTGGAGCTAGGGTTGTGTACAGAAGTTCACAGGTACAGGTTCCTGTGAAGATCGGGCTGTGTGTACAGAGGTTCACAAATACAGGTTCCTGTCACGCTAGGGCTATATATACAGATACCCGACAGAACCATTGTTTTTGTTTATATATATACAGAGGCTCACAGGTGCAGGTTCCTGTGGAGATATGGCTCTGAAAAGAGATTAAGTGAACATACATCAAATTAGACAGGGACATCATGAAATCATGATGACATTGCACCATATTCTAGATAGAGCTTTGGAGATAAAGTGGATTTCCATCAATACTCGTAAATTTCTCAAAGTTCAATATCCCAGACGTCCTCGATTATATATGCTGCCAAAAGTTCATAAAAATTTATATGATCCGCCATTTAGACCGATCGTGTCTGGGTGTGGCTCAGTTTTTGAACCATCTGGCCAGTATGTTGATCATTTTTTGCAATCTTTTGTTCAAAATCGGAAAAGTTATATCAAAGACACCACTCATTTTCTCCAATTACTCAACAATGTGGATACTCAACAGTATGAACATTGGTTGTTATGTTCCATTGATGTAACAGCTCTATACACTTCAATACCATTGCAATAGGGTTTGGATGCATGTGAGTGGGCGTCGCTCCAACTCCCTGAGATAGGAGCCAATAAAGTATTCATCCTCAAATTGTTACATTTTTGTTTACAACACAGTTATTTGGAGTGGAAAGAACAATTTTATCTGCAAATAAGCGGAACATCTATGGGCTTTTCTGGTGCACCGGCTTACGCCAACATTTTCATGTCCAAATTCGAGCAAGATTATATCTTCGCAGATGCAGAATGGTTCTGAATTTAGTCTTCTATGGCAGATTCATAGACGATATTTTTTTAATTTGGAATAAGCCTCAAATTCAACTAGAATTTAAGATTCAAGAATTAAATCAAAGGAATCCACGTATTCAATTCATTCATACCATAAGCAAGACGAGTTTGTCATTTTTGGATGTGCTGATTACAAGAGGACCCAACAACTTGGACACCACTGTGTTCAAGAAACAGACAGATAGAAACAACCTTCTGTTATTCTCGAGCTTTCATCTTCCCAGTCTTCTTCATAATCTCCTGTTTTCAAAGTTGCTGAGAATCAAGAGGATTGCATCAACGGAAGAAGCCTTGACCGGGGCCATGGAGAGTCAAATCAGTAATTTCAAGCAGAGAGGGTATCCATCATCAACTCTTTCTGATGCTGTGACAAGAATTTCTACTATGCGGCGACAGGATTTCCTCTCAACACACACCAAGATGTCACAAAATCGGATGGTGTTCGTGTCAAAGTATTCAATCAATCAATCAATCAATCACAAGATTTGTAAAGCGCACTACGTACCCGCGAGGGTCTCAAGGCGCTGAGGGAGAGGGGGGGGGGGGGTGTTGCCGCTACTGGTCGAATAGCCAGGTCTTGAGTCATCTCCTGAAGGTCAGCAGGTCTTGGGTCTGTCGTAGGTTGAGGGGAAGGGTGTTCCAGATCTTGGCGGTGCGGTGAGAGAAGGATCTGCCTCCGGTGGTGGTTCTCCGGATGCGCGGGACGGTGGCCAGGGAGAGGTCGGCGGAGCGGAGCTGACGGTTGGGAACGTAGAAGGAGAGTCGACTGTTGAGGTAGGCTGGGCCGGTTTTGTGGAGTGCCTTGTGTGCGTGGATCAGGAGTTTGAAGGAGATTCTCTTGTCGACGGGGAGCCAGTGCAGGTTTTTCAGGTGGGGGGTGATGTGGCTGTGGCGTGGAATGTCGAGGATCAGGCGTGCAGAAGCGTTTTGGATTCTTTGCAGTCGTTTGATGAGCTTGGTCGGGGCTCCTGCGTAGAGGGCGTTTCCATAGTCGAGTCTGCTGGTGACGAGGGCCTGGGTGACTGTTCTTCTCGTATCTGTCGGGATCCACCTGTAGATCTTGTGGAGCATGCGGAGGGTGTTGAAGCAGGAGGAGGAGACTGCGTTGACTTGCTTGGTCATGGTGAGCGTTGAGTCGAGGATGACTCCCAGGTTGCGTGCGTGGTCGGTTGGTGTCGGGGGTGCCCCTAGTGACGAGGGCCACCAGGAGTCGTCTCAGGCTGATGGGTTGGAGCCGAGGATGAGGATCTCCGTCTTGTCTGTGTGCAGCTTAAGTCGGCTGCACTTCATCCAGTCGGCGACGGCTTTCATTCCTTCGTGGAGGTTGGATTTGGCAGTGAGGGGGTCCTTGGTGAGGGAGAGGATCAGTTGAGTGTCGTCGGCGTAGGAGATTATGTTGAGGTCGTGCTGTCGGGCGACGCGTGCGAGTGGAGCCATGTAGATGTTGAACAGTGTCGGGCTGAGGGAAGATCCCTGGGGTACGCCGCAGATGATCTCGGAGGCTTCGGATCGGAATGGGGGAAGCGGACGCTCTGGGTTCTGCCGGAAAGGAAGGAGGTGGTCCAATCCAGGGCCTTGTCTCGGATCCCTGCGTCGTGGAGGCGTGTGCGTAGTGTGCGGTGGCAGACAGTGGCCCAAATCAGTGGCCCAAAAAAGGATTATCAAGTCCAGATGGGAACTCCTGCAGTCAGAACCTGAATTCAATGGGTTATTTGAACAACAACCTTTGTTCGCGCATACCAGGATTCGCAATTTGAAAGAAATTTTAACACAACCCAAAGTGCTTACCAATACAACAGAATCCGGCATGCACAAATGTTTCAACTGCGTCAACTGCAATAATGTCATGTTAGGTAATACCATCAACCACCTAAAGTCTGGCAAGCTCATTAATCTCAGATACACAGGAGATTGTAATTCTTCATTTGCTATCTATTGCATAAAATGCCCGTGTGGTTTAACATATGTGGGGGAAACTGAGCGTAAGATAAAAATCAGAATAACTGAGCACAAAAGCACAATCAGGACGAAGAACATCAAATCTAACCTTGTCTCACACTGGCTAGAACACCATCACACCATAGCACAACTAAGATTTACCATTTTGGAATTAGTGCAGATCAGAGCAGGTAGAGACAATGCAAAAGTGTTATCACAGCGTGAAATTTGGTGGATCAAGTCGTTCAATACCATGACTCCATTTGGTCTGAATGATAAAACGGATATGATTTGTTTTTTATAATGGATCTTTATGTACATGATTCGGTTTACCTGCCATCAATGCCATTTTATAGCAATAGTCCATTCATTGTGTGATGCAATATTGTTTTGGCTAAAACTTCGTTGCTGGCCTGATTATTGGTCTTAGATCTTTTTCACAGGAATTTTGTTATTCAGGTCGTAAATGTCACCATTAATGGGCTGTTTAGACGTCCATGACCATTTTCACATGTACCTCGACATTGTATGTTGCACTTACTATTCATAGTGTTTATGTGCAAATTCATGGCAACATGATGTATGGGAATTGTGCAAAAGAAAAAACACATTTTTCTTTCTCTCTTTTTTCTTTAGCTGTTTGGCACCACATAAGGTATAGGATTTTTGGAGCAGAGCACTTGTTCTTTTTCGTCATGATCCATCTTTGTGTTATTTTATTTTTCTGGCACTTCAGTCCAATATGCATGTTTTCTATTGACATCTATTTAATCTCACTATCATCGGAGTATACTAGAAGTGGACATCTGCATTCTTGCAGGAGGTCCGTTGTAGTAACAAATCGCCCGAACGAGGCTCCCTAGCGGTGGTGTTATTAAGGTTCTTATTTCACTTTGCCACACTTGATACCAAATAATTATTAGGCCACATGTACGTTTAAATAGCATCTTCATGGTTCGTGCACATAAGCAGTAGTTCAGATTGTCCATTCAAAAATGGCGACCGAACTGCGGTGTGGTCGCTACGCAGACTGCATGGTTCACAAAGGACAGTGTTCGTTAGCTCGACTTGATTCTAGTAGAAGCGCAGTGCTTTAAATGGGCCGGTACTGTCCGGTACGGAGTACCAGCACTTTTTTATTTTGAGGAGGAGAGTACCGGCACTTCTCAAGAGAAATGCAATACCTTTAATTGGGGAGTACCGGCACTTCTCAGAAACAAGCAGGTACTCTGGTACAGAGTACCTGCACTTTTATTTTTCCATTTCAAGCACTGAGTAGAAGTTAGATTGTCTATTCAAAGAAGGCGGCCTCACTGAGGCCTGGTCGCTATGTAGACTTCTTGGTTCACAAACAGTAGTGTTTGTACGTTCTACTTGATTCTGCATTCGATGGACACAGGCATTCAATGCCAGAGATATAATTTAGTGGGCACACACGAAGTACTTTAAATACGTGTACGGATTTGGTAAATTTGTAGTAGGTTACATATTGTTCAGTGGCTAGGTTAAGATGGTGTCTGACACTGTGGATTGCGTTAGTCCGTCTTCCGCGTCTAACACAAGTTTAAATTTCGGCATGTCTCTACGCTTCTGTTTGATAGGAGAGCCGAAAGAGAGTTTGTTTTCCGTGGGACGCGTTAACGATTCAGATTGGTGAGTGTACTATATGAGAGTGGCAGTGTCCTTGGTCTTGGTGATAAAGATATTTTCGTGACAATTCAATCTTGGTTTTTCTCATTCAGTAATCATCTGTGTACGAGGTGCATTACGGGACTGACATATTGGTAAGTGTATTATGCGAGAGTGGCAGTGTTCTTGGTTTTTCTGACAGCGCAATAACTTTGTGACAAATGAACTTTCGGTTTTCTTCATCAGAAACCATCTGTGCACGAGGGATATATCTGGATTGAGAGTGAGTGACGAGACAGGAGGTAATTTAGCACTTCATCTTTTTGACTGTTTGAACTCATTACAGATACATATAATTTACTTGTGGTTATTTTCCGAATCAGGGAGGCCGTCCAGTAATTTCTTGACTTCGTTAGCTGTGATGAAGGCGTTTTGGTTACAGTAGTAAGGTGCCTTGTGAACAACTACGCAGCTTTTGTTTCTAGGGATAGTGAGGTATGGTATTAGGTGCGCAGTTTTCACAATTCATTGTACTCGTTAGCAACACCATTCCAGTTCTTATACAGCTGGTATATTTTTTAACACTTCGCAGATTACACACCAGGAAATTTGAGTATCTCTTTCGTGATTGTTGATTCATTGGTTAAGCCATCCAGTAAGTATATAGTCTTTTCTTTCTTCCATTTTGCAACCGTGGTGACGGGCATGTATCTTCCGGCTATGCCATTGTTCCTATTTTCCGGCATGCGTTTAAGCATGTTGAGGCAGACACTGGGTTCCACTTGGATATTTTTTCTATTCATGTTTTTCTGTCACTAATGGGCACACAGTGGTTTGGTCTGGTCCTTCCTCGGTGGTCGGCACTCATTTTACACGAATCTCTCTTTCTTTTATTGTTGCCATGTCTATGTGCATCTTCGGTGTTCGGTGTTTAGGCAGCTATCCCTGTATTCTAAAAGTTGACATCATTGCGTTTCATTATATATTTCATATAGTATATACAGAAGCTCACAGGTGCACAGTTTCACAGGTGCAGGTATTTGTTTCACAGGTACAGAGGCTCGTATGTACAGGTTCCTGTGCAGATAGGGCTGTGTACAGAGGTTCACAGGTACAGGTTCCTCTGGTGCCAGGGACATGTGTACAGAGGCTCAGAGATATAGGTTCCTGTGGCGAAAGGGTTGTGTACAGAGGTTCACAAGTGCAGGTCCCTGTGGCGCTACGGCTGTGTACAGGGGTTCACAGGTATAGGTTTCTGTGGAGCTAGGGCTCTGCGTAGAGGCTCTCATGTAGACGTTCCTGTGTAGATAGGGCTGTGTCCAAATGTTCACAGGTACAGGTTCCTGTGGCGCTAGGGCCGTGTGTACCATTGCTCAGAGATATAGGTTGCCGTCGAGATAGGGTTGTGCACAGAGGTTCACAGGTGCAAGTTTCTGTGGCGCTAGGGCTGTGTGCACAGAGGTTCACAGGTACAGGTCACTGTGGCGCCAGGGTTGTGTGAACAGAGGTTCACAGGTACAGGTCCCTGTGGTGCCAGGGTTATGTGAACAGAGGTTCAAAGGCACAAGTTCCTGTGGCACTGTAACGAGCTATGTTTCTTTAAATGTGTATATCTGCATGCACTGTCATTGAATTCTGCAGCGTGCGCACTTTGAAGGAATGTTTTCCTTCAAAGGTGCATCGCTCGTGTTGCCTGTTCTCCGTGGACATTCCAACTTTAGAAGCACAGATTCAGCAGTTGGACTTCTACGAGAACAGTCGTGCTCCTGTGTAATGCTGTATTTACCTGAAGAATAAACCTTTCTGGATTCTATCCATTTCCGCATCGCCTGTTTCTTCATTTACATGAAAAGGAGTTCTTCACATTTTGGCGACGAGTTGTATTTTTACAGCATTTCACCATATTTTTGCACGGATTTACCCTGGCTCACCTCCCCTGCTTCTCCGCTTAAACGGCGCCCCTCGCTGCTAGATTTCCGTTTTGTTCCCGTCTGATTGCCGCCTACGGTGAGCTCCTGACGCATTTTGGAGGTGTTTCCTGGGTTTTGCCGGCACTTTCCCCAACGTCTGACATCTTCCTTAACCACGGCATCCCAGCATCATGAAGTGACGTCATCACGCGAACGTGATCACGTACCCGGCAGCCATTTTGGATCCACTTAAGCTTCGTTTCCATGGTAACCCCTCACGATCGTCTTCGAATAGACGCAACGTTTCAAGCAGCATTTTTCACGGTGATACACACGCCTACTGTGTATTCTTGATTTTGCAAAACGGATTGCAGCAGAAGAAAGCAGTAACCTCACAGTACTTTCATTTGGTACTTACTTCATAAGGTACTTTTATTTGTTTCCTTCCCTTCGGCGATATACACGTCCGTATATTGCTCCCTTCTCTCATTTATTGCTTCCCTTTGCCATGGCATCTAACCAACAAATTGTCTACCTTAACCACTTTCTTCCGGTCCCAAGTAAACCAAAAGAGACATGGAAAATTTGGTTTCGTAGCTTTGAAAGCTACTTAGTTGCCATTGATGCCGATGATTATTCCCCTAAAAGAAAATTAGCAATTTTAAACAGTCATTTGGGCAGTGCTGGATGTCAGATATTTGACAATCTTCCTACTTCTATCCCCCCCCTGGGAATGGAGATGGGTGGAATGTATTCACTGATGCAGTACAAAGACTTAATATAAAATTCCTGGAACAGCCAAATGTAATGTTGGAACGATTTAATTTTATGAAACGAAGACCGGAATCTAATGAGACAGTTGAAGAGTTTATCTCTGCCCTCAGGAATTTAGCTGCAGATTGCAATTTCGGGGCTTATCTTGACACAGTTATTAGAGATCAATTTGTTTATAAATGCTACCATAAAAAAATCCAAGAGAGGATTTTAAGCTGTCGTGATCCCTCACTTTCAGAAGTTATAGACATGGCTAAAAGCATCGAGAGATCAATCATTTCATCAAAATGTATTTCAGAAGAAAGCATTTCTCCAGTAAAATTTGTGCAGAATGACTCTCAGATTAATGCCATTACTGCAAGAAACAAATTTACGAAACCTTTTCAAAGGAAAGCAATTTCTACATGTTATAGATGTGGTTCAAGAGCACATCTTGGGAACAGTCCCATTTGCCTTGCTCTTGGTAAAAGATGTGCAAATTGTCAAAAAATGGGACATTTTCACACGGTGTGCAAAAGTAAGCGTTTTATTCAAGTTAGTGCCATATCTTCACTGGAACATCCCGACATTAATGTTTCCTCTCTTGACTCCTTACAAAACCTGGATATTAACACTGTAGATGTGTCCTTACATAAGTTACCACAAAAAATCATACTTTCCATTGATTCCAGTGAAGATCCATCTAACTTCAATCGTGCAAAAGATCCCACATGTGAAGTTAAAATTGATAATATAACTTTCAACATGATGGCAGACTCGGGTGCACCTGTAACCATCATCTCCGATGTATTGTTCAACATTCATTGGTCTTCTTCTCCTGTACATTTACATCCCCTGGACATCATTCCAAAAGCTTACGGTGGTAAAGATATAGACATGTTGGGATATTTTATAAGTGATGTTTCATGTTTAGGAAAATGTATTAGTACCAAGGTTTATGTGGCTATCCAAGGAAAGAGCATCATTGGTTGGCAAGACCTGGTAAATATGGGACTTAAGCTTGTTCCTGGCTCAGATTGTCCTGTCCAAGTCAATGATGTCTCTATTTCCTTGGTGTCTGAAAATGAGGATTCACTAGTCAATAGCATCACTTCAGATTTCCCGGAAGTTTTTAATGAATCAGTTGGCAAAATTAAGAATTATGAGCATTTCATCAAGCTCAAACCAGGTGCCATTCCCGTCATGCACAAATTAAGAGCTATTCCTTTAAATGTAAGGGATGATTTGAAGAAATTGTTAGACAAAATGGTGTCTGAAGGCATAATTGAACCAACCAATTCATCCCAATGGGTCAGTCCAATTGTTATCGTGAAGAAAAAGGATTCCAGCATTCGCTTGTGTGCTGACCTTCGCTCCCTTAATCAAAATATAATCATTGATTGTCACCCACTCTCAAAAATACAAGATTTACTTACTGGCATTTCTGGTTCCACATTCTTCACTTTACTTGATCTCCGCAGTGCATACCATCAAATTCCCTTATCTTCTCCTCCCTCTGATCTTACCACTTTCATCACTCCGTTTGGAGCATTCAAATATCTCAGGCTCCCATTTGGTTTGGCCTCAGCAGCCAGTGTTTTTCAAAAATTTATGGATACACTACTCAAAAATATTAAATGTGTTCAAGCCTACCAGGACGACGTCCTTATTTTTTCTAAGAATAGGGATGAACACATTCGCACTTTGAAAGAGGTGTTATCTCGTTTAAAAAATGTTGGAGTAACTTTGGGAAAAGACAAATGTAAATTTTTTGCTACACAAGTTGATTATCTAGGACACTCGATTTCTGCTAATGGTATCAAACCAAAGTTTTCCCTCACTCAAGCTATTTCCAATGTTCCCATTCCTAATGATAAAGACTCTCTTAAATCTTTTTTAGGTTTAACAGAATATTATTTGAGATTTATTCAAGGATACTCTCAAATTGTCCAACCTTTGCGTGCACTTTTAAAGAAAAATGTAAAGTTTTTGTGGACCACAGAAATTGAATATGCATTCAATCTTGTTAAAAAAGTCATAACTGAAGCACCCGCATTATCCTCTTTTACTCCTGGTTTGAAATGTTCAATTTGCGTTGATGCCAGTCAACATGGTTTAGGTGCAGTTCTGTGCCAATGGATTGGTGCCAAAGAACATACCATTGGTTTTGCCTCCAGATCTCTCAATAGTGCTGAGACAAATCACAGCACTATTGAAAGGGAAGCCCTTGCCTGCTCCTGGGCAGTCGAAAAATGTAAGACTTTTATTTGGGGTTCTCATTTTTGGGGTTCTCATTTCATACTTCTTAGTGACCACAAACCTCTATTACATTTACTCAACGGCAACGGCACTGGGAAAGCATCCGCAAGGCTTGTTAGAATTCTTTCAAGACTACATGAATACAATTTCACCATACAACATATTTCTGGAGGACATAATTTAAGGGCAGATTGTCTTTCGAGATTACCCTTAAAAGATAATTCGGTTGATCCAAAATTTGATGACATAGAGTGTGTCGTTGCCTCCATTGAGGACCTAATTTTATCTCCCTTCCACAATCAGACTGGTTCAAAGCTTATTCTGATGACTCCACACTCACTGCTGTAAAAAATATGATAATCTCTGGTTGGCCAAAGGAGCGTTCTCTTCCTGCGCCTTTGAAATCATATGCTCATGTTTCAGATGATTTGTCTATTGTCAATGATGTCGTTTTTCGTGGAAATCAATGTGTTCCCCCCATCCTCCGTTCGCATCAAACTTTTTCATGCAGCACATGAGGGTCATTTAGGGATCGGTGGCACCTCAAGAAAACTTAAGGAGCATTTTTGGTGGCCAGCTCTAGCTAGAGA
Organism: Calotriton arnoldi; assembly: GCA_963921515.1. Classification (NCBI taxonomy): domain Eukaryota; kingdom Metazoa; phylum Chordata; class Amphibia; order Caudata; family Salamandridae; genus Calotriton; species Calotriton arnoldi. The sequence continues at coordinate 2,326,254 of CAWUFW010000911.1, read as the reverse complement.
TGTCACACAATGGATTAATAGTTGTGATACCTGTTTAGTGTCTGACGAACACTGGAAGACCACTCAACTCCCCTTACACAGCGTTCCTTTACCTGATGAGGCTTGGTCTAAACTTGCTGTTGATTTTGCCAGCCCCTTTGACTTATTACCACATAACAAACACTACATCATTGCCCTCATTGATTACCACTCTAAATGGGTTGATTTGGATTTTTGTGAATCTCCCAACTCGCTTTCAGTTATTAATTTCCTAAGCAGAGTTTTTCTATCTGAAGGGTCACCCAAAGAAATTGTCACCGACAATGCTTCACATTTTTGTTCCTCTTTGCTGCAAGATTTTTTGAAGGCGCATGACATCAAACATCTTAGAGTTGCACTTTACTCCCCCTCTTCAAATGGTCTCATTGAAAGGATGAACAGATTCATCAAAGAGGGCATACAGTCTGCCATTTCATGCAATGTTGATGTTGAGTCTTTCCTTAGGAAGAAATTATGGTCGTATCTTGTCACTCCACATTCCACTACTGGCATATCACCCTTCAGATTACTTAAGAAAAGGAATCCCAACGGGAACATTTGTCCTTCAATGGTCAAAAGTCTCGCTAAGAATAATAATTCATGTTTAGCTTGTCATGATAAACAAGTCATTAAGACAAATGTTCTTACACAACAGAAACTACAACAAAGACACTTTGATTCTTGTGTTACCCCTATTTTACACACTTTTCAAATTGGGGATTGGGTTATGATCAAGAATCCGAATAGAGTCAAGAAAGGTGCTTCCAAATTTTCTTTACCCACTCAAATTCTAAAAACTTCCAAAGGATCTCTTTTCTTGGATAAAAAGGGATGGTGGAGTAAGAGAGCTATAGTAAAACTTTCTTCTGAGCAAGCTAACAAAATTCTCTCGTCCAAACACTCTCCTGACAATCTCTCATGTTCACATTTTCCCCTGGGTTCACCTTCTGATGATCCCTCTCATTACACTCAAGTTCCTCAAACATACTCTGATAACTTCTCTCATTATACTTCTCCTGTTTCCACTCCCCAAACCATTTCCATCTCTCCCACACATTCAGTTTCAAGTAGAATTTCTCGCAATTGTTCTTTTCCTGCAAAATTTAAGGATTTTTATTTATCTTAACCTTGCTTTTATTTTCCACAGCTTATTCTTCTTTTATAAAAAAAAAAGGAGATGATGTAACGAGCTATGTTTCTTTAAATGTGTATATTTGCATGCACTGTGTCATTGAATTCTGCAGCGTGCGCACTTTGAAGGAATGTTTTCCTTCAAAGGTGCATCGCTCGTGTTGCCTGTTCTCCGTGGACATTCCAACTGTTGAAGCACAGATTCAGCAGTTGGACTTCTACGAGAACAGTCGTGCTCCTGTGTAATGCTGTATTTACCTGAAGAATAAACCTTTCTGGATTCTATCCATTTCCGCATCGCCTGTTTCTTCATTTACATGAAAAGGAGTTCTTCACAGGCACTAGGGCTGTGTGTACAGAGGCTCAATGGTACAGGTTCCTAAGGTGCTGGGACTGTGTTTACAGAGGTTCACGGGTACAGGTTCCTCTGGGGCTGTGTACAGGTTTCTGTGTAGATAGGGAAGTGTACAAAGGTTTACAGGTACAAGTTCCTGTGGCACTTGGACTGTTTGTACAGAGGTTAAATGTTACAGGCTCCTGTGGCACCTGGGCTGTGTGTACAGAGGCTCAGAGATACAGGTTCCTGTGAAGATAGGGATGTATACAAAGGTTTACAGGTAAAAGGTCCTGTGGCACTAGGACTGTGTGTACAGAGGTTCAAAGTTACAGGTTCCTGTGGCACCAGGGCTGTGTGTACAGAGACTCAGAGATACAAGTTCCTGTGAAGATAGGGATGTGTACAGAGGTTGACAGATACAGGTTCCTGTGGTGCTAGTGCTGTGTGTATCGTTGCTCACATGTACAGATTCCTGTGGTGCCCGGACTGTGTTTACAGAGGTTCACAGGTACAGGTCCCTGTGGCACTCGGGCTTTGTGTAGGGAGGTTTACAGGGATAGGTTCATGTGGCGCTATGGCTGTGTGTACAGAGGTGCACAGGTACAGGTTCCTGTGGAGCTAGGGCTTTATAAAGAGGCTCACGTTATGTTATAACAATTTCTATAGCGCACTAATACCCTTGGGTGTCTGGGCGCTTACGGTCCGCAAACTGTGAAAGGGAACTAATTTTTAAAAAGCCATGTTTTAAGGTGTTTCCTAAATTCAAGCAAAGATGGAATCTTCCTAAGATCAAGCGGAAGAGAGTTCCATATCCTGATGGTGGATGTCTGAAACTCCTCCCCCCCCAGTTCATCGTCTTGACTCTAGAGGTGGGCATTAGGAAGGTATTGGCCGAGCGTAATGATCTGCTGGGAGAATACCAACTGAAAGTGTGCCATAGAAATCGTGGACCTTCTCTGTAAAGTGCCTTATGTGCAATACAAAGTGCCTTGAATTTCACGCGCTGGCCGACTGGCAGCCAATGCAGATCTTGAATACCAGCCTTAATGGACTGGTGTTTGGGGACATCTAGTATTAATCAAGCTGCAGCACCTGTACCGATTGTAATCTTCTAAGTTGATTGGACTGTAGGTTAATATATAAAGCATTACAGTAGTCCAATTTTGATAAAAGCAGGGAGGTTAAAACAGTTTTTCTGGCTTTTTGGGGATGAACGGAAGGATTTTACGCACGGTTCTAATGGTAAAAAATGCAGAAGACACCACCTTAGAAATCTGAGATTTAAAATTAAGCTTCTCATCTATTATGACCCCCAGATTTTTGGCTTTTTCTACCCGTGTAGGAAGGGGGGCCCAGTGTATTTGGCCACCAAACTGGTGATTATAGGGCAGAAAGCTTTCCAAATAGCACCACCTCGGTTTTGCTCGAGTTTAACTTTAAGCAATGCCTACTCATCCAATTGCTCAAGGAGACCATGCAATCATGAAGTTTGATGGAATAGTTGACATCCCTGTTTATGGTTGAGATAACCAATTGGGTGTCGTCGGCATACGAGGTCGGATTTAGATCAAAGCTTCTGATCAAAGGTGCTAATTCGGACACATAAATATTGAAAAGCGTGGGGCTGAAGGAAGAGCCCTGCGGCACCCCACAAGGCAGGATAAAAGGTGTAGATTTAAAATCGCCTAATTGCACTGTCTGGGTTCTATCTGCTAAAAAGGATGTTAAAAGCGAAAGGGCCTTTCCTCCCAAACCTATAGTTTTCAAACGTTCTATCAAAAAGGTGTGGTCCACGGTATCAAATGCCGCGGACAGGTCGAGGAGGATAAGAGCCGCCGACCCTCCGCCATCTAATGCGGTGCGGATTTCCTCTATGGTCTTAATCAGAGCTGTCTCAGTGCTGTGACATGACCTGAATCCAAACTGACTATGGTCTAGAATGTTATTATCTAAAATGTGCGTGGAAAGTTCCATGTTTATAATTTTCTCCAGGCATTGGGAGCCTTGCAATCGGTCATAGTTGGCCTGATCCGTTATATCAAGGTTAGGTTTTTTTAATAGCGGTAGAATACAGGCCTGTTTCCACCGTGTTGGAAATGTTACTTGTAAAAGCATCTGATTAAATATGCCAGATAGCTGGGGACTAATAATATGGCTAATATTTTGGAGAATCTTCGGAGGGCATGGATCATCCGGAGAGCCAGATTTAGTCCTTGAAAGCAGGGTAGCAATTTGCACTGGGGAAGTAAGGGTAACATTTTAAAAAGGCGTTATGATCTTAGCTTCCTGTTCTGTAACAATAGTATTAGGAGTATGCAAGGCAAATTGATTATAAATTTGATCAACCTTTGATTTAAACGCCTGAGCCAGTAAGTTACAGAAATCTTGAGTGCAATTAACAGCATCATCCTTTTTAACAGTCGTCAGATTGTTTATGACCATAAAAAGTTCCTTACTTGAATTGCCCGCCATCTCTATCTTCAGCGTATAATAATGGCTCTTTTCCGTAATTATTTTTTTCTTATAATCAGCTAGCATTAGTTTATATTGCTCTTTCTCAGCTGAATCATAGTTTTTCCGCCAAGTTCTTTCTTGCCTTCTACAGGCTTGTTTATCCAATCTTAGAGCTTCGGAAAACCATGGTGCAGATGGATTCTTTCTATTTTTGTTTGCCATCGTAACAGGTGCTAGTTTAGCAAAATTGGATTCCAGCCAGGAAGTATAACTTCTAGCTGATAAGGCTGTGTACAGACCTTCACAGGTACAGGTTCTTGTGGCGCCAGTGTTGTGTGTACAGAGGCTCACAGATACAGGTTCCTGTGGAGAAAGGGTTGTGTACAGAAGTTCACAAGTGCAGGTTCCTGTGGAGCTAGGGCTGTGTGCACAGATGTTCACAGTTACAGGTTCCTGTGGCGCCAGGGCTGTGTGCACAGAGTTTCACAGGTACAGGTTCCTGTGTAGATACGGCTGTGTACAGAGGTTCACAGATACAGGTTCCTGTGGCGATAAAGTTGTGTACAGAAGTCACTACGGCTGTGTGAACAGAGGTGTATAGGGACAGGTTCCTGTGGAGATAGGGCTCTGTACAGAGATTCAAAGGTACTGGTTCCTGTGTAGATAGGGCTGTGTACAGAGGTTCATAGGCACAGGTTCTTGTGGATCCAGGATTGTGTGTACAGAGGCTTCTGTGGAGATAAGGTTGGGTACAGAGGTTCACAGGTATAGGTCCCTGTGGAGATAGGGCTGTGTACAGAGGTCCACAGGTACAGGTTCCGTGGCACTATGGCTGTTTGTACAGAGGTTCACAGGTACATGTTTCTGAGGTGCTAGGGCTGTGTGTTGAGAGGTTCACAGGCACAGGTTCTTGTGGTGCTAGGACTGTCTATAGAGGCTTAGAGGTACAGGTTCCTGCAGAGATACTGCTCTGTAAAGAGGTGCACGGGGACAAGTTCCTCTGGAGATAGGGCTATATACAGAGGTTCACAAATACATGTTCCTGTCACGCTAAGGCTGTATAAACAGAGGCTCATAGGCACAGGTTCATGTGGAGATATGGCTCTGTACAGAGGTTCACATATTTAGATTCCTGTGGTGCTAGGGCTGTGTCTACAAAGCCTCACATATGCCTGTGGTGCCAGGACTGTGTTTACAGAGGTTCACAGTTACAGGTTCCTGTGGTGCCATGGCTGGGCTTACAGAGGTTCACAGTTACCGGTTCCTGTAGCGCTAGGGCTGTTGTGTATACAGAGGTTCACAGGTACAGGTTCCAGTGGCGCTATGTCTGTGTGTATAGTTGCGCTCATGTACAGATTCTTGTGGCGCCAGGACTGTGTTTACAGAGGTTCACAGTAACAGGTTCCTGTGGCGCCAGGGCTGTGTGCACAGAGTTTCACAGGTACAGGTTCCTTTGGAGCTAGGGCTGTGTACAGAGGCTTGCATGTACAGGTTCCTGTGTAGACAGGGCTGTGTACAGAGGTTCACATGTAAAGGTTCCTGTGGCGCAAGTGCTGTGTGCACAGAGTTTCACAGGTACAGGTTCCTGTGGAGCTAGGGCTGTGTTCAGAGAATTGCATGTACAGGTTCCTGTGTAGATAGGGCTGTGTACAGAGGTTCACAGTTACCGGTTCCTGTAGCACTAGGGCTGTGTATACAAAGGTTCACAGGTACAGATTCCAGTGACGCTATGGCTGAGTGTATCCTTGCTCACATGTATAGATTCTTGTGGCGCCAGGACTGTGTTTACAGAGGTTCACAGTTACAGGTTCCTGTGGTGCCATGGCTGTGTTTACAGAGGTTCACAGTTACCGGTTCCTGTAGAGCTAGGGCTGTGTATACAAAGGTTCACAGGTACAGGTTCCAGTGGCGCTATGGCAGTGTGTATAGTTGCTCTCATGTACAGATTCTTGTGGCGCCAGGACTGTGTTTACAGAGGTTCACAGTTACAGGTTCCAGTGGCGCTATGGCAGTGTGTATAGTTGCTCTCATGTACAGATTCTTGTGGCGCCAGGACTGTGTTTACAGAGGTTCACAGTTACAGGTTCCTGTGGTGCCATGGCTGTGTTTACAGAGGTTCACAGTTACCGGTTCCTGTAGAGCTAGGGCTATGTATACAAAGGTTCACAGGTACAGGTTCCAGTGGCGCTATGGCTGTGTGTATAGTTGCTCTCGTACAGATTCTCGTGGCGCCAGGACTGTGTTTACAGAGGTTCACAGTTACAGGTTCCAGTGGCGCTATGGCAGTGTGTATAGTTGCTCTCATGTACAGATTCTTGTGGCGCCAGGACTGTGTTTACAGAGGTTCACAGTTACAGGTTCCTGTGGCGCTAGGGCTGTGTGCACAGAGTTTCACAGGTACAGGTTCCTGTGTAGATAGGGCTGTGTTCAGAAGCTTGCATGTACAGGTTCCTGTGTGGATAGGGCTGTGTACAGAGGTTCACAGGTACAGGTTACTGTGGCGCCAGGGATGTGTGCACAGAGTTTCACAGGTACCGGTTCCTGTGGAGCTAGGGCTGTGTTCAGAGGATTGCGTGTACAGGTTCCTGTGTAGATAGGGCTGTGTACAGAGGTTCTCAGTTACCGGTTCCTGTAGCGCTATGGCTGTGTATACAAAGGTTCACAGGTACAGATTCCAGTGACGCTATGGCTGTGTGTATCGTTGCTCACATGTACAAATTCTTGTGGCGCCAGGACTGTGAGTACAGAAGCTCAGCGATACAGCTTTCTGTGGCAATAGAGTTGTGTACAGAAGTTCACAGGTACAGGGCACTAGGACTGTGTATAAAGGCTCAGAGGTACAAGTTCCTGCAGAGATACGGCTCTGTACAGAGGTTCACAGGTTCCTCTGGAGATTGGGCTGTATACAGAGGTTCACAGATACAGGTTCCTGTGGCACCAGGACTGTGTGTACAGAGGCTCAACGATACAGCTTTCTGTGGCAATAGAGTTGTGTTCAGAAGTTCACAGGTACAGGGCACTAGGACTGTGTGTATAGAGGCTCAGAGGTACAGGTTCTTGCAGAGATACAGCTCTGTACAGAGGTTCACAGGTACCGGTTCCTGTGGAGCTAGGGCTGTGTTCAGAGGATTGCGTGTACAGGTTCCTGTGTAGATAGGGCTGTGTACAGAGGTTCACAGTTACCGGTTCCTGTAGCGCTATGGCTGTGTATACAAAGGTTCACAGGTACAGATTCCAGTGACGCTATGGCTGTGTGTATCGTTGCTCACATGTACAGATTCTTGTGGTGCCAGGACTGTGTGTACAGAGGTTCACAGGTTCCTGTGGTGCCAGGGCTGTATGCACAGAGTTTCACAGGTACAGGTTCCTTTGGAGCTAGGGCTGTGTACAGAGGCTTGATTGTACAGGTTCCTATGTAGATAGGTCTATGTTGAGAGGTCCACAGATACAGGTTCCTGTGGTGCCAGGGATGTGTGCACAGTTTTACAAGTACAGGTTCCTGTGGAGCTAGGGCTGTGTTTAGAGGCTTGCATGTACAGGTTCCTGTGTAGATAGGGCTTTGTACAGAGGTTCACAGATACAGGTTCCTGTGGCACCAGGACTGTGTGTACAGAGGCTCAGCGATACAGCTTTCTGTGGCAATAAAGTTGTGTACAGAAGTTCACAGGTACAGGGCACTAGGACTGTGTGTATAGAGGCTCAGAGGTACAGGTTCCTGCAGAGATACGGCTCTGTACAGAGATTCACAGGTACAGGTTCCTCTGGAGATAGGGCTGTATACAGAGGTTCACAAATATAGGTTCCTGCCACGCTAGGGGTGTATATAACGAGGCTCATAGGTGCAGGTTCATGTGGAGATATGGCTCTGTACAGAGATTCACATGTACAGGTTCCTGTGGCACTAGGGCTGTGTGTACAGAGGTTCACAGGTACAGGTTCCTGTAGGGCCGTGGCTATGTACAAAGGCTCAGAGATACAGGTTTCTGTGTTGATAGAGTTGTGTACAGAAGTTCACAGGTACAGGGCACTAGGGCTGTGTGTACAGAGGTTTGCAGGGGCTGGTTCCTGTGGAGATAGGGCTCTGTACAGAGATTCACAGGTACTGGTTCCTGTGTAGATAGGGCTGTGTACAAAGGTTCACAGGTACAGATTCTTGTGGCGCCAGGGTTGTGTGTATAGAGGTTTAGAGATACAGGTTTCTGTGGAGATAAGGTTGTGTACAGAGGTTCACAGGTACAGGTCCCTGTGGAGATAGGGCTGTGTACAGAGGTTCACAGGTACAGGTTCCTGTGGAGATAGGGCTGTGTACAGAGGTTCACAGGTACAGGTTCCTGTGGCGCTATAATGTTTGTACAGAGGTTTACAGGTACATGTTTCTGAGGTGCTAGGGCTGTGTGTTGAGAGGTTCACAGGTACAGGTTCCTGTCGCGCTAGGGCTGTGTATACATAGGCTCACAGGTGCAGGTTCATGTGGAGATATGGCTCTGTACAGAGATTCACATGTATAGGTTTCTATGGAGCTAGGGCTGTGTACACAGAGGTGCAGGTTTGGTGGTGCTAGGGCTGTACATACAAAGCCTCACAGATTCCTGTGGTGCCAGGACTGTGCTTACAGAGGTTCAGTTACAGGTTCCTGTGGTGCTAGAGCTGTGTGCAGAGAGGTTCACAGGTACAGGGTTCCTGTGGCGCTAGGGCCGTGTGTATAGTTGCTCACATGTACAGATTCTCGTGGCAAATACAAGGAGATGATGGACGGAGCACTGAAACTTTTCAGACACTCACCCCCAGTCACAGATCTGGGTTGAATCCATCATCATTCTTTTGCTCACCACGCCACCCCAGTTCAGACCCAGCCATATGCAAATCAGTCTTGACCCTCTTCCTCCTGAGAACAGTCCAGCCCGAACTGCCAAGCCAAGTCTGTGTTTACAGAGGTTCACAATTACAGGTTCCTGTGGCGCCAGGGCTGTGTGCACAGAGTTTTACAGGTACAGGCTCCTGTGGAGCTAGGGCTGTGTACAGAGGCTTGCATATACATGTTCCTATGTAGATAGGGCTATGTACAGAGGTTCCCAGATGCATGTTCCTGTGGTGCCAGGGGTGTACAGAGGCTCAGAGATGCAGGTTCCTGTGGCGATAGGGTTGTGTACAGATGTTCACAGGTACAGGGCGCCAGGGCTGTGTGCACAGAGCTTCACTGGCATAGGTTCCTATGGCACCAGGGCTGTGTGTACAGAGGCTCTTAGGTACAGGTTGCTGTGGCACTAGAGCTGTGTATACAGAAGTTCAAGGGTACATGCTTCTGCACAGATAGGGCTGTGTACCGAGGTTCACAGATACATGTTCCCATGGCGCCAGGACTGTGTGTACAGAGGCTCTTAGGTACAGATTGCTATGGCGCTAGAGCTGTGTTTACAGAGGTCCATAGGTACAGGTTCCTATGTAGATAGGGCTGTCTGTGTACAGTGGTTCACAGGTACATGTTCCGAGGGCGCCAGGGGTATGAGTACAGAGGCTCAGAGATGCAGGTTCCTGTGGAGATAGGGTTGTGTTCAGAGATTCACAGGTACAGGTCCCTGTGGCGCTATAGCTGTGAGGTTCACAGACAATGCTGAATGTGGAGAAAGGGCTGTGTGTACAGAGGCTTACAGGTGGAGTTAGCAAGGGGTGCATACAGCCAAGGGCTTGGCCATGCCCCAGATCTGCCTGCCCTTCTTAACTTTTATCTCTGGCTTGCAGGTCATGCATGGCAGAAGGTAAGAACTATAAATTACAGTGGTACAATGATGGGGTGGGGAAGGGGTGGAAGAGTTAACAAAAGCTTAAAATAGTGACAGAATGGAAGAGAATTGCTTGGAATACAACAGAAAAAATAAGTTACAGGCAACTACAATGAAATAGCTTGAAGGGAGGAAAGAAAAATGAAAATAGAACAGAAAGAAGAAAAGGTAAAAGGAAGTAGGATGGAACATAGTCACAAAAGAAGAATTGAAAGGAGAGGAAGGGGAAAAGAATGAGGGGAGAAAAGAATGAAACTTGGAAAAAGGGGTGGCGGAAAGAAAAAAAGAAAGAAAAATTAGAAGGAAGAAAGTAAACCTGAAAATAGAAGAAAATATTGGAAAGAAGAAATGATAGATGGGTGGAAGGTCGATGGAAGGAAGGTACATGAAGAATTAGCAAATGGGAGGAATTCAAGAAGAAAGAGGGATGAGTGAAGGGGCAAAGGAAGTACAGGCGTTGATAAAACAAGACTGAAAATGGGACTAAGGAACGGAAAGATGGAAAGCAGGAAGAAACATAAAACATGAATAGAAAGAAGCACAGAGAGTTCATAAGACACCTGAAGGAATGGAGAGAAAAAAGGGAAGAATAAATCAGAGAAAGAAAGAAGTCAATGCTGGTAAATGTGCACTTTTTGGGCCACATTCCTTTCAAATCATGCTGTAAAATTCATCATTCTGAAGCGTTTTCCTCTGTGCAACAGTGGCGGTGCGTCCATTAGGGCGCTTGGGCGTTGCCCCACTAATTAATTAGAGGCACTCAAACAAGCCTCGCGCGCGCCGCGCTGTCGCTCACTCACATTTTCGCCCGAGGCAGTCGGCTCAGAAGGGGGCGGGGCAGCAGGAGTTTAGTGCGTGCAAGTGCTGATGACATCGATAATCAGGTGGTCGGCGGAGCGCAGAGCAAGAGTGCGCATGTTCTGTTTAGGGCTGAAAAAGTTTGTGATCAGCCCGAACATGCGCACTAGGCTGCTCATTAGAAGAGCGAGGGTTGTTCCATGCCGCACCCCTCGGTCTCCTAATGAGCGGCAAGTATCACTGCTCAAGCCAATCCTGGCGCTGCTGGAGCAGCATCTGATTGGCTGAGACATACGTGGTACTTGCCAGCCAGCCAGGAGCGAGCGTGGTGACGTCGGAGCCTCAGACTCGTGTTCACTGTTCACAGGGGTGGTTTGTGCTGCTTATTACGGGCCTGCCCTGCCACGCGGTACCCCGGACCCGGTCAGGTAAGTTTATTTATTTTTTGTTTTACCCGGGCCACCCCCCCCGTATTGCGAGCCGCGACAGAGTGAGACATTGTGCAAGTGTATTACAAAGGGGTACAGACTGACCTCTAGGGAACGATAACTTACTGACTAAGCCGGCAGTGTGAGCGAGACCTGCATAGCACAATAACACCAAGTGAATGGCCTCTAGGCACTCCCTGATGAACCGAAAGGTTCCGTGATGTACATAGCAGTTTAATACTGGCTTCAATGTGCTTCCGATTTGAGCAGCTCGGGGCACCGAGGCTCACAGCGCGTGCCCCAATCGCCGTGATTTGCAGACGGCCAGTCAGGATCATAACTCTGAACTCATCCTGGCTCCAAAGCCCCAGCCCAGGTACCAGGTCACTGCCAGCTGTCGGGCAACCAGACCGGGGGAGGAGCTGAAGGGAGTTGGGGGGGGGGGGCTTGAGGAAGAACGCACAGGTAGACGCAAGGACTGAGGCGCAGTCCCAGAATCTGTTTAAAGGTATAGGGTTAGATCCGTAACCTCGGAGAGAAACAAGAACACACCCCATTGAGCCTCTCTGGTCTACCAACAGACCCCCACCTCCCTCCACACACATCTACACGAGATCCGATCATTGCACCCCACAAAAGCCATACCCGTTCTGATCCCACAGGGGTGTCCAGCGCCCGTCAATCCCAGCTAAACTCATGCCCGGTGAGTATGGACACAGCCCCACGCCAGAAATGATCATGCGCTGTCCGTCTTTCTGTGTCCATTCTTCCTTCCGTGTGTCCGTCCATCTGTTTATCTCAACTCCCATCCAGCTGTTTACATGTCTATCCATCCCAGGCTGCTCACTTCAATTAACCCCGTGCATAAAGGGCCTGGGAGGTGATGGGGGATGGGTGTGTAAGAGGCCGCTCGAAGTTAGTTTTACCGGTACAGAACAGCAGGCAGGCCAGGTGTCCACTAAAATAAACGTAGACGATATTCGAAGTCCAGAGCAAATTATACAGCCTGCCAAAAAGGAGCCTAAAATGTACGTTCATCAGGAGCTTGACAAAGTTGGTGGCCCTCTATAAAACGGGCGTAAGCGAGTGGGACACACAAAAGATTCAATCAATCAAAGATCTTTATTTCGGCTAATCAGCCATAAAAGTACAATAAAAATTTTTAAAACAAACTTTTTTAGAGAAATTTAAGATTGGTTACACTTATGATCGGGATAATGAAAATAAAAAGAACATTTGTAAGACAAATATATAACAAATGGACATCATTACACCTCATCAATAAGAAATCAATCATCATCCCCAAATTCCAGGTCATCACCTAGGTTAAAACTAGACTATGAATCCTCTAATATCAAAAGTATTTAATATAGGTTAAAAACGATAAAGAGACTTGATAATGTCTAATCTTATAATAGTTTTAAAAAACAATTGAGGGAAGCTTTCCTAGATGAGAGAAGAAGCAAAATTTCTCTTTTTTTTTTTTTTTTAAACTTTGTGCAAATATGCTAATTTGTCTAAAAAGAAAGTGAAACTGGGTTATTTCCCAACTCTTGCGTCTTAATAATATTTCTCCGTATATTCCACATTGCAAAGAGGTATCTTGAGGTGACAATTACAAATAGAGGCTGCAAGTCATATTTTAGAAGCCTGAACACTTCAACATAATGTCTAATCCCCAGGTTCCTACAAAGCTGGAGAATCCACTTAGACCTCGCATTCCTGTATGCGGGGCAAAAGAGGATAACATGAAGCTCAGTTTCTTCATTATAGGTACACCCCGGGCATTCTTGGATTCTAGCACCCTTCCATTTGTTGGTAAATGCACGTAACGGGAGCGTCCCATGCCTAAATTGTAAGTATAGTTTCCTAGCCATGGGGAAGTGGATACTATCCAGGACAGGCTCAAGAATGTATTGGTGTTTAATGTCCAAAAACCTGGACGTCAAGGAGGAAGAAGCTGAGCACTGAAAAATCAAGGCTAACTTGAAATTTTTAAAAGCAATTGTAAGAGATTTTTTTGGGATAGCTGAGCAGGTCACTTCAGGAGTTGTCCACATGTTAGCCCAACCCATTTGGTGGCACGTGTTCCTAATGTAAGTCAACCACGGTATGTTACCTGCTCCCAAGATAGACATAACATCCTGTAGTTCCTCCCTATATGGTTGTAGCTCGGGCGTACTCCAAAGGCGTCGCCAAAAATGGAGAGGACGAGAGGCAATTTGATCGGCTATTGGATTAATACCCAGGTCCATCCTTAATGGGGTTAAGGGAGTACTCATGGGAAGCCCTGTCAGCTGTCTGATGAAAGTATTCTCGGTTTTTGTAAGTAAATTTGTCGGGCAGTGGCCCCAAAGTTCAGCACCGTATAGTGAGGCTCCCTCGCTTGGATTTTATAAATTTCTACTGGGGGAGCTAGTACTTTATGAGTGCAATTATTAAATACTTTTTGATTCCCCCTATTGACTGAGTCAATTTAAGATTAGCTCTCTTAACTTGAGTCCCCCACTCCATCTTGTCGTTGAGTGTGAGACCCAAGTAGTCAAAAATAGATACTCGCTCAAGTTGTCTACCATCCAAGCGAGGGTGCAGGCAATTTCTAGAATTAACTCCAAATACCATATATTTGGTCTTCTGGAGGTTAATCTCCAAGTCTCTTCTCTTACAGAAGAGACTAAATTCGTTCAAAACCCGCTGCATACCCATTGGCGACTTTGATAGTAGCAACGTGTCATCTGCAAACATTAGGGCTGGCATTTTGCGATTGGCTAGCCTTGGGGAATCGATCTCTTTAACTGAAAGCAAGGTTTTCACTAAACCGTTCAAGAAGAGGGAGAACAGGGTCGGAGCCAGGACACAACCCTGTCTCACCCCCTTCTCAACCGGAAATGGAGCTGACAGCTCCCCATGCTTGCCGTATCTAATCCTAGCATAAGTGCCTTCATGTAAGCGCTTCAGGAGATGACATAAATATACTGGGGCTCCCATATCGCGAAGAAGGGCCCATAGTTGATCGCGGGGACCATGTCAAACGCGGATTTGAGATCCACAAAAGTTAAGTAAAGGGTACCACCACCCAGAATAACAGTTTTCCAATGGATCAACTGCAACCTGAATAACTGATCCATTGTTGATATTTTAGACCTAAATCCGGCTTGTAGTGGTGTTAAAACTGCCGTCTCATCCATCCAGGATTGCAGTCGACCCAAAAGAACACGAGCAAATAACTTTTGGCTGACATCAATGAGACTTATTGGTCTATAATTTGCTGGGTCTAATGGAGAGCCTTTTTTAAAAATGGGGATAATTTCTGCCCCTACCCATGTTGATGGAACAGCCATACCACACAAGATGGCATTAAATAGAGTTTGTAGATAGGGGGCCCAAACCACTTGTTCATTTCTAAAAAGATCACCAGGGATCCTGTCCAACCCTGGAGCCTTATTGGGAAGTAGTTTGGACAATGCCAATAAGACTTCTGCCAGTGTGCACAGAGGTGGGGGATGCTCTTTAGTGGCAATTTCATGGGAATCGAGGACCCTGCTATCTTGATCTCTATCTTTATCACTATCTTTAGATTTTGAATATAAAACTTTAAAATGGGATCTCCATACTTCCTCCCCCAAATTTGGTTCCAAAGCCGTATTACCTTCCAACTTCCCTGTTTTGACTAAGGTCCAAAAAGATCTCATGTCCCTTGATTCTAACGTCTTCTTAATCGCGTCCCATCTGTCAATTTCCCATTCTGCTTTTGCTGCCGCCAAAATATTTTTATAATGCGCTCTAGACTCCTTGATACCCAGACTGTTGCCTTCCCTGATCTTTAATGTCAGGGCGCATTTAGCTGCCCTGCACGCCTTGTTATACCAAGGATTTCTACCTTTCAATGCAGAAGTGGCAGGGCTCCTACCATTGTAAAAAAACTCAGCAAGGGTTGAAACTAGATCTTGATGATTCTTACCTAATGCCAAGAAGATTTCTAGAGGATCACTGTTTTCAAAATTTGAAAAAGCGGCAACTAGGTGTGGAATAATACAATTGTACATAGCAGCCATTTTTTCCGGGGCTTGCACAATTGTTGCCCAGCGTATTCTTCTGCCCCCTTCAATTGCTATTAAATTCAAGGGAGGTTGGTGCCTCACACCAAGGGCCCCTATGTTTTGTGGTTGCTCTAAGGTTAGGACCAGTGGGTTGTGATCGCTCTCACATCTAGATAAGACCGAAAAACTGCGAATTCTGTGCCATAACTCAACATCAACTAGGATATAATCAATTATGGAGCCCTGTCCGGGTTTCTCAAAAGTAAAGTTGCCCGGACTATCACAGGGAAAGCGACCATTGCATGCCCTAAGCGAGTGGCTAAGTGTCAAGGTATTCATTTGGAGGACAAGAGGGGTCCACCCTCTTATCTGGTAGGTGTTACATTCCGGAATTGACCAAACGGAGTCTTCCTCACTAGTGATGTTAGGAGTCATGCCAGAAAGAGGCTCAAAATGGCAATTAAAGTCACCTCCAATTATTACTTTAGTGGAGTTGGATATAGTGGGAAGAAATAGAAGAAGGGAATCTAGAGTAGGTGAAGTGAGCCCATGCCTCACCGGACGAGAGTAGATGTTAATAATGGCCAACTTAGGAAGATTTTCGATTGAAAGAAGGACACATAGAATATCTGGTGAGAACGTGTCTATCAACTTAATCGTACAACCTAGATGGGTACCGACCCAAGTACATAGGCCTCCAGATGGTCTCCCCTGGGCCCCCGAACAGCT
This sequence comes from Calotriton arnoldi, assembly GCA_963921515.1. NCBI lineage: Eukaryota > Metazoa > Chordata > Amphibia > Caudata > Salamandridae > Calotriton > Calotriton arnoldi. The sequence goes on along the minus strand of CAWUFW010000911.1, from coordinate 2,310,539 downwards.
GGAATGGAGTAAGTAGCATACCCTACCCTATGCAGAGCTGTTGTGGCCCATGTTTCTTGGAAGAGACATACCCCATTGGATTCTACAAATTCTCCCCAGTCCGGGAGGTCCATTTTGGCGGCTAAACCCGCTATGTTCCAGGACAGAATTTTAAAACTCTGCTCAATATCTACAGGTCCTGGAGGTGTAATCAAAAGGTCCCTCTCTGTTAGCAGATCTTGATGTTGAGTCACTTCTTGACTCAAAAGGCTATTACCAATGGCCCTAGGTGGACTAGAGGGGGCACATAAGATGCTGGACCGTGAGGTGATTACCTGGTGTATTCCCGTAAAATGACCCGGGGAGCTAAGTTGTTTCCCGTTGCATAGTCATTAGGGACAGATGTGTCATTACTTAAACGCTCTAATCTCTCTTGGAGTTGGGGCTTGTGTCTACGGGTGCCTATGCAGGAATGTTGTGTGGAATGCATGGTTAGTCAATCAACCAAATCTAGGGGACTGTACCTATTACTAACAGGGATGGGAAAGAAAGGTGTTAAATTAGAAATCCATCCCCTACTTTGTACACTACTTGGCTGGGCCTTTGATTCCCATTTCTTATACACACTTCCTATTCTCTCTGGCAAGGGACTGGGAGGGTAAAAATAGCCCAAAGGAAGGGTCTGGATGGCACTACTCATCCCGCGTTGGGACCATTCGAAGATGTGCTGGGTCACCCGACTGTCTCTAAAATTGACCAACACACAGTCTCCCTTGATGTCTTTCTGTCTCTGTCCCACCCAGCCAACCCTACGTGTGAATAAAATTTCACTATGTGTATGAAGGGGAAGGGGTCTATTTTCATTAAGCCAATGAGTAACTTTGTTTTTTAGGTCTGGATAAGTCTCCACGTATCCTGGATCTAGCCTTGGAACACCTGCAAGCACGACAACATATGGGGTAGAAGCAGGTGGTAGGTCGATACATGGCAGTGATAAGTTGGAATCCCTTTGATTTAGTTGGAGTGAGTTATCTTTATTATTACTCTTGGTATTACTAAGTACATGGTCAGTTAATGGACCAAGTTTGTTAGTCGCCACCTTGGAGCCTCGTGTTCCATCAGTTGTATTTTGTATCCTGTGCTGAGGTGGATCAGAGCCCTGCTGTTGTTGAAGTGAAGAGATAGACTCTACACGGGCAGATGATTGGGCTAGAGATACTAATGGTGCTTGACCTATAACAGAAGGGGGCACGGTTGCTACAGATGGAATTTCTAGATTTGGATGAAGTTGGAGGGATCTTTCAGGGATCTGGATTTCTGGTAGCTTAGTGGCATGCCAAATGGCCTCGACTTTATTACCCCAAGACGTGACCAAGGAGGACAGCCTGTCAATACGTGTCAATACTAGTTCAAGCTCATATTTAATAAGTAGTTCAAAATGGGTTTTGAGCTCTTCGATCGAATTTTGGGCCCATGATGGCGCCTCCGTAAGGGTTTTGCTCCTGTCACTACGTACATTGGTTTTGGAGTTTTGAATGAGCGCCACCTCAGGTAGTAAGTACCCTTGTTTCCCTCCCTTTTGATTTTTATTTTTTCGGTATGGGCCCTTTTTTCTTTTAACAACCTCCCTTATAGGTGTTTTCTTAGGAGATTCCCTAACTAAGTCTGCTTGTGCAGACGGAGGTTCTATGATAAGTGGGGAATCTAGAAGTTGATGGGGATTTGGGGCAATAAGCTCCGAGTGGGCAGAGAACCTTGGAAGAGTCGGTGTTAAAGAGAGGCGTCTTTCAGTTCGTTCAATTTCACTAGAAACAACACCTAACGCATGCTGCAGCATTTTATCTATCGCTGTGGGTTTAGGTGTCAATGAATGAGTTTGGGTTTTCTGCCTAGTATTTGGCTTTGTTAAAGGGGCAGTGACCTTTCCCATGTTAATTTCACTTAAAGGGAAACCCAAATCCAATTTGCAGTGAACAGTTATGGACAAATATATGAGTACAGTAGAACCACGATTTGAGACAATGATTAAAGCTTGTCCTTACTTTTCTTTCAGTAGTCCTGTGGGCCCAAACGAAAACAATAGAACACTTAGATAGCATACATGAATGGACAGAAACTAAACACACATATCTGGGTAAATAACAGGGGGTGGCCCGACCCGGCCTCGATCGGTCTCGGACGGGCTTAGACGGGCCCGCCCTTGGTCCGGGCTCGTCCCGCGCGTCCCGCGACGCGGTGGTAGAGGCTGCGCTATAAGCGCGTTGGACACGCCTCCCCTCACTCGCGGCAGCTGCGTGATGGTGCGGTGCACTCTGGAGGTTGAAGTCCTCCCCAGGTGTAGTGGTGGATTTCTAGAGCGTTGAGGAGCAGCACTGTAGCCCCTGGGACCCTCGTCCCACCAGGGGTCTACCTCCGTGAAAGGGGACAGGAGCAGCAGATGGACGGCAAAGGAAAAGAAAACAGCAGAAGTCACCCACGCCACGGGGGTAGAGGCTGCGCTATAAGCGCGTTGGACACGCCTCCCCTCACTCGCGGCAGCTGCGTGATGGTGCGGTGCACTCTGGAGGTTGAAGTCCTCCCCCAGGTGTAGTGGTGGATTTCTAGAGCGTTGAGGAGCAGCACTGTAGCCCCTGGGACCCTCGTCCCACCAGGGGTCTACCTCCGTGAAAGGGGACAGGAGCAGCAGATGGACGGCAAAGGAAAAGAAAACAGCAGAAGTCACCCACGCCACGGGGGTAGAGGCTGCGCTATAAGCGCGTTGGACACGCCTCCCCCTCACTCGCGGCAGCTGCGTGATGGTGCGGTGCACTCTGGAGGTTGAAGTCCTCCCCAGGTGTAGTGGTGGATTTCTAGAGCGTTGAGGAGCAGCACTGTAGCCCCTGGGACCCTCGCCCCACCAGGGTCTACCTCCGTGAAGGGGGACAGGAGCAGCAGATGGACGGCATTCGCCAATCCAAGGGGTTTGAAGGATGCTGTTGGGGTGACTGTGTTTGTAGAATCAATGAAATTAAGAGACGCACAGAAGATTCCAGACAATATATTGCTGAGCTCCTTCCAGGCTTTGTCAACATCAGTGACTGAATCCTGGAACCAGACCCAGAGTTCTGCCCCCGCTGGAGCTCCTAAGAAAGGTTGTCCCCATGCACGTGACCTCCAGAAGCCATGAGTAAAGGACAAATGCAACTCTCGAATAGGAAATTTGGAGATCACCTGGCCCAGCACCTTCGGGAACAGTCTATAGTGAAAAACTCTCCGCTGCTGCAGGTCCCAATCCCAGCGGCTCCTGAACTGGAAAGTTGCTGCGATGTCCCCGGAGCTCTCAGTGGGGTGATGAGCAGCTCTTCCTGCAGTTCGTCTGCAAAGTCCGTATGAGGTGGGGCGGATGTCCTCAACTAGCACAGCTGGCAGCACTGATACGGGGGAATCTATCGCGGACTTTCAGCCTCGTGCGCTATCCTCCACTAACAGATGACAGCTCCCCCAAGAGCCGCGGCCCCCTTGCTTACGGTACCTACTGCCTACTGCACACTGACAGCAGACCGGAGGCCGGAGGTGCACACAGCTCTTCTCGCTGCCGGTTTTTACCGGCTTTTGGCTCACCGTAGGCTCACTGGTGGCTGGTGGCTGTTTCTTTTTCAATGAACAGCTCACGGCCGCGGGGGGCCTCAAACGAACTCTGCCTTTAGGTTTAGGGGCTTGGCAGGACTGGCAAGATAAATTCGCCAAGGAAAAGCGAAAAGCGAAGGGCGAGTGGCGTTCGCTACCACCGCTCTCAGAATGCGGCGTTCTCGGCGGGAACAGGAGCGAAAACCTGGACTGGAACGATTGCTGAATTCATTTAAGAGGTTATCTCAAAGAAACTGCAGAGAAATGCTGCTTGACAGACTCGAGCAATAATGACTGCAATAACGAAAATATTTTAAATAAAACATCAGCGTTTCCCCCATTGCCATCCTAATGGAGGAATAAACCGGGAACAGAGGTGCTGGGTAAAGGGGGCCAATAAAATCAATAAGGTGAATGCTCTAGCTGGTGTCTGTCACACATTTACAACTACTGTGGGTGCTGAACAGCAACTGAATTGAAAAGTAATACAAACATGTGCAGTATCACGGGGTAGCTGCTGTTCTGCCAGTTAGACAGTGTGCACACAGGGCTGAGTGGCAGGGTTTAGCGATACATCCCCAGCCGCCTCTTTTGAACAGGAGAGCAAAGTTCAAGTCTCGGCGTTAGCTCAACCATCCTGTGACTCTGGGCAAGTCAATTAATGACCCTGTGCCTGAAAAATAAATCAGGCCTCTTTCAATGTAATGTGTTCTTTTAAAGTGCTCCAATACCTTCAGATCAAGAATGTGCAGTATAAAACTGTAAATATGTTTATTATATATTGTTATATATATGCATGCAGATATGGTAGGTTAATGTAGGTGGGTAGGCCCTGTGAATGTTCTGTTCCTGAACATAAACCACAGCGCAGAATTTCTCATGAAGATACATGTGCAATGTGCAGTTTGTAAAGAGATGTCACGCAGAACTGCTCTGACAAGGCCAAAGAAAGCCTATGCCAAATGTCTTTGTTGCTTGTGTTCCTGTTCAGAGGGGTTGTGATATGGTTAAGTTCGCTGGAGTGCAAACAGGACAAAGCAAATAGAGTGGGGATAATACTAGCCTTGTTTGCTTTTAAAATAACCCATTGTCAGTTTTTATGTTAAACCAGAGATCAGTACTTTCTAAACAAAAAGAGGCGTTTTCAAGATGTCCTGCATTAAAGCAAGTTAATGATGCAGAAAAAACCATCTAAACATGACAAAAACCTTAGCTGTGGCACTGCACAGTTGCACACTAGAGTAACTGCTGAACATATTTAATGCACTAAGGTACGAGGCAGTCTTTAATGCTTTTAAATAATGTAATAATTCAAGACTACAGGTTTAGAATTGTTTTATAAACCTTGTTGTCTCACAAAATTCTTTATTGAAATTAGCTTTAATATGCCCCATTTGCAAAAAAATTCTCACAGGGAGAAACCCACTTAATTCCCCTCACTATAGTCGAGCTTGCTCGCTTCACTTGTTACGTAAAACTCATCCCTGACTTTTACGCCCCACTACTTTGAAAAATCACCAGCCGCCACTGCTGTGCAATAATGCATACTATCTCCTTAATAGAAAGGGTCGGGATCGCTAACTTTGCTGGGACATTTCGTTCCATGTGGCTCAAAGTGGGGGGTATTTTATGTTTCTGGCAGCTCCCTTGCACGCAGCTGTTCTTCATTGAATGAGGACCTGCGGCGCCATGTGTCCCCGGTACACGGACAGGCCTTGCGTTCCTCCCTCGTGGTCGCTCGCGGGGCTGACTCAGCCTGTTTCCAGCTCGGCTCTTGCTGCAGATGGAGGTTGGGGGGAGTCTGCAGAGAAGAGGGCGGGGCGCAGGAGGATGGAGGAGAAGGGGCTGTGCGGAGAGGGTTGTATGAGAGGAGGCTTGGAGAGGACAACATCCTGTCAGCGCTGCAGGTGCGCGAGGCCCGCGTCAGCTGTATCTCCAGAGTCCATCGCAGTCTCTTCAGTTATCTCCACAGTGAGGGCCCGCCCGCCTTGAGGGCGGAGTCTTCCTGCGTGTCGGGGGAGCTGAGGCGGTTAGAGGGAGCGAGGAAGGGATAGAGGGGGAAAGTAAAGGGGCGTGACGTGAGGAAAGAGTAGAGGGGAAAGGTGTGAGGATGGGCAAAGGAGGTGAAAGAATGGAGGCGGGGTTGCGATGGTATTGGAGAAAGGAGGCAGAGAAGAAGGGCGAACACAATCGGGGAGATTAGTGAATTAACGATACGGAGGGAGGTGGGAGACCGATAAGAGATGGTAGAGGTCAGAGAAGCGAGGGCAGAGAGAGCTGGGCGGACAAGGACGGCGCAGATGTACATGGAAAGAGAGAAGGGAAGGGTGGGTCGAGATGAAGAGTGGGGTGCAGAGCACGGGTGGGGGTCGTGATTCTGCACGGAGGGTTGACTACAAATCCCACCTGCCACCTCATAGGTATTGCATCCGCACCCCTGTGACTGTTGTCAGAGGAGACCAGTCGCAAAAGCCAATACATCTATGATGCATGTTTAGAAACCAGCCTGAGAGCGTGATGCTGCGGCCCCGTCTGTACCCTTGACACTCTTTCAAACTGTCCTCCTCGAGCAAACAGACGCCTCCTCTCCGGTCTCTCGGCCGCGCAGCCCGCTTTAACCTTCTGTTCCCGTTCGTCACCCAGACAGTGATGCATCGTCTCCCGCCAGCCAGCGGGCCAGCCTCTTACCGCGAGCCGCTCTGCCCGGCCTGACCCCTCTGTGCGGCCCACGTGTGGACCGAAGGAGACCAGCTTTTCTAGTTCGTGTTCGGTCTCGTGCCCTTCTCCCTGCCCCTCCTTTCTGTGATGCCGGTCTCCAAGAAACATCACCGTCTCTCGCTGAAGCTGCCCGAGAAGCTATCCGCGATTCAGAGCTGCAGAAATGTCTTCCAACAACCGTTTCTACCCAACCTGCATGGCTGACTGTGCACAGAACACGATGTGAACACGTGTGATGCAGTGACACTTACAGGGCCTTGTCAGCAGCCCCAAAGGGCCCAAAGAGGGAGAACAAGAGGCAATTACTAAGTCGATCATTGAGGAGGCGAACTCGGTCATTGACTAGGCAAGCCCCACTAGTTGTTGCTTCCACAAATGATGCAACCATGAGATTATGTAGTAATGTAGGGTGCAAGAACAAGATCACTAGATGTGATTCCTTTCCAATGCCCAGGTTTGGTCAAACAGGCCCTTCACATTGTGTATCTCTGCCATGGATCTCACAAGGAGGAATGGAGAGGTGAAAATGATGGGGAGGGCTTAAGTTGGGCCTGCCTTCACTTGCCCCTATTCTTCTTTGAGGATCCATCATGCGCTTTGTCATATGGAGCGCTTCAGGGTTCTAGAGTTTAAAGAACTTGATGCTGGTCATGTTGGGTCCTCGCACCCAGGCATACCTGAATTACTTTGCCATGTTCTTTCCTGACTAGGGCTCCCACCTGGAGAACAGTCATATTGTGCTACCCTGGGTAAAAGGTGAAGCATTGCCTGTTAGGGCAAAGATGTGGCAGTTTATCCTGGGTCATGTGGGGGACCAAGGTAAGCTGAAGCTTTTGTGGGCGAAGGTTAAGGCTATCACACCCTGCCCTGTGCCTCATGCACAGAAATAGGTTAGTACATTCCTGGGCATTGCCAGTGCCAGACAAACAGACTTGCATGTTACCGCGTACGTACATGCTGGGAAAGACTCCGGTCCTTTGACGAACGGATAATTTCCCCCGATGAAGGGCTTGTCGCGAAATGCATTGGGATTTGTTCAACAAAACGAAAAACTAATTTACGCTTCTATGTGTGACTACCCAACACGATGAACGTGAAACATGAAATAATGATCAAATGAATAATTTCATGCAAAAACCAAGATGATGTGAATGATTATAATTATTGGATATAATTTACCCAGGAGTGCTAAGTGGGGACGTTGTTCTTGATTTAGACAACACAGACTGTGTTTATTTAGATTTCACGCCCCTGATCAGAGGGCGGTACCCACCGGCACCCTACACTAGGTTTACTTAAAAGAGAAGAAACACTATTCGCTCATAAGAGCGTGCCAAAATTTAACTATTGTCCTTTGCATTGCCAGTGGTCACCTGTGGGTTTATGCCAGGCATTGGGATGGTTTGAAAATCTCAGAGGGGGCTGTGTAAAAAGAAGATGACCAGAGGAGTTCATCGGAGCTTGCCTATCAGCAGAGGCTGGGACCTCACAAAACGATGTCCCAGGCTCCTGTAACGGCATGTTCTGATCTGTGAAAAGCCTTCATCATCCAGGGAGACGCTTCAGACATTGTGGTTGAGACTGTCTCCGGTCATAGAATGGAAAAGACAAACCCATTGTGCATCAGTCAGTCTGCAGCTGAAACAGGATGTTTGGCCGTGCCTTGGGTTGTATTGATTCAGCAGTCATACATCTAGGATACAGTTTTCATTGTCCATCATGGCTGCCATCGTCTCATCTGACGACACTCACTGTGATACATACACCAGCAAGAAGCCCTTGAGGTTGTACAGGTGTGTGACGAAGAAGAATGTCAATGCTGAGAACCTGGGTCTCCACGGGGGTACCCTGAGTTTAGGAGCCATGCTGTGGTCAGGCCTTTGCTGAGACCTTTAAGGAAGATGTGATGAAAGACCTGTAATTGAGAAGCCTGAATCTTTTTCTGCATTGACAGACAGCCTTCCTGCCAGAGAAAGACTTGCACCTTTGCTCTATTGTATATTGTATTGTATTCTGATTAGATTAATATAGCGCTTACTACTCCTGATGAGGAGTTGAAGTTTTTTAATGTGACTAGCACACTACACCTGGACCCTAGTTTAGTGGTTAATCCAGTGTTTTTTGTTTTTCATGTTGGTTACTGGGATTAGTCTTTTGCTCTCAAGAAAATCAATCCATGCATTTACCACAGGTCCTTGGTGGTAAATTTGAACAATAGGCATTAGGTGTGATCATTAGTGGGGGCCATGTGAGTTCATGCTTGTTGTTGGCAATCAATAGGCTAGGTTTCAGTTGCATGGATATGGTTTCATCTTTTGAGTGCATGCCTTCTGTGCGGGGTTGGGGGAGGGATTGACCAGATTCTAGGCCATGATAACCTGAGCCAGAGGACAAAATGGCTCAATCACAGAGGGGTGTTGGAGTGGAATGGTGCTGCTGTGCTGTTGATGCATATAGAAGGAACTGAGTATTTGACTTTACATTTCAGGAACTCTGGGGATGGCTTGAATGGTAATACGCTTATTCTGTCTCTTACGGGTGATGCATTGATCCTCTCAGAGTCATGGTATTTATTCATGGTTTTGGAATACCCTGTACTTGTACATTATTTAGTTGTTAACAGTATACGTGGACATCAAGTGCCCTCCCTCTCTGCTTCCCTTGAAACTCGTTCCCTGCTCTCTCCAAGGCCAAATAATTGCATTTCACATTTATGGAACAACGTGGCTTTCGTACTGATCTACTGCACCTCAGCTGTATGTGCACCATCTGTATGGTTTCTTTTTGTATATTATCAGACTTCCCTTCCTTAATTGATTGTTGTTACTTTTTGGCAATCTTTCTGTTTGACTGCTGGGTGCAGAGCTGTTTGTGTCATTACCTTATTTAAACTAGTTCTTGATTACTGATGTTATACCGGAGCAGACTATGTTTCACAATAAAAACACACTGCAGCAAATAAAAATAAACTATGGGAATTCTGGATCCTGCTTATGTTGAGATGGTGCATAAAAGTTACTTGTACTGCTCAACCGCCATTTTGAAGCCTGTAACCCATGTCTTGAGGAGACAACGTAGCAACCAGACGCTACAAGACGTGAGGCAAGACTGCCTACTTTGTGGTTAGGATTCCGTCCTGAGCTCCCCTATGTAGCAGAAGGGTAAGGGAGGCCAAGACACACTTCTTCCATGCCCACTGGCTGATCGGGCCCAGTGGTGCTTCGTCTGGGATCTTTTCTCGCAGAAGAGAGCTGCTGGCGGTATAGAGTACTGGGAGGGAGGAGGAGCGAGAAACTGCTTCTTTCCCACTCATACCTGTTGCATCACATATGTTCCACATGAGTGTATCCAGAATAGATAGACACAGGCCTTCCAGCACAGAAGTGTCCTGCTGGATCAGAAGTGTCCGGCTGCTCATATAGACCCCGACTCTCTGTTTGTCCCAGTCTCAGAATAATATGTCAGACACCTATTGAACAACAGATAAACACCAGTGTCAATTAAACAGGAGATACCCAATGACGGGGGTGATAGAGACTTGATAAGATAGATGCGGCCAGCCACTGAATGCCTGCATCTGGCTCTCTATCTATTGGTTGCTTATGTAGTGAGTGAAATCCACACTTTTATTTATTCTTAAATATTTCTATTACTGAGCGTGAGCTTAGCCATACTGGCTATCAGAGAATTGTACGAAGCAGGGGAAAGAAAAGACCTTTGTTGAAGGCCAGTGTGGGCTTAAAGAGAGGTTAAATCCAGATATGCGTTAAACCCCATGCCATGCCTTTAAATGGATATCTAGTTTATATAGTCCCCAAAATATACAGTGTGCATATTTTCAATGGCTTAGTTGATGCCCATAAAGTTCCTATAACAGATTAGCTGTCAGACCAGAGGAAGCTAAGATGCCACTCCCTCCACAGGACAGCTTTGAAAGGTCAACCTTAACATGCCTCCTAGACGTACACGAGGTTGGGATGCCCCTAATCAGACGAAACCACAGGGAACCTTTAAGGGTAACCAACTAGATTCCGGCAGGTGACTGGCACTTTGCGATGCCTTGTCCAGGTAATTCAGCTCTGGTCAGTGCTTGTCGGCAGCCATGTTGCCAAGAGGTTCTTTGCAAAGACAGTGCGTTTACATCTGCATCTTTGTTATTATAAGGAAAGGAGGTGTGTTACATCTATGCCATGTGTCCCTGCTCAACCAGTATGAGTGATGATGGGTGCGTGGAACCTTGCATGTAGATTGTTGGCTGTGTGAGTGAGTTGGGTCTGGAGGCTGAGCAGAGAAGTCCTTGCTCCTGGTGGGGTGTCTATTGACCAACTTACATCCTATATACGTCTTCCCCATGGAGCATACTTGGAAGTATGTAATAAAGAAGTATCCTATATTTTCTGGTGAGTCCTGCATCTTGACTTCAAAAATACTTGAATTATAACACTAGCAACGAGTTTGGAGAAGACCCTGTGTGCACAGAAGGAGGAGAAAGCAGAGTATCTAATGGAAAGGAAGCCTGGAGCTGCTGGACACCTCAGCAGAGTCTTTTTACACCAGGCAGCTTCAGATGAAGCTCATGTGTAAGAAAATTAACAGTAGCCAATCGAGGATCAGGAGAATAGACCTGCTGCAACAAGGAGCAAAAATTGCAGTGGTCAAGTGGTCAAGGAAGCCCATTAGAAAGAACTGGTGCACGCAGACGCTCCGGCTCTTGAAGAAACTTGTGAGGATAAACTTGACCAAATGACTCTCCTCTGAGGAGGACGTACTGCAGCTCAGCAGTGTAAGGTGTTCCTGAGGAGGTCTAAAGTAGCTGTGACAGAAGGAGAGTAAAGATTAACTTTGAAGTGACGTGGAGTGAGAGTATGTATGGAGGTTGCTGTAAAGAACCAGGGAGCGTTTTTACGAGGTTGACAGGACATCCATCTATGTACAGAAACCAGTATACAGCCCACGAGCAGCTGATGGCTTCAAAGGCCTGCTGAGAGACTAATTACTTCAGCTGTTTTTCGCTCCCATTTATTAAATCGTGTCAATGTCTGCCGAGAGGATTATGGTACAGTTTACAGTTTGTTTTCCTTGGCATTTACTAATTTTTTTTATTTAAGTTACACCAGGAGTCAAACAGTACTTTATGCACAAGGCTTACTTTTTTATTTTTTAAATGTGCCATCTGAGTCTAAAGTGCGTAATTAGTGCATGTGGAGCACGTCATGCCCAGGGGTGGGCAGAACTTGTGGAGTTTTTACTCAGCGGAATTCCGCGGAGTTACATAAAAACTCAACGAGATCCCGCGAGCGGCAGAATTTTGGTATGTCGCGCTGCTTGCATTGATTTTTTGCACTAGAAGCTTGTTTCACGCTTTACAATCGACATGAACAGCACCATGCAACACGCAAGAGAGCGCCTCTTCTTTCTGACACTTGAGTAGATTTTCTACTCAAGTGGAAGCTTTCTCGACGCAAAAGTTAGCGACCTGCCACGACTGCCCAAGTTGAGAAATCATGCCGGGTCTCGTCCTAGAGCTCAATTTTCCCACACATGCTCGGCAACTTTACTTTGGTGAGCCATGCACAAGAAACATTCTGCCACGCGGAGGTTCACGGAAGAGTGGGTAAAACTCTGCGAACTCTGCCGGCCGAGTGGAGGTTTCCACTCTCCCCACTCATGGCAAGTACAACTCTGACAACAGCGTATCAGCTATCCAATTGCCACCCGGGCCTTACAGTTGGAATACGTCAGTTGCGCCAGGTTCATGCTACATACAACAAGATGTGAAAGCTTAAGTTTCTCTTTACAGAATGTTCTGATACAGCTCCAACAAAATTAAAGAACAGAGATATGCTTTGGATGTAACTTGCACATTGCTCCACATTGCTCCTGACAGGAAGAACATTTTAGTCACATCAAAGGTATCCTTTGCCAGGAGTTGGATGTAGGACAATCTGGGCTTCTTAGTTTAGCATTTAATGTTACTATCAAGTCTGTCACCTCACACGCTGGACGTCGGAACATCGTTTATTTTGGGACGGACGCCTCTGCTTCCAGTATCGGAAAATTAGGAACTGCTAAACCTTTATGTCTAAATGTGTGTTTATGACTGTTCTGTTGGCCTGCTGAACAAGCATTTGCAATGCAATAGGTCTCGCATTTGCGAGAGTTTGAGCTATTGGCATTGTAAATCACAAAGCCTTTTATTTATGTCTTTTGAAAACCTGCAAGCGGCACGTAAACACCCACTTTGTACTTATAGTCCTTGCTTATGAGAAGCAGGGCTGGCAGTAACTATGCCTCTTTTGCTGCCAGCCTTGCTTCTTCTTAGCAAGGACTAGAAGTACAAAGTGCGTATTTACGCACTGCTTGCAGGTTTTTTAAAACACAAATAAAAAAGGCATTGTCATTTACAATGCCCATAGCTCAAACTCTCGCACATGCAAGACCTATTGCATTGCAAATGTTTTTTTTTTTTTTTTTAGTGTACACACACATAGTACCCAACTGCCTTGAATAGTGCTGTGTATTTGTGTATATGCTGTAGGCCTAAATATAATCTGAGCACCTATCCCGCACATCTCTTTCTCCATCATTCTGCTTGGCGTTGCATCCTAAGACAAGCGCACCTCTCAGGTCACTCAGAAATGACATAGGATCACAACAATTACAATACTCTGTCAGCCATGCCCCACCCCCCCCCCCCCTTCCGTGTTGCGTGCTACCTTTCAGAATGTGTGCTTTTGTGCCCCCACATAGACTTATGAAGCTCTATATAAATGCTACAACACAAAATTAATTAAATTACAGCTTACGCTGATTCAATCATAGCGGCCTCAACGTCCTGCCCAATTTCCATCCCACACTGTAGTGACTACTAAAGCACACTGAGCATGCCAGGCAAAAAAGGCAAATGTGTGTCTGGCAGAGTTGGACCATTCTTAGTAAGAGTAGAGGTGTGTGATGTAGGTTCCAAGGTGGTAGAGGTGTGTAAAGAGTGTTCCACTGTATGATAGATGTAGGCTCCATGGTGGTAGACGCGTAATGGGGGTTGTAGTAGCTGCGCAGGTGATGGCAAGTGGTCCACGAAGACAGATGAAGTGTATGAGAGGTGCAGATGATGGTAGGTCCATGGCGGCAGGGTGGGCTGTACAGGCGTGGGGTGCATAGCGCAGGGTGTACAGTGCTGCAGTACAGTTGGGTGGGGGTAATCTGCAGATTACCAACCCACCTTACGCCTACCTGGTACCATCACAGCCCCTCACCTTAGGTGACCACCTAACTCACACCATGTTCATCACAGACCCTGTGTGTCTGCTGCAGCCCTTTTACCTGAATGTAATTTCTACACGAAGTATTGTTGTTGAAAAATCTGTGGAATTAAAACCAAGCCTACAACACCCAGAATGCATCAGGGAGTCATTGAAAAGCCCAGTCCGGGATAAAAAGCGTTAGTGAGTACATAGAGTGAGACCACCACCCCAACCAAAGCATGCAGCTCCTCGACCCCAGGAGCCCCCCCCTTAAAGGCACTGCATGTAATCATTTCCAGCTGCTGGTAACATTTCTACTCCCACGGGCCCCACTGCCCCTGTTCCGTTAACCCCACTGCAAGACCCACCCCCCGCCTCACAACACACAGGCCGCCCCCCTCCAAACCACAGACTGCAGGACTCTGCTTTCATCTCTGCTAATAGGAGGAGCTCGAGCCAGGGTGCCCAGGCACCCTCGTGCTTAGGGTTTACTTTCTGTGCGCTGCAATCACTGGTTACTATTCGAGGTGTACAAAATCAGCACATCTCCGCCCACAGTATGAACACAGCTCCAGCGGCTGTAATGTATGGCAATGGTGGGGGCGTTGAGGTGGAGGGGGGGGAGACTAGGACATGATGCGCGGTCTTGGGTTCTTTATGGGGCCCACTCGCAGTAATGGGGTGAGGGGTTCATGGGTAAATAGAAGCGTCCATGGTGGACATTAGGGGTGGAAGTGATGCGTGGGGGAGGTTGGGGGGCCTAAGGGAGGCGGAGCGTGCATGCAGGCGGTGGGGAAGGGGGTGGATCCCTTGGTGGTGGGGGGGTCTTAGTTCAGATAAAGGTTAAAGATGATAATGGAGGCTACAGGCGGGGGGGTCGGGCACTTACCCTCACATGCTGGGTCTTCTCCATCCCACGCTAAGGCAGCTGCAGCCCCATCAAGGCCCGCTGATCCCACCGGCCTGTCGGATCCGACTCTTCGGGAAATCCGTGGCCCGATTGGGGTAATCCACTGGTTTCCCCGGGAGATCCAAGGGTGCGGGAGGGTCCAAGAGTACGGAAAGATCCAGTGGTCCAGGGCGCCTGGAGGGTCCACGGCGGTCGACACACGGGACCCAAACCGAGATCCTTGGGACAGAACCGAATCGCCGGGCCCCGGTATCAGCACCAGAACCGGGGGGCGAAGCGCTGAGCGAGCGAGAGCACAAAGGAGGCGAAAAAACACAAGTTTCTAATCCGAGAACGAGGAGTACGTGCAGCGGGGTGTGCGGGGGGGGCATATTTAAGTGAAAGCGCGGCATGGGGCGCTTTATATAAAAAACAAAATTAAAGTAAATACGGCGAGCCGCATATAAATAAAGCTGTGCTCGCCATGAAACTGAAAGCGCAGGTTAAATAAAAAAAAGCATTTCACACAGTAATTGAAACAAGCAGGAGGGAGGGGGAGGCAGCTATAGCACAGGGAGCGAGCGTTCTGCAGTTGGCCATGAAGCAAGTAATCGAGCAGCGAGGGACGGAAACTGGTGGTCGGGAGACAACACGGGACTGACTGGAAAAACATAGTGCGTACGGAGTTATAAAGGACACCATGTAACGCCGCCAGTACACAATCGAGTCTGGATGGGCCGTCCCAAAAGGAGACAGGACGGGAACAAACAAGCCTCATTTTAAATCGGAGCCCAGGGTTTAGCATAAAGGATGACGCCAGCCAATGAAAACAATGGGCGGGGCTTCTACTCCACTTTGGAAATCTGCTCGATTACAAAAAGTCTCGCAGAGCGAGCAGCGCATGCGCGCTGCAACGCAGGTCTGCAAGACCTAAAAATGATGCCAGCGCTTTCAGGTAACGCCTTGGAATATGGTGTTTAAAGAAATAATGTTGCCCATTTTTCTACTGCGCTTTAATGTGGGGTTACTAACCAAAACTGTCATTGTACTGATTTTACACTTGTGTTTTGTTTCAGATGATGGATTTCGTAGCATGGGAGTGACATGAGATTCGGTGTGCCACATTTGGTGAAGTTAGATTTGTGTAAAGACTTCTGCTTCTATACGTTAATTGATGCGTATTTGGGAAGGGCAGCACATTTCACCTAGTATGGTCTATATGCTTATTAGGGGAATTAATGCACCCGATTTTGTGATAGGGAAAGGCAAGTACTCAATTTTGCAGGTATCTTTGCAGGAAGATGTGAGTACCCGATATCGTTGTTCATATGGTTGTTGGGGAATAAGATTACCTGTATTGTGCAAATAAGAGGTGAAAGAGTACTCGATTTTGCTGATATGTTAGTAGGGGAAGGAGAGTACCCGTGTTGTGCATACGAGAGGGGAAGGAGAGTACCCGTGTTGTGCATAGGAGAGGGGAAGGAGAGTACCCGTGTTGTGCATACGAGAGGGGAAGTAGAGTACCCGTGTTGTGCATACGAGAGGGGAAGTAGAGTACCTGTGTTGTGCATACGAGAGGGGAAGGAGAGTACCCGTGTTGTGCATACGAGAGGGGAAGGAGAGTGCCCGTGTTGTGCATGGGAGAGGGGAAGGAGAGTGCCCGTGTTGTGCATGGGAGAGGGGAAGGAGAGTGCCCGTGTTGTGCATAAGAGAGGGGAAGGAGAGTACCCGTGTTGTGCATAAGAGAGGGGAAGGAGAGTGCCCGTGTTGTGCATGGGAGAGGGGAAGGAGAGTACCCGTGTTGTGCATAAGAGAGGGGAAGGAGAGTACCCGTGTTGTGCATAAGAGAGGGGAAGGAGAGTGCCCGTGTTGTGCATGGGAGAGGGGAAGGAGAGTACCCGTGTTGTGCATAAGAGAGGGGAAGGAGAGTACCCGTGTTTTGCATACGAGAGGGGAAGGAGAGTGCCCGTGTATTGCATGGGAGAGGGAAAGGAGAATGCCCGTGTTGTGCATGGGAGAAGGGAAGGAGAGTGCCCGTGTTGTGCATATGAAAAGGTAATGAGTACTCAAATTTGCTGCTGTGCTAGTAGGGGACTGAGAGTAGCTGATATTGATGTGCATATCAGAGGGGAATGAGAGCACCTTGATTCTTAGTTTCAGCGGAATGAGAGTACCCTCCATGCGGTGCAAATGTATGAATTGATTGTAATTAAAGGGATTTGTGGTAGGTTATCCTTTAGGGATTATACGTGAGTGTTGATCATTATATAGGCTGGGGGCTGGGTGCTTTTGTGAGTATATTAGTGAATGTGGAAAGATTGTAGTGTGGTTGTGATGAATTACACAATAATACCATGGTTTCGTGGATTGGTATGCTGGGAACAGGAATATGGTTGTTATGTGTGTTACAAGTGGTGGTTGTGCGATAATTTTGCCCTTGTAAAGGAGGAGGGCGTGTTAACATGTGCATTTTTGTTGTTCTTACAAGGAAAGGAGGTATCTATGCCCTGTGTCTTTGTTCCTGCTCAGCCTGTATGAGTGATGATGCGTGCATGGAACGTTGCATGTAGATTGCCGGCTGTGTGAGTGAGTTGGGTCTGGAGGCTGAGCAGAGAAGTCCTCGCTCCTGGCGGAGTGTCTATTGACCAACCTACATCTTATATACCTCTTCCCCTTGAAACGTGGAAGTATTAAATGACGTATCCTACATGATCTGGAGAGCCCAGCTTCTAGACTGTAAAGATACAAGGCAGTGCCATGTGAATACCTTTCATAGGCCATGAGTGCAGGGCACTTCTTTGTGCATGCCTGTGGTTCCTCATCAATAGCTTCCTCCTCAAAGAATATTTACTACATGTCCATCTGGATCTACTACAAGGGTCTCCACCTTCCAAGGGCTTCCACAGGATGTAAGTCTGCAAAAAGTCTGTGTGTGTGTGTGTGTAAGACATTTTCCATTTCTGTGTTATCTGGGCTGCTGTCTTGGTAGATATCAGGTCATTGTCCATACCTGCATCCATCTTCCCTAACGTGGGCATCTCTTAATGCTTGTCTGGACATGGGTAAATGCACCCATGGCATGGGTATACGTTTTGTCTACCACAGCCAATTATAGACAGTTGCGTCAATGGCTGGGTACAAAATGTAGGCTAGGTGATGTCATCATTGACATCAACAAGATGGTACCTCACCTTCCACATCATTGTAGCCATGAGTTCACACTCAAATATAAGAATGGCTATTCTTTACAGTAAGAGTGAGAGTATGTTTGGAGGGTGTCTAATCAAGGGGAAGTTTCCTCAAAGATGAGTCAAGAGGCAGTCAGGTAAAGGAGGTATCTGCTTTACTTACATGTAAGGCCCTCCGGTAGGGCATCAGGTACACAGCCTTAGTCAGGACATCATCCTTCCTCTCACTGTAACTATATTCAGGCTTCCTTTCCACACATCCCATCAACTTTCTGTTACATCATCATTCATTCTCATCTGCCCATCCTCCTCCCTGGGCTCCTGATGGCCAGCAAGGCAAGCTGACGACACTTGCTGGCAGATTTGAGGCTTGGCGCCCCAGGCAACATCTTCCTGATTTTGGATTTCACAGCAGGTATCCTACTCTCTTAGGAACATCTTCCTAGCACCTCCCCAGCTTTCCTGCATTTCCACGCTTGGCCTTTGAACACCTCCTCACCAGTTTGTGAAATCTCAAGGAAGGTTCTTGAAGGATGAATCAAGAGCTCGTCGGGTAGAGGAGGGTTTCTTCTTTACATGTTAGGCCGTTAGGTGTGCAACGCTCTAGCCAGGGCTTCATCTTCTCACCAACTGCAAGTACCTACAGACTTCCACTACACATACCACATCAGCATTCTATTACACCATCATCCACTCCCTGTGCTCCAGGCACCAGCCAAGACACTCCCGGAGCAGGGACTCACAGGACATTATAGACTGTTCATAGAGACTAGATTTCATGCATGGTCTGTTTGGGGGGCGGGTGGAATTGAGCACACAAAGGACCTTTCTAGAGCTGCTACCACTAGTGTGCCCAGGAAACTGGGGGGCACATTGCATCTAATTTTCTATGAAGGATCGATGGGGTGACCAGTTATTTCTATGAGAGTCTGAATGGGTGACAGAGCTCGCTGAAGTATGCTTGGATAACATCTTGCAGGGGAGATTCTGAGAGTGAATAAGGAGAGTGAATAAGGAGAGTGTGTTCTGGAATTTTGGAATCTGTCTTCTCTTCTTCTCTGCTCCTAAGCGAGAGCCTGCAAGTGAGTTGGAAGCCAGGCACACAAGAGGAAAGATCTTCAACAGAGTACCCATACATGGAGGGATCTTTCGTGAGGATGGACAGAATCCATGGGGAACCAAGGGTTGGGCAGTCTAGTACAAAGCTACAGTTTATCCACTGGAAGAGGATTCCCAGGGTCATTCTGTTGACTAGAGCCATCCTCAAGAGGCATGCAGCTGTGGCAGATGAAAAGGACATGGAGGAGACCAGAATTAATGACCTCCAATGGTAGTAAGTGGGCAGACATGTTGTTACCACTTGATAGGCTACCATCCTCACTGGATGTTTAAAGGCAGCAAGTGGGGCCCTGTTACTTTGTCCATGTGTGGGATGTGCTCTGGACTTGTCCCTCAATCTATGTTTTTCAGCCAGGGACTCTAGGCGCACCTGCTTTTGGTGCCCCCTAAGAGGGCCTAAGAGGAAGGCCTCTCCCTCCAGCCTGCACGTTGCCATTTCATCTCACTACTTATTGTTTTCCCCAGGGTAAGTGAGAGACACCCTGAGCTACCAGAAAGGGGATAGAAGATGCTACAGTCCCTGTACAGTGAAGAGTAACATTAGTCAGATACCTCAGCATCTGAGACAGCCACTATGGCGGGAATGAGTGACAAATAGATATATCTTTCCCCCTTATGAGTGAGACTTATGTTTCACCTGTTTTATGGATGTGCCATTTTGTGTATTGTACATAGTTTGGATTAGTTTCAACATAGTCAGCAAGACAGCTTTTAACATCACCAAGTATGAGGGAACCAGACCCCGCTTGTGATCATAAAGACCAGAGTGTGACACCCAGCCATGTGTGTGAGGTTCTTCATTGGTGGAAGGGGATCTTAAAATGTTGAAAGGTTCCTGGATCCCAGTAGGCATCTAATGAGTAACCTATACACCTGGGAGCAGCTTGGGAACAAGTAATACCACTTGCACACACAAAATCAGGATGTGAGTTAGCTCCTGTATAGATTGATGCCACCTCCAGCATTGTGCCAAAGGGTGTGTGTGTCCAGAATAGATAACGTGGGGTTTATTGTGCTTTCTTCGTATTGTAAATATGTCCTTTTGTGTGTTATCTATGTCTGGCAGTGTCAGGCCTTTTTCGCCATGTGCTGCCTGCATCAGTGATGGTCCTGTCATTTGCTTAGGATAGTTGTCGCTTGATACCACCTCAGTGTAGGCTATGATGCAGTGTCTACACACATGGTTATTACTCTCCTACTATGTCTTTGTTTATTAACTTATTGGCCTTTTCCTGATTTACACTGTGCACTGTAAGCATATGTTTGTTGGTTGTTCTACCTGTTTCTTCTTGCCTAACCATTTGTAAGGCGCACTGATACCCTATTGTGCCAAGTTTGCGCTATATAAAACTTTATATATAAATAAAATAAGCTGATAGGTCTCTCTTACATGAATCAAGACAAGGTGACCATGCACCAGCTATCTTTTAACGAATAGAAATGCATTGTTTTATGATTGTATACGTATTTGTTAGTGTTGATGATACCCAGTCTTTTTATACAAATACACTTTTTGGACAGTATCCATCTCGCCTCTTTGGTGTGCTGCAGTGCGCTGACACCTGCATATATGTGTGGGATTACAGCACTTGTGTATTTGTGAATCCAAAAGTACGGAAGTACCTTTTACTTTGAGTTTTGTGTATATTAATTTACAGGGGAACTCCCGTGGCTTAATTTGTGATGTTTTTAATTTCCTTCTTAAAACATCCAATCAATAAAGCTGGTAAGATTCATGACATTTAGACAGAAGGGTCTCTCCAATGAATGCATATTCAGTACTAAGTAGTGTATTTTATGTCTCCTTATTTGCATTAGTAAAAATGCCAACGTTTTCCTGTGTGTGAAAAACTGTTTTCTATTGGAGATACTTTTATCCCTGAACAGTTATTAGGTCTAGCATTAGCCAAGATCTTTTGGTTCTACTAAATAATAAATAAATACATCCACAACTTCATCCACAACAAAATCCTGTCCAACTCCAAGGAACTTTTCAGTGTCATTCAGGAATTCACCAACCCATGCAGCGAAGCCACAAGCATCACACCATCCCAAGACCTCTGCGACAAGCTTGGAACCTATTTCCACCTCAAGATCAAAAACCTCTACGACAACTTCATCGACCATCCACCAGGTGCCACAGACGGCCCCCCGGAAACGCCAGCCAGCCCACCATCTCCAACTGGACACCGATCACGGCCGAAGACACCGCCTCGACCATGAAAAGCATCCACTCAGGAACCCACCGACCCTTGCCCCCCTCACATCTACCACAGAGCCGCGGCCGCCATCGCACGCGAACTAAAACGCACCATCAACACCACCTTCAAAACAGGCACCTTCCCAGACGACTGGAAGCGTGCAGAAGTCAGACCCCTGCTCAAGAAGCCCACAGCTGACCCCACCGACCTCAAGAACTATTGGCCAATCTCGCTCCTCCCCTTTGCAGCCAGAGTTGCAGAGAAAACAGTCAACAGGAAACTGACACAATTCATTGAAGAGAACGCCGTCCTCGACCCGTCCCAATCCGGATTCCGAAGCAACCACAGCACAGACGACATCCGCACCCTCCTGGACCAAGGCCACTCCGCAGCCCTCATCCTACTCGACCTATCAGCGGCCTTCGACACCGTCTCCCACTGCACACTAGTCGCCAGACTACACGACGCAGGCATACAAGGAACAGCCCTGGACTGGATCCGATCATTCCTCACCGGAAGAAGCCAAAGGATCAGACTCCCACCCTTCCTCTCCGACCCCACGAAAATCACCTGCAGAGTCCCACAGGGTTCATCACTGAGCCCCACCCTCTTCAACATCTAGATGGCCCCCCCTCGCAGCCATCGTCCGACAGCACGACCTCAACATTGTATCCTACGCCGACTACACCCAGCTCATCCTCTCCCTCACCAAAGACCCCACCACTGCCAAACTCAACTTCCAGAAAGGAATGCAAGACGTCGCAGTCTGGATGACCAACAGCTGCCTGAAGCTCAACGCCGAGAAGACAGAAGTCCTCGTCCTCAGTACCACCCCTTCTGCATGGGACAGCACCTGGTGGCCAACCGCCCTCGGAAGTCCACCTACCACTTCAGACCACGCCAAGAACCTCGGTATCGTACTCGACTCATCACTCACCATGAACCGACAGGTCAACGCCGTCACCTCCAGCTGCTTCAACACCCTCCGCAAGACCTTCAAGTGGATCCCCCTGAGTCAAGGAAGACAGTCACCCACGCACTCATCACCAGCAGACTGGACTATGGAAACGCACTCTACGCCGGCATCAACAAGTCCCTACTCCGCAAACTCCAGACAATACAGAACACCGCCGCCAGACTCGTCCTCGGCATCCCCCGACACGAACACATCAGCCAACACCTACGAAGTCTCCACTGGCTCCCCGTGGAGAAAAGAGTCACTTTCAAAATCCTCACTCACGCCTACAAATGCCTACACAACAACGGACCCAAATACCTCAACGACAGAATCAACTTCCACGTACCCAAAAGAAACCTCCGATCTTCCAACCTCGCACTGGCCGAAACCCCGCGCATCCACAGAGCCAGAGCAGGCGGAAGATCCTTCTCTCACATTGCAGCCAAGACCTGGAACAAGCTACCGGCAGACATCAGACGCGCCCCCTCCCTGAACACCTTCAGGAAGACCCTCAAGACCTGGCTCTTAGGCTAAACAGACCTGCACCCCCCCCAGCGCCTTGAGACCCTCACGGGTGAGTAGCGCGCTTACAATTCCCTGATTGATTGATATAAAACTGGGAAACCTTTAGAACGATGGTGAGGCTTTAGGAACTGAGCCACTAAAGCCATGGTTGGAGAAAAAAATAGGCTCCTAAGATGAGCAGTAGGGTGCTAAAACCAGGATTAGCGTGCTACAGTATAGACATGGAGGGACGGCACTGGGGCAAGCGTAGGCATAGCAGTCAAAGCTGGGCCCAGAGTTGGAAATGTGGAATGAGGGCACTAAAGCCAAGATAGATAAGAGTAATGTAAGTGCTATAGCTAAGTTTAAAAGGGACGGCACTAAGGCAGATATGGGTGCTACAACCAGAACTTTTTAAAGCTGAATGGGAACTAAGGCAAGAGTTGGAGAAGGAGAGGGGACAAGCAGTGAAGATGGAGGGAACTGTTGATATGGCCAAGAATGGGAGTGGTTTAGCATTAGGGATAGCACTAGGATGGAGTAAACCCTAACTCTAACATTGGATAGGCTAACGCACTAAGGGAAAAACTGGAAACCATGAGAAGGATGGTGAGGCTTTAGGATCTAAGCACTGAAACCCAAACTGGGACAACAGAGGACTCATTAAGGTTGATTAAAATAAAACATAAACTACACCTAGAAAAGCCAGAATAATGCAAGGTAATATAAACAAGGTCTCACTGTCCTATGTACAGCAACTGAATAAACTGCATTTCAAAACCTTGGGTATTTTCAAGCCAAGACCGCAGAAGACTTGCACTGGTGTAACTTCTAAAGGGACATGGGATTATGTGGCGCGATATTGACTGTAAACCTAAACAGTATGCAAGACTACAACTGCTTGAGTTAGGAACACAGTTTTCAAAGACAGAACAAGGCAGTGTGCACGTACTACTGCTCAAAGGACCACCCGCTGGGTGCGATTATGCAAAAGATCAGAGCTGGCGACGTTTTTGTGAAGTCAGAATGATGAGCTTTGGTTCATTTACACTGCAGAGAAAAGGCTGAGCCATAAAAAGAACACATTCCAGAAATGGATAAGAGACAATACCAGTAGTTCTGACTAAGTCAGTAGGTTGAAAAGGAATATTCGTGCAACTGAACTGTTGCATCAACAGGGACAAGAAAAAAACAGTTTGAAGCACTACTGCAAATCACCACACTTCTTATCCTACGGGCATGGATGTTATCAAGTCTCATCTTAGATGGCTTTAAGCTGGTTAGGGGATATCTGGCACCCAGGTCCATGTAACAGATGACCCAGTTGGATTTCTGACAGTAAAAGGTCGTTAGGCCTGTTGGACCCATATTTTCTTGACTAGAAAGACAGGAAACTTGCACATTTACAAGCTGCAGAAAAAAAACAACGAAACAGTCCAAATAACTGGAAAAATCAGAAACAATGTAATTCAAATAAAAACCTCAGCAATAAAACAAGATAGCAAAACCAAATCCAATAGGTCGGTGTTAGATAAGATGTTGTAATGGTTACTCAGCATATGCATTAAAAAGAAAAAAAAAAGAAAACACATTGTCTCCTAAATGCAGTGGCCATAAGCTTGGAATATTTTTAGGTCTCGCCTAGGCAGCGCTTGCGCTGTCTCTTCGAGACATGCTGTATTCAGGATATGTGGATAAAGCTCCACTTACTTCCCACCCATCTTTTTAAATGCTCCTGTCCTTTGTAAATAGTGGTTTTTCATTGGTCATTAGGCTTTGTAGTCCCTCCTTAGTACTGCCTTGTCTCTTCTTGTAACCTCCCATGAGGACACCCCCTGTTACATGTGTTGTTATGCCCTAGGTTTTAATTACAGCCTCAAGGCACTACTTTCTTAAAGGCCTTCAGACAGGACACTCACTTAGTCCTAAACTAGATTGGCAGTGATTACTTTACTCGCTAGCACATCTAACATTTATATTAGACCTTCTATAAATTTCTCTTCATCAGCTCCACATAGAGTACAACCTAATCTGGAATACGGAAACAAGCATCCTGGGACCGGTTTCAGGGTATGTCACCCTTCAGCCAGACGTGGGTCCCTTGCTCACTGTGCCACTGGATTCAAGCTAGCCTGGCTGATGAAGGGTGACATACCCTGAAACCGGTCCCAGGATGCTTGTTTCTGGTCCAGGGAGGACCTGGCTTGGCAGTTCGGTCTGGACTGTTCCCATGAGGCACAGGGTCAAGACTGATTTGCATATGGCTGGGTCCAAACTGGGGTGGTGCAGTGGGCAAAAGAACGATGGATTTAACCCAGATCTCTTGACTGGGGGAGAATGTCTGAATCATTCAGCATTCCGTCCATCATTTGTTGCAGTTGCATGTTAGGACTAGGCATTCCTAACCATTGCTGGAGTTGCGTCGTGCTTGCGACACGACTCCGTTAACAATGCAACAATGTCTCAACTGGAAATCATTTATCAAGGACAGTTAAATTAGTGGTAAACATCATAAGAACCGGGGGGAAAAAAGGGAATAAGGGAGACCACAAGGGAAAGGGTAAGGTAAAATGAATATTATTGTAGGTAGTTATAACAGCACTACATTACAATTAAATGTTTGGTGACCATAACACACAAGTGAGCACTGGGCGTGCTAGTGATAAGTGACGGCGCAGTGACACATGAGTGAGAAGATCACAGCGTGAACGGCGAAAAATTGAAGAAAAAAATCTAATGTGGTCAATAATACAATACAGTTATATACAATCTGTGTTTTTTGATTTTGGGGTAAATAAATTGACCACAACAGCGCCAAGGTTCTGTGCTGAGTAGTCAACGGCATTTCAACCCGATTGATTTCAGGTCATCATCAGGACAGCGGTCACTTAGTTTCAACAATAGTGCTGGACAAGCAAAAAAGTTAAGTCTGTAGGGCGGCCAAGGGTCCAAACGATGGTGGAAATCAAGGTAGTTTCTAAGTTACTGGAAGAATCAATGGGGATGGGTGAGGCATGAGTCTCGAGAGAACAACTGGAGCTCCGGCATGGGGAGTAGGAGGGCCGAATGCCAGTGAGTCGGAGGGCAGTGAGTCCCGGCATGGTTTGTGAGGTCCCCGAGATCGGGACAAGGTATGCACAGCCTGAAAGTCAAAGTCCAAGTTGCAGAAATGCCGGAATGGAGCCGGCAGCGTTAACAGGTGTGTGCTAAGCTGGGTAGTCGGAATGATTTGGGCAGTTGAGGACGCAATCCTCTGGTCCAAGAAGCGGCAGGGACGAATGAAGCGTCTCCAGCAATGCGCTGCCTGTTCGCCAAAAGATGCGTTGCGCATCTGTCTATCCTTGCGCCACGGTGCGCCGCATTGTAAATGCGACACATCCATGGTGGCGCAAGGATTTTTTTACGGGACGCAAATGAACTGACGCATCCCTGCTAATATGCAGAGATGCGCCAGTTCTTGTAAATCTACCCCAAACTGCGTGTTTAGGCACTGCTTGCAGGTTTTCAAAACGCATAAATAAAAGACATTGTCATTTACAATGGCAATAGCTCAAATTCTCGAAATGTGAGACCTATTGCATTGCAAATGCTTGTTTTAAATAGCAAATGAATTAACAATCACTTATAATTCTAATAGAACTGTATGGTGCTTCAGGTTTAGGAACTATTTTATACGCATCACAGAAACATATGACTCTTACTGGCACAACGAAAATGTGCTATTGACTTTGAATTAGTTTAAACATACAAAATGACTATAAAAATTAAAAAGAATGAATAACGAAAAGGCAAAAATCGTTTGAAATGTAAATTTTTGGCCCAGCAGCTCTGGCACTGAAGTGCACTTCTTTTAGGTGGATGTGCACATGTGATGAAGCAAAATGCCATCTCTGACAGTACAAGAAAGTGACTGGCTGATGCAGAATGACCCATGCTTTATGCTGTATTTCTTGGGAGCAAAATGAGAACGACAGTTGTGTAGTAGACATCCCTGAGAAATGTTCTAGTGTCACTGTACTTCCCTGACACCACTAAACAGATTTGCATAAAAGTCAAATTTTCAGGAGTAAACCAAACATGGTAAGTGTCTGCCAATTGTTGTGCAGGACTGTTAAACTGTGCCAAAGTCAATGACTTTTGACCCCCAATGTTTAACTTAGCCCCCCCTTGTCAGTGATGCATAAAACCTCTGAGTCCTGCACTGGGCTTAACTTGCTAACAGCTTGCCAAATTTCCTGCAGATTCAAAAAACAACATCAAAGATATTATCTCATGACCCCCCCTCACCCTTTAATTTTGCAACCTCCAATGGACCCCCCCCAAAGTTTAAAAAAAAAAAAGTGTGCAAGGACTGCAAACTCATCACAGAGTTTGCAAACCCTGAAAGACTCAGGCCCCCATTGTCTGCATTCTGAAGTTTCGAGTCTCTGTACAGGGTTTACAACCTGAGAGCACAGGTTGGGTCCCTTGCTGTAGCTTCCTGACTCTGTGTATGGTTTGGTAACTCTGGCCCGCCCATTGTTTAGTTAACATTCTATTTAGGAAAGGTAAATTAAACCTTCCTTATTAGCTGCACTTTACATTGAGCAGCTTCACCCATCTATCCCTTCTACAGACAGTATATGGCGTCCAGCTAAAAAATGTAGCCCAGTATTCCACTTACTGTTTTCAATACACGTTTTCTTGTTTGAAAAATACACCTTTTTGAAGTTAGCTTCCCCAAAATAAACATGTAATATTAGAAAAATATATAACGGGTAAGGTGTAATATGCCATCTCTGAGGTTGTGGTGACGTTTACCAACCGCTCGGCTTTTGGCCTCTTGGTTTATGCTGGTCAGGATTCCTTCTACTAGTCAGTGGTAGAGAGAGTCCTGTAACATTCAGTGTCTGAGCCAGTTTGGAAAATCCAGCGGTTTCCTGCTTTTCCTGTAGCTCGGTGCCTACGAATCTGCAACATTTTGTGGACTCTCGCCCAAAGCCTGGTAGTTGAAATTAACTCCTACTGAAAGCAGTTCCACCTGAGCTCAGGAGGAACCTAGACAACCAGACCACATCAGGATGAGAGGTGATCCAACAAGGTGGGAGGAAATACATGCTGTCCAGCCAAGGATCTCATGCGTGCAGACCTTGCATTCGTCCATCGACGCGCACATATACATACTGCGAGAGATGGGATGAATGCTCTGGTG
The DNA here is from genome assembly GCA_963921515.1 of Calotriton arnoldi. Classification (NCBI taxonomy): domain Eukaryota; kingdom Metazoa; phylum Chordata; class Amphibia; order Caudata; family Salamandridae; genus Calotriton; species Calotriton arnoldi. Next base: position 2,282,942 of record CAWUFW010000911.1, on the reverse strand, counting down.
GCCACCCAGGATTTACACAGGCAAGCTGGTAGACTAAAGCCCTGGGGTGCAGGAAAAAGCCTATAGTTGTGCTATACACAAACTGGCAGGAGTCTGCAGTTACTCACCTGGTAGGCATCGTCTCCCAGTCTTACAAAGAGGAGCACTGTGCGTACTCCCCGGGCAGCTCTGCCTGGTAGCAACATAAAACAGACCAACAGTTTCAACAAGTAATAAAACAGTGATTTTGCCATTCAGCATCCTTCCGGGTTATTACTGAGTTACGTTTGAAACCAGTGAGAACCTTTCATTTTGATTGGCCCTTAAATGAAGCAGGGTGGGGCTTGGAATGTGGATGGCAACCTTTGGCCACAGACTGTGTCTCCATCATGTTCCTCGTTCGGGAGCAAGAGATCGCCAGACCTTCCTGGACCTAGGAATGAAGAATGGATTTGTACAGAACGGACCTGCCCACTGACTCGCCCTTCCTTGTCAAACGGGCCGAAGAGGCGGTGCTTCACAGTCATATGGAAGCTAAACACGTGTCGCAGTGTGCCTGGAACCCTTTAACTGTTCATGTTCATTCTGCGCCCATTCAGGCTTCTTGAAGCTTGCAAGTTGCACTTAGGCTGGCCATGCTTTCTGACTTCTGCGTGAGAGCCAGGGCAGCTGGCTCTGCTGCTGCCTGTGTGGTCCCTGTTCAGTGTGAGAGATGTCTGCACTGTGCTGAAGCTCTTTTGTGTATGCTAATGAAGCTTGCACTGCTTCTTCCTGTTGTATAATTTCTCTGACTGCGAGGTGAGCTTGTGTTGATTGTGCTTGCGTAGTGCCCATTCTGTGAGTAGAGGACGCTTGCACTGCTGCTACCTCATCTTTATTAAGTGCAATTCTGTATATGTTTATTTGCCGCATACACTGCCGATGTCCACTGCTGCTGATCCACGCTGTACCTACATTGTGTCCGAGGGAAGCTTGCATTGCTGCTGTCCATGACGTTTCTCTACTGGCTGTGATTGACGCTTGCTCTGCTGCTGACATGCTGCACCAGTTTGCTGTCTAAGCTATAGTTGTTCAGTGTATGAGGGAAGCAAACACTGCTACTGCACATGCCGTACCTAATTGTGTATGAGGGATGCTTGCACTGCTGTTAACATTTTTTTCCATAGTCATAACATAAACGCTTTTAAAATAAAACCACTCAAAGAACAGAGATATTCAATAACAGCATCCGATTTATTTCTTTACATATTACAGACTACTTTACAAATCTGTGCAACCATTGGATTCGCCTTGGGCGTAAATAAATAAATAAAATTATAATATATATTTATATCATATCTATATATGTATATACTGTATATCTCTAGCTGGAAATTCCGTGCAATGGAGACGAATAATGGCGTCTGCAAGACCTGGGATGCGAACAGCAAGAAAAGGAGACCCCACTCTATCCTTCCACCCTTCCCCGCTTCCCTCCTCAAGGTCAGAGAGCACTGACAGCCGTGGTTTGGGAGACAGGTGGATGTGTACTGCAGAGGGTGATGGGAGTATTAGACATGTGACACGTCCAACACGCAATAAGATGTTGTTTATGAGGATGGAGTGCAACCTGGTAGACAGAACATGTGAGAGGATGTCAAGTGTTGGGTGCAAACTCGTACACTGAACATGTGAGACAGGCTATTGTGTATGGAGGTGGGTGTAAACTCGTAGACTGAACATGTGAGACAGGCTGTTGTGTATGGAGGTAGGTGTAAACTCGTAGACTGAACATGTGTGACAGGCTGTTGTGTATGGAGGTGGGGTGTAAATCAGTAGACTGAACATGTGAGACAGGCTATTGTGTATGGAGGTGGGTGTAAACTCGTAGACTGAACATGTGAGACAGGCTGTTGTGTATGGGGGTGTAAACTGTTAGAGTGAACATGTGGCACGCTGTTGTGTGCGTGGAGAAGATACAGACAGATGGACGGGTGTACAGGTGCTGTCCTGGGCAGACTGATATGCTGAATACATTTTACGCAATTTTTTCTAAAACATTTGCATGGCTTCTCATGCCAATAAAGTATTTTGAATGTTATTGCAAGAAATCTCAATGACTTTCCCAGCAAACAGGGGAGAGTAGTGTTTTGTGTGATAGAGGGAGGCAAAGACATTAGAGGGACCGACTGACCCATATGTCACCGTTCCAATACAGACACGCTCACATCCTTCCAAGCTTGTTAGATTCAGATTAGGAATAACAACATTCTGGGTATACCCAGGGCTCTCAGTGAGCCAGGTCCCTCCAGGTCTCAGACCAAGTAGTAGTTATAAATGGACATTGAAACTGGTCCCTATTGGCCTCTATATCACTGTCCTTCTCTTTACTGGTAAAAACATTGATCGATTTCTTCACAATTAATGTAAAAAAAAGTTCAGGTGATCCATTCAAGTGATTTAGTTCCTGTTTATATTTCACTTTATCTTGCATTTTCTAAGAGTATCAGCTATTTCTGGGAAATTTTCTTTCTTTCTGTGTAGCATATTACTCTCGCAAACTCCCTACTTTGAAGTCACCTCCAAATGTTCATAATAGACCACAATTGAGAGGTCTGGAGTTGAGACTGAAGGCAGTGTGTGCTTCTCACAGTGCCTGTCAGTGGGTTAGAAAGGTTTTCTGAATACATGGTCGTCCAATACATGGCCTATAGGCAGAGCACGTAGAGCAATGGTCATGTATTCCAGTTGCAATTGTGATTCTGTGCAGATGTGTGTGTGAAGGAGGCAGATAGTTGTCAAAATATTGTCAAGGCAAAAGTAAAAAGAAAATGCAGTGCTTACAGGTGAGTATGTGTCATTTGTGTTTGGGGTGGTGGAGAGAAGGAGATTCGAGGAAGTGCATCCAGGAGACAGCGAAAAGAGAGTGCTGAAGAGGAAAGAAATGAGGTTTAAGCTATGCAGATGGACGAGTTTCGGAGAGAAAAAGGGCATATATGCCTAACACAGAATGAAAATAACAGGAGTGAGTGAGACACTTTGAAGACCACTACCCCTTCCATAGGCCACAGTACTGTTTAATTCACAGTCTCACAATTTCAGAATTGAAGCATTTTCAATATTAATTATTTACGACAAAATCGTTGTTGTTACTCATTTATCTTAAACAGCTAACAATGAATGGCAAAGCCATTAGTACTGGTTGGCTTTAGGTGTATGCCGGGTGTGTTATAGATCTGGATGCAGTAACAGAAAGCTCAGAGAGGCACCAAGATATTGGTTGGGTGGCGCACTGTACGAAGCACAGAAATCCAGTTTACATGTTTAAGCCACACCCTTGATTCCATAGAGACCGCACACACTGTTTTGATCCCACAAAGCCCTGGGTATACTGTTTAAATGGTCAATATCATAGTGGGGACCTGGATTTGTAACTGTATACTCTGCCAGTGGTGTGTTTTTTATACTGTAGACTAAAGATGCACACATCTCCCTAATGCTTGCTCTCTCCGTCAGTCCAAAGATGTTTCAACATTTGAGTTTCTAGAGGAGACAGTGATGGGTTTGGACGACGAATTCTGCCGAAGCAAGAACACCCAGGGGCAGATTTACGTTGAACTAACGCAGCGGGGTACAGCAAGTCATTTTGCTGCGCCGCGCTGCGTTAGTTTTGAAGCACAGGGATGCAACATATTTACAAGAATGTCGCATCCTTGTGCTTCCCCCTGCGCTGGCGCACAAACTGCAGCCATGCGCCGGCGCAGGCACCCTTGCACCATGGTGCAAGGATGCCTTGTCGTGGGGAGATTGTTTTTGTGCAGGAAGGGGAACCTTCCTGCACAAAAACAATCACTACAACCATTTTCCTCTTTCAATGCATGCTGTAGAATGCAGCACGCATTGAAAGAGGAAAAAACGAGGAGAAATGAAAACATTTCTCCTCGGTGCGCCTCGCTACGCCACCTCTAGGGTGGCGTAGCTTTCAGACGCATCTCCAGAGTTACGATTTCTTGTAATTCTGGAGATGTGTCTTGTTCCATGAGTGTTGCGTGGGAACACCCACAGCAACACCCATGGAACGCCCCTTCACCGCAAAGTGCTGCGTGTGAAGGGGCCGTATTTACAAGGAGAGGAAAAGTCACGCAGGGTGGCTTTTCCTCTCCTTGTAAATATGGAGCAGCCCCCTGCGCCACCAGTACGTCACGAAAAGTGACATACTGGTGGCGCAGGGGGCTCGTAAATCTGCCCCCCAGTTATAAATGCAGAGAGAGCGTGGATAACCAGAGAGTGTCTAATAAATACAGAGAGAGTTAGACTGCAAAGAGACGTGGATTGAACAGTAAATATTATGAAGAAGTATAGGTTTGTATGTCTGTAGCTGTCCGAAGCGGATGAGGCTGTCTGACATGTCTCTAGCACCCACTATCGAGGAGTCTTTCCTTGTGATAGCGCCTCTGAAGGCCACATAATATTCGTCCTCACTGTGACTGGTGAAAACGCATCCAATGTGATGATACCTTCAAAAGATGGCCTTATTCTGAGATTCTGGTTGGAGTAATTGAAGCTTTTTATTATTATTATTAATCATTTATAGAGCGCAACTATCATCCAACGGACATCTTGGCGCTAATAACTTATCAGTATAGAGGAGAGTTTGCTACAGCAGTCCATTGCCGGGAGAAAAGCCAGGTTTTTACGTTTTTCCTGAAACTCAACAGATTGGTATTGGTTCTTAAAAAGAGCGGCAGATCATTCCATAATTGAGCAGCTCTGACCTGGAAGGCTCTGCCTCCAAATCGTGTCTTTTTAAAAGATGGTACAGACAGCAGATGGGCAGAGGATGATCGCAGAGTTTGTGTGGGCCTATAGAGTTCAACCTTTTGTTGTAGAGACTTCTGTCCCTTGCCATTTAATGCCTTATGCAGTATGCATAAAGCCTTAAAAATGGACCTTTCCTTTACTGGAAACTAAGTAGCGCGCCCTCTCTGGGTCAATCTGTCTGTCCAGAGTTTCTAACCCTGCCTTGGTCGCCGAGCCTTTGAGGTGGTCATACGTCTATCCCACTGAGTATCTGTCCTAAGGAGCTTCACAAAACAGTGTGGGGCTGAACGAGGGATACGTAGAGGGTCAGGCTGCTTGGGCAGGGGCAGGAAGATGCTGCTGCCAGCAGCGGGAAGGAGAACCTGGGGCAAGGAGACAAGGGGTGTAGCTGTCATTACTGCAATCTGTGCAGTGGCACTGGTGTCAAAGGGTGTGGGGGTCCCACTGCACCCCAGCTGTGGATGTCTTGGACTCAAAGCGGAGGGGAGGGAACCGCCCCTTGCTATGCCACTGAGTGGAGGATTGCAGCAGTCCTGAGACTCAAAGAGAATCAGAGCTGCGGGGGGGAAGCTGGCAGAGCATAAACTAGTATGCGCCTTGTCACTGAAAGAGCGAGAGAGACACCCCTCTAAAGGGACAGGGACATAGAGAGCACAAGCGTGAGAGAGCGAGCCCAAGAGCTCTCTTAAGAGACACTAAGAAACACAACCCCACAGCAGAGACTGGTGTTATGGGACACTAGGTACACAACACAGACTCGCTTATGCATGATGCACAGCCATGCACCAGGAATTGCATGAATACACACCAGAGCGAGCACAACCAACATACGCATACACACTAGTGTGCGTCTGCTTACACTGCTACAGACAGACTTACGAAGACACGCTTGCACGTACGCACATGCCTCCAACATACGTCTTCACACTCACCCTAATAGCCTGTACACACATGTGTGCGCTTCTTCCTCTTTTATTGCTTAGTAAGGTTTCTACCGCCCTCTTTCCATCTCCCCTCAGAGGACTTATTAGACTCACAGCATTTGTAACCCGTTGCTTGTCTGTGTGCCAGCCATCGCACACTGCGGAAACAGAGGCCATTGCATGTTTTTGCTAGATAGGATGACCTCCTCACTCCAGGGCCATTATGAACCATAGGGAGCCCTGACCTGGTCTGTGCTGTGCACCCCTTTTAACAGGGGTGCCCTGCCACAATGAATGCACTGGCCCCTGTGCAAACTCGCACCTGTCCTGGCGGCAGCGCATTAGTGAAAGGTGACCCAGGTGTTTGAAGCCGCCGGTCTGCCTTTCACTTTGCCAGCGGCAAGCCAACCTGAAATTGAAAAGGGGGCGGAAATCCCCCTACAGTGAGTGATTGTACCTGCCAGCAGGTGGATGTCTGAGGGATCTACAGGACCCTCTTTGTCCCTTTCCATGGGGTGCCCCCAGACGATGCACTCCCTGACAGCTCCTTTACCTCTGCCCCCCCAAAGTGTTTTCACATCTGAATTCAGCCATGCCCCAATGCAAATAAAGAAATGCCTCACTGAGATTTCTCTGGCACTACGATGGTGCTGTCATGTCTGTATTACAGAAGGGGCCACACAAGTGTCTGTGGTCCCTTCTGTAATACCGAAGTGCACAAAAAGGACACACACATGCCTTTTGATAAGGTCATTGCGGACTCTTGTCTCCTGTCTCCTGTCTTGAGCTTCTCACCTACAAGGTATTATAAGGTATTATTCACATGAAGCAAACAAGACTGCAGCACCCATAATGCTTCAGGCTACTGCACAAATGGCCAGGACTGGAAACAAAGTCCATATTCACCTGGAGTGAGGTGGTCACCCTATTGTCAGAGGAGACTCAAACAGGCTACTCTCCCCAGCAAGCTACTCACTCATCCATCTCTCAGCTGATTCCACCTCTCTCTGGTAGCCCACCCCAGCAGACCCCTCCCTGGCCCCTCACCCAGCAGATCTTTTCCTTCTTGGCCTCTCACTTGAGCCCTCCCTGGTCGCTGACCATAATGGAGACCAACCTCATGCAACTCAACAGGCCCCTCCTCTGCCAGTTTCCGTAGCAAGCCCCAGCCATAGCTGCCAAGGGGCCTCAGGTCATGTTTTAATCCTTCAGCCAGTCCTGGCTTTTAAAATGCTAAACAATAAGTCCCAGGACGCAATGTGCTGTTGGCTTCTATGCCAGGACTGACTGTAAGCGTCATCCATGACATAAGGCTACTTGGGAGTTATATTCAACTCGGCCAATTACCATAGCAGAAGCTACTCAAGCCAATGAACGCAAAAGGCTCTTCCACAGCCGCGCAGCCCACTAGACCAATCTACAACTCTATCCATTCATTCAGCAGACTAACCAGTACTCAAAGTAGCAGACCCCTCCCCAGCCACTCACCTAAGCACACCCCACCTCTATCACCCACACAGCAGACTCCACCCTCAGACCCCTCCCCAGCCACTCACCTAAGCACACCCCACCTCTATCACCCACACAGCAGACTCCGCCCTCAGACCCCTCCCCAGCCACTCACCTAAGCACACCCCACCTCTATCACCCACACAGCAGACTCCACCCTCAGACCCCTCCCCAGCCACTCACCTAAGCACACCCCACCTCTATCACCCACACAGCAGACTCCACCCTCAGACCCCTCCCCAGCCACTCACCTAAGCACACCCCACCTCTACCACCCACACAGCAGACTCCACCCTCAGACCCCTCCCCAGCCACTCACCTAAGCACACCCCACCTCTATCACCCACACAGCAGACTCCGCCCTCAGACCCCTCCCCAGCCACTCACCTAAGCACACCCCACCTCTATCACCCACACAGCAGACTCCGCCCTCAGACCCCTCCTCAGCCACTCACCTAAGCACAACCCAGCTCTATCACCCGCACAGCAGACTCCGCCCTCAGACCCCTCCCCAGCCACTCACCTAAGCACACCCCACCTCTATCACCCGCACAGCAGACTCCGCCCTCAGACCCCTCCCCAGCCACTCACCTAAGCACACCCCACCTCTATCACCCCCGCACCAAACTCTCACGCATAAGTGCCATCTGGCTATCTACCTGCCCCATCGGGTAAACTCCGCACCGCCAATCACCCAGTAAGACAGGCTCCTTCAGCACTCACCCTCGCGCGCCCTTGTTCCGCCTCGGAGCCCCTTCCTCTCGTCACGCATGGCAGCGTCTATGTTCCAGGCGCCTCAACGGCATCCCAGCCCTGAGGCGGCTATAAATACCGCAGCGTCTGCTCGTGGGTTTGCGGTGGAGTGTTTCCCGTCCCTGGGCTGGCTGGCACTGCTCGGTGTTTCATACAACGCTGTGCCTGCAGCACAGGAGGAGACCCAGGACTCCCTGCTCATGCTTGGATGTGAAGCCCTGTAGGGCGCATGGCTGGCCGTCATTGGTGTCTCTGAATGTGACTGGTGCTAACAGTGATGGTACAGACGCTTGCGAGGCCCTCGGGCCCCAGGATTGCTGTGTTTCAAGCTCAATAGTGAGGGAGCATCCCTATGAGTGTCTCTCGGGCCCACGGATGGCTGTAGTTGGAGCATAGCAGTAAACTCAGTGTTACATTTGCCTCTTAGACCAAGGGCTGGCTTTGTTTGTGTCACGTGCAGTCGTCAATGAGCTTCTGAAGGGACACAGTCCAGGTGACATTTCTTGGAGACCAGGGATGGCTGCACCCTCAATGTCACAGGTCAGACAGACTAGAGGCCTCCTGGTGCTCCGCCTACATCCACATGAAATCATGTCTGTGGAGTGGATCCTACCACCGTCACAAAGCTTCTGTATGTGCTCTGAGACAGGGTGTCCATCATGCGATGCTGACTCATGACCCTACACCAACACATATGAAGTCATAATTGCCCTCTCCACCCACTGTGGCCTGCCAACGATGCTACACACAAGGCCTACAACATAACATGTGGTACCACACCCCATTACTAGACCACCAACTGTGTCACAGATGTGGGAGCCCACCAATGGCATGTCATACACCTAGTCAGGGACAGGGGGACCCTCCCAATACCCGCTCTGCAGCACCCCAGGTCTTGCAGACTCTTCTCACCTGTATCCATGCAGCTCTGGCACAGCCATGCTCCTCATGCCAAACAAGTGTATTTCGGAAGGTCTTTCTTTTTCAGAGTTCCCGCCTAGGCCACTCTTCCAGTCACAGTGAAGTTTAATTCCGTATCTCGTGCTCTTTGCAGGCGTCTTCGGACAGTCAAGGGTCTCTTTCCAAAAGGGGAGGACAGACACATGTGGAGACAGGAAGACGCCTTCTGTGCAGGTAAGTCCTCCCGGAGTTATTGCAAGCATCGACCTTATGGTTCTCGGGGGGGCCTGACCAATGTTCTGTGCCCCCTGCCTTCATCACAGAGCGAAACCACCAACGTAGCCATGAGAGTCCACCACAGAACATGGCTGACAGTCATTCAGCTCCATGCGGGGAGGGGGCATCTACACAAACTCAGCATGAAACAATTTAGACTGGAACAAGTCAACATACAGTCAGCAAGCCAGGGATGGACGTGTGTGATAATGTCCTCAAAGACATCACTGGTCAGAAAGGGTCTGCACTGCATGAAGGTGACCACTAGACATATGTGCGACAGACGCTCTGGAAAGACAGACTCGGCAGACAATAATAGAGATAGCACAGACCACCTGCTCTGGAAGAGGGGGCTCCCCAGGCTGGCCTAAGGTTGGTACTAACCCAAAGAGGTCACATGGGTGGCGTCACTCCCGAGGATTAGCTCTGCCAGACCGATGCAGGGGCGGCAATCACCGCATCTCCTGGGGGTGCAAGATCATCAGAAGTGACTGCATTGACTCTAGAGGGTCTGCTTTGAAGGGGTGGGGTCTCCAGAACTGAACGCCGTTGCTCCAGAGGAGCGGACAAGGAATCACATCAAGTACCTGGTGACTGAAGGAGAGGCAGACCTATCTACATGTAAGGACATAGATGGCGTCATCACTGGCAGTCTGGGGCTGCAGACTACATGGATGCGGGGTGGGAGGGACACAGTGGAATCTGCTCTGACAGGATGAAAGACAGCTCGGAGTAAAGTGACAATAAAGGGTCCTTTTCTAAGGGAGATGAAAGGGAGCTGGGGTCAAAGGATGGGGTGCTGCAGTGGGCCAGCCTGGGAGAAAAGCAAGTTTGAAGATGGTGGCCACACACATTGTGTTATCAGGATTCTACCATGAAAGCATGGAAGGAAGACACTCGTGTTGTCCACCAGGGAGGGTTGTGAGAAAATGGCAGACAGGGTGCCCTGCCCAGAAAAAACACTGTTTCTCCCCTAGGATAGTGGAAGGGGATCCCAGATGGATTTCCCTACAAGAAATCCGGCAACATTCAGGGCATTTCCTGCAAGGGGTTGACATTGCATTTGCTGGTGCAGTCAGTTGGGGGCAGCTGCCTGATGTGTGTGTTTTTACATTCAAAGATTCCTATTTTGTGTAAATGATTAATGAGATAAATATGCTTTTGCAGCGTTAATTGGTTCTGCTCCGGGTCAGCAAGTGATGGCTTCGTGGCTAGAAAGATGAATATGGGATTTCTTCTCTTTGCTTTTAGGGAGAGATATTGAGATGTGGTGGTTGTTGGAGTGAGTAGGAGGCTAAGAGAATGGAGGTGCTTCCGGTGCACTCATGGTTCCCAGAATTGGTGTGTGTTGTGCTGTTTTTTTTAATGAAGAGAATTGGATGGTGTTTATGGTTTGGAAGAGCTCAGCCTGTAGCTGTATAAGAATAAGAGGTTTATTATGTATGTTGTACTTAGGAGAGTTTGCTTCTGTTCGTTAGATTTGTGGCCAGGAGAGTTGGAGTGTTTTTGTTTTGCTGTGCTCACGGTGTTATATGTGCATACGATTAAGGTGTGTTATTTATGTTGATGGTTGGGGAGTTGGATGGTCGTTTTGCACATGTTTAGGAGAGTTTCTCGGTTGTGGTGATGACTAAGAAGGTGACAGTCTGTTTTCTGTTGCCTGCCAGGAATATTACGTTTTTTTTGCTGTTGATTAGGAGAGTGAATGTTTAGATTGTGCTGAGTGTATAGGTGTATAGATGCGTTTATTTTTGGTGGCAGGGATGGTGGAATGCTTCTTGTCATGTCTGGTATTCTTCTGTAGAAGTCGTGTTTGTTATGTTGATTCCTAGGGTGTAGACTGTGAATCATGGCGGCTACGTGTTGTTTGGTCCAGTAAAATGGAGATGTGTTTTTCTGCTGAGATTAGGCGGGTGCTGTTGCTGTACCGGTGCTCGCTGTGAAATGGTTCGATGGTACGATGGCGTGAACAGTGTAGGGAACTATTGTGGTTTTCAGGGTGGATATGTATTTGCTGTGTGCATTTTAAAGAGACTTAAGATCGGTGGTGTTGTTTTTAGAAGATCGTTTCTGTTTATCGTGTTGGTTTTGAGGAGAGTGCAGATGTGCCTCGAGGAGGGAGAGATGCTAATTGTTGATTAATTCTGAACCCGGGCTTCAGCTGCACTGGGGGAAGAGATGTCTTGCTTGACACCCTGATCATATATTGCAGAGAGCTTGCGTTTTACGGGCTGTTCGCAACTCCTGATTTGTGCTTTAAATGTTGAAACATTACAATAATTAGTGTCCACAGTGTGGCCATTAAGTTGTCAGGCACCGCGGAGGCAAGGGTGCAATTATTGACTCTAAGCGGCAGCCATAGCTCGGGAGGCGCCAGGTGGTGACGTCACCGGGGATAGTGAGGGCGACAATATATGGGGCGCGCGAGCTGGGTGAATGGCGCATCCCAACCTGGTGTGCACCTTGTGAAGTGACACAACACCACAAAGGCAGATGTGACATTGCAGCAGGTGGGAGAGAATCGCATGCAATGTGTGAAGTCGGGACTGGCATTCCTGGCGCCAGTGAGACAGCACAGTATTAGCACCCTCGCGTAGTGATGCAGCGCCACGGAGAAGGGCAGTAGCGCCAGACGCTATGCCATTAAGGAGTCATCATAACACCTGGGCCCTCTTACATCGAAATGAGTGCATTGGTGCCAGCAAAGGAAAGAACACGAGCGATAGGAGCCTTCTAGGTTGGCTATGATGACAGGGCAGGATGACTGGTGGTCCGAAATAGGACCCCTTCATATCCAACTTGGAAAGCCTTGGGTGTATGTTTGAGGGCATGTGGAGCTCCCAGATGAAGGCACCAGACCCTTAGGATACACAATACTGAACTACAGGGAAGGTACAAGATTGTCACACAGGCCAGTGCCAATGAAAGACCAGTAGATTTGGGGGAAAGATACACGAGGCTTACTCTGCCTTAGCCCTACCAGGCTTTCAGAAGCTTGTTTTATGGCTCACTTGTCAGTAACTTTGTAAAAAGGAGGTATGTCTGAAGATGTACAAGGGAGCCTTGCAGGGTTGGGTAAGAAGAACAATTTCCATCTCTGCCATAACTTTGCCTCCCTCTCCTGTCCCCAATATCTAAACTCTTATCGCACTCACCCTTCCCCTCTAGCATGGCTTCACTATGATGCCATCTCGTCTCTTGTGGCTGTCACACCACAATGGGGGTATCTGAGAAGGCAGAGCTGATGGAGCCGGGGTCTGACATCTTCCGGGTTTGCTTCTGTGTTCGCTTGCCATCTGGACCCTCCTGGGCCCCATTAGGCTTGAGCTTGCCATTCTGGTCTTGCAGGTTGCCAGAGGGTTCAATGAAAGCAACATGCCTATTGAGGGCGACCTTGTCACTGGCTGTTTCGTGGTTGGGTGTGGCACTCAACATGGAGGAATGGATGCTGTCCTCATTCTCATCCTCCTTCTTCTCATCCCCCCGGCAGCAGCAGCGGCAGGGAGTGAGGTACAGGTAGATGAGCACCAAGATGACGCTGGCGATGCAGCCAACCAGAGTGGTGTAGGCCGTGTTGAGGGTGTCCTGGTGCCCATGTTGGGTGAAGTTGTACACCATCAGGGTGACAAACAGTGTCTCATTAAACAACTCACTCTCAGCATAGCAGGTGTATGTGCCTCTGTCCTCGACCCTGATTGAGCGGATCTGCAGGCTCCCATTGGCCAAAACTGCCATGGTCCTATTTGTGCTGTGGCTGGCCTTGGGTGGCACTAGTTCATTGTTGGGGGTCACCCAGACTTGTGTCATCCCCCTCTGCTTAGTGTCACAGTCAATGGTCACCGTTTCCTCCAGGTAGGCTTCCATGTCAGACTCCTTGATGACGCTGCAGTTCATGAATTGCACCCCATCCAGGCTGAAGATGCTCACTGTAGGCTTCTCAAAGGTCATCATGACGCACTTGAGGTCCTCATGGAAGTCCACCACGGACACGAGCTGGCGAATGTGCCAATGCATAAAGAGGCTGTAGAGCTGGCAGTCGCAGGTCAGTGGGTTGCTGTGGAGATACAGACCATTCCTTATCCAGGCCGGCAAGTCTTTCAAGTCTGGCACCGGCAGCGTCTTGAGTTTGTTGGATGAGAGGTCAAGGAGAAGCAGCTCGGGCAGCTTAGCGCCATCTTTGACTAACTCGAGAGGGAATCGAGTGATGTGATTCTGGCTCAGGTAGAGCTTCTGCAGACTGGCCATATCGTCAAAGGCAGTCCGGTCGATGTGGGCAATGAGGTTATTGTAGAGCAGCAACACCTGCAGCTCCTGTAGCGCGCTGAAGAGGTTTTCATCCAAGGCCTTGATCTTGTTAGAGGACAGGTCTAGGTGCTTAAGGTGGGGTACCAACAGGAAGGCCTCTGTGGAGACAAAGGTAAGTTCATTGTGGCTGAGCAGCAAGGAGTGCAGGCGATTAAGGGGGGCATGTAGCCACTCGGCCCGCAGCCGGGTCAGGCTGTTGTAGCTGAGGTCCAAGACGGCCGTGTAACGGGGCAGTTTGGTTGGGATGGTGAGCAGCTCTTTCTTCGAGCAGCTGACTATGTTGCTGGCGCAGATGCAGGTCGTACGGCAGTTCAGCTCAGATCCCTCTACACCCAGGGCCCGGAAGCTCATCAGACACAGGGCCAAGAGCCAGGAGGTATTGGACACTAGCGCTGCCAAAGACCAGGGAGTGTGTTGGGACCACATAATGATTTTATAGAACAGGGCATTGACGCGCCTCTCTGAGGTTGGCAGAGCAGGCAGGAGCTGGCGTGCCAGCAAAGAGTGGCTGTTCCGGTGATGCAGTTAACTGGGGAGGGCTGGCCCCCCGCCACCTCTTGCTGATGCATTAGTCACCGGTATCATGCTGTCATTACCCGCAGCTGGCCAGCAGCGGCTCACAGTGGTCTTGGGGGCTTTGCTGCTCTTTTTTGTTGCACTGCATCAGAGTCAGAGACGTTGCATCGGTGCAGGTGAAGGGGTATAGCAAGAGATGTGAGTGGAATCAGCCCATGTTTGCAGACCCCTAGTCCCTGGTACTCTTAGAAGGCCTGTTTGCAATCCATTCCTCTATCCCTGCTTCACTGACCTAGAGGGTTTGGCCTGAAAATCCTCTTTTATTTCAAAGGTTTACCTCACGAGAGTGTGATGCCAGGCAACTAGGATCCCTCAACCCTGAACGGCCTTGTGTCAGCCGGGATGTCTGCGGCCCTAGACACCACGGATGTCTCAGCATTCTGTGGTCCTGGACATTAAGTGTGCTCAGCAGTCTGTGCCTCTGGGCACCAGGGATGTCCCAATAGTCTGTGGCCTTGGACACCAGGGATGTCCAGCAGTCTGTGTCCCTGGGCACCAGGGATGTCCAGCAGTCTGTGTCCCTGGGCACCAGGGATGTTCAGCAGTCTCTGTCCCTGGGCACCAGGGATGTTCAGCAGTCTGTGTCCCTGGGCACCAGGGATGTTCAGCAGTCTGTGTCCCTGGGCACCAGGGATGTTCAGCAGTCTGCGTCCCTGGGCACCAGGGGTGTTCAGCAGTCTGCGTCCCTGGGCACCAGGGGTGTCCCAATAGTATGTGGCCTTGGACACCGGGGATGTCTCAGCACTCAGTGGCTCCGGACTACTGGGATGTCTCAGCTGTCTGTGACCCTTGGCAGTAGGGTATCCCAGAAGACTGTAGCCTGTACACTGGGATGCGTCAGCAGCGTGTTGTCCTGGGCAGCATGGATGTCTCAGCTCTCTGTGGCCTCCGGCAGTGAGGATGTCAAGGCAGTTTGTGGCCCTGCATAGCAGAGATGCCTCGGCCGTCTGTTACCCTTGGCAGTGAGGATGCCTTAGCTGTCTGGCCCTTGAAAGGAGGGGTGTTTCAGCAGTCTGTAACCCTACACAGCATGGATGCTTCGGGAAGCTGTGACCCCAGGAGGCCTCCGCAGTGTGTGCTCCTCGGCGGAAGCGCTGGACATCCGACTCAGGCTCCTCTATGGACCCAGTGACGCTGGAGTGCTGCTGTTTGTTTACAGCATGTGGACATCCGACTCAGGCTCCTCTATGGACCCAGTGACGCTGGAGTGCTGCTGTTTGTTTACAGTCTGTGCAGGCTTTGGGAAAACACGGGTCGACACGGGCCCTCGCCGGTGCCTCTTTGGTTTGTCACTGGGCCAGCCTGATGCCTGCCCTTCACAGGTCCATGGGAGGTCATGCGGGTATCCCGAGCCCGCTTCACGGCCTGGGTATGTGAAGTGGGGTACCCGGTCTGTCCAAAAGTGTGGCCGAGAGAGCCCCCCGGGGAGGAGGTGGAGAGGTCGGCGTCCCAGCACTGGCCAAGGAAGCAAGGAGGGCGAAGGCCCGCGAGGGCTGGGATTTAAATTCATGCACCACAAAGAATGTCTCTCATAATCCACCTGTGCAGAGTCAAAAACTCCCTTTAACACGCGCCTTGTGCGAATGACTCTATTCTAGCGCCTTACTCCATAGAACACGATGGATGGTGGCCGTCGCGGGGGTGGCTCGCCAAGGTCCCAGTAGAGGTCCGAGCCTGGAGCACGCGCCACTGTGGACGACAGACCGCCGAGGGCTTCGCTTCTGTGCAGAGCGCAGTCTGTGGTGGGTGGCGGAGCAGGTCTGACTCCGACTGATCCCAGGGGACAGGGGTGAGAGCCGTGCTCCTGTCTTCGCTGTGGGGAGGTGTCAGACCTCAGAGGTGGAGCCCAGCCTACAGTGCGGAGCTCTGGGTGCAGTTGCGACGGTCTCCGCGCTGCGGCTTGTCCTGGGCAGTCAGGGTGAGAGATTCGCTCTGAGGTGCTGGCTTCGCTCTGAGGTGCTGGCTTCGCTCTGGGGGTTCGTCAGATCTCAGAGGAGGAGCCCCGTATGCATTGCGCAGTCTTGAGAGCAGGTCTGGCTGCAGCCGTACGTTTCCAGGCAGTGGAGATGCAGGGTGGTGTGCGCCGTGCTTCTCTGCTCCCTGCGGCGGCCTGTCCGGGCCCCGCGTGCAGTTCCGAGTGCGGCTGAGGATGAGGGATGCGCTCTCTGCTCCTCTCTGATCGCTGCAGTGCGCCGTGTCCTCTGCAGAGATGCTCCTCCGCCTTCAGGATGAGGGATGCTTATCTGAGGTGCCCGCAGCCTCTGCGGGATGGATGCAGAGAGGTAAAGGGAGGTGCTCCTCTTCCCGCTCACCCAGCTCCCTAGGCTGATCAGGGACCGCAGCTCCCCTCCCGCTCAGTGGTTGCAGTTCCCCCGCTCCTTCTCACTATCAGAAGTGGAGGACAGGCAGTGGGGGGCCCTGCTCCCACAAGGAGCCAGTCATGCGCCAGCTCCTTGCACCTGCCGCATCTGATTGGCTCCATGGGCCCAAATTAAACCAATCAAGCGAGTCTTCCTTTAACCAGCCGCTTGCCAGGGTGAGATAAACTTGTGAGAGCTGCAAACAGTGAAGGGCAGAGACAGGGTGAGCTAGGAAAGAGGGATGATGGATATTTGTGGAGGGAGATGGGAGAAGGCAAATGTAATGAAAAGCAGCGTTCCCCAATTGGGGTTCGTCCCAATTGGGGAACGCTGCTTTTCATTATTATTTGTTTACACTCGAGGATCAGAGAGTGAAACCCGTTATGCACACTACAAAATGAATACAATTTTATGCCAGACTGGCATACAGGGAGTGCGTGATCCTCTCTATAAATGAGAAGGAAAATGTAGAAATGGATGTAGGGAGGGGACAATTCATGGATGAACGTATGGATGAAGGGAAGAAGTGACTGGAGTTGTTGAAATAGGAGGGGATATGAAACCAGAGTATGCAGAGTTGGATAGTGGTAGCGACTTAGAGGTGGAAACAAGGTGGCCAAAAGCAGAAGGAATGAATGAATAAATGAGAGGTTTTATTAAGAGCAAACGATTGCCCAGAGGCGTCTTGGCGCTATATGAAATAAGGAGCAGTGGGACTCCGTTATTATATTGGTGGATGAAAAGCCATGTTTTCAAGGATTTTCTGAAGCTAGAAAGAGAGGCAGCTGTTTTAAGTTCATAAGGAAGACAATTCCAATGTAGTGCCGTGGACCTAAAGAAACTTCTGCCACTCAGGAGGAGCGTTTGACGGATGGCAGATGATGGAAGCAGCGGTTACGGGAGGAAGAAAGAAAGGGGATGGGGATAAATCAATAGGCAGGAATGGACGAGGAGGAGAGAGATGGAGACATTGATGGAGGGCTATATACCTGGGGCAGTGGATGAATGGAAGGGTGGCTGATGATAGAATGGTGTGAAAGGAAGGTTAGGTGCAAAGAGAAGACAGGGATTGCTAGATGGATACGCTTGGGAAGAAGGGAGGAAGGGGGGGTTAAAGGATGAATGTGAGGCTTTTTGGGGAGTCACTGGGGACATTAGTGGTTACTGGGACATATTCTTTGGGGGTCCTTTTGTTTGCCCCGCTGTCCCATTGCCATCAATTGCATGAATGAATAACCAAGGTCGTTCATTTGGGCAACTGACTCACTAAGAATAGCAAGTTGAGAAATTAAGGCGTTTACACCAGGAGGTAGTAGCAGCTCTAAGCTCATGTACGTTATGAATGGCACAGCAAGTAATACACACTAAACACAATGCTCTGTCAGTGCTATATCTAAAAAAAAACAACCAGTAGGACTTTTATTAAGAACTAAGTAAAGAGGGCTGTTGAAATTATGATTCAGGAAGAAAACAAAGTGCTAGCATGTTCCAGCGTCTCCGGATTTCAGTTCATGAATGATCAGGGAAAGGCACACGTAAACTGTCAGAACCCTTTTCAGTGAGCCACGAGGCTAGCCATAGTTACAGGGCCCACCAGTGGTGACTGAGGCCTTTTACTCCTGTTGTCCCGGGGCCCGACCTACTATGGATCCTGCTCAACTGTGCCAAGCACCCCTTTCGCACCTGACTCTCAGGTACTGTCAGACAAGCAGTCCAGGCTCTTTCTGGGGGAAGCGCAGATACAGATCAGTGAACAGTACTCATAACTCAATGTACAAGCTGCACAAACAATAAATCAATGTCCAGTCAAATAAGTATTTTATTTAAAATCGACCCATTCAAAGGTATACGACATTCAAAAGCAATAACACAATCCCCTTGAGGTCGGGGCTCTAGTAGTTGTCAGGCCCATCCCTGTCCAACTAACTTTTTAGTGCAACATGTGTTATTCCCCATTCACTGATGTCCACATCCAGGGAATGTAAACTATTAGGCCGTACTCAAGAGTTCTCCCCTCTGACTCCTTTCGGAAGTTCAGTCACAAGAGTCTGTGGGGTCGCAGTACAGATCGCAGCATGTCCCCTGTGGCCCCAAAGGCCCAGTTCATGGCTTACCCGCTCCAACGGGTACGGAATCCCTCAGGGGCATATTGAAGTCTTGCTCCGGATCAGCAAAGTCTGGCTGTGGGTGGTCACAAGCTGCAGCACGCAGCAGGCACAGGCTCTCTCTCCTCTAAGCCATGTTAATGATTGGTTCTAGTCATCGGGATTGTTACCTCTCTGGTGATCACAGAGTAAGTCACACTTCCCTTGGCAGGGGGCGGGGGTGTGATCACCTGGCTACCCTCATAGGGTCCTGCATGTGAATAGATTGAAACCCCACCATGACAGGGCAGAAATGACCATGTTACTGGTCACTGATGAGGGTGTGGAGGAGGAAACTGAGCCTGTGCCCGACCTCCTTTCCACTAATGTGCAAGATGGGTCAGTGGAGGGAGTTGTGCTCTCTCCCAAGTTGACAGACCAGCAGCACAGAGACTGTAAGCAAGTGCTGGAGCAGTTTGCTGGCCTGTTCTCTTTGACCCCAGGCATCACTGAGTGGTGTGTGCACCACATTGACACTGGTGACAGCCTACCTGTCAAAAATAAACTGTAGAGGTTGTCTGACCATGTCAGAGTCAGCATTAAAGCTGAGGTTGCTAAGATGCTGGAATTGGGGGTAATTGAACCGTCTGAGAGTCCATGGGCCAGTCCAGTGGTGCTGGTACCTAAACCTAATACTCAGGGGGGACCCAAGGATAATCTGCAGAAAGTGATGGAGGTGCCTGCAGCAGCCACCTGAGCTAAAGAAATGGCTCCCAAAAGCTCCATCCCACCAGGAAAATGGGCAATGGAAAAAATGGCAATGCGGGCCTGGTTTAGACAGGGAATGGACTGGAAACTATAGAAGACTGGGCAATGGACTTTGGGACATATAAGAATGCGAATCACTATGTGGAAGGAAACTTCCTAGTTTCGGAATCCCCTAGTTAGTCAACGGTGGTAGAGCACATACTTAACCACACTGTATACATGGCACTTTGCCTGGCGGTGATTCATAGTTGTATTGGCTCCCACTTAGTTCCGTTCACTCAGTCTTGCATTCTCCCACATTTATTGTTTTCATCTTTACCGGTTCCCCTTTCAGGGTAAGTCCTTTCTCCGAGGACTTTATTGTTGGTTGTTTGTCCTCATTTACTTGGATGTTTTGTCTGCTGCTGTGCGTACTGTCTCCTAGAGATCAGTGCACCGATCTCTAGGAGACGGTCCACACAGCAGCAGGGCTCTTCTGCTCTGAACTGGGGTAAGTCCACAAACTTTTCACTATATGATCATTACCTTGTTTTTCTATGAACAGTTCCCTTCCAATATTTACTGAACTTACCTAGAACTCACCCATTATATTGCCTGAGAAACATTTGGTGAACCAACCTTGTGGTAGATGCCAGTTCATTCCAAAAGACTAGCAACAGAATCTGACAATTCTATATTCATCTCACATAAACAGTTGTGTCCAAAACCCAATGCATTTCCGGAAAAACCCTTCATCAGGGATAACTGTCATATGAGGTGTCAGTGGTAAAGTTACAACTACCACATCTAAAATTACCCACAATCACAGATTAGAATTAAGTGGCAAATAATAGGAGCGGTACCTTGGTGAGATAATTTAAAGAAATTTGAATTAATTTTGAAGATTATTTATTCGATCCCACCTTACAGTATATGATATATGGTTCAATCCTGATAGCTACTTTCTATAATAGTGAATGTTGTGTGGGTGAAATGAAGAATGTCAGGGTGTTTATGTGGTGGATGTTTTATGGATATAGAAATTTGGAATGCACCCATGGGTATTGGTTATATAGATGGGTTCTAGGAAGAATATTGCTATTAGAATTTACATATTTGTTGGGGGGGGGTTGTATAGTGTAAAAACAAATGTTTGTAACATTATGAGTATGTTCATATATGTATATTGTTTGTCTTGATTATTGTTTTATAGATACCATAAGGATTTTCCATTGGGGAAGTGATATACATTTTGTAAAAATGTTGTCCTGAAGAAGGTGGTAGTGATTCTAATGTACCACTGAAACACGTTGATGACATTGTTAGTCCAGGTATCTGGCAGAAAAGCTTGTCCCTTATTGACCCAGCAGATCTATGGATTCGGGTGGGAAGGCTCTGTTAGTAGTCCCTCGGGTTAACAAACTTCGAACGGGGGGCAAATCTTTTGCCTATGTTGCCCCGCGTCTCTGGAACTCGCTCCCCAGCACCTTACGTAAGTTCCCCAATTTGCTTAATTTCAGAAAACTATTAAAAACGGAACTCTTAAAAGAGTGAGCGCCCTCACTACTCCCTAGCTTTTTTATCCATTGTTAGCGCAGAGATACCCCTGCCGGGATGATTCCAGCGCTTTATAAAGTCTTCATTCATTCATTCATTCACTACCTACAATGTACTGCTTGTTTTTAGATATGTGAAAAGGAATACATAGAAACCCAGTGATAAATTGGGTAGAGGTGTCTGGTGATAAAGACAAATTGCTATGTCTATATATATTTTCCCTGAAAGTCTCTGCACTGAAATTGTTTTATTTTGATTATTTGCCATAATGAATTTGAGAAGTGTCATGTTACATGTTTTTAATACGTAATGTTTTAGGAATAGTTCTTGTCTTTAGTGAATAATGCAATACAATATATTAAAAGCTAAATATTTCTCTAAAACCCGCATGGTATGTATTATAGTATTTAGAGGTATCTCTTAAAGAGAAAATAAGTGTTGAATGAATGAGTTTGGTGAATGAAAGTAGTGTGGATCTTGATATAAAGTGAAGGTACCTGACGGAATTTTTGTTTTTCTGATCAAATGTGAACACAACACAAGGAAAATCCCACACCAGGTTAGAAAGATAAGGTAAAATTGAATAAACTATTTGAGACCAAAACAACAAAAATCCAATCAGTAGAACATGCAACTTTAGAGATTTAAATGAAAATAGTGTCTGGAAGCACAAAGTTCTATCTGTGGTTATTCGGTTGTGGCGGACCCGGACAAAGTCGTAAGTTAGGTCCACTGCGATGGAGTGTGGGCCGGATACAGGGACCAGTTAGGCCTACTGAACAAAGAATCTTAAATCCTGGGTGCAGAGCTTTGCGAACAGCAGAGCTTTGTTCACAGCAGCGGTTTCGATGACGCTGTCAATGGGGTTTGCAATGCAAGGTTCTACATCATCATCGAGGATGCCGTAGACAAAGTCTTGCAATACAAAATCCTGCATCAGCAATGCGTCATGCAGCAGTGGCTCTGAGAAGCTGCAGGCTGTGATGCGAGGTCCTGTGTCATGCGGTGGAGGTTCTGATGCGTAGCTGCGAGGATATATGTCACGCTGCATTGTCTCTGCCCAAGAGACCATAGCTCAGCTGACAGAACACCTTCAGGCCCACTTCCAAGGTTCCAGGTCTGTGGTGGCACCACTTGGGGGGAGCAAGACCAACAGCAGACGGAGTCGAGGATCTGAGTTCAAGGTGGTTGGAGCCTTTTCTGTCCCTGAGGCCAGCCAACTAACCCTTGGAGTCACTCTGGTGGTCTTAGGTTCAAGGTGCAGGTCCAGTCTTTCTCACTCAGGTAGTAGGTCAGCACAGTAGCAGTCCTTCTTGCAGAGCAGCACAGCAGTCCTTCTGAGTCTTCCACAGGAAGACTACTTATAGGTCTACTGAAGAGTTGGATCTGAGGGTCTGATATTTATAGTTGATACCAGCTTTGAAGTAGGAGAAGGTTCTGGAGGTTTCTATTCCCATGGGTGTTTGGAATGTCATGCCTCCCTGCCCTGGCCACAGCTTGTCTGGGGGCACATAAGACTAGTGTCAAACCCTTTGCGAGTGTGCTCAGGCATGGGCTTTGTGATATGCAAGTGTGGTAGGTGACAGCTCTTTCCCCTCATGAAGTCAGAGATGTCCCATCCTGCCAACACCTATTTCCCCTTTGTCTCACTGTCTGGAAGCAATACACAAAGACCAACTGTCAGCTACACCCATTCATGTGAACATGCTACAGGCACCAAATGGTTGAGAGTAGAAAATTCCAACTTTCTAAAAGTGGCATTTTCAGAATTGTGACTTAAAATCCGACTTTACCATTAAATAGGGTTTTAAATTACAATTCCTTAGACATCAAACTCGACATTCCTACTCGCTCCTAATTGAAAGTTATCACTTATTAAATGTTATAAGGCTGTCTACCTGGGGTACAGGCTGGGTGCTTAGTGGATTTGCTGGCGATTTTATACTGTTTTAGCTTTCGGTTCGATCACAAATATCTGTTCCTAAATTGAATCTGAAATGTGTTTTTAAAAAATATCTGTTTTAAACTGAATTGAATTGTGTTTTAAACTCGCGCTGCTTTACGGGCTGGGTGAGTTGCACGAGGCACTTTACTTACCGGCTTAGCGCTCGCAGGAGCGGGGCAGCCATTGGAGGTCAGCGGGCTAGTCTTTCCTGCCGCACCTACAAAGACACACGCTGACGCGACCGCGCAGCGGACGCGCGCCGCTGGCGCCTAAGGCAAGCCCGTCTGCGCCCCTCCGCGCTCGGTCCGGGCTCAGGGCATGCCCCCCTGGATCTTTGAAGCCATATTTACAGACATACTCGAGGGAGTTCCTCCTAGGGCGGGATCCGAGGGGTGGAAAGGTGAGCTGTCCCAAATTGCGGCCTGATATTATTTCGGCTGATGACGCTACGCTATGCTCTAACTGCTCTCTACCCCTCCCTTGCATCACTGCCTACCCTATCAAAGGCTTGGTCAAACAGTTAGGTAGTACACCCATACAAAGTGAATTGGCTCCTATAAAATGTATACTTCTTAATGCCAGGTCATTAATTAAGCACAGTATGGAATGCTCACTGCTTATAGAGCAGTACGATATTAAGCTTGCATATATTACCGAGTCCTGGACGGATGACACATCAGGACCTGATATAGTTAAAGCATCCCCCCCAGATTTCCTCTGCCACACTCTGGACAGACCACATAGGAAGGGCGGAGGTCTGGCTGTTCTATATCACAATACATTAGAGCCCTCTTTCTCTATAGCCTCCAACGCAGCTTGTGAAGCATTGTCGGTAAGCGTACGCATTTTCCCCCATGACACTTTCAGGGCTATCCTGCTCTATCGTCCTCCTGGCCCCAGAGGCGCGTTCCTAGACTCTATTGGTTCGCTTCTGGAGGAAGGACTCTGCACCAATTCTTTTACAGTTTTGGGGGATTTTAACTTCCATCTGGAAGAACCCACCGATCCTGATAACATGAGGCTGAAACAAGTTATGAGTGGGGGGGATCTTGAGCAGCTGGTGGTCGGACCTACACATGTAGCAGGTCATACCTTAGATGGAATCTTTACCAACAATTCTTGCCTCTCCTTTTCCGAGGCACTGCCCCTCCCCTGGACTGATCATGCCGCCATCCTATTTGAATTATCGCGGACTCCTCACTATCAACCTAAACCAGAGTCAAGGGTCAAGATAACTATCAGGGCTTGGAATAACGCTAACAGTCTCGCTTTAGGGAATCTCTTGAAAGACACAGCTCCTATACTTCCGGCTGGAGTGGAGGAGGCTGCGGCGGTTTATTCAGGATGGATCGGCGCCGCGTGTAGTAAACTTGTCCCGATCAAACTGTATTCCCCCAAGCGGGCCACCCCTTCAGCCCCCTGGTTCTCGGATAACCTTCAAGGACATAAAACTGACTGTAAGAGGCTAGAACGAGCCTGGAGAAAAGGTTATAATGCCAGTGACAAAGTGGCCTATAAAACCAGTCTCTCACGGTATAAAAAATTACTTGTGGAAACTAAGAGGATTTACTTCTCAGAGCAGATTAATAAGGCAAAATCCTCCTCCAAAGAGCTATTTAAAACGATAAGTTTACTTACGAATCCTGTCAGGCCAAATGTACATACTAGCCCTGAGCTATGTGAAAATCTTGCCTCTTTCTTCCGGCAAAAGGTTGAGGTCATCTTTTCCTCTTTCAGTCCTCAGCAGTCAGAGGCCAAGGAGGCCTCAGACAAGGCGGAGCCTACTGTAATTAAAGCCATATCTACTTTAGTTGAGTTTACATCATTAGAGACTCAAGAGGTTATCAAGCTCCTGACGGCGAGTAGATCCGGATCTCCCCTGGACCCTTGTCCAGTCTCGGTGATTAAACTCTTTCCCACGATCATTGGCCTGGTCCTGACCTCTATGATTAACTCCATTTTTGAGTCGGGCCAGTTTCCCACAATGTGGAAACAGGCCTCCATTCTTCCTTTGATAAAAAAGCCTAAACTGGACTCTAGTGATCCGAACAGTTATAGACCTATTTCACGCCTCACACTGCCAGCTAAAATTATTGAGAAGGCCATGAATGTCCAGCTTAGCACGTTCTTTCGTACTAACTGTTCATTGGATCCTACGCAGTTTGGCTTTCGTGCTGAACACAGCACAGAGTTAGCCCTGATTAAAGCATCGGAGGAAATAAGAGAGGCCTTGGATCAAGGAGGTGCTGCGATTCTGATCATGTTGGACCTCTCGGCGGCCTTCGATACGGTCCATCATGAAGTATTGATGGACCGGTTATCTACAGTAGGGGTTCAGGGCAGGGCCTGGAACCTTTTAAAATCTTTCCTGGTGGATAGAACCCAAACGGTGGACCTGGGCAGGGATAGGTCTAAGCCTTTCTCCTTTCCCTGCGGGGTGCCACAGGGTTCGTCTCTTAGTCCCACACTTTTTAATATATATGTGTCCCCATTGGCGGCCCTGATCAGATCCTTTGGGTTTCAGGTGACGTCTTATGCAGACGACACACAAATTGTGTTGTCCCTTCAGCCGGGTAAAGAAGTTGAGACCAGCTCGAGATGTCATGACTGCATGAAATCCATTGCAGGCTGGATGGCATCCAATTGTCTAAAACTTAATGCTGGTAAAACGGAGGTCTTGATATTTGGGAACAATGTCAACCTCTGGACACCTGACTGGTGGCCAGAGGAAATGGGAATACCTGCAGCCCCCACTACGAAAGCGAAGAACCTGGGTGTGGTTATGGATAATAAACTAACCTTTGGCGATCATGTTAGTGGGGTGGTTTCTACCAACTTCCTTCTCCTCAGAATGCTGAGGAAAATAAAAAAAATTCTTCAGAAGGATAGCTTTAGGACAGCAGTCACAGCGCTCGTTTTGTCATGACTGGATTATTGTAATGGTCTGTATTTGAGTTTACAAAAGAAACATCTTAACAGACTCCAGATTGTGCAAAATGCGGCAGCAAGACTGCTAACGGGCACTCCCAGGTTCGTCTCAGTGGGAAAAGGTCTTCGAGATCTCCATTGGCTTCCAGTGAAACAACGGGCACTGTTTAAAGCACTGTGCACGGTCTTTAAGGCCCTGGTGGGCAGTGGCCCAGCCTACCTGAGACAACGATTACATTGGTACGTTCCTGGAAGAATGCTACGTTCCTCGGAAGCAAAGCTAGTGATCATCCCCCGAGTTAAGAAAGCCAGCTGGGGAGGCAGGAGTTTCTTTTATTGTGCCGCCAAGGCCTGGAATGATCTTCCTGTGCATCTGAGAAAGGCCACGGATCTCCTTTCGTTTAGGAAGGGGTTGAAAACCTGGCTCTTCTCTGAATAATCTTTCTCTCAGGACACCCACTAGGTAGCGCTTAGCGCCAGGACGCCTTCGGGCAACAGTTGCGCTCTATAAGCTTCATTAACATAACATAACATAAGATAACCCAATGTTGTCCAATGGTAGAGGTAGGCCTTGCAGTAGTAAAAAACAAATGTAAGATTTTTTCACTACCAGGACATGTAAAAGTTAAAAGTACATGTCCAACTTTTTAAATACACTGCACCATGGCCTATGGGTTATTTAGGGCCTGCCCTAGGGGTGACTTATATGTATTAAAAATGAAGTTTTTAGGTCCGGCAACAGGTTTATTTTGCCAGGTCGAAATGGCAGTTTAAAACTGCACACCTGAGACATGTTTAAAGGGCTACTTAGGTGGGTGGCACAAGAAGTGCTGCAGTCCCACTAGTAGCATTTACTGTTTTTCACCAAGGCTTGGCAAGCGTGTGACTGGTCTGTCCTTCCACATCTCCTGGGGAATGCCTCCATCAGTGGCGTAGCTAGGCACTCTGCCGCCCGTGGCGGTCCCTGCCTTTTGCCGCCGCCGCCGAGCGCCTAAGAGCCGGGGGGGGGGGGAGGGTGCTGGCGATAAATTTACCTGCCGCCCCGAATTCTCGTGCCGCCCGGGGCGTACCGCCACCTCCGCCCCCCCTTGCTACGCCAGTGGCCTCCATGCACACTGCGTCTCACAGTCCCCTGGGGAGTGAGGCGACACTGGCTGCACCAGGCTGTTCGCTTTTGGGTCAGCTGGCTGTTCAGTGGTCGCTGCCGCGGGAGAGAAGAGCTTGAGCCGTGCCCAGCATCTGGGGACAGAGACTGCTGATGACAGAGACTGCTGACCCTGCCCTTGGAACCAGTCCTGCCACCCGGAGAGACTGATGACATGTCCATTGCCTGGGGCTGGGACTACCAGCCCTTCAGCTAGGGGCTGCAGCTGCGGGCCAGTGCTCTCTCATCTGGTCCCACGCTGTTTGGCCCGAGAAGTAGAAGCCCGATATTAGCGAAGGGTGGTGTATGAGTTAACCCACTGCACACATGGTGCAGGACTCTAGGGGAGGCTGTTGGAAGTCAGCGAACCTGCGGTGGTCCCTGTGAAGGGGCAGGGCCACTGCACCAGGCCCAGATATACTGGAGGAGACAGCTGGGTGACCTAACGGGGTTCTGGGTCTGCTCATGGCCCCACAGGGGTGAGGTGGGACTCAGCCTTGGTGCCAAATACAACTACCTGAGTTTTTGCCCCCGCTCACTGGTCCCCTGTTTGAGTCTGCAATGGGCAAGTTCAACTCCAAACAACCTAAGCTTGCCTTCCAGGGTCGGAGGGGTTGGAGTATGGAAGAGGCGTCCCCTGAAGCCCAGCAAAAAGAGGCCCTTGTGGGCCTTTTTCTCTCCTTGACCAGGACATAAAAAGAATGTTTACAGAACTGAAACGTAGCCTCCATGCAATAGACTCGAAAATTGACAACCTCACTACTAGGCTGGACCATATGAAGGGGAGATTGGACAAGCACAGTGGACACATTGACCAACTTGAGACCCGAGTGTCGGAAGCTGAAGACACCCACACCACCACTAATGAACGTCTCCTGAGGATTGAAAAAGTTCTGGAGCTTATAAAAAACAAAAATGAGGAATTGGAGGCGAGGTTCCGGTGGAACAACGTAAGCATATTGGGGACACCAGAGTCGACCTCCATGGACAGAATGGGCAACTATGTTGAAGACATGCTCCATTCCCTGTTTGGCGATGCCCTGTCCCCGATGTTTGCAATAGAGTGTGCCCACCGGCAGGCCCTACCACACCTCCTGAATTATAAAGACAGAGACACTATCTTAAAATTTATTGGGGTGCGCTGAAATGTCCAATACCAGGGAAATACGATCACCCTCTTTCCTGACTTCACGCTAGCAGTGCAGGCAGCCCGCCGCAAGTTCCTTCCAGCCAAAGGTCTATTCCAGAAAGCAGAGGTGGCCTGTGTGTTGATTTACCACGTTAAACTCTGCATATCCCTTCAAGGACAAACTTGCTTCTTTACGGACCCTAAGGCAACTCTGAAATGTGTCCGTGTTTCTTGGCATTATATACTTGATTT
This sequence comes from Calotriton arnoldi, assembly GCA_963921515.1. Lineage (NCBI taxonomy): Eukaryota > Metazoa > Chordata > Amphibia > Caudata > Salamandridae > Calotriton > Calotriton arnoldi. Next base: position 2,254,775 of record CAWUFW010000911.1, on the reverse strand, counting down.
GGATAAAGGCAATCAAAAAGTGATTTGAAAGTAAACAGCAGCTGCTTTATGTGCTCAATTGCAAAGTATGTTCCGTGCAAGAGTAACATGTCAATGCTGAAATCTTTTAATACAACGCTGCCTACTGCAAATAAAAAGTGCAGCTATTACCCAACTCTCTTTGTCATGTGACCTTCGATGTATTTACGTCTCAGCAACAAGTGCCCCAAACCATTGAGCTACCCAAGCCCCTGCCCCTTATCCTATATGAGATATTAATGTGAAGCAGCCTGATAATGCACGCTGACACCATATATAAACCTAAGGAACAATGTACAAAAATAAAAGTGTTCCATTCAGTTACCCTGTAAGCCGATTGTGGTCTTTGGCAGACAATAACTTGTGGCTCTTTCTAACTTTGCCCGACCAGCCTTTGAAGATATGGCCCCTTTAGAAATCTCTTGTTTTCAATTTCGGCCAGTTAGCCTATACTTGACAAGTGATCTAGTAACTAAACGCCAAATTCAGAGTTTAGTGGACAGGGTATTCTGTCCAAAATGTGGTATATGTTTGGTCCGCTGTATTACTGGTGCATTATAGTCAAAGACACTGTAGATATGCCAGAGGAGACATCCACCATGTTTTGACGGAGTACCTTGTCCACTAAACTCTAAATATGGCCCTAAGTTATTGACTTCGTTGGGGCTTGGTCTAATCCTGATCCCTCACTTGACACATGTGTGATCCTGTGCAAATAATTTTCCAACACACTTTTCTTTAAGTCACAGTTCTTGAACCCTTTAGAAATGAACTGCCGACATAATGAACACCACAAAGACAAAATACTCCTTTAGTGAATCATAATTGTCTGAGCGTGAAGGGAGCATCTTTTTTTCTAGACTACCCAGCAATTCCTAGATGTCCCAGCAACTGAGACGAAAGACCCTGAACGTTTCACATACTTTGTGATGATTTTTTTCTCCCTCTGTCTTAGCTTTATTACATTTTCAAAAGGGAGATTGCTTATCCTTGTCAATATGGCTAAAGTATTATTAGAAAATATAGCCAATCATAGATATTTTCACTTTTGAGAATATGACAGCAGCTTCTGAAAAGCATATACTTAACATTTTGAGATCATGGCATTACATGAATCTCTGACTTACATATGACCACACCCACAGTGCATGTGATAACAGGAGAGAAAAGGATGGTGTTTGCACCACACAAAGTCGGCGCAAACTTGAATCTCTGCTATGTCCACTGGTATGGACCTTTATCTTGAACTGAGGCTAAAACCATAAATTCAGCAATATATTAATAATATTGAAGCAGTATTTGCCCCACAGGAACAATAGAGAACGGTAAATTTGCAAACCATGAAGATTTATTAACAAATTAGTAATGTTACATTCTCACATCGAATCAGTTAAGCGTAAATCAATAGTCACCTGAATACAACATGTATGAATAAAATCCAGGCAATTCAGTTCGGCTAATGCAAGTACACGTTATTAAAGACAGCATATGCAAAGTGAGATACAATTCCCTTCCCATAAAGGGAAACTCCCTAATGCTAAGCTAAGGTTGTGAGTAAGTCGGAAAAGTTTGAAGCAGCTGTTGCCAGCAAAGATAGCATTGAAAGTAAACCCAAATAGAGGTTCCAAGCAAGGCAAGGGGAAATGAACTTGCTCTAGAAAAGAAACCTATGAGCAGAAATATAACATCATTGGGTCTCGAGACAGAGAGAAAGGGTATGTCCGCATGGAAAGCTGGAAAGGGGGGGAGTCTCTTTAACTAAAAGCCAAATCATACAGTTAAGTCATCAAATTCAAGAGCAGGTATATCTCCCATAGTTCCCACCGTAATACGAACCAATAAAAAAAATTCAGTGTTCCCGATGTACTTGGTGTCAGCTTCTTTCTCATGGATAATACAATGCCAGATTCTTCCTTCATTGCGGCCATCACAATATCTTACAATTTGTTTGTTTGATGGATGAGTTGAAGACTAATTCTCCAAATTTAGGAGCTGTTTTGCTCACCTGCACTGACAAATCAAATCTTCTTGTTCTAAATATGTACAACTCAAATGACCAATTACCTTGTTCTGAGATTATTACTTCTATGGGTTTGGTCATTGAAAATTTGAAGACATGTCCCCCAAAGTCTAGTCCACGCCTTATTTCTTTAATTCCAATAGTAATTATGGGTGACTTTAATATCCACCCTTGTAAACAAGCTTGCCAGTTACTACAGGATGTATCTTTGGGGGAGAACCTTTCCGGTGCCCATTTTGATCACTCACCCAAGGGGAACAGGTAAATCTTTTGGGCAATACTTGAATTTGGTTATATCAAGCTCCCTGGAGGCACCTACCTATATTGGAAAGGGGTAATAAACAATTGAGGATTATATTTTAATGTTCTCATCCTTGTTACATTTCCTAGTTGAGTATAGGGTACTAGAGTCTGGTTGGAGTGATTATAACCCACTGGACTTATCCCTAAGATTTTTATATCAGAAGTGGCCATTACCAGCACCTGCCTCTTTATATCTTGCCCCTACAGACCAAGGCAGGCGGCTGTAAAGTAGTTCCAGAGGAATTTCTTGGAAATGTGTTTTGTCAGAGGAGTAATGACTGGAAGGTTGTTTAAGCCTGGTCTCTAAGCCTAAAGAAGTCCTGAGGGTGTACTTTGTGCAGCTGTTAGTGATGCCCTGATTGTCCCTAGCAGAGCTCATACTGTTATCAGAGGAGAACGTTGGTTTGATCAGGCATGGTCTACAGCCCAGCGTGATTTAAAGAAGGCCATCAAACATATCCCTAGGGATAGAGTGGAGATGAGTTTACTACGTACCCAGTATAAGAAGGCTACTAAGGAAAGGAAAGAGTCTCTAAAGGACGAGGCTTGGGAACAACTAATGTGTACGTGTGATATTCATGATTGTGCCCCCTTCTGGTGGGTTGTCAACAGCTCATTTCTAGGGGCAGAGGCCGGGCCTTCGCTAATCTCTGTGGTTGAAGAAGAGAAATAGTTTGGTCATTTTTCTAATATATACTCTCTGGAGCCAGGCTAAGATTCCCCATCTCCATCTATTATGGTGAAGTTGATCCTCTCTTTTTCTGTTGCTGAGGTAATGGGGCATTTTGAGATTCGCTGGAAACACGACTCCTGGTCCTGAAGGAGTCCCAGCAGATCCCTTTAGGACTGATCCTCTTATCTAGGCACCCTAGTTATCTAAGGTTTTAAATACCACAGTGATACACTCCCCCACTAGTTCTTGGGCACAGTCCATCTCTGTCCCTTTGTTTAAAAAGGGCGATTGAGCTGATGCGAGATGTTATAGGCCCATTTCGTTGATTGATACAACTGTCAAGGTTTTGGCCAGGTGGTCCTGGAAAGGCTATCATTATGGGATTAAGAGAATAGCATCATCTCCGATTTAATGTGTAGGTTCAGGCCTGGTCTTAGTACCATCGACCAGTCACTGAACCTATACCTACTAACTCAAAAGTACACCCTGGCCAAAAAGGGCAGCTTATTCTTAAGTTGTATGGATCTTGCCTCTGCATTCAATCATGTAAACCGTACTAAGCTATGGGCTAAGATGTTGTCATTAGGGATAGATCTGGCACTGGTGTCCTTTTTGGGATATGCATAGGGATATGTCCGCATCTGTCAGGTTTGGCACGGATGGCCATTCAAGACCTTTCCCAATAACCCATGGTGTCCACAGGGATGCATCCTGGCTCCTTTCTTGTTTACTACCTACATTAATCGCCTAGAGGCATTGCTAACTGAGAAGAAATGTGATGTCCCCCCAGTATGTCAGGGTGCGATAACAGTTCTACTTTACGCAGACGATGCTGTCCTCGTGTCGAAGATGGCTGTAGTGATACAAGTCTTACTAGTCACCTTTTCTGATTTTATGGATCATTTAGGTCTCTCCATAAATCATATGAAATCATATGTAATGGTTGTTGCTCGCCAGCCCATCAAACATAAAGCTTTTTATTGTAATAAGTTTAAAATTGCTCCGGTACCCAATTTAAATTACCTGGGTATTCTGCTTGATAACAGGAACACCTGGGGGTCCTCTTCTCGTGTCTATAAGATTAATGTTTGCTCGTACATGGGGAGCGGTATTGGATTTTGGTGCTAGGTCGGGCAGGAAACCGATGAAGCTCTTTCTTCAAATTTATAGCGCTAAATGTGTTCCGGCTACAACTTATGGTAGTGATATCTAGGGGTATAAGGATTGTCACGAGTCAGGTTGAGGAGAATAACTTTGCCAGACACTTGTTTGTGATCCTGCAGAGCACCTCAACTTTTGCTGTCCACAAACAACTGGGTTTTACATTTCAGACATCATCGCACTAAGGCCCTTGCAACAATGGATTTCGGTGTGGTACAAAAGTGAGCCAACCTTGAACAGACTGATCTTTAGGGATTGCCTTTTACTAGATAATGTAAAAGCAATACCTTGGTTTGGTTATATAAAGTTGAAGGTCACAAGCATGGGCTGTTTGGATTTAGATTTTATCCCAGAAAAACTTACTAAAGCAGACTATGATTGGGTTAAATGCTCTTTCATTACTCGCGTTGTTGCCACAAGGGAAAGTGGCAAACTGCAGAAATCCTTTGCACTTGTCTTTTGCCTAATAAAAACAGTACCTTCTATAGAACCTTACCTGACATGGGCGACTAATGTTTATCATCGCCAGTTGTTAACAAGGTTTACGTTTAATCTTTTGGTACAACTGATCAATTTCCCTAAGGGCTGGTCTGCTCCGGGCACACTGAGCCCCTATGAGTGTGATTCGTCTGCACAATCTCTTGAGCATTTTGTTCTGTTTTGTTCCTACTTTACCTGGCCAAGAAAACATTTTTTAATACCCCTTCATAAAAATCTGAAATTTGCCAAAATGGGACCTGCTATGTTACACCTGATGTTGCTCAGGGATGTTCACACTTGTGTATGTGTAGCTAACTTTTTGAGTTGTGTCATCAAGCTACGGGAGGCATGGTCTTAATTTTGTTTTATTCTGATTATTAGGTGTGACTAAATGCTTTTACACCATTTGAAATGCTTGAAACCCCTTTTCTATGGTGTATTTTGTACAGCAATGAGGGAGACGGACAATCGATTATGCGATTACTGAAGTGTATTGGATGTTTGTTTTTGTTATGTCTGGGACCCCTTCTCCTTTTCTGACTTAAACTGTTTGTAATGAACTATAATGGTGGTGCTGGAATCCGGATAATTTACTGTGTGTGTTAACTGATGTTGTAAAGTATACATGTTTTTACAATATGTTTAAATGTTTTTATGGATCATGTGTATCTCTTTTTATGGTTATATTTTAACTGAATAAAGATTTATACTACTACTACTAATATCTTACAAAGGAGTATCCACCTCCTCCGCCTCCCATCCCATGCAGGTGCTGAGAATAATTGTCCAACTTATTAATTATAACAAACATGACCTTCACGCAGCAAGCTCGCAAAGAACTATTTTTAATGAGAACATAGTGACTCCAGTCCCTGAAACAATGAATGAATGAAAGAATTAAATGATTTTATAGAGCGTGCAGTACCCGAAGGTGTCTTAGCGCTATACGGATCATAACCAGGAAAACCTTCTGCCTGAGGACACACCTCTGGCATAACTCAATTGACCTATTTCCTGATTTGCTGCATAATGGGTTGCGAGCGTAAGGCAAGAGGCACGAAGTTCCATAGTTTCCCTCCACCGTAAGAGAGCATTCTTCCACCCCATTTTGCTTTGTTTATTCTTGGGACAGTAATGGGACAGTAATCATACTCTCCGAGCTCGATCTAAGGTTCCTACTGGGAATATACCAGGAGAAACGATCCTGAAAAAAGGTCGGACCAGCTCTGTAGAGGGTTTGTGGATTATGCACAGCGCCTTAAATGTAATCCTCTTTTCCACCGGTAGCCAGTGGAGGCCGTGCATTAAATGAGAGATTGGTCCAAATTTGGGGACCTTCAGCAACGTTCTTGCTGCTGCGTTCTGCAAGGACTGGAGTTTTTTTTATCAGATATTTAGAGGTGCCTAAATACAAGGCATTGCAGTAGTCCATCTTTGAAAAGATGAGTGCCATCATCACCCCTTTCTGAAGATCAAACGGAATAAACAGAAATTTTTTCCTAAGAACCTTCAGCATGAAAAAACCTGCTGAGTTAACAGCATTAATTTGTTCTGAGAAACATAGTTTGGTGTCAAAAATGACTCCCAAATTTCTAGCCTTCTGAGCTGGCCTTGGTAAAGCGCCTAGATCCGAAGGCCACCATGATGCATTCCAAAAGGTCTCATTTCCAAAAAGCAGAACCTCCGTTTCTTCCGAGTTCAGCTTGAGACAGTTTCCCTGCATCCAGCCTGCAACCTGGAACATGCATCTACAGAAATTACTTGCATCCTTTTCCCCATCTGATGAGATAGATACCCCTATCTGTGTATCATCAGCATATGAGAGTACAGCCAGGCCAAAACTGTGAATAAGATTAACAAGGGGAGTGGCATATACATTAAACAATGTGTGGCTGAGAGCAGACCCCTGAGGCACCCCACATGGAAGAGAGAAAGGCCTGGAACTTACGTCTCCCCCCTCTACCCACTGTTGTCTATCATTGAGAAACGAGCTCAACAATGTTAGTGCAGTGTTCCTTAAACCAAGTGAGTCAAGTTGTTTAATGAGAAGTGCATGATGAACCGTATCAAAGGCGGCAGAGAGATCCAGTAAAATTAGTGCTGCTCTGCCGCCTTGTCAAAGAAAAGTTAAGCACATCAAGCAAAAATACTTTAAATTGGAGCCGGGCACCAATGCCCACTCATTTCAGTTTTAAGATGCATATTTCCTAATTATAGCTAAATCGAAAATATGTAAATCACTAAGGGCCTGATGCAGATCTTGACGGACGGGTTACTCAGTTACAACGGTGAAAGATATCCCATCCACCGAAATATAAATCCCAGCGCTCCGTCATCATCTCCTTGTGTTTGCTTTGTTTGCCCTAAGTTGGCATGGTATGCCCAGACGTGGGTCCCTTGCTCACTTTGCCACTGGATTCAAGCTAGCCTGGCTGATGAGGGGTGTTACCCCGAAACTGGTCCCAGGTTGCTTGTTTCCGGTCCAGGGAAGACCTGGCTTGGCAGTTCGGGCTGGACTGTTCCCATGAAGAACAGGGGCAAGAAGGATTTGCATATGCCTGGGCCTGAACTGGGGTGGCAAAGTGAGCTAAAGGACGATGATGGATTCAACCCAAATCTAATAGTGACTGGGGGTGAGTGTCTGAAAAGTTTCAGCCATCCATCCATCATCTCCTTGTGTTTGCTAAATATCCAAAGGGCCATTAGTCAAAGGTTTTCAATGGGGAACTGCAAGTTTAGCGGACCGGGTATCCACCACATTTTTGACAGAATATACCATCTGCCAAACTATAAATAAGGCACTATTTTGTTTTCCAGTCACAATCATAATCATCTCATCACTCAAATCTCACAGCTGGCTACTATTTCCCTGACTTTTCATGCTACTATGTCCTTGAGTCTTAACTGAATTTAGGTATCCCTTTTAAATTATAGTTCCTACTACCACACAATGACCTACCTTGAATGTTAAAATGACTATGCTTCACCTACATGGTATTACTTTCTATTATTATGTAATGTAATAATTGACAATACTAAGGGCCTTATTACGATGTTAGTCGGAGTTGCCTCCGACTGACATCGCCGCAGATGCGGCACTGACCGACCTCCGGTCAGCAGTCCCCACACCACAATTAGGATGCGACCGCACATAATGCAGTTGCAAACTTCCATTTTACAATGGGAGCTTGTGTGGCGGTCTGAAACCACCTGCAGCACAAGCTCCCATTGTACAATGGAAGTTTTTGCACATTCCTGCACCATGTGGCAGGCACCTTCTGGTGCCTGCCACATGGTGCAGGGATGTGAAGAGGAGCACTATAGGTACCCTCCAGGGGCCACAACCGGAGGCCCAGGGGTGAAGGGGACCCTGCTAGGGGCCCCCAAAGTCACTTTCCAACAGTCTTTCCATGTCGGAAAGGCCGACATGGAAAGACTGTTGAAAACCAACATCATAATCCGGACGGCGGAAACGCCGTCCTTAAGGGATTATGAGCGGTTTCCGACAGGCTGACTGAACCGAGTCGGTTTCCCCAGCGAGTTTACACTCCGACTGCCGACATTGTAATTCGTTGGTCGGAGTGTAAACTTTCCATGTTGGTCGGAAAGCCTCCGACCAGCTGTTGGAGGCTTTCCAAACGACATCGAAATGAGGCCCTAAGTGTGTAATTTTTCACCATGCTTGCTAGATTTTGTTGAATTTTCCTTTATGCCTGCTGGAATACCTGTGCATGTTTAACATGACCTTTGTGTATATGCAATGTTGTTTTGTACTTATTGACTTATTTGTACCTCCTATTATTTACATGACATATGACATATATTAAACAAAGGTGCCTTGTTCTTTGTGTCTGTATTTAATTGTAAACAATGTTGCCATTATACATGGAGACTTGACTGTAGTGATTATGTTGAAACTATTTGTTATGCAACATAATACTTGTTAACAATGCTGTTCAGGTAAATATGGACTTACTTCTGCCCTCCTCATTGCCATAATTCTTCATCTGTTTTATACGGCCTTGATGCGTGTCAACCCTTACTACCCACACGGATTGGTATTTATAAATACATTTCATGGCACAATTGGTAACAAAGCAAATTCCCTTTTTCAGACAAGTAGCTCGCACCCTGTATACCGACACATAAGTGTATATGACACTATTCTTGTAATGAAGTCAAAGAAGTAATAATCAGGAAACACACGCAGGGCTAGGATAGCGGAGACGTTTATTCCGTGCGTACAAGTTAGTCTCCAGCCACACAATGCCTCGACCGTATTTTCTGTCACCACTCGCCCAACCGCTATCTCTTGAAAGATGCCACAAGGCAAGGAACGCAAAGACACAAGGCACTGAGCGAGACAGCCACGAGCTGTGACAAGGTCACGCTCGTGACAGCCACGCTCCGAGTACCCAACACACCTCCCCCCTTTTAAAAGAAGAAAGGAAGTAATACAGTACAGAACAGAGGTAATATAATACAGCAACAAATTTAGCCCAACGAATAAGTAACTGAAAACAAAACAAAACAGAAGCAAAAGAAACACCCAAAAAAAAACACATTACTTCATAATAAAATCTTTGAATCTGGCAGGAAGGCGATGATCACGCGTGACTCTGGTGGGAACAAAATCATGGTTAGTCAGAGCAAGATTATGTTTTCTCACCTCATCACTGGCCCCAACATCAAGAAACACATTACTATTTGAATCTTCATGCGTAGTTACCGCATTCTTAAATAAGGATATCCTGTTGAGATTCCAAACACTCCCACCCTCAATTCTGACAGCATTCCTAAAGGTTTCTATGACCCTTTTAGGAGCCGACCATATGGGAGAGCCCTTACAAACTCCTTCCTTTTTTTTATGCGTATGAGATCACCAATGACCACTCTTCGTTTACTCACACCGCCTAGTTTTCTCTCCAAGAGTTCCTTCATTCTCATTTTGTAATCTTCAACCCTGTTGCGAATCAAATCATAATCTACACAAGACGAATTTTTATTCTCACCCATACTTTTTTTAACCACCAAGGAACTAATTTGGTGCTTGGTTTACGTCCCCTTAAAAGTTCAAAAGGACTAACTAATGTGACCGAATTGGGTGAAGTCCTGTAAGCCAAAAGCATGGATTGTAGGGCGTTGCGCCAGTTTAATTCTCCCTTAACTGATAACTGAATGGCCTCCTTAACTACTCTATTAAAGCGCTCCACTTGACCATTGGCTTCGGGATGGAAGACAGCTATCTTCCTATGGATAATACCACATCTCTCAAAAATAGACTCATTTCTTTACTCACAAACTGAGGTCCATTATCTGTAACGATTTCTTGGGGAATACCTTCTCTGCAAAACACTTCGTCAAGAAATTCTATGACACTGCGTGAAGTTACCTCCTTGACCATTTTAACCTCTGGCCATTTTGAGTAGTAGTCTATCAAAACAATACCAAAACTCTCTTGCCTTGGTAGAACCCCAAAAGGACCAATGATGTCTAACCCTAATTTTACCCATGGACCAGAAGGAAAATCCACCGGATGGGGTTCAGCTCGCATCACAACTGCTGATTTGTCACTATTTGCGCATTTGTCACAAGTGCGTACAAAATGTTCAACAGACAAATCAATGCCAGGCCACCAAAAAGTTTCTCTGATGCGTCTCCTGGTGAACGATATACCCATATGTCCTTCATGGGCAATCTCCATAATCTTGCTTCTTAAGCCCCAAGGTGGTATAACTTTATCACCTCTCATAATGAGACCATTCTCAATACCCAACTCATCCTGAATCTTAGAATAGCTCATCATATCTCCTGACACCCTTCTTTGATCTGGCCATCCATGGACTATATAATCCCTTATTTTTTTAATTCTACATCCTTTTCCATCTCTGAAATCCAAAAATCTTCACTCAAATTGGGTTGTTCACCATATAACAGATTCATGTCAGAAGTGGTAAAGGCAACTTCACACTCATCCTCACTAGTATCTATCTCACTTACCACAGGTAATCTGGACATGCAATCAGCATGTATATTGGCTTTTCCCTGCACATACTCTATCTTGTACTGGAATGATTGCAACCTTGAGGCCAATCTAGCCAAACGTGCTGACATTGAACGTCCTCCTCCTGGAGACATGAGAAAAACTAGAGGCTTGTGATCAGTTTTGATAGTGAATTTCGTTCCCCATAAAAATGTTCTAAAATGTTCAGCCCCCCACACACAAGCTAGGAGTTCTCTTTCAATAACAGAGTAGTTTTTCTCCGAATCTTTTAACACTCTAGATGCATATGCAACAATCCATTCTTTACCATTATCTCTCTGTAATAGCACGCCCCCAAGTCCTGTGTTGCTGGCATCCACCATAATAATACATCTTTTCCCAGATACAAATGGTTTAAGACATGGAGCATTAACAATAAAACTTTTCAATTTGTCAAAAGCATGGGACATCTCATTAGACCAACAAAACTTAGCATTCTTTTTAAGAAGACATCTGAAAAGATCAATTTTTGAAGAATAATTAGGAATGAATTTTGCATAAAATTCAATGAAACCCAGGAAAGCTATAAGCTGATCTTTTGAAACCGGAACAGGAGCATTGACAATGCTTTCAACATGTTTCTGTTTTGGTTTGATCCCCATTCTATTGATGGTATGTCCAAGATATTCTACTTCCGATGCTTTAATTTTGCATTTATCTAGACGGAGAGTAAGACCCTTTTGAGACAAGGCAGCTATGACTTTTCTCAGATTAAGATCATGTTCATCATTGTCCTTGCCGTATACTAAAATGTCGTCTTGGAAAGCGATTGCTCCCGTGAGGCCTTCCAAGGTGTCTTTCATTAATCTCTGGAAGACAGAGGCTGCACTGGCCAGGCCGAAAGGCATACGACAGAACCTAAAAAGACCTTCAGGGGTGATAAAGGCTGTCAAGTTCTTGGATTCCTCAGCTAATACAACTTGATGGTATGCACTTGCAAGGTCAATGCATGAAAATACTTGGGCACCTGCTAAGGTTGATACCATTTCGTGTAAGTTGGGCAGGGGATGGGCATCCACCCAAATGGCATTGTTTAAACTGCGCAAGTCCACACAGAGTCTCAGTTCGCCAGAAGGTTTAACAGAAATAACAATGGGAGAAACCCAAGGGGATGACTCAATGGGTTCAATGATGCTCTTCTCACATAATTCTTTAAGCATATCCTTTAACTTGTGTCTGTATGATAGAGGTACATTTCTTACTTTATGGCGAACTGGTATTGCGTTCTCATTTAGCTTTATTACATGCTCAAACCCTTGATATTTTCCAAGTTTCCCACTAAATACATTAGGAAATTGTTCCATTAATTGTTTAATGTAGTTCCCATGAAGTTGATCAGTAAGATTTTGAGGAGAGCTGGAGTAAACAGGTGGATCAGCGTTGGGATCAAGTTTAATTCCTAACTTCTCTTGGTCGGGCCATCCTAATAGAGAATGTCCAGACTTGGCAACATAAACTTTGCTGAATGCATGACGTCCTGCAAAGATTAAGTGGGCTTTAAAAAAACCCGTTAATTCAATTTTAACTCCCGTATAGCCACTAGGTGATACATCAGGTGTGAAAAGGGTTCTATCAGGCCAGTTATTATGGAAAACGCTAGAAGATATAATAGTGTACCATGAACATGAATCTACTAAAAATTGCAAATTTACGTTATCCACCGAAATGGAGCAGGATGGAAATTTAGAGAAACCTGTATGATCACACATATTGATGACAGTATTAATTTCATTCTCTACGGTATCATATGGGTCATCGCCGTCTTCCAGGTATTGTATGTAATTGACTTTTTTGGGAGGAAACTTACAAAACTTGGAGAAATGCCCTTTCTTGTTACATTTGGTGCACATTTTTTCCATGGCAGGACACATTTTGAAATTAGCTAGATGCCTATTACTTCCACACCTGTAACAGAGCAGTTGTGAAATATTTCTCTCACCATTTGGATACCTGGGTCTATTTTCGGATCTTGTGGTGAAATCATTTTTACGAAAATTAAATTTTTTTTGTTTGTCATATTCCTTATTATCCTTGTTGACATTAAAAACATCTCCTTTATCGTTTCCTCTTATTTCCTTGACAAATTTTTCCGAATGTTCAATAGATTTAGCTATATCAATAGCTGAATTGAGAGATAAATCAGACGTAGTCCATAACCTTTCTTGTACTTTTTGTTATTAGTTCTCATAAGAATTTGGTCTCTAAGAACTTGTTCATACGATATATGTTCAAAATCACAGGAAACAGCTAGAGACCTAAGTGCAGAAACAAAGTCTTCAATTGACTCATCGGTATGTTGTTTGCGTGAGTAAAATATAAATCTCTCCATAACTATATTTTTCTTCTTACCAAAACGAATGTTGAGTTGTAAAGAAGCATATTGGTAAACATTAATATTGCCAGGATTGAGTAAGGAAGGTAACGTAGCAAATTCTTTTAATCCAATCCCCCTAAGCAATGTTTTAAAAGAGAAAGTTTCCTTTCTGGTTCACACTCATTACCTTCTAATACTTCCACGTAAGCCAAGAACACTGGTTCCCAAATTTCCCATGCCATGGGAGGTTCACCTGGAGCGTTGAGAAAAGAAGGAGGAGGTAGTATACCTGACATAGTGGACACAGATGGTCCAAAAGTAATAGCGTGGTGTGTGCCTCACGGAAAGAGTAACTTAGAAAAGAAAATATAATAAAATAATAGTAACTATCACTAGCTTTTCCTCCAAAAATTTTGGCTTAAAGGTGTGCTTGTACACAATGTGCAAATGATGCAGTTATTGGAGTATAACAGTACCTTCAATGGTGTGCTTGTCACCGATGTGCAAGCGCTGATATAATCTGTCTGTGAATCCTCCGATCCGACTTGAAATGGGACCTGAAATCCGACCTCCGATCTCATTTGAAAAATGACTTTTTTTTTTTTTTTTACGATGCACGCAAGGGCGTGTTTAAGCGCGATGATGTCATACGTTGATGCGAAGCATGCGCAGTGTTGCGAAACTTGTGATGGCTCCAAGAGGACTTACGTTCCAGGTTCCGATGGCGGTTCGATGGGGATCGAAGCAGGTCAGAGTGTGCGAGGTGCACAGTTTAAATCCCTCGATGCAGGCAATGCGAAAAGCAACCGAAAGTTGGTCAGTTAAAATTAAAATGAAACAAGTTCAATCTCCTCGCTTGGAAATTATCAGAAGAAAAGATCAAGTAGCTTGATAATCCAAAAATAGCACGATGTAGAGGCAGTGGATTCGTGCCCGCTCGTCGCCAGTGTAATGAAGTCAAAGAAGTAATAATCAGGAAACACACGCAGGGCTAGGATAGCGGAGACGTTTATTCCGTGCGTACAAGTTAGTCTCCAGCCACACAATGCCTCAACCGTATTTTCTGTCACCACTCGCCCAACCGCTATCTCTTGAAAGATGCCACAAGGCAAGGAACGCAAAGACACACGGCACTGAGCGAGACAGCCACGAGCTGTGACAAGGTCACGCTCGTGACAGCCACGCTCCGAGTACCCAACAATTCTCTTTATCTCCTCCTTCATCCAGCACTGAGATATACATACTATCACTTCTAAAATGGCCGTCAGTCAGGATGGGCCATTCTTCTCTTTACATTGAAGGCATGATACCATGTGTTTGTGCTGATCCGATCACTTCATTACGTTCTCGATGGCCACCCTAATAATAAACATGCAATGACTAGACCCAACCTGTTCAGACTAACTCCTAATAACGCTGGTGTGACGCTACCAACAACTGTTGAAGGATGACTCAGTAAGCGCTTCTGCAATGCCCGCTTTGCATTTAACCAAATTCACTCACTCCTGCACCCAGGAAATGGGCAGAAGACCTCAATGAACCTCCACCATCGTCAGCCCACACTATATTTTTACCCGCATGTTGTTTCATCATTTGAACTCTTGTGCGTCTCGTGTGTACTGTGTTTCATCTATGTGCATCCCATCAAAAGTAAGAGACCTTTTTGATAGTTCTTTACCAATTTTGTTACCTCTGCTTTACGTTGTTGTGGTTATTTCTGAATCTTTATAACATTGATAGCTTTGGAAAGGACCGGGGCTGAACAGCCACTATCGGTCAAAGCGTGTTGGCTGAGTTCCTACACATATGAATGGACCTTTGTAGAACAAATACTACATCTGAGCTAGGAAGAAGATAATCTGCCCAAAACAGACTCTCTTTTTTAATTGGTTTTCTTCTAGAATACGTTATGCTATATATTGTATTGTTGGCATAATAATTAGTAGTGTTTCTCACTCCATTATCTAAAAATATTAGAGGAGCTGCTGTTATCCTTGGGTACAAGAACACAACCCTCATGGTCCTTAAACTCTCAGCAGCATACGACACTGCACCATGACAAACCACTGTGCCAACTCAAGGGCCATAGTCACTGGTTCAGCCTTTAAATGGCTCAGGCCCCTTATTTCTGGCTACAGTTTGAATCTGACAGATGGATTAATCACCTGGTAAAGTGCCACGTGGAATACCTCAGAGGTTATTTCTTTCATGTCTGCTCTTCATCATTTATTTACACCTATGGCCAACCTTCCTCGAGTGGTAAAAAATGCATTTGAAATGCATGCCATTGGCAACCAAAACTTCTTTCAGTTAGAAAGCAGGCCAGTGAATCTGGCCACTATCTACACCAACTAGTCCAGATATGGTTTTGGAACAAAGAGTTTCGTTTTCTATGCTTAAAAAGAAACAAGACATAAATCCTGGTTGTCGGAGGACCAGAAGCGACTTCACTGCCATTTTAGTGGGTGCTAGCATCGAAATACTGTCCTCCACTGCAGTTACATGTAGAGAATTGGGAATCAAATTTGACTCTGAACATGCACTAAATCCACCCGTACTTGCAGTTGTGAACGGCGTCAACTTGCTGGTCTTCCTGTTCTGGAGAATCTGAGTCTGGTGCTTTGCTTAGACTAATATAACATTATTTTGACTTGGCTGTCAAAAAAACACTGACAGGCTTTAAAGGCTCCAGGCTCCCAAAACAAGTGGCCAGAATGGGTCTGGGACTCTGTGGTGGTGAGACCACATGAAATTGCCCTTGCAACCACACTGACACATTCAGGGCTGGACTGGCCATAGCGGGCACCGGGTGTTTCCCCGGTAGGCCGCTAGGGTGGGGGCCGGTTTTGGGCCCCTGGGGGGTCGTTTTTGTTACCGGGGGTCGGCAATATCGGCCCCCTGTAACAAAATCGGCCGAAACCGGCCCTCGCAAACTGCTCGGTTGCACTCCCCCTCACCCCAGGGGGTGCCGGCCGAGCAGTTTGCCAGGGCCGATTTCTGTTCCCAGTCCGGCCCTGGAAACGCTCTGGTAGATGCAAGAACAGCGTTTACACTACTTTGTAACATACTCAAAGCTTACTAGAACAGACGACCAGCATACCTGTAGAAATTATTGTCCATCACTACGCCGAACAGAAACCTGCTTTAGGGTGGAATAAAACTACTGCATCAGTTGCAGGAATTGCCTGAGAACTGAACAGTTCAGGCTTCATACCTCAGACATAGCACATGGAGAATATTTAATTATGAGATCGGGACTCACACTCAAACTACTCACCCTTTCTTTCACATCACACAGTACCTAGCCAAAAACTGCTCTGAAGTAGTGTAAAGGAGAGGCAGAGTGCTCTAAAAAAAATACTAACTAAATAATTTGTTATTAGTATTTCTTCTCTAAGACAAGCTGTGCATGGTTGTTGCCAGAAATATTACCTGACATAAGTATTGTTTCCTGAATATTGTTTGACAAATAAACACATTTATACATCTGTCACTGTGTTTGCACAAAATAAAAATTTTAAAATATCCGGAGACAGAAATATTAGAAATTAAACATTGTGACACACAAATATCGTGATGCACAAATATCGTTGACAAGAATATCATTTTTTGAGATAAGTAATGTTGCTTAGACTGGAGTGGCAATAGTAAATGTCACCCCTCAAAAACCAGCACTTGCCCTACAGTTGCACTGCCTGGAGTGGGAATAGTAAATTTAACTCCTCTGAATGCCAACACTTTACCTATTATTGTGGAGACTGGAGTAGGAATAGTATTGGTTAAATAGATTTTACAGCATTCATTGTTTTTAATTTTATATTATTTGTTTTTATTTTTAAATGTATTTTAATGCTTAAAGTATTTTTAGTAAATGTGTTTCTTTATTTTTAAATTTGTAATATTTTATTATTGTCTCCATGATTTTTTTTCTTATTCAGTTGTTTATATTTATTATGATGCATATATATATATATCAAACAATTCAACGCTCCTTCTGAGTCACCGGGGACCCGTGGAGAGTGGCGCGTGTGTCGGCGGAGCACACCGGCGTTAATATCCTTTTAAAATTCGCATAGTTGTAAGCGCTCTCAGTAAAAGATAGACACTGTGTCAATAATTCCCGCTGTTTATTCACTGAATAAACCGCGGGAATTATTGACACAGTGTCTATCTTTTACTGAGAGCGCGTTCAACTGTGCGAATTTTAAAAGGATATATATATATATATATATTTTCCTTCCAGCTCCAATTATCCAATATGAATCGAACACCAAACACAAGGTGAGACACTCCAATGCTGTTTCCGCAATTATTTTAATTTCGCTGTAACGCGTTTCGGCATTACTGCCTTGTTGAACCGAGTTACAAGAAAAAAGGTCAAAAGCTGTAAAAAAGTAAGAAAAGGGGGCAGGGTAGAAATACCCTAGGCGTGTTCAGGGGGCAGGGACCCCAGGGCCGAAAAAAGCATTTTTTTTAAAAACAATTCAGTGGGATCCACATTGGATCCGTGAATCCGGCCCAAATCTTTTTTATTAAATGAAGCGCAGGTTCCACCTCTTCATTTTCTTTAAGCCCCCTTATGGGCCAGGTCCCGGGGACAATCATTAAATGTTTTCTAAATAAATGCGTGGGGGGAGCTCCTGCCCCCCCACGAAGCCCCGGCAACAGCCACCTCCCCGGGGCACAAATTCTAAAGCTGTGTGGGGGGGCTCCAGCCTCCCCACGGAGCCCCGGGGGCCACCACTCCCCCGGGGATATGTTTAATAAATGTGGGGGGCCACGTGGGCATCCTGCAGCCCCGGGGACCGCCACCTCCCCGGGGCTTTGTTTTCTAAATGAATGTGTGGAGGGGGCTCCTGCCCCCCCATGAAGCCCCGGGGACTGCCACCTCCCCAGTGCACAAATTATAAAGATATGTGGGGAGGCTCCAGCCCCCTCATGGAGCCCCGGGGACCGCCACCTCCCCGGGGCTAATTTATTGCAATGCGGGGGACCACGTGGCCCCCCTGCAGCCCCGGGCTCCGCCACCTCCCCGGGGCTACAATGTAGATGGGAGGGGGGCCACATGGCCCCCCTCCAGGAGCCCTTCAAGGCCCTGGGGACCACCACCCCCCAGGGCCCGCTCCAGCAATGTCCTGGGGTGCCCACCCCTGGGACATTGCAGTTTGGTATGGCTTGGCCCCGGAGCACTGCTCCCGCCATGTTATAGCAAACTCTACTGCGATTCATGCCATGCCCCGGGGGATGGGTTCCCGGGGCCGTAAATGGCCCGGGTAGGGGGGCAGGTCAGGTCCCCTTCCCATTTTTTTTTTTTTTTTAAAAAGAAAGGATGTTGCCATGCCCCGGGGATTTGTCCCTGGGGCTATATCGGCCCCCCTCCAAAAATTAAAAAAAAGAAAAAATATAGGGGGCAGGCCCCGGCGGATGGGGTACCCGGGCCAAAACTGGCCCAGGGAAGGGGGGCCGCATGGGCCCCCTTCTTTAAAAATAAATAAATAAGAAAAAAGGCCTAGCCCTGGGGGATGGGGTACCTGGGGCTGAAATCGGCCTGGGGAGGGGGGACACATGGCCCCCTCCCATTAAAAAAAAAATGCAGCAAAGGCCCAGCCCCAGGGGATGGGGTCCCCAGGGCAGAAATCGGCCTCAGGAGGGGAACTGCACGGCCCCCCTCCCGTTGAGTAGTGGTGAAAGGGGGCGGGCCTCGGTGAGTTGCCGGCTTCCGGTTTTCTTTAATTCTAGGAAGGGGGGCTGTTTAGCCCACCTGCCCCTTGATGCTTTTGAGCCCCGGGGACCCCATCCCCCGGGGCCTGACCCATTTTTTTGTTGTTGTAATAACTGTGCAAACGCACCTCCTGGCGCGCTCTTGGTTGGAGGATGAAGTCCTCTTCATTGCTGAGGGTCCTTAGGGGCCAACTAGCCCACCTGCTACCTCCAGTAAGCCCCCCACAGCTGGATTGCTGAGAGTTGGTCGGAGACCACGCCCCTTTTCCCACCACTCTGCAAGCGCGCCTCTCGGCGCACAGCTGCTGGTGGGGTGATGAGGTCCCCTTGTGTCCTAAGGGCCTCAAGACTAAAGTGGACTTCATCCCCCACGAAGCAGTGCGCCAGGAGGCGCATTTGCAGAGTGGTGGAGAAAGGGGGCATGTCCTCTCACTACCTCTCAGCAATCCAGCTGTGTGGGGCTTTCTAGAGGTAACAGTAGGGCTAGTTGGCCCCCAGGGACCTTCACGAGGCAAGGGGACTTCATCCCCCAACCAAGAGCGCGCAAGGAGGTGCGTTTGCAGAGTGGTGGAGAAAGGGGGCGTGACCTGCTACCAGAACAAGGGGGCCAACTACCCCTCTTGTTAATTCCAGTGAGTCCCACACAGCGGGATCGCTAAGAGGTCTTCGGAGGCCATGCCCCCCTTTCTCCACCACTCTGCAAATGCGCCTCCTGGTGCACTACTGGTTGGGTGATGAAGTCCTCTTTACCTCTGAGGGTCCTTGGGGGCCAAGAAGCCCTCCTGGTACCTCCTGTAAGTCCTACGCAATGGAATTCCTGCGAGCTGATCGGAGGCCCAGCCCCTCACTCTGCAAATGCAACTACTACTTAAAAAAACTAAGAAATTCATAGAAAAAAACCAAAGGTTACAGGGATGTTATAGTTAGGAATTAGCATTTAAAAAACCTTAGAAATTCACTGAAAAAACCAAAGGTTACAGGGACATTATAGTTAGGCTGACATTTCACTCGTACAAAACCAGAGAAATTCAGCCGTTATAGTTAGCTGAGCTATGCACTGATGATGATGTCACATATTACATCACTCATGACATGGTCAGTGACATCAATGATGACATCTCTGATGACATCTCAAATGACATCACGGATGACATCATCCACATAATCTCTGATGCACCTACTCACACCCTAATATAAACTTTCATACACCCACTCCAAAATTTAGACTACCATTTTCGATACCATAAACACACCAAAACCAGTTAGTATATACCCACTCACTGATTCATAGGTCTACACATACACATCCACTCACTCACCCATACAACCACTCATACATGCAGTCACTCACCAATACAGCCACTGATATATGCACTCACACACCGCCACTCACCCATAGAGTTACTCACACACCTAGTCACTCACCCAAAGAGTCAATCACACTGCCATTTACTCACCTATGCAGTTATACACACACCACCTTGCTTATTCATACAGATACAAACACATACTTACTCTCTTTTACAATGACTGACACAAGTACACACTCATCCATACAGCCACTCTCACAATCATTCACTCTCACATACAGTCACTTATATACTCCAACACTCACCTATACTGCCGTACACATATGCAGTTACTCACCCATATACCACTGAGACATCCATTCACTCACCAACACAGCCATACCCACACTCACTCACCCATACAGCCCCTCGTAGATGCACTCATGAACCGATACACCTAGTGATTCACCCACTCATACATCCATGTAGGAAGTCACACACACCCCCACCCACTCACACAGCTATTCAGGCACCCAAACAGGTACTCAGACAACCAATCAATAACCCATATAGACACTCATGTAGCTACTCACCAACCCACGCAGCCACTTACACACCAACTGACAGACTGATACAGACATTCACACAGATTAGTCACTCACCCATACATTCACTGAGACACATATAATCACTCACTGATACAGTCAGTCACGCACCCACTGAATCATCCATACAGACCCTTATACACCCACTCATTCTTCAATACACCCCGGCGTATACATATATAACATTTTAAAACTTTTTAGAGACTCTCACATTCACTGAATGATGTCATCAGTGATGTCATTTAAGATGTCATCAGTGATGTCACTGACCAAGTCATGAGTGATGTAATATGTGATGTCATCAGCAGTGCATTGTGGGGGCGCGAGTTATAGTTAGCTCAGCTAACTATAACGGCTGAATTTCTCTGGTTTTGTATGAGTGAAATGTCAGCCTAACTATAACGTCCCTGTAACCTTTGTTTTTTTCCGTGAATTTCTAAGGTTTTTTAAATGCTAATTCCTAACTATAACGTCTCTGAAACCTGTGGTTTTTTCCAGTGAATATATTTATATAAATACAAACACATATATGTGTTAGTGTATTTATATAACTATATATAGTAATAAGGTATTAAATATTAGTGGAATATATTTAATTTACCTATTATTACATTGATCATCCAGCCTTTTACATTTTCACATCCCTTTATGCTAACAGCATTTTACCCAACCTTCAATTCAGCCATCCATCCTTTCGTCCTTCCTTCCATCCTTTCATTAATTGATCTTTTCACCCTTCCATTAAACATTTCATTCTTCCAACCATGTATGCTTGCACCCTTTCTCTGTTGTTTCACCCAACCTTCCTTTCACCTTTCTTTCCTCCCGTCCCTTTTCCTTTCTTACCTATTTCCTTTCTTTCTCCTTTCCTTTCACCCTTCACAACTATCCTCCTTTGCAGTTGCTAGCTATTATCATTTTTAGGTCAAGCCTGGGCAGTGCATGCGCTGCTCTGCGAAGCATGCTGTATTCAGGTAGGGACTTGAAGCTCCGCCCATTTCCCACCCATCTTTTTAGTTGGCTGCTGTAAATGTCCTTTCTAAATCGTTGCATTTGATTAATGAATAGGCTTAGTAGTCCCTCCTTGGTACCGCCTTGTCTGCATTTGTAACCTCCCATAAAGACTGGACTTTTTACTTGTGTTGTTACACAGTCTGCTTTATCTAGTCTGTGAGCACTATTTTGTAGAGCGCAACAGCTACCTCAAGCAGAGGTTTTCTTTAATGATTTTCCTCTATTCCATCCACGACATGCTTTCTTACAACGCAGCACGCCGCCCGCTTTTATATTTTAATTAGTAATTGTGGTCCGCTTTAAGTATAGCGGCCACGTTTCTTTATTTAATTTGGCAGCACGGTCTGCTGTGACTGTAGTGTCCGCGCTTCTTTATTTATTGTAGTTGTCAGCGTTGTCATGGGTGTAACATAGGCCCCCGCAGCCCCTGCACTGCGGGGGGCCTCCGAGCCTTAGGGACCCCCTCACCCCACAGTAGTACAGTCATTGACAGCAGGGCCCGTGCACCACGCTGGGACATAGACGTAGTTTAAAAGTTACGCGCTCCAGTTCCCTCAAATAAATCAAATGCTGCGCGCACTCAGCTTTGTAGTTTTCAGCCTCAAGGTGGGGCAGGGCTGGTCTGGAATGTTCATGCGCAGTGTAAACTGCATGTGAGGCGGTGGGCCGGTGTGTCCGGGGCACTGAGACGGTGAGTGAGTCCATAATTAAAATTGCATTCCTAGTTACAAGGCTCTTCCTGGCTACGCTTCCAAAACACCCCCACCAAATTGTCCGCCTGTTGTGTGTGTCCTTGCTGCTTCTCTGCCTCTTGCAGCTTTGCTGCCCACCCCCCCTTTTAAGCCTTCATATTCAGGGTTGGATTGGCAAAACGGGCATTCGGCCGTCAGCTGATGGGCCGGTGCCTGAATACCACCTGTGGGACGGTTTCATGGACGACAACCACCCACAATATCATACTGGCCACCCAGCCCTCACTATGGCTATCTGACTAGGCCACTATGGAATGTGTAGGTGGGCTGCAGCACAAAACGCTTTGCTCAGAGGTGGAGAGCTGCAACGAGTGAGAGGCCAGTTTTGTGGCTGTAGTTTTGGGCCATCGTCACCTTAGCCCAGACTTCTCATGCAGTGCTATTCCACATTCCTTCCTGCCATTCCGTCACGCTGTACCTTGATAGATGGGGAGGGAGGTGAGGGAGGAGGCGGGGCAGGTGTTGCTCTGGTCATTAGGCCATTCACAACTCGGCCCCTGCGGGTGGGAGGGGGCTCGGCAAGTGAAACAGCTCAGCACAAATTCAGTGTCTGTTTTTGCGGTACTCTTCTGCCAGGCACTCACACTGAGACCATGGTAGGCAAGGGAGAAGAGAGTGTGAAGAGGTTGAGAAGCCACACTGGGAGGCCAGGCCAGGTGTTGTGGCCAGTTTTTCCTGTGCTCCTTACCTTGCCGGGGCTTCACATTCATCCCGTTGTAGGCGGGGAGTGCAGGTAGTATTCACAGGCCTTGCTGAGAGGCGAGGTTTTGCTCTACCTTTTGGGCCATTCTCACATCAGCCCTAAGGCGCTAGCCCAGTGCAAAAGCAATGTGTTTCAGCTGACCTCTCTACCAAGCCATCGCATTCAGGGCAGCCATGGTGGGTGTGGGAGTGTGCAAAGGCTCAGAACATTTTCTCCTCGACCCAGCCAGTCCCAATTCCAATAATTTAGTTACCTGCACATGTTCCATTTTTCAAACGCTAACAAAAAATCTTGCCTAAAAGATCTGTGCTTTATCTGATAACAGTTTTGACTCATAAGTTAGCACAGAGGGTTAATGTGCTTGCTGCAAAACATGTAACATGCTGATCGCAGATTTGTATTTTATGTAGATGAGTATTGTTACTTGCAGTTCATAGCTTACAACTTCCACTGTAGCACAGGGAGAAGAGAGCTACGAATTAGCATCAAAGCGGAGGATGCAACTGCAAGGCATCGAAATAGAACCGTATTATTTTTTTATCCATTTTCTTTATTCTAAAGTTGTTAAACTGGTTTCTTTGGGTGCAGCAAAGTCTTCTTAGTAGTGAATAATATGTTATTATACACTACTGTTCGTATTAAAAGCACGCATTGGCAAAGCTAACAGATCTCAGCTACGAGCATTATTGGCTTTGTCAATCTTTTATTGATATTGCAACACGGCGCTGTGTTGCATGGCTGAAATCGAAAAAAAAAGCACTATGACGAAGCCATTAGTGTCCTCGTCATGGGACATTTTTGTATAATAGCAGCCGGGTGGAGGAAAGCAGTGACCACGAGGATGGGGGAAAGCAACAACAACAGGAGGGATGAAGGAAGGGATTGATGACATTTTTTTTTTTTTTAAAAGCTCTAGGATGCAGTCAGCACTGGTCGTGTCCTAGCATTTCTTTTGTTATACCATGTGAGTGAAGGGGGAACATGGACAATAGAAGGAGGCCAGGAGGAACAGCACAGAGGGAGGGAGGGGTGTGGGGGGGGGCAAACAACAATCTGGAGGAAGAAAGGGGCAAGCAACTGCACAGACAACGACAGAAGTTAAGCAGCAGAATGGGGTGGAAGGGGGCAAGCAACAGCATGGAGTTGGACAGCGGGTGGTGGGGGTGTGGGTGGGAGGAACAATCCGGAGGAAGAGAGGGGCAAGCAACTGCCCAGTCAGCGACTGAAGTTAAGCAGCAGAATGGGGTGGAAGGGGCAAGCAACAGCATGGAGTTGGACTGCTGGTGGTGGCAAGCAACAACACAGACAGCAAGTGGGGGCATGCAACAGCAGCAAGGGGGTCAAAAGCACATGGGTAAGGAAGGGTGGAGAGTAGCACAGGAGGGAGACAGCCTTCAAAAACATGCACTCTTATGGAGTGCTTCAACAAAATGAAAAAAGTAGCTCCAAAAGCACAAGCAGTGGATGGACGCAAGTACTTGGTCATGCTTCAGGAGAGGGACAAATAAACAAAGAGTAAGGGAAGCCGGCACGTGCTGACCAAAGAGAAGCAAGCAAATCAGAATGACGATGAAGCCAACCAAAGATAAGTGATGGGCAGGCTCTAAGCCCACTGTAAGTTAACAAAATTCCTTGCAAGCGACAGCGCATGAACTGTATCAGGCGAGACCTAATGAAAGGGGCAGAAATAAGGCAGAGCTGCCACTGAAGATGAGAGAGTTTATTCTCTGAAACCCCTCAATAGTAAATCATCAGGAAGAGGATTTCAGAGTCCCTTCTTTTTGTCATTGTTGGTTCTTTTTCCAAAGATCCTGACCTAGCCCCTTTCTCCCTTGGCTTGGTGTTCAATTTGTGATTTATATGGTAATTTGGGTCAAAGGCACAGTTGATTGGGAATGGGTATTGCACTACATTGTACACGGTGCTGAGATTGCTACGAGTATTCAGTTTTAACATCTGCAATATTTCCAGTCCTGACCCTACAAGCTTTACAATGCTTAATTTACCCAAACTTTTCTCTAAAAATTAGATGCCTGATACTAACCAAGCCATGTTTTGTGAAAGGCTGCACTCCTCGAATGGAGCCACTTTTTATGGGTTACCCGGGCCAATTTTTGGTCCCATTCTGACCCTGCTCATATACTCAGCATTCACACAGCCTCCGACATCACCTCATTACTAAAATAATGGCGGACATTTTTGTCTTATCTTGGATTAACTGCTTGTGAGCTCTGTGCCGCAGGTAATTTCCAAGCGCCTTTGTGGCGCTCAAATGAGTTATTTGTAGCCGAAGCAAACTCAGCCAGGTGGCATCAAGTCAAATGCTCCTCAGCTCGCCTCTCTTCTTTCTGGTCTGTTTCTTTCCGAATCTGGGCCTGCTCCCTTTATTCTTTGCTTTCACTTTTTTTTCTATTCATAAATTAGTTTTTCCCCATCCTTGTGTTCTTTAATCTTCTTTTTCTGGCTTTCCCCCATTATTTATCTTTCCTCCTTGTGTTTTTTCTCACTGGCTCCATTTTTTGCAGTGCTCTTTTCTTCAGATTTCACTTGTTACGTAATTATTTCCACAGGCTTGCTGCAGGTGTATTTCTTTAGATTTAGGTTCATTTACACCCACTGACGCCTCTTCTCACTTGCCAAGGAGGTGTGGTTATGCTTTGTGTGCGCTGGACACTGCTGTCTGCTGCACGCCAGGAGCCTTTATTATTTGTCACATTTGCCCATATAAATGATTTGGTTGGCCAGCATGGCTATATTAATGGGATATTTGGGGTGTACTTGTAGCTTACCAACATCTAGAGTTCTTGTTTCTAGTTTTAGTATTGTGTGTGCCTCAATTAGCTTTGCACGTAGCGAAGGAAAGTATTTCCTTGGAGAACAGAAAAAACCCTGAAAGGGATTGCCTGCAAAAGGTGTAATCAGCATGGGCCACTGTGTATTATGTCACAATGGAGGTATCATTTTACTGAAAATACCCACAGTTTACTATCTAAATTTGTAATATCTGGTAAATTCAAATTCAAAACCAAATTGAGAAGTAAAACATTAAGTGATCGTAACAGATCGAATGTAATTCCTATTGGCAGTGCTGCACCATGCACAGACGCACCAACCTACTTTGTTCACCTGGTGGAGCAGGAATATCCACTAGGAATGATCACTAACAATGCCAATAGATCTGGCTTTCACATGCTAGCACATGCAAACACACACCTGCATAAATGAACACTTGTGTAAGCTTGTGTTTGCATGTGTTATCACTTTAAAGGCAGAGCTATTGGCATTGCCAATGCTTGTTTTTAATAGTATACTAGGCCCTCACCAAACTCCCACTGTCCTCCCTCCATTTTCTATCCCCTTTCCTTTCGGCTCTGTAGTTCTTTTTGTAATTTGCAGAGGGCCCTATGACTGAATGCAAATAAAACCTGATAATCCTCGGACAAAGTTATGAAGTCCTCCAGCCTACATAAAAAATCAGCAGACTCAGATATGCATGTTCTTGGGTTTTACTGGTGGTAAAAACCTAACATTGTAAATACACAAATGAGAATGATCCCCCAATGAGCTTTGCAAATTGTAAATAACAAGGTAAACTGTGTATGGGACTGACCTCGCCATGGCCACTGGTTACCCTCAGAACAGCCAGGAATCTCTATCCCCTGAAGTTGAAGCTTCTTGTTCATGACCTGAAACGCACAAAGAAGCCAAAGGCCTAGAATAGAGAACCCCAGAAGATGATGCCATGGTATTTGGCAGGCAGATCTGTCTGAAGTTCACCGCTGATTACTTCCCGTATCCTTGGTGTGTGAACTTCACAAACAAATGTGTTTTGTTTTTTTTAAAACGCCCCATGCCCTGCTTTCACTTTAATGGTGGCCGCACCCCTTTATTTAGACAAGGCTCGCTGTAACTTGAATACGACGAGCAGCATCTTAAGAAAAGGCCGCGGCCACCATTAAAGTGGTCTTGCCTTTGTGAGAGTTTGAGTCATTGGCATTAGAAATGACAATGCCTTTTATATATGTGTTAGCTTGCAAAACACATAAATAAAAGGCATTGTCATTTACAATGCGGATAGCTTAAACTCTCGCAAATGCGAGACCTATTGCATTGCCAATGTTTGTTTTCTTTTCTCAAGCTGTTTTTTTGATCGTATCTTGAGCCCCTCACTCCCCATGTTTGCTGGTCATTGTGTTCTTGTTAGATTTAGATATTAATAATTTCTTTTTTGCTCTCCTTTCCTGAACTTGGCTCACTTAGCAGCTGTTGACCCCCACTTCCCAGCCCTGCCCTGCTCACCCTTAGATCGTTTCATGAGCCTTGGTCTGCAGCAGTGGGGGTGCGTCCATTAGGGCGCTGGGGCGTTGCCCCACAAGCCGCCCGCGCCCGCAAAGCCGCAAAGTAAACAAACAGTAAACTAACTGACAATGCATGTCAGACAGTTAGCATGACGCCGGAGGCCGGACCGCCCACCCCCTTCAGAGTCTGAAGGGGGTGGGCAGTCCGGCGTCATGCTGACTGACTGACATGCATTCTCAGGCAGCCCAGGGGGTGGCGCGGAGCGCACAGCAGGCAGCAGCACAAGTGCGCATGCTGGGTGAAGGTCGGAGAATTTTTCCGACCAGCCCAGTCATGCGCACTAGTGTCTGTCTGGCTGGCTGGCGGCTGCGCATTAGGAGACCGAGGGTTGCTCAACGCTGCAACCTTCGGTCTCCTAATGGGCGGCAGGGCGGCAAGTAACCCTGCTAAGCCAATCCTGGCGCTGCTGGAGCAGCGCCAGGATTGGCTTAGAGGGGTTGCCACTTCAGTGACGCTGCGTGGCTGTTCATGAAGACGTTGGGCGCCAACGCGGGACCCCGGGGCCGGCCCCGGCCCAGGAGCAGAGGCGGTCAGGTAAGTTTTCTTAATTTTATTCTCCCCCGGCCCCCCACCCCCGCGCGACCTCCCCGCGAGCGGGGCCCACAGTGTGCTAGTGGGGCACCGAGCAGCTAACCCATGGCTCTTCTTTAATGGACTTCCAAGGCCCATTGCTGCCCTGTGCCAATGCCCACTGACTTGACACGTATTGGAGGTTTGCCGAGGTCTACAGTGCGAACTAAGAACACAGTTGACACTTTAAGATTCTGATGGCTGGCTAAGTGTATTTATTGCTTCCTACTCACCCGGTCGGTCAAATCTGATGTTTGATTTGTAGGATCCAGATTTGCATAATTGGTGAATCTATAGTAATTATTGGTTGGCACAGTCCGCTTCTGAGGGGGCAGATAGGTACCTATGTAAACATCCACCCAGTAGACAACAATTGGCATGCTGCGGTGGCTGCACACAAAGAGAGGCCAATGCATGAATGGTTGTGGGGTCTGTATGTGTCTGTCAGAATCCACATTTTGGTTTAAGCCTCATGGATACATCGCTAATAGTCCTTGACCCTCTGCCACCCACAGGGCAACCAACGCGGCATACATCTATTGAGGCTGCCCTGCGGTGCAATCAGTCCTTCTTCTCCAGCCAGAGAACGGTGATTGGATGAATAGAGCTATCCTCGCGGCCAGCATCATGCGCTGTGCCTCGTCCGGGTGTCTGCTGTTCTGAATGTGTCGCAGTGTCCGGGGCCATTTGTGACTCTCACATCTGCCTCCGACCTCGCTTCACACCTTGGCCACGTTTTCCACTGGAATATTAGAAGCAAGGTCAAGATTCTGGAACTGACAAGTGTCCAGTCAAGCCACCGTCCTTTGTGTAGCCTCGGACCTACCGATGCCTCCACCCACCTCTCTCCAACTTCACCCATCGGACTCTAACTTCTGCCTAAACCCTTAGCGCCCTGAAGTACCCGAAAGGCAATGTCAAGCACTTAACTGAAGTACTAAGTTACCGAAAGGTTTACGGGTGTGGGAATATGTCTGATCATAGACATGGTCCAGGGATGCCTCATTCTCACAGCAATTTGTTCCTATGCTGCTGGTTAATTAAACAGGCAGCATTTAGGGTGTCTCAGGCACGGCTGATGGCTTCATGCAGCGAGAGTAACACTTGAGTAAAAGCTTATTTTTATCATAGTCTACAGGTTTGAGGGAGAGAGACACACAGAGAGCTGCGCATGCGGAGTGCAGAAAAACACCTGTTCACTAAAAGAATAGCGATTTTGCAGTTACTTTGATTTTACAACGACTTTTCTATTTTTTTGCTAGCTAGACGAGGTTCCCAATGTAGAACTTTCGCACTCCTGTAGCGCTACAGCAATTTATAAAGCGCCTATTGTCAACCTTCATCATTTAACTATTGATCATTTTCCTGAAGCTCTGTCCAGGTTCAGGCATCAAGGAGCTATACAGGTAGAGTGAGCTGGAATGCACGTTCCTACCACAATTACCATATATCATGTAAAAATCAAATGTATGTCTCATACTTTCCTTTTTATTTATTTATGTAACTGTTTTATGTAGCGCTCCCGCACCACAAGATTATTAGGAACTTTTTTGATTTAATTAACAAAAAGACAGAATAAGTGAGGAAAAATGTTTGCAGAACCTTGCAATAGGGGCATCGCATATAAACGTACAAGGATAGAAAGGGGTTAAGCGCTAGAGAGAAGAGAAGAGAAGAGGCGCTAGTTCAAGAAGAGGTGGAAGCGTGGTGGTTTTAGGTGTTTCACAAACATGAGAAGGTTTCAGTTACTAGTGGTTTCGAAAGGCAGACAGTTCCATGGAGTTGCTGCAGCGCTAGAGAGATGGGAAAGAGAGACTTTGAAACGAGGTGCTTCGAGCCGAAGTTCGGCTTCTGGGAGCTCTCTGGGTGTCTCTTAGATAGGTACTGAAGGCCTTCTCGGAGCGGCAAATTCATTTCAATTTTATTCTCCATCATTCGAATAGAAGATAATACAGATCATTTGTAACTCGGGTGATGGGGAGGCCGAGGGAGTGGGACGTGGGGGGGGGAGGGGACAGTGAATGGAGGACAGAAAAAGCACAGGAGACGGAGTGGAGAGAGATAGAGAACAGACAGAGGAAGGGGAAGAGGAAAAAGAGGAGAGAAAGTGCAAAGAGAGGAGAGAGAAGATGACCGCTATAAGGAGGACACAGAAAGGAGGCATAGAAGGGCGACAGAGAGAACACAGGGGAGAAAGCGGAGGGGGAAGGAGAGGGAATAGAGCAGAAAGTAATGAGGTGGGAGAAGAAGAGCGAAAACAGAGGAGAGAGGCTACAAAGAGGAGAGAGGCATATGTATTAGTAACATGTTCTCTTCATTTGCTGCCTCCCTTTGTAGTCTCCAAGATGCCACTGTCTGAGCCTGCATGGTTTAAGGGGGGTGCGGGGAAGAGGCTGTAATTGTAGCAGCAACTTTCTGGGGAGAAAGAAAGGCTGGATATTGTTAATTGTGCCAGTTAAAAAAGGTGTTATTTTGTTGCCTTTATTTCGCAATCGTGAAAAGAAAGGGCACCCGAAGCCAAGCGCTGCGAAGACACGTGTTCCATCACGCAGAGTGACAGATTTCTAAAATACTAAACGGGTTTAGTTAGCACTTAAGGAGTACGAGCTGCTGTGCCTGGTGCAATTTTAACTCCAAGGCCGGGGCAAGGGCGTGTAGAGATACTGACGCTTTCGCCTGGAGTGAGTTTTTCTATTTACTCCATAATCTGCCATAAAGAGCACAGAAAATTATGTTTGGTTTCAGTCTGTCAAAATATTTGTAAGGCAAAAGTAAAAGAAATTAAAGTGCTTATATTTGAGGGAGTGCAGTGCATGTTGGGGGCGGTGAAGTGACAGAGATGTGAGGAAGGGCATTTGGGGAAGAGTGAAAAGAGGATGCTGAAGAGGAAAGAGAGGGGGTTGAAGATGTGCAGATGGACAAGATATGCAGAGAAAAAGAGGATACATATCCAACATAAAGCACACATAATTGAAGGCCAAAACTCCTTCCACAGGCCTCAATGCTATTTAATTCACAGACTCACTATTTCAGAATTTCAGAATTTAAACATTTTCAATGTTAATTATGTATAAGAAATCATTGTTGTTACTCATTTATCTTAAACAGCTAACACCCAGTGACAAAGCCAATCATACTGACAGGCTTTAGGCGTATGTCAGCTGCTGGGCCATTTATCTGGATAAAATTACATCTCAGAGAGAAACCAAAATACCGGTCTGATGGCACACTATGGGAATCACAGAAGTGTATTTGGCATGTTCCTTTATAGGAGGCACCCACTTTTTTCATCTCACTTAAAGACCTGCCTGCACATATTTCTATATGACTGGTTACAGCCAGCAGCTGTGGGTGCTTCCCGAAGTCTGGTTAGAGCATATTTTTCCAAAGTTAATGCTGCATGCAGTGCAAGACACTGGGCAAGCATACATTTTAAAGGGCTAAAGTTGTTGTCATGCAGAACAATTTACATATTACAGTAACTGTTGAACAAATTAATGCAAGAAGATACGGGGCAGTTTTTAATGTGTTTAATATTTCAAGACTATATGTTCCCACTGCTTAATAAGCCTTGCTTTTTCGTTGCATTCATTTGCTTTAAAATGCACCATTTGCCAATCTTTTTTACATTTCTTTCTCAGGAGAGGGACTCTCCCTAGACCCCAGGTTTGTTCATTGAACTTGTTCACATCGCTCACTAGTGTGTTCTTTTGGAAAGGGTAGAGCCAAAGCAGTCTTGCTTAGTACCCTAGCCCTCTTCAGAAGTCAGACTTGCTTGGCAACCCAGAAATTCTCTGAAATAATGTATGAGTTTTCTTTTATGAATGCCTAGAAGAACTGAATTTTTAGTCCATTTATCACAGAAATAGTGCTGAAAATCGCACCAAAAAGATGCCAATTTTTTTTAAATTTCTTCAGGGCTCGCTCGCTGCGCTCGCTCGCATACGTTGATTCGTTCTGCATACGCCGCACCAGTTTCAAATTCCACCAGCCGCCACTGGTCTGCAGGCCTGCAGACATAAGAGTCTGAATGCAAAACAAAACAATATTTAGTGGGACCCTGATTACAAGGCCATTGGGTGCAGTGGCTATCCCCAGTTAAGCTGCTGAAGTGGGGGGTTCCCTATACCACTGAACAAAGCTTCCCAGCAACATAATTTCCATGTCATTTGTAGAATTATCTCGTCTCATCGCCGGACGATCAGCCGAGCTTGAAAGATCCAGTCAATGTTTGCAGCGCCCATTAAGGAATAATGTAGGGAAAACATTTAAACGTGGAAAGCCTACACCTGATAATGTTAATAAATCTCTGGCTCTGGGGCCTTAGAATCCGTGTTCAGGTTTAGCCCGACCGCAGACGGCTGTGTGTCGCAGGCAGGGTTTAATCCTAAAGATAATAGAAGTTCAAATGCAAGTGACGCACGTGTGACCAGCGGGCTGGAGAGAGCGCGGGAACATTCTGCCGCGAGGCACAGAGCGCGAGGCCCGGCCGCGCGAGCTGTGGAGATCTGCAGTGCGCACAGAACTTGTTACCAGCAGGCTCTCAAATCCCTGATCCAATTTGAGCCCGGTTTAAACGGATTGAGCTATCGGGAAGAACTATGCAATGTCCTTCTTGTAAATCCTGCTCTGTTTCGCTTTTCAGTAAGTAATCTCCATTTATTTACATGTCCTGCTGAGTGCTGACACAATCAGGGATCAGGGCTTGGGAATGTGTATTGGACAGAGGCCTGAAAGGTGAGGTGACAGGGACTCTCTGTGATTGGCACTTTGCATCTTCCTGACACGCATCATGGCGCTAGGCGAGAAACGGCCGCAAAACTGCATATAATCTATTTTAGTTTTGTAATAGATGAACGGCAATTTATGTGTTTTATGAGCACAAATCGTAACATGTCCTTTTTGAAAATTTCTATCACTCCTGCATTTTTATTCAACAACCATGTCACGGTTGGCAGATAATGCATGTTTTCTTTTGCCATTGGTAGTTCTGGTCTGGTACTTCGGGTCCACAGTGCAGAATCATGTCAATTCTAATAGAGTGTTACACACATGATGAGCTGGAGGAGTCTTTGCAGCACTTTGTGGCACTCTATATAACGTCACATGCTGTCTATAGTGACAGTCTGTTGCTCGGTGCACAGTCAATATTGGACGTCATTTAGTTAATTTCCAGAAAGGGCAAACAGCAACTTCCGGTCTGACAGTTTTAGTTTCAGAAAAGTTATGTACTTTAAGAAATGTTTTTGGAAACGTTTCTGTTTCCAGGGTTACATCTACAGGTGTCTTTCTAGTGCTATTGAGACCCTTGATGCTACCACATACCACACAGACATGCAAAATAAAAACTCTGATATGAAGCTTCCCTTGCAGAATCTCACAACAACTATCCTTCTAGTAAGAGAGGGCTATCCTGCTAAAATCTTTCTGTAGGGTATTTTCTGATACCTTTCCGTTATTTTGAGTGCATAGTGCATGCTGCAAGGTGTTTAGGTAATGCACCACTGGGCGGGCAGAAATCTCAAACCTTTGTAAAAGTTTATAACTCCTCCTTCACTTGTGCGCTATGAACATTCTTTCTTCTGGACACAGGCTCGTTTTCAGAAATTTCCTGGTTTGATTCTGTTAGTGATTGCTCTCGCTGGCATCTCTCAGAAGAAGTCTTTGCAGGGTCATGAAAATGGAGAGGATAGACGAAATGTACTGATTTATCATATATTTTTTTGGGTCTTCCTACCATACAGCCCAAGCTGTCTGGTGGAGAAAGACCTATTGTGGATTTACAAGGAACTTACCGTAGACTATTGGTCCACCCATTGCTTACAATTGGTTGGCTTTATTGTAATTTGCTTGCTCTGTTTGTGATGGCTTCCCTTGTCTATTCTGTGTTTGCCCCTTTCGTGGAGCATACCCTCTTTACTATCCTCGTGATCTGGCTGAGTTGTATCCTTCCACTGCTCACTTTTAGGGTATTACGTTTTAATTTCTGACAAAGCACGCCATAATACTGCGGGTGTTTTCCAGCTCTCTCCTTTGTGTGCTTCCCCCAAATGCCAACCCACCCACGGCCCTGTGTTTCTCTGCATGTACTTCTCCCCCCTGCTCACCATGTGACTGTGACCCTCGTGTCCTGTTGCTCTCACTCTCTTGTGTGCTTCACCTCATGCTTTCTTTCCTTCACTGCATCGTGTGCTTCTCCCCGCCGTCTGTGCTGCTCACTCCCCATGTTGCTCTCTCCCTCGTGGTGGTCCTTTTTTTGCTTTTGCGCTTTCACCCTCAAAATTGTTCATTTTTTATGTACAGATCCAAGTATTGTCCACCATTTATAATTGGTAAATAAAAATCACAGCAAGTGGTACCTGTGTCATTCCGCTGGCGGATGCATGCCTTGTGACATGTGTGCACACATATATCAATCCACATGTGCACGCCGGCAAAAAGACGCAACTGCCAGTAATTGCATAATCACGCTTTTTGCAATTTGTTTTCCAATGCTGCACAGCATTGGTTTTGCTCCCGCCCCCCCCCCCCCCAACTCTATACACCATCATCAAAAGGGACTGGCAAAGCCAAAGTCCCTGAGGCGATATCTATTGGCTTTACCAGTGCTTGTTTCTCTTTGCTGATTTCTCTTTTTTTATTCTTTTCAGTTCTACGCATTCGGTTTTAATTTGCTTGGTTTGGATTATCTATCTGCATTAATCTCTATTTCTGCTTTCTGTCATTTTTGCTCACTGTATGCTTCTTTGGGAGCCCATCCCAGCACAAGTTACATAACACGAGATCACCTTCCTTTATGGCACTGGGACTTTAAGTGATGTGCCCAAGATGCGGGGACTGAAACCTGGTTTCCCATTTCCAAAGTTGGCATCCCTGACAGTTACCCCATCCTTTCCTCCTTCGCTTAAGCAGGTCATGTTCTGCATTGTCCGTGACATAAATAAATATGATTTGCTAGACTATCCCGGGCAGCCAACCCTGTTCGTCTTTTTGTCACTGTCAGAGCCCACTGCTCAGTGATGCCCTGGACACACCAGTTCCCACCGAATGCTCTAAGGGGCATATTCACAAGGAGCTATCGCCGAATTAACAGCACTTTATCGCAGCCAAAGTCGTGATAAATTTACCCCCCCCATTCACAAGCCCGTGTTAACAGCCCACAGAACCAGTTTACCCGCGATAGCAGCCGCAAAAAACATCGCCACAGAGGACCCCCGCAAATATCGCTAATGAGATGCAGAGTAGGCGTTCCCGTGACAAAAGCAGAGACAACAGCACACCTCAACATTCACAACCACCAGCCACATCCGCGATAAAAACACAAAACAGGAGATAAGGCGCGTTAGCACCAGGAAATCTACACCTGCTCTGACCTGGTGTAAAGTCGGACGGCAGCCAGCACCACAAAAGGGAGCACAACCCAGGGCCACATCCCAAGGGCAACAGATGCCATGGAGCCACACATCATGCGGCCCAGACACCCAAGAGGGCCACAACACCCACCGCCCCAACCCCAGGACCACCCCTCCCTGGCACCCCCCCCGACCAAAGACATGCCACATCAGCCACACCTAAACATGTAAAAAATATTCCGCCTGATGCCACACAATCACAACTGGTGACATGGATGTGTCGTCACAGAAATGACCAGCACACATTCACTTTCGAAGCAACAAATGAAACTTTATTAAAATGAACAACTAAATGAAATGAAGACACATGGCCGCTCCCCTCCAAACAATACGTAGGTCACAGCCTGTAAGACAAAAAACATGATGAGAAGGTGTGTCCTGCGCACATCAGAGGACAGAGAGAGAGCGAAGGAGAGAGAGAGGAAGAGAGGGAGAGAGAGAGAGAGAGAGTGCCGCCCCTGCGCACCCAGGCCACACTGCTCACCTGCTGCCACCGGTGTGTCTCCAACCACGTGCCGGTATGCAGGGCAGTTCACCAGGTCACACACCTCATTCAGAGCCGTCAGCTGAAACAGAGCCCAGATACATGACTGGAACAGTACACACACTTGCGCAAGACAACATTGCCTGCCCGCCCATGCACACCCAGGCAGAGGCACCCCAACCCCTCCCGCCGCCCATCGGAGCATGCCCGCCCATGCACACCCAGGCCTCAATGCTCACCTTCCGCCACCGGCGCGTAGACAGTAGGTCCCACCACGTGCCGCTGCAAGCCACAAGCCCAGGGCCCGCGGACATGGCACCCTCCACATCATGCAGCTACGCTCCGCAGGCCACCAGGTCTCACGTTTGGTTCTGGGTCTTGATTACTCCATGGCAGAGGACATACCAGTGCACCCGGCATCATCGCAGGCTGCACACCCGCTCAGCGCAATGGGTGCCACCAACTCTGGCATCCCGGAAGCGACGCCACGGGGCGGTAGGCCCGCGCTGCCCGCTGGCTCTGGCCTACACTGCGGTCCAGCAGGGCACACAAGACCTGAGCTGTCCGGGACGGGGCATCATCGCAGGCTGCACACCCGCTCAGCAGCTCAAGGTGCCACTGACTCAGTGCACCCAAAGTCACTGTCCCGTGGCGGGGTGCCTGTGCCGTCCGCAAGGCCTCGGGTGCCACTAACCCTGTGCAACCCCAGTCTGCGCCACGTGGTGGTAGGCCCGTGCCGTACTCCAGGCCTCGGATGCCACTAACCCTGTGCGCAGCAAGTCATGGGCCCTATATGAGTGCGAACCGTGGGGCGTCCGTCATCCAGTCACCACCGGAAGAGGGGAATGTGACGTCGTCGGACCCTTATGTTGGCGGAGTCACATGGCCTGTGACGCCTGTGCCGGATGGGTGTGGTGTGTGTGAAAACCTGCCCTCAGGGAGTGGCCGTGACATGCTGACAACTAGACCAGTGACCCGCACACCACCAGTGAGTACAGCTGCGACGGGTAGCAATGAGGGCCCCCCCTCGGTGCGTAAGCGGAGTGGACTGGCCTGATGTACGCCGGACCAGCGCAGGGCCTGCAACAATGACTCGTGGGCTCTGGGCATGGTCCAGTCCATGTCCGGACAAGGAACTGACTGATGCGTGTGTCCCTGCTGCAGTGTTCACGGAACCCGCTATACAAGATGCAATGTCGCACCCCCTTACTGGCATACCACAGGATGAACATCATTGACACAAGGGAAGGCACTGTCCCCACATTCATCCACACATCCACACAGGAATGACGTAAGACATCACACAGCAGTGCGTCACTGGATGTTTATTTGCACATCCAGTGCAGTCATGCAGCTGGAGCGGTACAGGGCAATGCCGAGCACACCACACAATATGGGCCCGTGGAGGGCCAGCCAGTGTCCTTCCCGGGATGACCTGTACCGCGGAAGAGGAAGGGTACGGTCCGCAGTCTGTCCGCCGTGTCATTGTTCGTCAAACAGCATGTGGCAGTCCATGTCGCTGTCCAAGGTGAGTGCCTCGGAGTGTTTCGGAGGTCAGTGGTAGGTCTTGAGGCCATGTGCGGCACCAAGCAGAAACAGGCAAGGTGGCGGTAATGGATGCTAGTGGCTGACCCTCCTGACCACAGTCCCATTCACGTCCTCGTCCCCGGGTGTGTGCCCTGCCCCACCTGTGGGTGTTGCAGTGCCAGCTGAGGCACTGTGTGCCACTGACTCATCAGGGGCCGAAGGAGGATTGTCGGCCTCACTGTGTGGCAGTGACACATCAGGTGCCGGAGTGGATACGCCTGCCGCACTGGGAGGCACTGACACACCAGGGGGCTGAGATGTGGATGGTGTGGGGTCAGCAGCATTCATCATCGCCACGCCTTGTGGCAGCAATGCCATGATGAGGACATGCAGGGCACGGTAGATCCCAGCTACATTACGCTGATGTGCACCAGAGGCTGCCATCCTTTCCGCCTCCATCCGCACCATGTCCTCCATGAGCCTCCGCATGTGTGCCAGCTCAAGGCTGGCATCGCTGGGGCCACTGTGAGCGGACAGGTATTCTTCCCTTCGGGTCATGACTCCAGAGATGTCAGTCAGGGTTCGCTGGAGACCATGGGGCGGACATAGACACCCAAGGATGGCGTCCAGTTTGGTAGCCATGAGCTCGAATCCCACCCGGACCTGCTCGGCCGTCTCCCTCTGGCCCTCCAGCACACGGCGTTGGAAGGCCATTTGTTGTTCCTGGGGGTCTTGGGAGGGTGCCGGGGCTGTGGGTGCCTCCTGCTGGGTGGTTTGGGTGGTGGGGGGGGTCTCATGGATGTAGCTGGGCTGCCCTGATCCTGGAGGTGAGTTGCGGAGGTGGTCAATGAGGTCTTGGATGGTTTGGATGTCAATGCTGGTGTTGTTCTCCTCCTCTTCATCAGTGAAGAGTGGCTGTGACTGCTCTGCAGGAGGTGTTGAAGATGCCCCTGCGATGTGAAGGGGAGATGGTGTTTTACAATGTGTCCGCATGTATGTAGACGCATGGTACAGGTTGACATTCAGACAGCATGGCATTGTACATTGTGACAGTCTGTGGGTCTGGGCGAGGACCCAGAGTGATTGTGGGTGTGCACTGTGCCCTGCTTGCTTGTGCATATGTGCCATTGTGGCCATCTCCCCCGTCCCCCAGTACCTGGTGGTCACTCACCCTGTTGCGGTTGTGTTGTGTCCTGTCGAGCAGTGTCCGGTCCCCCGACTCCGGCCACAGTCTCCACACTAATGACTGTCGACACCAGCTCCTCCATGTCATCCAGCTCCAGCTGTGGCGCTGGGCCCCCACCTCCGGTCTGCGTTGCTGCCTTCAGGTTGGCGGAGAGTTTATCCTTGGTCTTCCGCTTGATGTCATTCTATCGCCTCTTGACCTCGTCTATTGTCCGCTTGTGCTCTCCGACGGCTTTCACCTTGTCGACGATGTCCCGCCATGTTCCATTATTGGTGCCCAATGACACGTTGGAGGTGACGAAGAGTTGTTGATGGTGTTCCATCACCTCCGTGACTATGATCCTGTTCGCCTGCGGACTGAACTTGGACTTCATGGTCTTCTTGTCCTTGCCCTTCCCTGTCCCCGAGGTCCCAGGCTGGTCGTTCGGGGTGCTTGTGGGGTTGTGCTTGTCCTCTGCGCCTGCTCCGGCTGCCTCCATGGTGCTTGTGTGTTGGTCAGTTTGTGTGTGGGTTTTTTTTCCTGCTTTTATGGAGGTTTCTGATGCCTGCCAGGTGTGTGTTGCAGGCCTGGCACTGCTTGTCGCTGGTTTCCTCATCGCGCTTTGGCCCATCGCGTGTTTTTTGGTGTTGTGGTTTGTGTTTTTATCTCCATCGTGGTGGATGTATCGCGGACTTTGTCCGCAGGTTCGGCAGGCCATCGCATGGTACCGCCTTGATGTGAATTCCACGTTGACACGTGGATATTTTCCTGCGATGGGCTGCGATTTTGAAAGTTGCGTTACGCTACTCTTGCGGTAGTTATCACACGTTCTTGTGAATATACCCCAAAGTCTTTAACTTCGAACTCATCACCTGGGGGGAGCGCCCTGGAGGACCGGCAGACAGTCAGTGTAAATCAAGTTGATAAAATCTTAAGGCGCATCTGGTCCAGTGGGAGGCAAGCAGCAGCGTAGTGACTCCAGCTCTTGCTAGCATGAGCTCACAGTGTTTACAAGAACGGCAGGGCTCTAAACTTCGCACGCGGCCCCTCCCATTTTTAATGAAGCACTAAAAGATGAAATTGTTTATTGGCCGCAGCTTTATTACAAGGTTGCACAATATTTGCCCTCTCAACTTTATTGTGGTCATAGATCATCCGGCAGGATTGATTGTCATGACGACACTTGTCACTCCGCATCATAAATCCCAATTCAGTCATGAATCAAGTCATAAATCAAGAACAGACAGTAGTGCCGCTGGCTTGTCGCCAGCTCATAAATTATGCCATAAATCAATCATCCAGTACCATTGCTGCCTTGTGTTACAGTCATAAATCAAGTCATAAATCACTATGATGCTTGTTGATGTCACTTGTAGTCTCTGAGCTGGAGTTTTTCCCTTTTGTGTGTGTGTTGTGGGGTGGGGATAATGCCACAATCTTTATAGGCCCAACTCGCTACCTTCGCTTACTCGGTGTGGTCATCCCACTGGCGGCCTGGGCTGCGGGTGCCATGTTCTGTGTCCAGGGCCGGACTGGGAGCTAAACCCGGCCCTGGCAAACTGATCGGCCGGCCCCCCATGGGGCCCCCACCCTGGCGGCCTACCAGGGAAACGCCCGGTGCCCCCTAAGGCCAGTCCGGCCCTGTCTGTGTCCCCATCACTGACCGCCTTACCCTGCCGTGAGGCATCCCAAGGTAAGTACCTGTTCTGCCACCCCATCGTGGTTG
This sequence comes from Calotriton arnoldi, assembly GCA_963921515.1. Classification (NCBI taxonomy): domain Eukaryota; kingdom Metazoa; phylum Chordata; class Amphibia; order Caudata; family Salamandridae; genus Calotriton; species Calotriton arnoldi. The sequence continues at coordinate 2,214,436 of CAWUFW010000911.1, read as the reverse complement.
GGTGTGGACTTTCATCCCTCCTTAAGCTCTTTCATTACATCCTTTACGGCCACCGCTGACCTTTGTTGTGTGCTGCTGCGACAGTTCTGTTTGCTAGGTGTGGGTGGGTGGGTCTTTGTTATGCCGCGCTGGCCCGAAGAGAAAACAAGTGTTTGAGCCAGGTGGAGCTTCTTTGCTTATAAGGGGCTCAGTTGCCTCTGGGGGGAATTTCAAATCCAGCCTGGTCCACCCATTGGCCGGCGGCCTGACGCCTTTCACCAAGTTTTGCCGCCATTTTTCTCTGCCCCCCTTTTTGGTCCCCTTGAGGGGGTGGCGGTGCCACTTCTGGGCCTATTGTCCTTTTTGGGACCCCCACCTCATTCTTGGGCCCTGGCGCCGTTTAACGTGCCAGCCACTTGGGTGTGGGGCCTCTTCTCATTCTGTTACACCCTGCTGATACGCCTGCCTGCTGATACGCCTACTCTAGGGAGGTGAATTTGTAAGTGTGGCCTGCTTTATTTAAATGGGATGATAATGAAATAATAAAATGGCTGCGAGAAGAGAACATTTGTTTTCTTACATTCGTTTGGACGGAGCGACTGAAGAATGGTAGGTCTTTGTTCACCCTATTTCCGACTGTACTCTGCCTCTCATTTTTTCATTTAATTTTAATGACTTTTTTTATCGTTTTCAATTCAGCGCTCTTTGAAGTGATTTAGGCGGCATCTGGTGCAAGAGAAATGCTCTAAGCAAATAAATAAATGTGCGCTTGCACAAAAAAGCAATGTGTGGTCATTGGAATAAATAAATTGTATTTATGAACTTTTTTGTGCATTACAGACAGGCGGGAGAGGTTATGATAGTACATCCTTCTGATGTTTTTTTCATCTCTCTCTACTTATTGCAAGTAGGCCTGGGCGGAAAACTACGCTCGCGTAGTTTGCGTAGTTTGCGCAGCTACGCGAATTGCACATAGCACAGTGCAAAAACGCGTAGCGGGCATTTTTTGCTTGCTCGCGGTCCTCAACGTCAAGTTGGCGACCGCGAGCGAGCAAAATGACACCCCGGCGAGACTTTTTCCTCGTTCGTGATCAGCAACATCAAGTTGCCGATCGCGAGCGTGGAAAATAAACCTCCCGGCGAGATTCTCAACGCGGGGAGGTCAGGTTTCTCATTGCGAGTGGTTGCGTATGCTCGCGACCGCTCGCGATGAGAAACTACCAGTCCGCGTTGAGAGAACTGCCGCTCGAGTACAAATCTACTCGAGCGGCAGAAAACGACCGCTTGCACTGTGCAAGATGCCGTTTGCAATGATTGCACAGTGCGGACAAGCATCCGGCACTGTGCAGTCATTGCGAACAGCATTTCCTACCGCACTACGCAGTTCGCGTAGTGCTACGCGTAGCGCTACTACGCGAACTACGCCCAGGGTTAATTGCAAGCGCATTTAAAGCTACACAGAGACTCCAATGTTGTTTGCTCTTTAACACAACCCAAACCTTTATAATCAGAGGAGGTAATTTTAGTCATGTTTACTGCCAGGGAGAACAAAAAATCTGCTGGGACCGGTTCCAACAATTTCTTCGCAAGCACTCAAAATTCCTCTTAGTTTTATTTATTTTATAACGTTTTTTATAGCACGAACAAGACCCGTGAGTGTATCAGAGCGCTTTACAAGGGGGGAGTGGATACATCAGTAAAAGACAGTATTAAAATGCATTTACGACATAAATACAAACATAGAAGAGTATCAAATCTTGGTAGCATTCCATTTAACTTATTTAGAGCTTGTCTTTGCCATTACCATTGCCCCTTCTGCCACACCCCTCGCCTAAAACAGCCTAGCCCACTGTTCTTCAATGGCAGATCACAAGCAACTAATTCATGAAATGTTTTGGTCTCATTGAGCCTTATAAGTATGGTACAGCAAGCTCAGCACTTTTTTCTGGGTGTACCCTCCCCAGTTAAGGAGATTCACTGGGACATCAAAACATTGATGGACAGGCATAGGCCAATGCCTATCGAAAGAAGCTTCCTAACCGCTTCAAGTTTCATGGGCATCATTCAATTCCTTTGTTTTTTGACTCTTCAGTACTAATTCACTAAGGGAGCAAAGAGCTAGAGGAAGGGGCCGGTATGTGAAGGAACCAGGACTATGAACGCATACATTGGCAAAGCCAGTAGCTCTTACCTTTGTGAGCTATCGGCTTTGCCAATGGTTTTTAGTCAAGTTACACAGCACTCAGGATGCTGTGCAGGCAGGCTAAAGTAAAAAAAAAAGCCTTTGACGTGGCTTTCCACGTCATTTTGTAGGCAAGTGCATGCATGGAGCGCATGCATCACACAGGAGTATTTTTTTTATTACTTTTTAGTCACCAATCCGTGTTGGACCAATAACTAAAAAAGAAAAGAAAACAGACAAAAGTGCAGGGGGAGCGAAAGCAACACGAGGGAGGGTGGGGAGCGTAGAAGCAACACAGGATGCCTAAGCGACAAGGGGGAAGATAGGGGGCACCTGAGCAACAAGAGGGGTGGTGGAAACAAACACTGAGGGTCAGTGGCGGCTGGTATTTAACGGTGGTAGAGGCGGGTTCTAGGGCTGTTGTGGGGAATGAAAAAAAAATACAAAAAACACTTACCTGTCTGCTGTCTGCCGCCGCTTCCTCTCCCTCTTCACCTGCTTCCAGGACAGGAAGCACCCAGCTCCCAGCCTCCTGATAGCCAATCACAATGCTGCAATGCAGCATTGTGATTGGTCTGAGTGTAGTGGATTGGTGCTTAGCCAGAAAATGGGAGGCTGGGCATATTCTCCATGCAGGCTGTAACACAGCCTGCATGGAGAACATGCAAAGTGCGCATGACGGTTTGACATCCCGAGACGGCCGGCCAAAGCGTTCTGCGCACTTGGAGTGGGCAAACCACTCCTCCCCTGCCCTGCTCTGTGAGCAGAGCAGCCCCGCCCTACCCAGCTGAGCAAGGGAAAAAGTAAAATAATAACAATGAGTTGTTATCATTTTATTTTTTCCTCTTTGTCCTGGTCAGTGGGGCGACGCTCCTCTGCCTTAGCGGAGGAGCCGCCACTGTAGAGGGTGCAGTAGGAGGGAAGGAGCAATGGTGGGAGAGTAGGAGGGTGCTGGGGGAGCAAGCAACACCAAAGGTGCAGGAAATCAATGGGGAGAAGCACACGTGTGAGCACAATGGGTGTGCGGGGAGAAGCACACTGGTGCTAGAGAGCAACTCAAATGCAGAGGAAGAGAAGTACATGAGGGAGATAGCTCAAAACCCATGCACTCTCATGTAGAGTTTACCACAGAAGAAAAAAGTGGAAAATAAACCTCCCGGCGAGATTCTCAACGCGGGGAGGTCAGGTTTCTCATTGCGAGTGGTTGCGTATGCTCGCGACCGCTCGCGATGAGAAACTACCAGTCCGCGTTGAGAGAACTGCCGCTCGAGTACAAATCTACTCGAGCGGCAGAAAACGACCGCTTGCACTGTGCAAGATGCCGTTTGCAATGATTGCACAGTACGGACAAGCATCCGGCACTGTGCAGTCATTGCGAACAGCATTTCCTACCGCACTACGCAGTTCGCGTAGTGCTACGCGTAGCTCGCGTAGTGCGAAGTGCACTTCGCGTAGCTACGCGTAGCGCTACTACGCGAACTACGCCCAGGGTTAATTGCAAGCGCATTTAAAGCTACACAGAGACTCCAATGTTGTTTGCTCTTTAACACAACCCAAACCTTCATAATCAGAGGAGGTAATTTTAGTCATGTTTACTGCCAGGGAGAACAAAAAAAATCTGCTGGGACCGGTTCCAACAATTTCTTCGCAAGCACTCAAAATTCCTCTTAGTTTTATTTATTTTATAATGTTTTTTTATAGCACGAACAAGACCAGTGAGTGTATCAGAGCGCTTTACAAGGGGGGGGGGGAGTGGATACATCAGTAAAAGACAGTATTAAAATGCATTTACGACATAAATACAAACATAGAAGAGTATCAAGTCTTGGTAGCATTCCATTTAACTTATTTAGAGCTTGTCTTTGCCATTACCATTGCCCCTTCTGCCACACCCCTCGCCTAAAACATCCTAGCCCACTGTTCTTCAATGGCAGATCACAAGCAACTAATTCATGGGATGTTTTGGTCTCATTGAGCCTTATAAGTATGGTACAGCAAGCTCAGCACTTTTTCTGGGTGTACCCTCCCCAGTTAAGGAGATTCACTGGGACATCAAAACATTGATGGACAGGCATAGGCCAATGCCTATCGAAAGAAGCTTCCTAACCGCTTCAAGTTTCATGGGCATCATTCAATTCCTTTGTTTTTTGACTCTTCAGTACTAGTTCAGTAAGGGAGCAAAGAGCTAGAGGAAGGGGCCGGTATGTGAAGGAACCAGGACTATGAACGCATACATTGGCAAAGCCAGTAGCTCTAACCTTTGTGAGCTATCGGCTTTGCCAATGGTTTTTAGTCAAGTTACACAGCACTTAGGATGCTGTGCAGGCAGGCTAAAGTAAAAAAAAAAGCCTTTGACGTGGCTTTCCACGTCATTTTGTAGGCAAGTGCATGCATGGAGCGCATGCATCACACAGGAGTATTTTTTTTATTACTTTTTAGTCACCAATCCGTGTTGGACCAATAACTAAAAAAGAAAAGAAAACAGACAAAAGTGCAGGGGGAGCGAAAGCAACAGGGGGGAGCAGAAGCAACACGAGGGAGGGTGGGGAGCGTAGAAGCAACACAGGATGCCTAAGCGACAAGGGGGAAGATAGGGGGCACCTGAGCAACAAGAGGGGTGGTGGAAACAAACACTGAGGGTCAGTGGCGGCTGGTATTTAACGGTGGTAGGGGGCGGGTTCTAGGGCTGTTGTGGGGAATGAAAAAAAAAATACAAAAAACACTTACCTGTCTGCTGTCTGCCGCCGCTTCCTCTTCCTCTTCACCTGCTTCCAGGACAGGAAGCACCCAGCTCCCAGCCTCCTGATAGCCAATCACAATGCTGCAATGCAGCATTGTGATTGGTCTGAGTGTAGTGGATTGGTGCTTAGCCAGAAAATGGGAGGCTGGGCATATTCTCCATGCAGGCTGTAACACAGCCTGCATGGAGAACATGCAAAGTGCGCATGACGGTTTGACATCCCGAGACGGCCGGCCAAAGCGTTCTGCGCACTTGGAGTGGGCAAACCACTCCTCCCCTGCCCTGCTCTGTGAGCAGAGCAGCCCCGCCCTACCCAGCTGAGCAAGGGAAAAAGTAAAATAATAACAATGAGTTGTTATCATTTTATTTTTTCCTCTTTGTCCTGGTCAGTGGGGCGACGCTCCTCTGCCTTAGCGGAGGAGCCGCCACTGTAGAGGGTGCAGTAGGAGGGAAGGAGCAATGGTGGGAGAGTAGGAGGGTGCTGGGGGAGCAAGCAACACCAAAGGTGCAGGAAATCAATGGGGAGAAGCACACGTGTGAGCACAATGGGTGTGCGGGGAGAAGCACACTGGTGCTAGAGAGCAACTCAAATGCAGAGGAAGAGAAGTACATGAGGGAGATAGCTCAAAACCCATGCACTCTCATGTAGAGTTTACCACAGAAGAAAAAAGTCGTGCCTGGAAAGTAACCAGGGGAAGTAGAGACTCAGCTACTCAAAGATGATAAAGAGGCAATTCTCCATGGGAAGGACAAAAACAAAATTGACATGCTGGCAAACTAATGAGAAGCAGGCAAATGAGAGTGACAGAAAAGCCAACCAATGGTAAGCAAAGGGTGGACTCCAAGCCCCTCTATGTTCTTCACTTCAATGTCATGAGCACTCTGTTCACTTTGCACATTGAGCACTTTTGTATTTATTCTTGATGGTTATGCTTATATAGATATATTTCAAAATATTAAAGAATATCTTTATGGATTATTGTTGGCCATATCCTCTCTGTGATTGATTTGCATACGGAATACATTGGTCTTTAGTATTGCTTGAACGAAAGCAATGTTTTTTGTTTTTTTTAAATGATGCCCTTTAGGACATTGTTGTTAGATACCCATTCCATGACAATGTTCACACTTTCTATTTTTTTTAGAGGCTCCAGAATCTCAGACTTTACTACTCTATCCTCACTAATCGTTCCCTAAAAAATAGCACAGAACCAAAGTAATATCAATAGGGTCAAGAGTCAGAAGAAATACGATACAAGCGAGTCACAATGAATTCATTTATATATGCAGCCTCCCAAGACTTTCAGAGAACTCCTTGTCTAATATCACTGAAACCCTACACGCCAAGCTCACGCTTTCAATAAGTTCTGACAACGACTGATAATACTCGCTTACGTGTTTTTAATAGAATCTAGACCTTCTTTAACATTCTTTACTCCATTGCAAGAACATGATGCTATTATTGTGCTGGTTCAAAGCTTCTCCAGAATGTCTAATGCCATACAAGCAATTGCTTTAAAGTTGAATCCCTTAACCAAAGAGTCTCCCATCCTCATTTTACCTTATCTAACACTTGCTTCAAAAGTCCACAAAACCACTGCCCCTTGGCAGAATGTGCTTTGAAGATTTAGTCCTGCGGTACTAACCTGTTCCTTAGTTTTTTCCTTAGGTAGTGCAATCCTGTGGGAGCGAGATGTGATCCCAGAAGCTAGTTCCTTACGCCACCCAACCACTGACTCCATCCGATTCCAGATTGAACACTCAAACAGTGCCTGTACTAGGGACGTGGGGGGAGGAAAGTGGGAGACATCCTTTACATCGCATGCTATACATCGCATGCCATTACAGGCGTTGTTACATTGCAAACCATTACAACGCAAGTCGTTACAACGACTTGCTGTAGGGGGCAGAAGGTGTTGGATTTAAAATCCTACACCTTCCCTACTGTTGCACAGACTGGATTTGGAATAGTAAATTATGCTATTCCAACATCCAGCGCCCCCTACAGCAAGTCGTTGTAACGACTTGCATTGTAATGGTATGCAATCTAACAATGCGGTCGTTGTAACGACCGCGTTGTAATGGCATGCGATGTAACATCGCATATTCGAGGAAAGTGGATGAAAAGAAGAAGAAACAATGTTTTCTGCTAGTCTGGTCCTTCTGCGTGCAGGCAGCTCTCACTGGTTCGTTTTTCTGGTCGCTACGGCATAAATATTAATTCCTATTTGTGAAGCGTAAACATATCACCCTTAAGGGTTTCAAGGTGCTGGGGGCCGTTGGGGAGATTAGGTGAGCTATCGGCCCGAGTCACATGATGCTGAGCTGAGCTGCCGCCAGTGCTGGGGATCGAACCGTGAAGCCCCGCAGTCTAGAGTCAGCAACTCTGCCCGCTGCGCCATACCTCTCCCTCATGTGTCATGTGTCTGTGCGCATCTAAAAAATAAAGAGATGATAAGTAGTGATACTCTGATACATGGTATAAGAGAAGCCCTGTTACCTACCCTGGATTCAGCTTACCAAGGACATCCTTCTTTCCCACTTTTGACTTTTTGGGTGAAGAGTATATGCATGTGATCTACCCTATCCAAACATAAACAAGACCATCACTAAATAATTCTGAGAAAATATAGTACCATATGTAACTTCCTTATAGAAACCCTCTTATTGCCTATCTAGCTAGCCAAGTTACATCCAGGGAATTATCATATAATTTCCTCATTACTTCCAGATAGCAATCAACAGTGGAATTTGCACTCCACTATGACCCACTCAAGAATTTAGGACCACAGTCTTGGCAAAAGAACACAGAACTAATATTCACTTTTCTATTGCTCACAAAGAGTCTTCTTCTATTTTCAAGTACTTCAGAAACCTCGAAAGTGAGGATTTTCAAGCATAGACATCCATTACGATAAGTACATCTCCACATTACATTTGTTCATGCACCTTACCAAATTACAGCAACAGTCCTCTGTTGGTAGTGTCTTTTATTTTTATTTTACAAGTCCCCAGGTTCCTTCTATGAAGCAGTAAAGCAGCATGAAGAAGTGAACTGACTTGAGGGCTCCTCAAGAAGCAGGAGACAAGCTGGTGGCAAGAACTCACAGCAAGTGCACAACTTTCATGTTGGGCTGTCAGCGAGATGAATGGCTAAAATGATGAAGATTCAGCAGGTAACCATCAGCATGGTAAGTAATACGGGTAAGTATCACAATAGCAGACAAGGTGCTGGCCGCCAGTGTGAACAAGCAGCTCACGCGGATCTATGCCTCCTGCATGTCCTCAGCTTCAAGGATTTATTGATGTAAAACTCAGACCGTTCCACAGGCCTTGAATTTCCCAGCATTCCCCTCAATTCTCCATTCCACCAGAGACTTTGATCCTTCACCATCAGTGGGTGAAAACTTCCTCAGCAGGTCCACTGAATGACCAAGTAAGATTGGAGCCTCCTGACCTACACCAGTTACAAAGTATTCTAAATAGGGAAAATAGGACCACGCTGCTGGAAGAATGCACCTCTCCCTTCTGCCTCTGGGTCGTCATTCACCTTAAGAACCTCCTCATCTACCTGTTCAATTCAAATGCAAATAAATGTGTCCACCAAGGCCTAAGGATGGGTCGAACTACCAGCAGCTAAAATCTACAATATATTTTTTTGTTTATACGCCTCCTATATGCCACACAAAGCACCAGGGGGAAGGATAGCTAGTTATAAGTTATGTAAGCATATCCAATGCCAGTATGTCCAAAGGAAAGAAAAATAAAATAATGCAGACTTTTGCTACAGACAGGGGCAACTGGGCCCCAACAGAGGTGGCTGAGGTCATTTACCACTAGTGTCCTGGGTCCGTCCTACTATGGCTGTGCAAACTGGACCAAAACAACCCTTTCTGCACTTGAATCTCAGGGTAGCAAGGGCGAGCAGTCACACCTTCTCTGGGAGGTAGCGCAAGGGCAAGAGCTCAGAACTCAGCAGTCAACCAACAGACAATAAATTAACATCTAGCAGAGTACTTGTCCTTTATGAAAAAAGAAAGTAATTTAATGCCACAGCAGTAGTAAATATTACACAATAAGATGGGTACGATATATAGGGCTGTGTTCTAACTGTGGGGCACTTTACCCTCCCTCGCCTCATCCACTCTCCCTCCTGTTATGGTGGAGATCCTGCTGTTACCATCACTAACCGTCTATGGGCTCATGCAAAATTAGGATCAGTGAGTAACTCGGTTGTCCCGTGGTGCAGGCTAAGCTGCTGATTACTAGCAGTAGTCTGGGCTGTGCTGTGGATGTGGGTTGCACTCTTGCTCTGTCTGGCTTGACTTTTATCTTACAGGGGAACAACAGTAGTGGCCTCGCTAGGGGCATTATGTGTGGAATAGTCCCAGTGAGGCAAGTCTATGGCAGCATCCAACTGCAGCAGAAGCAGACCTTCTTTTTGGCTGTTGTAAGGCACTAGGTAGGGGCAGTTGGGGGCACCAGGCCAAGTTCCTTGTAGTGATGTTTTTGGGGTCAATTGCAGCCTCTGGGCAGATCAGGGTTCTCAGCTTCAGCAACAATGAGGTTTTCCTCTCCTCATCAGAAGTGACTGCACCGGTCTTTCGAGCCCTTAGTGGCCTGCTTCAGAGGAATACACACTCTCTTACAATTTTGATACACTCCCTTGTGAACTGTCCCGAGAAACCAGAGCATGCCCCTATATAGCACAAGTCACTCCTAGATCACTCTCTTGGGTCATCAACTTTCTCTGTAGCTTCTTAACTAGGAACACGCAGGGCTTCTTTTCTGGAAAGGTCTCTGCTCCAGCAGGCCTAGCCACACTCCTTCCCTCTCAGCATGCAGACAGGCTTCTAGGCTATTTAGACAGACTATCCAGCTGAAATTGTTGACTGAAGGTGATATCCCCATAACTCTGGCGGACAGGCAAACAATAGTACCAATTGCACAGCAGCTCTTTGAGTAGTCTATAATGCACAACCTTCCTTGATCAATAGGAACTTGGGACTGGAAGTAAGTGGGGTAGTTTGAATCCTACTTTTATACACCTTTTCCAGACAGTGGTTGTGGGTCCACAGTCTGAGGCTTCATAACCAGTTTGGGTTGCTTCTCTTTCAGATGTCATTTTCAGGCCACTCTCGAATCACAGCCTCTGTGTAAAGTGATGGCTTTCAAGATAGCAATGAGACTGCCTCCAAGCAGCAGTATCCACAACATAGACACACTATAGTGCAAGTTCTCTGTACATGGCTTTCAACAGCCTTCCTGAAGCAGTAACTAAATACAGACATAAGGACTGGGTGAAAGTGGGTAGGAGCGCACTGCTTTCATGTAACAGCGCCATTACCCCATAGCGTCTTGGTAGTTGTAGTTCAGTTTTTCACACAAAGTTCATATTATTTTTCAGCTAATGCCGTCTTTCGAAATCGTATCTCTAGACACCAGTGTTTCAGGATTCCTTCCTCATCAGTAGAGAATATTTATGGGTTGCTGGACATGCTGCCAATTTTCTCAGGTATAATCCCACTCATAGTGTGCAGGCGTTCCAAAGCTCGTCAGCTTGGGGGCGGATCACGAGAGCCTTTTATCAGTGAAAGTGGGTAGGAGCGCACTGCTTGCATGTAACAGCGGCATTACTCCATAGCGTCTTGGTAGTTGTAGTTCAGTTTTTCACACAAAGTTCATATTATTTTTCAGCTAATGCCGTCCTTCGAAATTGTATCTCTAGACACCAGTGTTTCGGGATTCCTCCCTCATCAGTAGAGAATATTTACGGGTTGCTGGACATACTGCCAATTTTCTCAGGTATAATCCCACTCATAGCGTGCAGGCGTTCCAAAGCTCGTCAGCTTGGGGGCGGCTCACAAGAGCCTTTTATCAGTGAAAGTGGGTATGACCGCACTGCTTGCATGTAACAGTGCCATTACCCCATAGCATCTTGGTAGTTGTAGTTCAGTTTTTCACACAAAGGTCATATTATTTTTCAGCTAATGCCATCTTTCGAATTCGTATCTCTATACATCAGTGTTTCGGGATTCCTCCCTCATCAGTAGAGAATATTTACGGGTTGCTGGACATGCTGCCAATTTTCTCAGGTATAATCCCACTCATAGCTTGCAGGCGTTCCAAAGCTCGTCAGCTTGGGGGCGGCTCACAAGAGCCTTTTATCAGTGAAATTGGGCAGGAGCGAACTGCTTGCATGTAACAGCGGCATTACCCCATAGCGTCTTGGTAGTTGTAGTTCAGTGTTTCACACAAAGTTCATATTATTTTTCAGCTAATGCCGTCTTTCGAAATCGTATCTCTAGACACCAGTGTTTCGGGATCCCTCCCTCATCAGTAGAGAATATTTCCGGGTTGCTGGACATGCTGCCAATTTTCTCAGGTATAATCCCACTCATAGCGTGCAGGCGTTCCAAAGCCCGTCAGCTTGGGGACGGCTCACGAGAGCCTTTTATCAGTGAAAGTGGGTAGGAGCGCACTGCTTGCATGTAACAGCGCCATTATCCCATAGCGTCTTGGTAGTTGTAGTTCAGTTTTTCACACAAAGTTCATGTTATTTTTCAGCTAATGCCGTCTTTTGAAATCGTATCTCTAGACACCAGTGTTTCGGGATTCCTCCCTCATCAGTAGAGAATATTTACGGGTTGCTGGACATGCTGCCAATTTCCTCAGGTATAATCTCACTCATAGCGTACAGGCGTTCCAAAGCTCGTCAGCTTGGGGGCGGCTCACGAGAGCCTTTTATCAGTCAAAGTGGGTAGGAGCGCACTGCTTGCATGTAACAGCGCCATTACCCCATACCGTCTTGGTAGTTGTAGTTCAGTTTTTCACACAAAGGTCATATTATTTTTCAGCTAATGCCGTCTTTCAAAATCGTATTATTAGACACCAGTGTTTCGGGATTCCTCCCTCATCAGTAGAGAATATTTACGGGTTGCTGGACATGTTGCCAATTTTCTCAGGTATAATCCCACTCATAGCGTGCAGGCGTTGCAAAGCTCGTCAGCTTGGGGGCGGCTCACGAGAGCCTTTTGTCAGTGAAAGTGGGTAGGAGCGCACCTGCTTGCATGGAACAGCGCCATTACCCCATAGCATCTTGGTAGTTGTAGTTCAGTTTTTCACACAAAGTTCATATTATTTTTCAGCTAATGCCGTCTTTCAAAATCGTATCTCTAGACACCAGTGTTTCGGGATTCCTCCCTTATCAGTAGAGAATATTTACGGGTTGCTGGACATGCTGCCAATTTTCTCAGGTATAATCCCACTCATAGCATGCAGGCGTTCCAAAGCTCGTCAGCTTGGGGGTGGCTCACGGGAGCCTTTTATCAGTGAAAGTGGGTAGGAGCGCACTGCTTGCATGTAACAGCGCCATTACCCCATAGCGTCTTGGTAGTTGTAGTTCAGTTTCTCACACAAAGTTCATATTATTTTTCAGCTAATGCCATCTCCCGAAATCTTATCTCTAGACACCAGTGTTTCGGGATTCCTCCCTCATCAGTAGAGAATATTTACGAGTTGCTGGAGATGCTGCCAATTTTCTCAGGTATAATCCCACTCATAGCGTGCAGGCGTTCCAAAGCTCGTCAGCTTGGAGGCGGCTCACGAGAGCCTTTTATCAGTGAAAGTGGGTAGGAGCGCACTGCTTGCATGTAACAGCGCCATTACACCATAGCGTCTTGGTAGTTGTAGTTCAGTTTTTCACACAAAGTTCATATCATTTTTCAGTTAATGCCGCCTTTCGAAATCATATGTCTAGACACCAGCGTTTCGGGATTTCTCCCTCATCAGTAGAGAATATTTACGGGTTGCTGGACATGCTGCCAATTTTCTCAGGTATAATACCTCTCATAGCGTGCAGGCGTTCCAAAGCTCGTCAGCTTGGGGGCGGCTCACAAGAGCCTTTTATCAGTGAAAGTGGTTAGGAGCGCACTGCTTTCATAAAACAGCGCCATTACCCCATAGCGTCTTGGTAGTTGTAGTTCAGTTTTTCACACAAAGTTCATATTATTTTTCAGGTAATGCCCACTTTCGAAATCGTATCTCTAGACACCAGTGTTTCGGGATTCCTCCTTCATCAGTAGAGAATATTGACGTGTTGCTGGATATGCTGCCAATTTTCTCAGGTATAATCCCACTCATAGCGTGCAGGCGTTCCAAAGCTCGTCACCTTGGGGGCGGCTCACGAGAGCCTTTTATCAGTGAAAGTGGGTAGGAGCGCACAGCTTGCATGTAACAGCGCCATTACCCCATAGCGTCTTGGTAGTTCAGTTTTTCACACAAAGTTCATATTATTTTTCAGCTAATGCCGTCTTTCAAAATCGTATCTCTAGACACCAGTGTTTCGGGATTCCTCCCTTATCAGTAAAGAATATTTACGGGTTGCTAGACATGCTGCCAAGTTTCTCAGGTATAATCCCACTCATAGCATGCAGGCGTTCCAAAGCTCGTCAGCTTGGGGATGGCTCACGGGAGCCTTTTATCACTGAAAGTGGGTAGTACCGCACTGCTTGCATGTAACAGTGCCATTACCCCATAGCGTCTTTGTAGTTGTAGTTCAGTTTTTCACAAAAAGTTCATATTATTTTTCAGCTAATGCCGTCTTTTGAAATCGTATCTCTAGACACCAGTGTTTCGGGATTCCTCCCTCATCAGTCTAGAATATTTACGGGTTGCTGGACATGCTGCCAGTTTTATCAGGTATAATCCCACTCATTGCGTGCAGGAGTTCCAAAGCTCGTCAGCTTGGGGGCAGCTCATGAGAGCCTTTTATCAGTGAAAGTGGGTAGGAGCGCACTGCTTGCATGTAACAGCGCCATTACCCCATAGCGTCTTGGTAGTTGTAGTTCAGTTTTTCACACAAAGTTCATATTATTTTTCAGCTAATGCCGTCTTTTGAAATCGTATCTCTAGACACCAGTGTTTCGGGATTCCTCCCTCATCAGTCTAGAATATTTACGGGTTGCTGGACATGCTGCCAATTTTCTCTGGTATAATCCCACTCATAGCGTGCAGGCGTTCCAAAGCTCGTCAGCTTGGGGGCGGCTCACAAGAGCCTTTTATCAGTGAAAGTGGGTAGGAGCGCACTGCTTGCATGTAAGAGCGCCATTACTCCATAGCGTCTTGTAGTTGTAGGTCAGTTTTTCACACAAAGTTCATATTATTTTCCAGCTAATGCCATCTTTTGAAATCGTATCTCTAGACATCAGTTTTTCGGGATTCCTCCCTCATCAGTAGACAATATTTACGGGTTGCTAGACATGCTGCCAAGTTTCTCAGGAATAATCCCACTCATAGCGTGCAGGCGTTCCAAAGCTCGTCAGCTTGGGTGCGGCTCACGAGAGCTTTTTATCAGTGAAAGTGGGTAGGAGCGCACTGCTTGCATTTAACAGCGCCATTACCCCATAGCGTCTTGGTAGTTGTAGTTCAGTTTTTCACACAAAGTTCATATTATTTTTCAGCTAGTGCCGTCTTTCGAAATCGTATCTCTAGACAGCAGGGTTTCGGGATTCCTCCATCATCAGTGAAGAATATTTACGGGTTGCTGGACATGCTGCCACTTTTCTCAGGTATAATCCCACTCATAGCGTGCAGGCGTTCCAAAGCTCGTCAGCTTGGGGGCAGCTCACAAGAGCCTTTTATTAGTAAAAGTTGTTAGGAGCGCAATGCTTGCATGTAACAGCGCCATTACCCCATAGCGTCTTGGTAGTTGTAGTTCAGTTTTTCACACAAAGTTCTTTTTATTTTCAGCTAATGACGTCTTTCGAAATCGATAAAAGGCTCTCGTGAACCGCCCCCAAGCTGACGAACTTTGGAATGCCTGCACGCTATGAGTGGGATTATACCTGAAAAAATTGGCAGTATGTCCAGCAAACTGTAAATATTCTCTACTGATGAGGGAGGAATCCCGAAACACTGGTGTCTAGAGATACGATTTCGAAAGACGGCATTAGCTGAAAATTAATATGAACTTTGTGTGAAAAACTGAACTACAACTACCAAGACACTATGGGGTAATGGCGCTGTTACATGCAAGCAGTGAGCTCCTACCCACTTTCACCGTTAAAAGGTTCTCGTGAGCCGCCCCCAAGCTGACGAGCTTTGGAACGCCTGCATGCTATGAGTGGGATTATACCTGAAAAAATTGGCAGCATGTCCAGCAACCCGTAAATATTCTCTACTGATGAGGGAGGAATCCCGAAACACTGGTGTCTAGAGATACGATTTCGAAAGACGGCGTTCGCTGAAAATTAATATGATCTTTGTGTAAAAAACTGAACTACAACTAGCAATACACTATGGGGTAATGGCGCTGTTACATGCAAGCAGTGCGCTCCTACCCACTTTCACCGATAAAAGGCTCTCGTGAGCTGGCCCCAAGCTGACGAGCTTTGGAACGCCTGCACGCTACGAGTGGGATTATACCTGAAAAAATTGGCAGCATGTCCAGCAACCCGTAAATATTCTCTACTGATGAGGGAGGAATCCTGAAACATGGTGTCTAGAGATATGATTTCGAAAGACGGCATTAGCTGAAAATTAGTATGAAATTTGTGTGAAAAACTGAACTACAGCTACCAAAATGCTATCGGGTAATGGCGCTGTTACATGCAAACAGTGCGCTCCTACCCAGTTTCACTGATAAAAGGCTCTCGTGAGCCGCCCCCAAGCTGACGAGCTTTGGAACGCCTGCCCGCTGAGTGGGATTATACCTGAAAAATTTCCAGCATGTCCAGCAACCCGTAAATATTCTCTACTGATGAGCGAGGAATCCCGAAACACTGGTGTCTAGAGATACAATTTCGAAAGATGGCATTAGCTGATAATTAATATGAACTTTGTGTGAAAAACTGAACTACAACTACCAAGACGCTATGGGGTAACGGCGCTGTTACATGCAAGCAGTGCGCTCCTACCCACTTTCACTGATAAAAGGCTCTCGTGAGCCGCCCCCAAGCTGACGAGCTTTGGAACGCCTGCACGCTATGAGTGGGATTATACCTGAAAAAATTGGCAGCATGTGCAGCAACCCGTAAATATTCTCTACTGATGAGGGAGGAATCCCGAAACACTTGTGTCTAGAGATACGATTTCGAAAGACGGCATTAGCTGAAAATTAATATGAATTTTGTGTGACAAACTGAACTACAACTACCAAGACGCTATGGGGTAATGGCGCTGTTACATGCAAGCAGTGCGGTCCTACCCACTTTCACTGATAAAAGGCTCTCGTGAGCCGCCCCCAAGCTGACGAGCTTTGGAACGCCTGCACGCTATGAGTGGGATTATACCTGAAAAAATTGGCAGCATGTCCAGCAACCCGTAAATATTCTCTACTGATGAGGTAGGGATCCCGAAACACTGGTGTCTAGAGATACGATTTCGAAAGACGGCATTAGCTGAAAATTAATATGAACTTTGTGTGAAAAACTGAACTACAACTACCAAGACGCTATGGGGTAATGGCGTTGTTACATGCAAGCAGTGCGCTCCTACCCACTTTCACTGATAAAAGGCTCTCGTGAGCCGCCCCCAAGCTGACGAGCTTTGGAACGCCTGCACGCTATGAGTGGGATTATACATAAAAAAATTTGCAGCATGTCCAGCAACCCGTAAATATTCTCTACTGATGAGGGAGGAATCCCGAAACACTGGTGTCTAGAGATACGATTTCGAAAGACGGCATTAGCTGAAAAATATGAACTTTGTGTGAAAAACTGAACTACAACTACCAAGACGCTATGGGGTAATGGCGCTGTTACATGCAAGCAGTGCGCTCCTACCCACTTTCACTGATAAAAGGCTCTCGTGATCCGCCCCCAAGCTGAGGAGCTTTGGAACGCCTGCACGCTATGAGTGGGATTATACCTGAGAAAATTGGCAGCATGTCCAGCAACCCGTAAATATTCTCTACTGATGAGGGAGGAATCCCAAACACTGGTGTCTAGAGATACGATTTCGAAAGACGGCATTAGCTGAAAAATTATATGAACTTTGTGTGAAAAACTGAACTACAACTACCAAGACGCTATGGGGTAACGGCGCTGTTACATGTAAGCAGTGCGCTCCTACCCATTTTCACTGATAAAAGGCTCCCGTGAGCCGCCCCCCAGCTGACGAGCTTTGCAACGCCTGCACGCTATGAGTGGGATTATAGCTGAAAAAATTTGCAGCATGTCCAGCAACCCGTAAATATTCTCTACTGATGAGGGAGGAATCCCGAAACACTGGTGTCTAGAGATACGATTCGAAAGACGGCATAAGCTGAAAAATAATATGAGCTTTGTGTGAAAAACTGAACTACAACTACCAAGACGATATGGGTTAATGGCGCTGTGACATGCAAGCAGTGCACTCCTACCCACTTTCACTGATGAAAGGCTCTCGTGAGCCGCCCCCAAGCTGACGAGCTTAGGAACGCCTGCACGCTATCAGTGGGATTATACCTGAAAAAATTGGCAGCATGTCCAGCAACCCGTCAATATTCTCTACTGATGAGGGCGGAATCCCGAAACACTGGTGTCCAGGGATACGATTTCGAAAGACGGCTTTAGCTGAAAATTAATATGAACTTTGTGTGAAAAACTGAACTACAACTACCAAGACGCTATGGGGTAATGGCGCTGTTACATGCAAGCAGTGCGCTCCTACCCACTTTAACAGACATAAGGACTGGCCATGCCTGGAAACGTCCTCACCTTGAACAACAGAAACAGCAGTCCTAATCCTCACCCCTACCATCTACCAAATGGCAGTGCTCAGAAAGAGCCAATCAGCAGCCCTGTGCTATCAAGACCCTGTCACATCCTCCACACTTCAGTGCCTGGGTTTCCACTCTCTAGTCATAAGAACGCAGGCAGTACACTTCCATTGTCTGGAGGAAGCTGTCCACATCCTCCATCTTGTGCCAATCTGAAACAAGTGCATGAAAAGTGGGTCCCACTGGACCCAGTACTCAGTTTCACACAACACAGTGTCTCTCAATCATATATGTACTACACAAGCATTGCACACCTAGGTAAGCTAAGAAGGGCTGACCTATGGTTCGCCGGGCATTACATGGCTATGTAATTTCATTAATTATATTTATGGACCACAATAATACCAGGACCATAATATGTAGCAATTGGCAGCCAAATGTAAAAATGAAAAAAAAATGATTTATTGACAATAACTTTATTGTATGATTACTTAAAACCATTACAAAGATTCCAGAAGTCACGGGATAGAATTCATGATGTAAATAAAAGCCCAATATAAATAATGCCTTTATACATAAAAATATTTTGATGCACACATAATATGTTTCAGTGCAGTAGACAATTACTCTAAAAGCAAATGTTACTGGAGCTGAACTCATTGAGCACTAAGCTGCTCACTGCTAGCAAGCAGGGCAGAGGCCGGCAGTTGGGGTGTGATTTCCGGCAAGTTGCACTTTATCAGTGACTGTTTCAGATGTATACATTTTCCAAATGTGGCCATCTGTCACAGTTTCCAAAGTGAATAGAAGATTTTGGGCCTCTGTGACAGATCGTGTACCTTGGTGTAAAAAGATTGGATTCAGGAGTGTACAACGGGCATTGTGTAGTGCCCGACAGCAGCATAATAAGTGGGCCAGTGATTCCTTTCTATAGTCACACAGTCTACAAGGTATGATGTTTTTATTCGATTTCCAGCCAGTATTCAATTCTCTTATTGGAAGGGGTACCAGCCTTGCCCATAGTATTAGGTTTTTGGCTTTGTTTGCCCAGTGCCAGACGGAGATGTGGCTTACTTGATTGATTTGTTAGAGCTGCTATTAGAGAGTCGTGTGCGCCCCTTTCGTGTAAAGCTTTAATATCCATTTCAAGTGAGCGGAGGTGCAATTGCTTTTTTATAGCTGCTTTAATGGCTGTATAGTTGATGGTATTTTGGGTCTAGTTTTCTACTACTAGTTGCAACTTCTCCTCCACCATTTTGAGAGTCCTGGACCACAGATTACTCTTAGTTGTGTAGACTGATTTTAAGGCTGACTTCATTGTATTCTCTGGCACAACAGTTTTCTGGTCTATTTCGCCAGGATGGCCATACATTCGAGATTTTGTTTGACAAGCCCAAATTTGAGTCTGATCAGAGTGTTCCTTGTGTGAGAAAGCAGTTGGAAAACACTCTTGAAACCCATGCATTTAAGCTTGTCTAGTTGGACTACCAGCATACCTGGAAAAGCTTGTTGTGTGTTGTTAACTGAGGGCAGGAGTTTTGCCCTGATCACCCTCCTGATCGCCTTGGCTGTCGGGCTGTCAAGGGTGTTATTTAAGTGCATGTATGACCATGTTTCCTTTGTTCTTCTGCAGCCAATTGTAACTTATACCTCTTACATTCACCTAAGACATATCTGCTGCAAGGGTTATCCATCACCAGTACTGTACAGGCAAAAAAACAGACCTCACCAAATGAACAGGGATGGAATAGCTGAAGAGATCTCTTACACACTGCTGGACAATTCGGAGGATCTTAATGCAATCCACCATTGCAGGTACCAAATATCTATACACCCTGACCGCTTCTTTACATCTCTCCACTTCTATCTTCCTCCAACCATGCCATCCCAAGACCACAACCATACATAAAAACTCAGATTGGACAACCCAGTGCGGTAAACAGCTAAGCAGACTATAACTGTAAAAAAGTACTTTAATAGACCCAAAGAGTTGTTCAAAGCTTCCATCACACTAAAATCCATAAAAGTGCATGTCTGTCTCATATATCTTATCAGCCACCTCACTGCTACACCCTGTGTCCTATAATGTGAGAACCAGACCTCGGTGATCTTTACTCACAACATGGAAAGACTTTCCACATAGGATCACAAAACAAAGACAACACCCTTGCAATCACAAACCTTACACCGCGTACCTTGCTACACATGTAGGTAAGTGCTTCAGTGGTCCACATAGGGGTAGTAGGCGTTATATAAATGCTGCAATACAATACCCAGGTGAGGTATGGTTCGGTATCCTTGGAATGAGTTCGAAACCTGGAGGAGTTTCCAAGCTCATATCAAAGGTCCTACCACAGGACAAAGACAAAATGCACCTAAAATTTAGCACTTCCACACAAGCCACTTTACTAAACCACCCTCAACCAGATTAGGAAAGGACAGCCCATCCAATTCCAGAACATCACCAAACTAATAACCTGTGTTCATATTTCCTGGAGATATGAGCTCACAATCTGAGGGACAGTAGAAATACACAGAAGAAATATAGCAGAGTCACCAGTTGAGAGAATAACAGCCAGCCTATGTGACCCCTAGTCTCAGTATCATGTCAAATACTGCTAGAATAAGGAAATATTATCAGGGCCAGTAGACAACTGCCAAATCAATCCAGTGCTGTGCTGCAGGTGAGCAGGTCAGTGGGCGGTGAAAATATTGGTAAAGATTGTGGAACCAACGATCTTGATGGGGACTAATTTTTACCAAACCTCAGTCCCTGTCAGATTCTAACCTAGGCCTGATGAATAAAGAGGGCCCTTTGAAAGGCAGTACTCAGAACATCTGACAGCTAAATAATCTGAGTATACGTCTATTCGCGCAGCTCATCTAGAGAGACATAAACTCCTATCAAAGGATGTGTGGACTGTACTTTGCCTATGACATAAAGTCCAGAAGTAATCTACTTAACTTGAAAATATATTTATATCTTCAAGGTGAGTAGATGTAGAGTTATGAATAGTAAAATCCATACTTACCTATATGACATTACCTGAAGATATACTGGTAGCCAAAACCAAGTAGGTTTTACCCGGAGCTCAATGGGCTCAGACAATATGAACCTAGGCATACAGAGACAAGAGGATGTAGCCGTCTGTATATGGATCAGTCTGAAACCAAGCAGAAACAAAGGGCTCCCTACTATGTAGTTATATGCACATGGATGACAGACACCTTGCTGCGTCACATCTAGACATCTCACCTTTCTTCTTCTTTCACAGGCTTCTTACTCTCACTCAACTTCCAGGCCTCCTCACACAACAGTTCTTGCACATTGTACACTGTTTAAGATCCATCATAAGTGTTTGGGTGTAAGACCCACATTCACATAGAGAGCTAAACAAGAGAGCACAATACTTCTCTGACATGGTTTTGAGAATTAAACTACCACAGGTTAGTGGTTCCTAAGTTCCGGTCTAGAGGCCACAGCCTCCATATCATGAGATATTGTGCTGTAAGCTGCAGATGTTGGACAAGGAGATACACAAAGAAATGTGTTCCAGCCACCTCTATGACACCTGTAGGTGCACAAAACAGAAAATAAACAAAATTTCAGTGGGAAGAGCTGAATTGGCAATTCCTAGTGTAGAAGACACAAACCACCATTCCACCATGTCCTACTGCACCTGGAGACACCCACTTAGTAGACCTTGCTTTTCACCAGCCAGCTGACCAGACTTTACCTCGATCTACTGGCATCTACACCTTGAAGTGCTGAATTGTCTCCTGATGAATTTTAAGACCCAAGATGTGACGTTATCAGAATATTGGAGGTTCCCTGGGCCGGAGCGCAGATGATTTAATCGAGCACCTGGGGTAGCAGATTAATTCACGTCTTATGCCACAGTCATGGCAATGAGGCACCGTATAGCTGCAATATATTCAAATGATAACACCAGAACTGCCCACATGAGATAGCATCCATTGGAAACTGATCATGCAAAGGAAGAAAAGAACCCAATTAATTCAGCACATGCTGCACTGAAATCAAGTCCTGCCAACATGATGACCAGAAAATTTCTGAAGTCATCGATCACCCTTATTCTACAGTGACCTGCCATTGCTCTCTTTTCTATAATGCTTCCTTCCTGGTGATCCTCAGGGAGCAAGAAGGAAATCTGTGAACTATTATGAGGGAAGAGCAGTTCCAGCAAGAATTACCTAATCTTTTTTTATATAAATATTTTTATTACGTTTTAATAAGATACAGCAGCTTGTAGACCATACATCATATTTATGGGTCTCCCCTGGGGGGGAGGCACAACAACTTCACACCCAAACAGCAGTCATGAATCAGAATATTGATACAGTGACAAATACAAAAAAAGAACCCAAGTTAGTATTTCCGGGACCCTCTTCCATCCCTCTATAGGAGCGCCACCCTGACCATATTTTCTCCCATTTTCGTGGGTATCCTCTGCCTAAATAGATCGTTTTTTCATTTAACATGCACCAGTCCAGATCTTTTTCCCATTCCGCCACAGTTGGAGCCTCTCTTGCTCCCACAAGTGTGCTATATTGCATTCACACACTGATAGACCCAAGGATAGCCATATTTTGTCATATCTCGCCGGTGGGTCATCCCCCTATATGTGAAGGAGGCATGTTTTGGCTGAGTCCGGTATCTCCACCCCCACGACCTCCCCGGTAAGTTTCTGCAGTGCCAACCAGTAGGTTCATACAGGGCAGGACCACAGGACATGGAAGAATGTGCCCCTCTCCCCACAGTTTCGAAGGCAGAGGTCTGTAGGGCATCGGCCCATGGCTTGAATGGCAGTGCTGGAGTAGTATGAATGATGTAGGATTCGTAATTGAATTAAGGGGAACCCCGCATTAACTGGCACCTTCCAAAATGCCCCCGTGGCCTTCTCCCACTCACCATCCTCAAAGTCCCCAATATCCGCCTCCCATTTAGTACTCTGGGTGGCCAGGGTGTCAGGCGAATTATTAACTGGTTTCTTATATATAAGCGAAATGGCCTTTTTGGGTAATGGTTCAGTTAGGACTCTGTCCTCTAGGGATGAGGACTCCGGGACCAAAGTGCGTCTGAGGATATGTGTTGTCAGACCATGATGAAACTGAATATATCTGAAGGACTCCATGGGTGCCAAGTCATATTCACCCACTGTGGATATGCCAATTAGACTCAATTTCTTGAACCCTTTTAACCTTCCTACCTCCCTGTGGAGATCACTGCAACACACGGGGATCTTCTTGGTTGGCTTCCCCTGACACCCTAAAAATAATGTCGCCATCTTCCAAAACTGCGTCATGGATCTTGTCTGAGGGAGGAGCACAGTAGTGTTAGTTGAGCCATAAAGTACCCCCCGATAACCCGGGACTCCCATCGAGAATCTCTCTAATCTAAATGCTGGGTCATACCAGGTGGCAAACGCCCAATCATTAACCACCATCAGTTGTGTGGCCCAATAGTATTTTCTAATATCTGGGAGACCAAGCCCTCCATCATACACTCCTCGCATTAATTTAAGGAGGGGTATGCGTGGTGGGCTCGTATTCCATTAAAGCAGACGGAGAAGAGACTCCGTCTTATGGTAAAACTCCTCTTGTATACAATATGTCATGTAGTTCCTACAAATCTATATAGGATCTGCGCGTTTAGACAACATAAACTAAGGGATTGGTGTCCAGACTGATTCCAGCCACCCCCAAAGGATATTTCAGTCTGTAGACCAGCTAGCTCACAGTGCCACTATGAGCCCCTCTTACCAAGGAGCGAATAGTTTCTGGCAACTATCAAACATGACAACTCTGACCCCTCAGGGATCGTGGAAACAGTACAGTACTTTTCGCTCAGTCTCTCGTGCTCACTTTGTCTCAGAAAGATACACAGAATAAACGATGGGGACGTTTTCATAAGTATTGATTGAACCAGTGCCATTCTAGTGTAAAATATGTGTTCTGCAACAACCATAAGACAGAAACAGATATATACGGTTAATAGCATCAACCAAGTAAAGAAAAGGTAGAATTCTACCATAATGCTAAAACAATAAATATGTGCAGGCATATAGATACATAACAGTAAAAATGTGTACTTCTACGATGCTAGCCCTAACTAGATGTACCTAAGTGTACCTAGCATGTATGTAGGTGTATAGCCAAGAATACCCTTAGGATAGAGCCAACCCCATTACCTGATGTGGAAGAGCGAAGGACCCTTTCTTGGTATCAAGGACACCTGCGGGGGATGTCAGACCACTGCGTGCTGGAGTGTCTGCATGCAGGAACCTCAGCGTCTCACGTCAGCTTGTCAGCATGGAAGTCTTTTTCTCCTCTGGTCTGCCCAGCAAAGATGTAATGCTTATATACCCAAAAAGTACCCTCGGGGGTTCTACCGAGAAATGTACTGTGGGCATGTCGGGCAAGGATGATGATAGAGGTGACCCTTATACAGAGTTTTTATGCAGAAGATGGTAATCCTGCTGTGATACTGAGACTCCTCATGCATAATACATGAGTCTAGTTTTTGGAGAAAACCACATGACAGTCATGTAGCACCTAACTGGGTAAAAGGTCAGCGTCAGACCTATTATGTAGAACAATGGTAGGACAGATGTAGGTAAAAAGTTGTGTTACTGCCTAGGCCTATATTGAAGTACATTGGGGTTCATAACACCCACTCCTCATCCAACTGGACAACATAATAATAAAATGCCTGTTTAAAAAAGCATAAAAATATTGCTCAAATATGAGTATAGAAACATCTAAAAAACACGGTATATGTTAAAAAGGTAAATGATGTAGTAGGAACAAAGCCCTATGAGTCCTCTAGAAAGTCAATATAATGTGAGACTAACTGAGCATGCCGAAAGCCATAGTGCTCAGTGAGAGCAGAAGAGGAAAAATAAAACAAAAATGATGTTTTCGAATTCCAGTTTTATTTGTTTTCGAAAAGGCCCAAATTGTTCCCAGCACACGGAGAGCCAAATGTTTATGTGTCCTGTGCGGGAGACGCAACATCAGTGTTGCCTACCTTCGCAGTTGACGGTCCCTGTGACACTTCTTGGGTCAGGTCAATGGAGCAAAGGTGATCTTCTCCGGTTCCCACAGCCGTTGCTGAGGAAGCACTGTAAGCCTGGTACAGAACCGGTCTCCATCCCAACAGGAGCTGAAGCATCCTGTGGTGGCTCTAAGAATGCCATCATCAGGATTGGAATACGCTGAGGACACTGCACTACATGGGCCTTTAGCGGGTCCATCAGTACATCCACGTCCGGAGGCGCAACTGATGGAAGAGTTAGACGAATGTCCAACACGCATTCGTGTCAACAGAATAAGCAGCGGAGTACAGTCAAGACGCAGACTACCCAGACTGATCTGAACGATAGGAACCAATGCTCGCTTAGCTCCTATAGCCGAGGTGTGCCCAGATGGAGTACCATGAGTTCATAGCAACGTCGCTCCAAGAGCGCTTTTTCCATCTCCTTGGAATTGGGGACATCCATTGCGTAGCAGAAAAATTTAAATCAGAATACCCACTACCAGTAGCAAGATCAGTGGAAGCCCTCCAAAAATGCTTCCAAATATGGAGTGTATTAAAGATGGAATAACTCAGAAAACCATCTGAAAGGTGTTTAATAGCCCAGAACCTATGGTCTTACATAGGTGTACTATCCCACTCATATCAGACATATTAAAGATACAATGTACCATTTCTCCGAAATGTAGGGGGAAGTTAGTTCGGACTAGAGCCTGTATCTCAGCTGAAGACCTTACAACCTGGAGATGAAAAGCCTCTGAGGTTAAGGTCACTTTCTTCTGTAAAAGTATGGCTTTCAGTCTGCTCAGAGAATTAAACCGTATAAGAGAAACATTCAATGAAGGCCATAACGGTGCCTCCCTGACTGTGGGTCAGTGGAAACAATACTTGCATACAACAAGTAACCCTGAAACTTACTGTGACCAGATATGTGTTGCCCGGTAGCATCCCACAACAATCTTGATCATTCAGCATTAAATAACTCCCATTCGAGAGCAGTTTGAACACCGAATGAATAACGGCAGCTGGTGATCCTTTCAAGCGGCAAGATAGGTTTTCAACCGAAGCGTTACAAGCTCCATGAAGCATAATAACATGCCAAATTAGAGACCTACTTACGAATTCTCAAAGTCTGAACCGCTGAGAAATACTTCAGTGTCCCCTTTCCTGCATCTAAATCTGTACGGTAATTTCCAAGATTCATGGATGTAATTCTTTCCCATCGCTTCATACCTGCCTACCTGGTGGTATTCTAGGCAATTTTGAAATTGGAATGTTGTTACAGACAATGTTATATGGCCATGAATTAACCATTCTGTGGAGGGTGACTCAGCCACGGTAAAAGGTAATTTGTTTAATTTTTCAATGTGCAGCAGTCTATATTTCGCATCTCTCTGTGCCATTGCTGTCTGCCTTGTTGTTAAATCATAGGCCGAAAACAGAGACGTACTGTTAATATATCGTCAGGGCACGTGACCAGAGCGCAATAATTGTAGCATCCAGCTTAACAATAGAATGGATCATAACTGTGATTGCCCATGTTGTAGGATGGACAGATCCTGTTCAATTATATCTATAGCAGAAGACACATTGTTGCCCCGTGAATAAATCCTGGATGTTAGTGTGGTCATGCCATTATCGACCACTGCCAAAGCCTTTTCTAAGTTAATTCTGTCAATTTAACGCAATCTCTCTGCAGCTTCCTGTTGAGAGATTTTCCAAACTTCATTGTAAATAGCGTGTAAGAAACATTTATGACATGGCTTCTGGGGACCTTGCAAAAAATCCCTTAAATCCATGTCATCTGAGAGTAAGGACAAGTGTTGTTTCACCTGGGACAGTGTTGAGGTTCTTAGCCAATCTAGGCATAACTTCCCAACACTGTAGGATGTCACCACCCCCGGATGTTCTAGTTGTACATAGCGTTGGTCAGGCCTATGGATACCAAACCCTTTGGTGGTACCCTTGAATCTTGACTGACACCCATCTGTGTCTATAGGCCAAACTAACCATCCCTTCCAATTGAGGTATGAAGAATTATATGACCCCTCATGTATAGTGTCATCAAGTGTTTTCTCACTATGTTGTGTATAGTTTTGCCATCCCTCAAAGTGTGAAGGCGAGGGAATCCGAGGTGTGTTCAAGTCCTTAATCTTGGCTAGTCCAAGACAGGAAGTTTGTTGCACTGTTTCGTTCAAGAAGATAATCTGCTGTGGTATGAGGCATGTTCTAAATAATGCCTCAGTTTCCTGGACTTGCCAATTTTTAATCCCCCATACAGATTTTGTGTCTATAGTGTCCCTCAAAAGTCGAAACCTTGTAAAGACAGCTGGGAAAAAAAGGAAGCAGAGTATCTGTTTTGTGTTGGTTAGCATATTTTTCTTTGCAGATGTAGGTGCAACCTTATAATATGAGGTCAGGTCTGAAGTGTTAAACCCAGACAAATATGCAAACTTTTGTGCAAATGTTTGTGAACTACCTTTTGGTGGTTTTGGACAATGTTCCCATTGATGGTAAGTAAAAACATTACATGGAATACCTGTCTTGTGCATGAAATGATGACCATAATGTTGCTAACAATACATAGTGTCAAAATCAGATGTTTCATCATACAGTTCATTGTTTGAAAAAGCAGCACTTTGTTCTAAATCAGATAGCATGCTATTCACAGTTTCAAAGTCCCAATCTTAAGAGAATGTACTGGAGGTGATGATATCGTTTTAAGACATTTTAAATACATGTGGTATTTCTAAAAGTTCAGTGGGACCAAATACATCATATGAAACCCTATCCCAAACTATTCCCTCAGGAATTGGAACTGCTGTAATGTTCACAAAGGACAGGTCTCTTCTTTCACGATGAGATGACGTATGTGGTTTCAGGACCAAGTTCACATGTGGCACTGCAGAGTGTTCTGGGAGGTAATGTCCATTCAGAAGCAGGAAAAAGACAGTCACTACACCTATCCAGAGGACTAGGAACGGTAGACTGATTGCAATCCAGAGCTGTAGCCAGGGAAAAACAAAGTAAGTCTTTTACAGCCAAAGGTAGATGTTATATACTTTTTCTTTGCAGGAAACAGGAGCTGGCGGTGACTCAGGTTCACTTTAATCCAGTAAGAAGGTATCAAAATCGATGAAGTAGCCAGACGCTGTTCGATCTATCTTTGGTAGGTCAGCAGGTTTTGTTGAACTGGCAGATGACTCATTTTGAGGCATATTCACATAGATGTAGCTATTAGATCGAATTGAGATCTGTGTTTCATTTGTGATTAGTTGTTTTTCAATTGCAAGTGGCACGAGCTCCATTCCATTGTTGGCAACTCCGTTACTTCATAGAGTAAATGTTCGAACGTTATCAGTCTCTCTGTCTGAACTTCCTGAATGGCAGCGAGAGGAGATTGACGGCTACCCAGGAGCCCACGCGGCCTGCTATTCAGTATTGGCCACATAGTGTGGTTTGATCAGATCAATGAAGACAAATCTCTTTTCTTTCTTGCCGGCAAGAGGCGGAAGAAGTACTGTTCTTGTTCCTTCGACAGCCAGGACAGGCATTCTATAAGATGGCCCAAATTATTTTTTGTCCGCAAAATTTTCTCTGACCAGGTCCTTGATCTTTGGGACCCAGGCAGGTCTTGTCGGAACAGCTTTAACTTCCCCAGGGGTGGTGCGTTATACTTGGAAGTTGCTTTGTAATGCCCGGAATTCATTGAGTTCCTGTAAAACTGCCAAACGATCATTCATGTCAAATCCTTTTTCATCCGCCACTGTGCTGCCACCATCGAGGTCGGGTACCCACATTCTCATCCCAAACAGGACCTCGTATGGAGTACGGCCTCCCAGGGAGCTTCTTGGCATGTTATTAAGTGCCCTCTGGACCCCATATAGGTGATTGACTCAGCTGCCACCCGAGCCTAATAACCTTGCTGTTATGGATTGCTTTAAGTCCCGGTTTTTCCTTTCCACAATCAAATTTCCCTCGGGATGATACAGAGAGGAGTACTGCAATGCCACACCCAAACTTCCCATGGCTTCCTTGTAAGCCAGAGAGCTGAACGGTCAGAATGTAATGTGCAAATTGTGTATGTCCATATGAAGACTCGCAAATCCTTTATAACACTTTGGGCGTCAGCTGAGCGCTGAGGCCAAACCCACAGGAATCTACAGCTTGAATCTATTACCACCAAGGTATACTTGTAAGCCCCATCAGATTGTATGGGGCCACAGTGGTCCAAATAGACACATGCAAGAGAGCTGTCTGATATCAGTAACGGTGTCTGTGGTGGACGTGCTGCGGTGGAACCCTTCATCTGCTGACAGACGTCACACTTAAGGACAAATGCTTTTGTCTGTTTAGTTAGACCTGGCCACCAATAATGTTGTTTCAGTAATGAAACGGTTGCAGTGATACTCGCTTGCGCTGAACCCAGACCCTCGCGTGCAGCTAGTATTAAACTTAACCTGCGATCCATGTTTGGTATTACTCTATCCCCCACTCCTGGAATTTGAGCATACAGTATATTTTCTGCACCTAACTTCTAGGAATACTTGAGTGGAAAACTTTTTGGCAAGGCTGTGCTGTTTTTGTGTGAACGATGACAGCTACCATTATCTGTCTGTCTACTCAAGTGAGAACGCGTGATTGCAGTTACGTCAGCAGTTTTCACTGTCGCCTTGGCGGCTTCATCAGTCAATGAATTCCCTTCAACGTGCACGCCAACATGTTGATGACTCAGCGTATGAATCACGTGAGCCCGCGGCAGGCATTTTTTCAGCTCTGCCACTTGTTCCCAAAGTAGTTTATGCTTTATTGTGCAACCTTTTGAATCTTTGAATCCATTCTGGCCCCAATAGTGAAGATATTCATTGTATGACTGGACACAGTAAAACGAATCGCACACAATGAGTGTGGGGAATTCTCGATCCTTAGTGCCAGTACTAGGGCTTTTAGTTCTGCTAGTTGTGCCGTGCAATCTCCTAGGGACTGAGTCTGCGTATTGCTAGGACGGAACTTACCATCCCGCATTCGCCCCTTTACAATCGCACATGCAGTGCTGTATTGCTGTTTATTTCCTATGGCAGGCTGAGCAGAACCGTCAGTGTAAATAATGTATTCATACTGATCTAGAGGCATTATTTTATTTGGGAGAGGATCTTCCTGTTCGAACTGCAAAAATACTTGTGTTTTCAATGTAGAGTCAAATTTGTAGTCTACATCTGTGGCAGTGAGAGAATTAGCCCACAGTATCCATCTTGGATGCAGTGCTTTTGCATTTGGAACGCTTGTTTTTGTAACAGCCTCTAAGGTTGGTACCGGAGTTACGACAATTATTCATTTCCCCTGAGCCGGTGCTCATTCTCTCACTACAGCAGTCTGTACTGTTGTTAAAAAAATGTCAGTTGATGCAAAAACGCATTTCGACGTTTGTGTATAGATGAGAATTGTATGCAATTGGTACGGTTTCGCCTTCATTGAAGGTGAGGTATGTGTACCCGGATTGACCCGCGATTACACGGATCACAAAATTCATCGTGTTTACACGTGTGTGTAAGTGTTTGGAAGCTATCATGTCAGCTTGTAGGGAACGTAGTATCTCTGTGTGTTCCTGTGTCTAATGTTGAACTGAGAAATCAGGTCTGATTAAGTCGTAGAAAGGTTTTACTCTTTCTGCGTAATCCAAAATGTATGTTCTGCCAAAATAGGACGTTTAGGTGGGCAATTTTTGATTTTTTCAAGTAAAATTTGTAGCCCTCAGAGGTGAACCCCAGAATTATATTGTTAACTCTGGTCAAATGATCCAATAATTCATCGTCCTTCAGATAGATATCATCTTCATAGGACAATGCCTCCTCATCAAATGTTTGAAGTAACTCTGTTACTCTTGCTGAGAACAGCCTGGGGCTATTCTAATACCCATGGGGCAGTCGACAGAATTGATGCTGTGAGCCTAGGGCTGAAAATTCTGTCAAATATCTGCTTTCAGGCGCTATATTCTGGCAGAAAGAATCCATTTGAGATATCTAGTGTTGTTTTGTATTTTTTCCACACAGTTATTCATTAATGCGGCACTGTGTGCATTTTGTACTGCAAATGTCTTTGTGCATGTGTTCAAATGCCTGTAGTCTGAAACTAGACAATATGAATTATTGGGTTTCATTACTGGAAACAAAGGTTTATTCATGGTAGAGGTGCAATTCTCTATTACACCTTGGTATTCAAGTTGATCTAAGATCTCCCTGACTTGTTTTTTTGCTTCGTATTTTATTAGGTACTGACTCTGTGCAGTTGGAGTAGTTTTCACTGAGATTACATGGTGAGGTGACTCAGCATCCCACCCTGCATGATTGCGGTAAAATGCAGGAGCTAATGCTACCGCCCATTCCTGCACGTCTGAATGTTTTAGTGATTCTGAATCCATAACAAACTCAGGCGGCCAATCTTTTTCTGTTAAAAGAATGTCGTATCCAAAGGACAAGTTCTCCCAAAAGAGACCTCTAACCTTCCTAGGTATGTCCCCCTCCATATGGAGTGTTATTTCGTATAACTGGTGTGGGACACTTACCCTAGTATCAGGTGTTTCCACCGTGATATGTTCATTCAACACAGCTGTCACCATAAATTCCATCAGGTTCTGGCGAGCTATTGTTACTTCTGCTGTGCTGTCTAGCATCGTCAGAGCCCATTCCCCATTCAGAAGCTGAGTCCTCAGTAGCCTGGGCATTTCTTATTTTAAGGCCTGCTACCTTCTTCTTTCAAAATTGAGGTTTTGATTTTGGCTTATCTTCTTTTTTTATATTAAAGTCTGAACTGCGATGCGTGTCTCTTGACTTTGTTCGCTCTTCTGTTCTGTGCTCTGACCGTCCTTCCCTCTTGGAGTTTTTGATGAACCTTGAAAGGAACGAGAGGAACGTGTATCAGTATCCTGACACCTGTCAGGTTTTTTAATGTTATCATGATTTCTGAGGTTATACCTCCTTTCGGAGGGCTCATGCTGAGGAGACCCACCCCTTGATTGTGATCTATTCTCTCTATTTTTTTGTTTTTTATTATCCCATTTTTTTTTTAAAGAATCGGTTGCTTGCTTGGTGTTATCCTTTTCAGGATTACTTGTGGTTTCATAGCTCTGGCTCACAAATTATCTCTACCTAATTCAGCGTATGTATCTTCGATAATTTCT
Source organism: Calotriton arnoldi (assembly GCA_963921515.1). Lineage (NCBI taxonomy): Eukaryota > Metazoa > Chordata > Amphibia > Caudata > Salamandridae > Calotriton > Calotriton arnoldi. The sequence goes on along the minus strand of CAWUFW010000911.1, from coordinate 2,182,601 downwards.
GGTAATTCTTGCTCCTGTTGTGCACGAGTGCATTCCCGCAGGCTTTGACGTATAGCCACCGCTGCTGCCTCCCCTTTTATGTTTGCTAACATAACTGTAGATACCTGGGAAAAATTGCCTAATAATTTCATCCCTAAGTTCAGAGCTGGTTCTGCTCCATACTCATCTGTATTTGTCTTAATACTTCTGGTATCACTGCTATTGAAGGGATACCATGAGTTCTGGTATAGATGGCAGCAAAACCTGTACCCCAAGTGGTACAATCCTCTATTGGGGGAGCTATTCCCATTGGCAAGCAAATTGTCAGTATTCTGTGTTTTTCTTGTGAGCCTGTGTGTGGAAACCCTGCCTCTAACTGTGCTATTTTCTGTGCTATCCAGAATGGCATTTGCTCACGTTTAGTGGGCATTCTTCCCTTAACCGCGTTCAGCGTTTGTGGAGTGATTTTAGTTGCAGTTCCTTGTAGTTGACCTGCTGGGGTAATTTTAGTTGGTTGAAGTGTGAGTGTTCTGATAACAAACTGTGTCAGATTTCTGTAAAGTTTTATTATTTCCTTGTGAAGTGGACGTAAGTCTGCCATTGGCAATGTGTCAACGTCTGGATGCGGCATTTAAGCCGCTAGGACCGGCCAAGTCGCTCCGTCTCTGCTGAGCGGACCGAGTCTTACTTTTTCTGTGGTGTGTGGGTGGGTGCCTTTAAACCAGTTTATATGCTCCTGGTAACTGAGTGGAACTTCAATGTCCTCGTATGGATAGTATTCGGTGTTTCATCTGGAGTGCATGACTGAAATGTATTTGTGCGTGCATCTGCAGGTGGGAATTTAACCCATGAATAGAATACCTCCGTCCTGAATGACTTGGGTGCCTCAATCACGAATGTTACAATCACACCTAATGCTGAGACTCCAAACTCTGCTAGTTTTAAACAAAGTGCATTTCTGACATTTTCTGAAATGTTTATAGCACCTTCCTGCTCCCCATCCCTCGCTGCATTCGCATGTAATGCTGGCGCAGCGTGCTCTTCGACAGACATTGTTGAAATATTTTCAAGGAAAAGGAGATAAGGTTTTATGCACAATGTAGGAAACAACAATCCTTCAATCTTCAATAAACCTACAGCCAATGCTCAGCTGTGGTGGATTTTTTCCTACCCACTCCACATGTCTCTATGTACGTGTGAGTAGGAGTCTCTGAGAAAGCACGACTGAACTACTCACATTTGACCGTTAAATACGAACCAAACCAACGTTGGTGGCGCCATGTTGTGTAGTTCCTACAAATCTATATAGGATCTGCGCATTTAGACAACATAGACTAAGGAACTGGTGTCCAGACTGAGTCCAGCCACCCCCAAAGGATATGTCAGTCTGAAGACCAGCTAGCTCACAGTGCCACTATGAGCCCCTCTTACCAAGGAGCGAATAGTTTCTGGCAACTATTGAACATGACAACTCTGACCCCTCAGGGATCGTGGAAACAGTACAGTACTCTTCGCTCAGTCACTCGTGCTCACTTTGTCTCAGAGAGATACACAGAATAAACGATGGGGACGTTTTCAATAAGCATTTATTGAACCAGCGTCATTCTAGTGTAAAATACGTGTGCTGCGACAACCATTTGTAGTGCTAGAGGCACTTCTATGTTTTGAAACCACATGATGACCTGCGACTACCATTATTTTAATTGACTTTTGGTGTTTTACTTTACCCTAGCCTGAATGTACGACATCATTTCCCTGCCTGTGCATGTTTCCCTTGAAGATTTCTTTCGTATATCTTTGTAGTTTTAGAAGAGTGGGAGCTGTCATAGAGTAGAACAGCCTTGCCAGGAACAGAATGTGTGTAATGTGCATTTGAAAGCTGTAGTATCCGGAATGTTGGGAGCCTGTGTGGTGAAGTGACAGTTGAGAACGGGCTGAGCAGCAGGCAGGCTGCTCCTGGTGGGGCTGTTCTTCAGAACCTGTAACCTACTACAATAAAACATCTTGAACTACATCCTACCTGCATGGACTTCATTACTACATTTATTTTGGCGACGAGTTGGTGACTACTTACGTGCTACAACAGGATTTTCAGGGACCTGGCGAACAAAAGAGGACCTGAAGATGAAACAAACTAGAGAAAAGACAGTCACAGGCAACACAAAGTACAGGAAGAGGTATCCACAGGAATGGAAAAACTGCGAACATGATACAAGCGTGTTCTACACAGAACAACAACGACGTCAACAAGGGAGAAACAAGTCCTTCACAGAAAACCAAAGAAGACAACAAGAAACAAGTAAAGATGAAGCACTACGCCTTTCAGCCCCACCAGTGTCCTCACCATTGGACAGCCCTAGCCTAGGCGTACTGTGCTCACTTGAATTAATTCCTATGGACTTTGAATTTTACCAGCAGTGTTTCTGTCATTAAGCCCACCAACATACAGCTTGTCAATTAGGATGGGAAGTACTGCCTCTTCCACAACCTTCCACAGCAAGTGACGCAGCCCAGATTTATCCTGTCTACTAAAGACTGTTTGTTGATGGCTACAACCTACTACTATTATGCTTCGGTGTGCAGGTGACACGTAGCTCCACAGAGCCAAAATGTGTTTTGGAGAAGTTGACAAGCTGAGACATTTTATTAGATGGACAAGCATCTGTGTTTCCTCTACATAAGGTCTTGCTCGACATGTTGCCAACAAGCTGTCTCCTGACAAACCAACAAAGTTTGTGGTTTTTATAGCATACCTACGTTAGTGTTTGCATCGACTGGATCTGGACATTTCTGGTGAGTCAGATTTTTTCCATGTTTGTTTCCCTCATTTGGGACATGGTTTCAATTGGACCGTTAAACCGCTGCTGTGCGGTTTCATATGAATGACACTTAACGGTTTCAGCGTGCAATGACATACCTTTGTTCTCTCGTCGCGCGAAGCCTTACTGACATCCACTACGTTGCTGGCCAGTTACTACAGCTGATGAAGGACGCTTGCCAACGTGTACGCACCGGGAGCCACCCGGCAATGCGTCTCTTTCGTGCCGCCATGTTTTATTTTCTGGAAGATCTTCTGAGCTCCAAGCAACTCTTCCAATTGAAATGGAAGCAGTCAGCACTATGGTGTTGTAAGGCGCTGATTATCGGCGCAGATGACAGGCACCGTCGTGTCTTTGCTGCTTTCCGGCAGAGAAGGAGAGTGTACTACACAACGGTGCCGAGGAGAGGTACGATCGCATCTTTGCAGCTTGCTGTGTGGTGATGGGAAGTGTACAATGCAACCGATCCAAGTGGTAGGCGACACGCCATTGGCAATCTTCTTGTCCATGTCTCCTGTGTCTTTTCGTTGCTACTTCACGCACTTCTCAACCGTCAATATTGTAAGTCATTTTGGGTTCTGTGGCGATGTGTGCACGGCTTTTGGGACTTTGTCGCAACCCCACACAGCAGCATACAATGGGCTGCAAAGCATTTGCCTTCCTGTGTCAGTCATTGCAATGACGTTCATTCGTTTTGTAGGCGAATGTCGAGTTTATGTCTTGAGCTATAAGGAACTTACATGAACGTGTGGGGAACAAGTCTCTGTCAGCTTTTGGCTATCACTTCAAAGCTTGTCTTATCTCAAACTTTTGTGTGTGTTACACAGGACTACGGTGACACGCACACCCTAAATTGACAGTCAGCAAATGAAATGTTAATGCGATTCAGTATCTATGCCTATTGTATGATTGGCTATGATTACGCAGCTTTCATTCATGTTTTTGCTTTTTGTACATTTCACGATGGAATTGCTTTTATCCACACTTATTCACCATAGGATTGTATGGTGGGTCTCCTTGGCTCATCATTTTACGTTCATGGACTCTGGATACACACCTTCAGGGGTTCATTGTTCATTTTATATGTGTACAATTTACACTTTATTTCTTCCCTACATAGGGATGGCAATGGGTACCAGCCCCATTTGCTCACAATACACTTGCCTATATGGGCTTCTTACGTTTTCCACTCTCTCTCTCAGGGCGTCGTTGCATGGGTTTTAGTCCCATTTACATTAGCTAACCATCCCTATGCTTAGGGATAAGTTATGGGTTCAGTCCCATTTGCTGTACCTAACCTCACTTACGTCCCGGGGTCGGTCATGGGTTTGTCCCATCTTGTCGTACATTGTTACCCTCACACAGGGTGTGTCTGTTTGGGGTCAGTCCCATTCACATTAGCTTACGCACTTATGTCAGGAGTAGGTTATGGGTTTTATTCCCATCTTCTCTTACACTTTTACCCTCACACAGGGTGTGTTTTATGGGTTATAGTCCCATTACTACACTTCACAGTATGTGACCTCTTCACGGGGGTTGTCCTTACACAGGCTATCATTTTACGGGTCTCTGTCCCATTTGCTGTTATTTTCTCGCAATGTTATTCTTATACTATGTTACATTGTCGATGTGTAAACACAACGTTATTCTTATATTATTATATTGTCAATTTTAAAATGGGGGAGGATGAGTTATACTCATTGTATTTGCTTCTCATCTTCTCTGTTTTCTCTCTTGTCCAGTTCTCCTCGTGATGTTATATTCTTTTCATCCTTGGTATCTGGACTACATTGGTTGTTTGTCTTTTTTGTTCCCAGCCTTTCCCTCATTGTAGCTTCATTCTATTTCTTCCTGGTTTAGGAGGAGATCCGTCCTTCTCTTCTTTGTGTGTCTGTGTGTAAGGCTGGTGTTTAGGTCGTGCCTTGTCCTTCCTTCCTTGCTTGCCTGCCTGGCCAGTGGGTGTGTTTGGGGGTAGTCTTTGGTGCGTCTATGTCTTTCTTCCAACCTTCTACACCCATCCCAAACTGGCTTCCGGCCTCGGCAGAGTACGGAAACTGCCTTGTTGTCGGTTGTGGAGGAAACTAGAAAAATCCTCGATGCAGGAGGTGCTGCAGCCATTATCCTATTGGATCTGAGCGCAGCATTTGACACGGTGAATCACCAGGTCTTGATTCACCGTCTCGGCAATCTGGGAGTAGGTGGAATTGCTCTGAGCTGGATTAGTTCTTTCTTGAAAGAACGTTCATTCCAGGTCTTTGAAGAGAGTAGGAGCTCTAAACCTTGGCCTCTCCAGTGTGGTGTGCCGCAGGGCTCGTCATTGAGTCCTACACTTTTCAATGCGTACATGGTCCCTTTGGCTTCAATTGTGGCTCCGTTTGGGATACATATGGTCACCTATGCGGACGACACTCAATTGGTCGTAGCTCTTAACCAATGTACACAATACTCTACGACCCTGAAAGCATGTCTTACGGAAGTCGTAAATTGGATGGGGTCCTCCCACCTGAAACTAAACGGAGAAAAGACCGAGGTCATGACTCTGGGTAATTTTGACAATATATTACTCAGAACTATCTGGCCAGCTTGCATGGGCCCAGTCCCAATACCTAAACCTGAGATAAAGAGCCTGGGCATCTGGCTAGATCAGAATCTCACATTCCAAGTGCAAGCCAGTAAGACAGTAGCTATCTGTTTTGGCTTGATTAGAATGGCGAGGAAAGTGCTTCCTCTGCTCCCTCCTCAAGCCAAGAAAATCATGGTCCAGTCTATTCTACTCTCTAGATTGGATTATGGTAATGCGCTCTATTTGGGAGCTCCGACCTCAGTGATTAATAGACTGCAGATCATCCAAAACTGTGCAGCCAGATTGCTGTCGGGAACATCCAGATCCCTCTCCGCAAAACCTGCTCTTCGATCTCTACACTGGCTCCCAGTAAAAGAAAGAATCAGTTTTAAATCATTGTGCATTGTCCACAAATCCCTTTTAGGGACTGGCCCTCCCTTGATCTCAGCCATAATCCAACCATATAAAGCAAGGAGAAAGCTTCGCTCGGACGATCTTCATCTAATTGACATCCCCAGAATCAAACGAGCCAGAAGTGGTGGCAGGCTCTTCTCTCTGAATGCAGGCAGACTCTGGAATGCCCTCCCCTCCACCTTCGGAAAGAGTCTAGCCATCTTGCTTTTAGGAAACAACTTAAAACTCTTTTATTCCCTTAAACTAATCGTTTCTGTCCCTCCCCCTGTCTACTAGTCATGCTAAGCGCTGGGAGGCCTTCTGGTAGCCATGCGCTCTATAAATGTCCTTTTCATTTCATTTCATTTCATTTCTGCTAACTTGTTGTTTCTCTCGCCTTTTTACTGTTTTCTTCTCTTTTGTACTTCGTTGTTGGAGAGTATGGGTCATTTCCATTTGTGCATATTTACCCATTGCTTCCACTTAGTTTTCCTCCACCTATCTCTTCGCTCGTTCCTATCTGTCCTCATCTTCATTTCTTCTTCTGTTGCTTCTGTTTTTCTCTCTGTTATTCATTTATTGGGTTCTAATTGTTATTTCACATTCAGGTATTGGACTATTGCTTCTGTTGTATGAGAAAGGGGGATATGTAGTATCCTGTCCATGTTAATGTTATACCATTTTCACCTCCTGCTCAGCCAGTGTGTTTGTGCTGTGTGCTGCATGGAATGTTGGAGTGATGATGCGCTTCGGAATGTTGGGAGCCTGTGTGGTGAAGTGACAGTTGAGAATGGGCTGAGCAGGAGGCAGGCTGCTCCTGGTGGGGCTGTTCTTCAGAACCTGTAACCTACTACAATAAAACATCTTGAACTACATCCTACCTGCGTGGACTTCAATACTACAAAAGCATGAGGGAGAGAGAGATGTGGAATGTACTTTTTGGCTTGAAGTGCAGTGTTATGAGCAGTGGTGCTCAAATGTGCATTATGTTGTACATTGGCAGATGAAGTGTATAATGCTATAGGCAGTGATGCACAAATGTGCATTGTGTTGGACATTGGCAAGTATTATGAAGTTCTTACTATTGGCTTTGACATGCCCTCATGTCATCTTGAATTCTGACTCTGTCTTGCTTGAGCTTTTTGTGCGCACATGCAGGTCCCCAGATTACTCAAGTTGTTTAAGTTATTCACGTTCAAGGTTGCTTTGTTTTTGGAGCTTGTTGAATGTACTGCCGGAGACTTTTGTAAGCTTCGTTAAGATAAAGGCTGGAACATGTGAGAATGCAGAAGGAACATGAGAACTCCTTTGCCTTTGGAATGCTTGCATTGAAAGTGGCCAATTCCAGTAAGTTTTCTTGGCGCAGAGCAAGGCCTCTCGGAACCTTCTAGTGTGTTTTGAGACTATAAAGCTGGGGATTGTTGATTTAGAAACTGGGATTGGAGCCTGAACGGCGGACGCGTCTTCAGTGCAGGATTCTGGTTGCTGAGTCTCCTGACCCCTGTGAATCCCCCAGTCTGGAGTGGGCCAGGATGAAGTTTGTACCAGGTGATGTGTTTTATTTTTGATTGTTGCCATTGTGATGCGTGACTGTTTGTGTGCACATTCAGTTTACAGTGGCTATAATCCTCTGAGGTGTTTTCTTTGATTGTTGCCATTGTGATGTGTGACTGTCTGTTTGCACATTCAGTTTCCAGTGGCTATAGCAGTCATTGTGATGTGTGAGTGTCTGTGCGCACATTCCAGTTTCCAGTGGCTATAATCATCTGAGGTGTTTTCTTTGAGTATTGACTTTGTGATGTGTGAGATTCTGTGTGCACATCCAAGTTAATCATCTGATGTATTTAGTGTATAGATCTTTCTGATTTCTTGCAGCGGACGTCCAGCATAATCTGCTTGTGTTTCATTTTATTATTATCAGCTTGTGTTTCATTTTATTATTATCTGCTTGTGTTTCATTTCATATTATCATCCATGCATTTAACAGTTGCATTTGCCAAGTGTGTTATAATAGTTTGCATATATATATATGTTGTTCATTTGACATCTGGGAAAGCCTTTCTGTTAGAGAGCATTGCATAAACAAAACCCCAAGCCTTATTCTGAGAACAGTCTTTGATGTGCTTCATTTTATAAAGTGAAATCCCTTTCCAGGTGGTGTTGTGTTGTGTTTATTGCTTCGTTGTGTTTGAGCCTCCATGTGCGAGGGTGGTATTCTCTATTATCTGGAAGTGCGAAGCAATACACCATTAGACAGAAACAGATATTTACGGTTATGAGCATCAACAGAGTAAAGAAAAGGTAGAATTCTACCATAATGCTAAAACAATGAATATATGCAGGCATATAGATACATAACAGTAAAAATGCGTACTCCTACGATGCAAGCCCTAACTAGATGTGCCTAAGTGTACCTAGCATGTTTGTAGTTGTATAGCCAAGAATCCCCTTAGGATAGAGCCAACCCCATTACCTGATGTGGGAGAGCGAAGGACCACGTCTTGGTGTCAAGAAGGACACCCGCAAGGGATGTCAGACCACTGCGTGCTGGAGTGTCTGCATGCAGGAACGTCAGCGTCTCGCGTCAGCGTGTCAGCATGGAAGTCTTTTTCTCCTCTGGTCTGTCCAGCGAAGATGTATTGCATATATACCCAAAAAGTACCCTCAGGGTTCTACCTAGACATGTAGTATAGGCATGTCGGGCAAGGATGACGATAGAGGTGACCCTTATACAGAGCTATTATGCAGAAGATGGTAATCCTGCTGTGATACTGAGAATCCTCGTGCATAATACATGAGGCTAGTTTTCGGAGAAAACCACACGACAGTCATGTAGCACCTAACAAGGTAAAACGTCAGCGTCAGACCCGTTATGTAGAACAATGGTAGGACAGATGTAGGACAGATGTAGGAAAAAGGTTGTGTAACTACCTAGGCCTATATTGGAGTACATTGGGGATCATAACAGGATCTTGTCTGAGGGAAGAGCGCAGTAGTGTTAGTCGAGCCATAAAGTACCCCCAGATAACCTGGGACTCCCATTGAGAATCTCTCGAATCTAAACGCTGGGTCATCCCAGGCGGCAAACGCCCAATCATTAACCACCATCAGTTGTGTGGCCCAATAGTATTTTCTAATATCTGGGAGACCAATCCCTCCATCATACACTCCTCGCATTAATTTAAGGAGGGATATGCATGGTGGGCTCATATTCCATTAAAGCAGACAGAGAAGAGACTCCTTCTTACAGTAAAACTCCTCAGGTATACAATTTGGAGTATTTTGGAGGGCGTATAGCATCCGAGGCAATGTCATCATCTTAAACATTGCTGGCTTCCCCCCCCCCCCCCAATACGGAGATTGGCAAATGCCTCCAGTGCTGAATATCTGCTCTAAAGTGTTCTAAGATGAGGACCAGGTTAGAGCGGTAAAAAGGTGGAGGTCCATCGTGACATGAATCCCTAAGTACTTGAAGCACCCAGTAGACATAGGTAGGTGGATACCTCTTGGCAGGATGGGCCCAGGGCCCACAATCAAATGCATTAGGGAATTATCCCAATTGATTTTATTTATTTTTAAACACATTTTATTGGGTTTTGAAATTTTTACATCAATTAGGAAATAAACATGTATAATTGGTGCATCTGGTTATACAGTACAATCAGAATTAAAATACAATTATGTATTTCAAATTGTTCCACTGACCAAGAAAACAGGGGAAGGAAAAGAACTACATAACTTGACCCACCCCTCCCACCCATACCCCAACTCAGCTGGCGAATTATCCCAATTGATTGTGTACCCAGAATGTCGTCCAAAGATCTGGAGTATTTGGGTTAGCCTGGCGATCATCATGAGGGGGATCAGTAACATAAAAAAGGATATCATCGGTGTATAAAGAGATACGCCAATGTATGCCCCCTATTAATGGATCCTGACGGACCTGCGCTGCCAGGTGTTCCAAGGCCAGGGCAAAAATCAATGGGGAGAGTGAGCATCCCTGCCTTGTTCCCCTACACAGGATGAAATTGCGGGATATCGTTCCATTAACCTTAACGTGGGCCATGGGGTCACTGTATAATAAGCGCATTAACCCTATAAAGCTGGGACCGAACCCCATTCGTTCCAGCGCCCCAAACATATAAGTCCATTCCAGCGTATCGAAGGCCATGGAGGCATCCATCAATAACACCATTGTGGACACCGTCTTGGCCCTAGACCCCGCCATGACCCCAAAGATTCTTTGAAGATTTAGCCATGTCCCTCTATTCGACATGAAGCTGGACTGGTCTGGATGAACCAGGGATGTTATCAACTCACATGATACGGTTAGTTAACAATTTGGCCAGGAGTTTTATCTCCACGTTAAGGAGAGAGACAGGCCGATAGGAGCTGCATCTGTCCGGGGGTTTCTTGGCCTTGTGTATTACCACAATCATTGCCTGTCGTTGGTCCTCCAGAAGGTGCCCCAAGGCCTGTGCCTCAGACCACATTTTCAAAATCTGGGGTTCTAGGTTATTGGCCAAGCGCTTGTAGAGTTCTATGAGTAAGCCTTTGGGGCCCATTGCTTTACCAGAGTTGAGGAAGCGTAGTACCTGGCCTATTTCATGTGGGTGTATGTCTGCTTCTAGAAACTGCTTGTGCTCTTCTGCAAGTTGGGGGAGTTTTATATTGACCAGAAAGTCCCTAATGTCGGGGGTAGTGCAGTGTATTTTAGAGGAATAGAGGTGTTCATAGTAATCAGCAAATGTGTCTGTATTCCCTCTGGATCCCAATGAATGTCTCCATTTTCATTGGTGATCTGCAGGACCCGTCCCTTTGATGGTTACTCTTTTCCAACCACACCAGCATCTTTCCCGCTTTGTTGCCTACTTCATATAGGCGACGTTGGGTCAGTATGTGGGATATCTTAGCCCTTTCCTCACCTAAATCCCTGTATTGCTTTTGTTTAAGTCTGAGGGAGTGCATTCTCTCTGCACTCAACCCTTGTCATTCCATTCACTCCTGGGCCAGTATCTCTGATACCAGCGCCAGGAGTTGTTCCTTCCTCTTCTTCTCCCACCCCCACAGTTATTGAGTCGGCCTGACCCCGGATCACTGTCTGGTATGCTTCTCAGAGCATCAATTGTGAATCGACAGAACCCTTATTGACTTCGAAGTAGGAGACTGTGGCTTGTTCTAGGTTATTCATTAACTTTTTATCCATAAGCAGTCAGGCGTTAATGGCCCGGGGTCCCTGAAGTTTAATTCATTGCCCCCATATCTCCAACCACACTTGGGAGTGGTCTGATATCCCCCTAGCCAAGTGCCGTATATCAGCCACCTGAGTCATATTGATAGATTGGGTGAAGATATAATCCAATCTTGAGAGACTGTGGTGCGCTCAAGAAAGGAAGGTATACTGGTGCTCCTTTGGGTAGAGAAGACGCCAAATGTCTGCCAGTCCCATCGCTCAGACAAAGTTGGCCAGTGTAGAGTCCCAGTGGATGGACCGGGCCTGAGAATGTCTATCCATGTTTTCAGAAAAAGTGGCATTAAATTCCACCCCCCATGACCAAAACCCCATCAGACATCCGAAGCGGGAGCTCTCCCAGTCCCAGTAGTGTAAGGCATTGGTGACAGGGTGGAACATATGTCGAAGACAGGTTAATGGGTATTTCCCCCCATGTGCCCGACGCGGCTACAAGCTTCTAGCTTCTCATGGGAATCAGTCCAGGTCTTGTGTGGGATAAACAGGACCATGTTCTTAATTAGAATTCCCACCCCTCTTGAGTGAGTCATGTAGTCTGCATGTGTGGTCATATTGTAGCTCCCTCTGTATATAGCTCTGCCGGAGTTACCCAGAAGGCGAGTATCTTGTAATAAAACTATGTCTGGGCTGTGCTTTTTAATATATTGAAGGACCATTCCCCTTTTTATCCTGTTGCCCAACCCATTTACATTCCATTAAAGTATTTTTAGTCAAGCACAGGGGTCATGGGTCATAGCTGTACTGAACACTTTGGCTCATAGTACGTATGCCCAGAATGTCGATGGGTCCACAGGTGATGCCACTGATCACTTGATTGTTGCTGCAGTGTGACTTAGAATCTAACCTCCCTTTGTCAACAATAACTTCCCCCCCTGCTACCCTGCATGGTGGGTTGCAAACTACCCACCCATCCCCAACTAGCAAGAAGCCTGTCGCCCCTGAAAACATTGTAATTAACTCATAATTGGGGGTGAAACCCTGCCATCTCAGCCCCTGCGTCTACCTCCCCCAACAGAGGTCAAAATTGTTTTGTCCCCTCTCCCCTCCCCTGACATGTCTCAGATTGTGTTTGCTCACAGTTCCAGTCCGTAGGGCCATTCCTACTATCTTAGTCAATGTCTTGGCCAAGCCTGATATATTTCAGGAGCCAGCTGTTTGCATGGTTTGGTCTGTCTGTATGTTCTCCCTGTGTGGGCCATCTCTATTGCTCCTCGTTGACTGGTCGCTGGTCATCCCCTCCTCCTTATCCAATCACTGCGGTCGCAGAGTGCCACTTTGGCCACCTGCGGCCGGACGCTAGCCCTGCAGCCATTCCCAGGCCACCTCCAGGGACTCAAAGAACCATGCTTTTCCCTCAACAATCACTCAGAGTTTGGCCAGGAAGAGCTTCATACATGTAATGTCTCGGTTTCTGAGCTTCTTCTTGACCTCCAAGAAGCCCCGACGTAGCTGCTGAACCCTGAGAGTAAAGTCTGGATACAAGCTGACCACCGTGCCCTCAATTCTTAAGTCCAGTGCACGCCCCGCCCCCTGGAGTATGGCGTCCCTGTCCCTGTGATGAAATATTCTTGCGATGATTGTACGAGGAGGCGCGCTGAGTCTGGGAGCGGTCATGGATACCCTATGGGCCCGTTCAACAGAGAAAAATTTAGAGAGGCCTTTGGTTTGCAAAACGTTCATAAGAAAGTTTTCCACGAAGAGGTCTGTGCATGGTTCTTCCTCCCTCTCAGAAATCCCCACCAAACATATGTTGTTACGTCTGGATCTACCCTCCATATCTTCCAGCTGTGCCTTCATGGTTGTGTTATCTTTCTGCAGGGAGGTGACCTGATCTGGAGCTGAGTTGTGACATCAGAGATGCCCACTACAGTCTTTACTGTGTCACGGAGGCAGTCGTTTTCTTTATTGATCTCGGCCCTCATCAGTGACATCTCTGCCACAACTGAGTCCAGTTTGGGTTTGAGAGTGCCCTTTATGCCCTGTATGGCGGCCATCATTTCTCGTAGAGACAGTTCTGGTTGATGGTCACCCTGGCTTGGTCGCGTCTTGCCAGGGAGGGCACTGCTCTCCTGCGGACATTTTTGGGGACTGCTTATCAATCCATTTTTATTCTGTTGCATTTTCTTTGTGTCTTTGCCTCCTGCTATGGCCGATGGGCACTCTTAAATCGCTGCTCTGCGTCCCACAGAATCACTCTTACACTCGACAGTACCACTCACCGCAGCTTGCCAGGCTGAGGAGCGAGAGGGGGGTGGGGGCACCGTAGCATGCCACCACAGGGAGAGCTTCCAGCCTGTGGCCTGTCGGGGTGGACATCCCGTGTCTTTCCATGGGGGGCAACTCAACGGGGCTCACAGGTTACTCAGGGAAAGAGTCTATAGGTGCCCAGCTAATAATGGAGGGCTTTCCAGCCGGAGTGCCGACGCTTTTTCCACGCTCTTCCGGCCCAAAGCCGCAGGTGTCTCCTCTCAGCAGGTCTCTCCCTTTAGGCCCTGTCTCTCACCAACGCTCTTGCCGTGATTACAGCTGCAACCCCTTGGATCCGGGCAATGGCATAAACTCCTCTATCAAAGTATGTATGGTGTGTACCTTGTCTATGACATAACGTCCAGAAGAAATCTACTTAGCTTGAAGATATGCTTATATCTTCAAGGTGAGTAGATGTCGAGTTATGAATAGTAAAATCCATACTTCCGTATATGAAATTATCTTGAAGATGTAGTGGTAGCCGATACTTTGCAGCTGTTATTTTTTACCTTGATATTCTGACATATCTCTTTACATGACAACACTGGGAACAGAGAAGAGTGAGATTTAGAAATGAATGTGAGGGAAATTATTTTCCCCAGTGCATTGAAAGGAGAGCTTTCTTGTCGTGGACTTCACGCCTAGATCTGGAGTGTTGATATGTATGAGGTTATATATTTTTTTAATAATTACTGTTACTGCTTGAAACAAAAAAAACACACACACAAAAATGTTGTATACCACCCTGCAGGTGTGGCAGGGAGATGTTCATGAAAATATTATCTGCTTCCTTATTGGACATGTTTGTTAGGCCTATTCTTCAGAGACAGGACCTATTATTAGGAGATGTGTGTTACCCTTGCCCTGGAGCAATTAGGTTAAGGCCTGTTACACAGGCGATCAGGCATGAGGAGTGCGATAGGTTACCGCAAGAGAAAACCCCTCAAATTTGCCTGGATGGAAGTGAGCTCCCAATTGGGAGTACTCAACAAGAAAGGACAAACTTACTAATCTTAAGGAAGACTTCTAGAGCAATGGGCCAGCCCGTCACAGGAGACCTAGGCCCCAGGGCACTTCAGTGACACTGGCAAATATAAAGAGGGCTCCACAGACCAGGACTTGAATACCAAGACCCAGTTGTGATGGGATTTCTCAACTAGGCCCAAGAGGGCATAAGCTTCAACACAGATCATTGACCCTGAAGGGACATGGATCCTTAATCTGGGTTCCTTTTGATTAGGTGGGGTGATAGTTGCAAAAGAAATTATGCAAGCCTCTGGAGAGGAATGCTGATATTTAGGGCAGAGTGTCTCTTCTGCTATATGTTGATTACAAACTACTGACCTTTATGTTAAGGTATATCAAAGACCCAAGCAGGGAATTAATAGAGCATGATCTGGCAGGACCACTCTCAAAGCTACTGGATGATGGATATGGCTGATATGCAAACAGATCGAAGCAGCGGTGGAACCTGAGATTCTGGCAGCCTACGTTGATTTTGCTGCACATTTCCAAGGCAGTGGATCCTGTATAAATGAATGTACTTCAGAAAATGTACTATTTAATTTTAAGATTATGAACAGGGAGCAGTTTAAGAATTTTCCTTAGCGATCTCAAAAGGACAAAACAGTGGGTAGTAATAGCTTGTACCTGAGGTTTGAAACCAAGCAATTTTTAATTTAATCCCCACATTCCTCACAATAGAGGCTGATGATGGGGATTCTCCTCGTTACTTTAGCCACCAGTTGTGTAACTCGATTGATGAATTTTTTCCGAAGAAATTTATTTTGCATTTATCCGAGTTTAGTTGTAAACAACCATGATGCATCTTCCCTGCCACTGCTTTGAGACAGCCCTGAAATTTTCCCTAAATATTATTGTCCACCTGGTGAAATGAGAGCATAAGTTGAGTATCATCTGCATACAACACAATTTTGAGTCCCAATGGTTCCACCACTAGAGGGGCCATATATATATTGAAGAAGGTGGAACTCCAAGCTGACCCCTGCGGGGCCCATGTATCAGATACCTGCAGGCAGAAGATGTACTGCCTGTGACCTGTCAGACAAAAAAGGATTGCAACCATTGTCTAGCCAAACCACAAATACCCTCCTCTTCCAAGTGCTCCAGGAGTATTGTGTGAAACACATTGTCAAACACTGAGGATAAGTCCAAAAGGATCTCAACCACCTGTACAAGGTTTAGGGTTTATATTCCACAGGGAGAAGTCATAGGTTACCCTGGGTCAGACTGTGTAGTGTCTTGCGATGTTTTTTGATGGAACCCTGTTTGATCCTAGCGGACTCCGTAGGGCTGTGACTTAGACGTCACAGTGCAATGCCATTAAAGCTTGGTTTGAATGCTGGGTACGCAGTTACATGCAGCAGATTAAAGACGTGTAATACTAAGCTCCGTGTGTGGTGTAGTCATTGGCGGGTACCCAGGCTGGGGAAGACGCTACAAATGGTGACGAGCTAAGGGATAAGTAACCCGAAGAATGACTGTGCTCTCCCAAAGAGTTGCTGTGGTCCAAGCAAACTGTTCATGCGTGCCACGTGTGTAACTGTCGAAGTACAGAATGAGCGCTTCATGCATGTGGAGTCAAAGCGCAACTCCAGCTTCTGTAAAGCAGGTGAAGAAAAACTGAAGTGTTGCAAATAATCTTTACCTTGATGGTCGAGAAGCTGTTGATCAGGACAGACATAAAGGCACCGCGCTGCCACGCAAGATAAAGTTCTACATTATATGGAGTGTTAGCGCTGAAAGCGGATTCAACCTGGTTTACGAAGCACAGCCGCTGATAATCATAACTTCTAAAATAATGCTGCGAATAGAAGCGCTGCAAGGTGGAGATCAACCAGGAGTTAGAAAATTCTAATTGACATTTAGAAGAAAAGAAATAAATGACTTGCTGAATACACTAAAGAGAGTCATCTTACTACAGCACTCAGTGAAGTTGGTTCAAGGAGAAGTGTACAGGGTTTTGCTTAGTGTGCCATCCATACCCGTAGTGGTTCATTCCCAAAGATGCTGAGTGAGGCTCAGAACAACTTCACAGGTCTTTGGAAAATAAGGAGCAGAGAGCGACTCTCAGAATAGAGAGATTTTTCAGATGGCAGCGAAGAAAGTCACATTTCCACCTATCATTAAAGATGAGTCAGAGGCCAGCACATTGCAAGATCTCACAGATGAGTTGCCTAAACCACATGAATTCACCCACGGTGTCAATAAGTTCCACACTGGTCTACAACGCTACTGCATTCCTGAAATCCCCACCACCTTTTGATACTGCTGAAAAAAAAATATTGGCAATAGATGGACTGCTTGGACAAAAGAGACTGATAACAAAAAGATTATCTAGTATCTCAAAAATCTTGTTGGTGATGGGGTAAAAGATGTCATAAAGACAATGCTGCAAACTGATGAAGAAATTACATATTGTCAGATTAAAGAAACACTGAATCCAAATTGTAATCCAGGACCAAACGTTGCTTACGAATGATACATTTTCAGTCAAGAACGCCAAAAGGTTGGTGAAACCATTGATGAATTTGTGGAGAGACTCGATACGCTCATCAAACACTGTAAGTTCAACAAATTTAATGATGAGGAAGCTATGCAACTTAGAGTTATTGATGGATGCTTGTCAGATTCATTCAGGCGACAAATGCTGAGTCGCAGACTCTTAATCTGGAGAAAGTGTTGATGGCTGCCAGAGCAGAGGAGGGTGCTGAAAGACAAGCTGCTGACATGGAGGCCAGAGGTGCCCAGAGTGAATCAGTCATGAGTATAAAAAGTAAGCCAAAGCAACAGACTAAAAGACACAAAGTGATGTCTATACATAAAAAGAAGTCATGTTTAGAAGTGGATTTTCGATTCCACACGAAGATAAATATCCCGCCATTGGACAAATATTTAAAGGCTTTGTGAAAGAGACCCATTTTGTGACGGTTTGTAAAGCGAAGGAAAAAGTAAGGGGCATATTCTCAAGGACTCATCGCTGAGTTAGCAGCACTTTATCACAGCCATAGTGGCGATAAATTCATCGCACCATTCACAAGCAGGTGCTAACAGCCGATATCACCAGTTTACCCGCGATAGCAGCCGCAAAAAAGATCGCCACGGATGACACCGGCAACTAACGCTAATGATATGCAGAGTAGGCGTTCCCGTGCAAAAACCAGCGAAAACACCACTCCCCAACATTCTCAACGACCAGCCAGATCGGCGATAAGATTCAAAAACATGCGATAAGGCGTGTTAGCAGCATGGATTTAACACCTGCTCCTACCTGGTGCTAAGTCGGACGACAACCTGCACCATAAAAGGGAGCCCAGCCCACAGCCACACCAGAAGAACAACAGATGCCATGGAGCTACTGATCATGCGGTTCGGAGCCCCAAGAGGGCCACAACACCCACCGCCACCACCTCCAGGACCCCCACCCCCTAGGACCCCCCCGGACTACCACAGAGGCAGCGCAGACAAAGACACCGGACCTTCCGAAAACGCACCAGCCTCGGAGACTTAATGCCAGAGGAAGTCATTGCCCACTACAGGCTCAAAAGGACAACCATGCTCCGCATCCTGACCCTCATTGCCCACAGGCTGACGGTACCAACACAGTGGAGAACCAACATCCCTCCGCAGACAAAGCTGCTGGCCGTGCTGCACCTGTTGGCCTCTGGGACCTTCCAACCAACAACTGCCATAGTCAGAGGAGTCTCACAGCCAGCCCTGTCAAAGTTCCTCACACCTGTCTTGGATGCCATCATCAGCTTGGTACGCCAGCAACTTTACTTCCCACACACTGCGCAGGAACAGCTGGAGATCAAGCAAGGCTTCTACGCCATAGCTGGCTTCCCGCACATGTTGGGGGCAATCGACTGCACACATGTACTCCTCGTGCCCCCTGCCGTCACTGCACACAATTACCGCAACAGGAAACACACGCATTCCATCAATGTGCAGGCAATAGTGGACCACCGGGGACTCTTCACCAATGTCGTCGCCAACTACCCAGGCAGTGTGCATGATTCCTTCATCTTCCGACAGTCCATCATCAACCAGCGCTTTCAGGATGGCACCTATGGAAATGCACTGCTCGTCGGTAAGTAACAACTGAACACACCACACACCTCAACTCCACCAACATACAACTCACAACTCTGGGAATGCACACGTCACAAAATCACATACAACATGACAACCAACATCCCCACGTTCCAGACACGACAACACAACTTACTGTGGCAACCTGGGCTAGCCATGTACACAAGCCATCAACGGCATGGCACCTCAGCCACACAATAGCAGAATGTGGGGAGAGGTGGGAACCAGGCATGTGCGAAGGAGGCAAGTGACCCATGAATGTGAATGTACACAATGCCAAGTGTGGCGTGGATGTGCTGGACAGACTTGAGTATGCAGACCACAGACATTTCCATGTCGACATACACTGCTGGTGTCTGCAGTGTACTGGACAGTGGACGCAACCATGTTACCGCAGCCAGTGGGGAAGAATGCGGAAATGTAGCTTGTTACTTCCCCCCCTGTAAGCGTGAGCGGAGTGGGCTGGCCCGGCGTACGCCAGGCCAGCGTAGGGGTGTGAATAAAAAGCCCATTACTCTGGGCGTGGTTCTCTTCCGGAATGGCCAACGTCTGCCAGGGGGGCGCCTCTCACCCCGCCACAAGGCCAACGCCGTGAATGCGGTGCCTGCGATCCTGTGCGCCTGCTGCACCCCAGGCCGCTGGTCCCAAGACCCGTCTTGCCCGCCCCAGCGCACCCAGGCCTCACTGCTCACCTGCCGACACCGGCGTGTGTCAAAGAGGGCCCACCGCGTGCCGGTGCAAGCTCCAAGCCCGAGGCCCGCGACCATGGCAGCCTCCTCAGACCATCACGGCCTCCGCGACACAGGCCCCCAGTACTCCTTTCTCATTGACGTACTCCACCGCTGCCTCCGGCCTACACTGCGGTCCAGTAGGTCACACATTTGGAACTGAGTCTTGATTATACAATGGCAGAGTACATATGTTTATGGCAGATTTTATATCACCGTACTCCCTTCGATGTGGTGCCACCAACTCTGTGCATAGCATTCCAACGACACGTGTCTGTGGGCCCTTGCTGACTACTGCCTTCGGCCTACACTGTGGCCCAGCACCGCGGGGTCACCTGTGTACTGCCTACACTGCGGTCCAGCAGGCCTCACACCAATCCAATCCAGTCCGGACCAGGCAGGGCACGGCATCGTCGCAGGCTGCACACACGCTCAGCTCTGGTGCTTCTACCTCCGTCAACCACAAATCATCACCATATGGCATTCCAACGTCATGTGTGAGAGTACCAGGAGGAGCTGCCTGAACAGCGGTTGGCCTGCGCTGACCGCTGCCTCCGGCCTACACTGCGGTCAAGTAGGTCACACATTTGGAACTGAGTCTTGATTTTTCAATGGCAGAGTCCATATCATTGTACACAAGGAGAGGAGTAAGAGGAAGACGCGGTTCAGTCCGGATGAAAAAAGGATCCTCGTTACGGAGGTGACCGAACACTACCAACAACTGCTCTGGTGCCACTAACTCTGTGCATCGCAAGCCAAGGACACGTGGCTGGGGGCCCCTGCTGACCGCTGCCTCCGGCCTACACTACGGTCAAGTAGGTCACACATTTGGAACTGAGTCTTGATTTATTTATGGCAGAGTTTATACCATTGTACAGGCCTCATCGCAGACTGCATCCCCTTTCAGCTCTGGTGCCACTGACTCCGTGCCCCGAAATTCATGGACACTCTCTGGTTGAACTTTGGTGGCATCTGAGTCTATGGCCTGGGGGTTGTCTTCATCATCATGTAACTGATACTGACTTGGTGTCAAAAATGAGTCTGTAGCATTCATCTCCTTCATATTGCCTGTGTCTGCTTGGTACTGCCCTCTGTATCATGCCCTGGAAGATCACCTTCCACTGTCCCCCAAAACCCTCCGCGACCTTCACCTTGGACATCGACGAGGACCCGCTCAGCTCTCGTGGCCCTACCTCAGTGCACCGGTAGTCACCGTCCCGTGGCGGTGTTCCATGTGCCGGCCGCTGTGCATCCGGGGCCACTAACTCCGTGCAACTCAAGTCATGGACCCTTGCTGTTTGAACTGTGAACTTCTGATTGTCTGATCACTGTTGTAGTTGGTGCCAGCACCAACCACTCCTTGAGGGCTGGCTCACACTCACCCCACACCCATCCAGCACAGGCGTCACTGGACATGTGACCCTGGCAATAAAAGGGGCCGGGCGCACGTGCCTGTAGCCAGTTCCACAAACTATCTAAGTGTGTCCGTGTGGTCATTGTGGATGCATGAGGGCCCCGGGCCCTACCACATTGCATTGTGCTGTGTACAGCGGATGCAACCATGTCACCTCAGGCAGTGGGTGAGACCTGGGACATGTAGCTGTGTCGCACCCCCCTGTAGGCGTTGCCAGAGTGGGCTGGCATACGACAGTCCAGCGTAGGGGTGTGGATGATCACCCCGGGGCTCTGGGCGTGGTTAAGTGTTGGGCTTGCCAATGAAGTACCTAATGCGTGTGTCTCTGTTGTAGTGTCGGCGCCACCCGTCCTGCAATGAACAAAGTTGCAATGTAACATGCCCCCGGAGTGCGGGCTCGGCTGAAGGGATAAATGAATGAGCGCAAGCCCGCTCGGGGTCCGGGATCATACATGTCAACTGTTGTGTGTGTATCGCTATTGCCGCAGCATAAGCCAAAGGTCTTGCCTCGACCGCATCGCGAGTTCAGCCAGCCATGAACTCTACATCTGTGTCCGCCCTATCCTTACCATAGGCCTACACACACGTGGCTGCCCGCCTTCAACGCACAACATCACAGTGTCGTTGTCAGGCTTGTGGACATGCGCAGACAGGCATGACAATGGTGTGCCGTAGGAGTGCAAGTGATGCAACCGCGCAGCGCACACAAGTAATTAGGCTCGGGGGAGGGAGGAGCAGCAGTGAGGCTACGTAATACACATTGATGCCGCTCATTTGCTACAAGCAGTACATGTCAAACAGGAATCACTATGACACACATATCACACGCCAATCAACTAGTGAGCCTGCCAACACATCATGCAGAACCAACTATTGACTCATGTCTCTCTGCACTGTCACAGGTGATCAAGGATATGCACTCTGCCCTTGGATGATGACACCCCTCCGAGCCCCGAACACACAGGCCCAGGCAGTACAATGCGGCCCACAAACGCACCAGGGGCATCGTGGAACGCACATTTGGCGTGTTGAAGTCACGTTTCAGGTGCCTGGACATCACAGGTGGGAGGCTCCTGTACAGCCCAGACATTGTGTGCAAGATGATCGTTGCATGTTGTGTGTTGCACAACATATGTGTACGCACCATTGCCCCATGGTTACAAGTGCCAGATGCACCGGACGATGATGAGGAAGATGAGGCAGGTGGACCACACCCCATTGCAGCTGCAGCAGGAATAGCCCGTAGGAACAACATCATTGACAATTTCTTCACATGAGGACGTCACATTGTGACAGTCCTTAGCAGTCATGAGACAGTACAAAATGACCACAGGCACAGCATGTGCAAATAAATTCATTTCAACACACATTCCCTGAGTTTCTGTATGTGTGCTGCTGTGTGGCACGGGGATCAGGGACATGATCCAGAGTCATTGTGGGTGTGCAGTGTGCTGTACTTAATTGTGCATGTGTGCCATTGTGCCCATCTCCCCCCGTCCCCCGAGTCGGTACTCACCCTGTTGATGTTGTGTCAGGTCATGTTGAGCAGTGTCCCGATCCCCGACTCCTGGCACCGTATCCCGACTGATGACTGTGGCCACCATTTTCTCAATGTCATCCAGCTCCTGGTGTGCCGCTGGTCCCCCACCTCCAAACTGCGTTGCTGCTTTCATGTTGGCATCAAGTTTCTTCTTGGTTTTGCCCTTCACATCATTCCAGCGCCTCTTGACCTTTTCCATTGTCCTCCTCGACACTCCGACTGCATTCACGTTGTTCACGATGTGCTGCCACATTTCCGTTTGTGTTGCCGATGACACAGTGGAGGTGACGAACAGTTGTTGGTAGTGTTCTGTCACCTCCGTGACGATCATCTGGTTTTCCTGCGGACTGAACCCCGTCTTCCTCTTCCTCTTCTCCTTGCCCTTCCCCGGCCCCGGGGTTCCTGGCTGGTCGTCTGTGGGGCTTGTGGGGTTCGCGTTGTCCTCTGCACTCGGTCCGGGTGCGTCCATGGTGCTACGCAGTTACATTTTTTTTATCATTTGTTTTTTTCTGCTTTTATAGTGCATTTTCCCGCATGTCGCGTGAGAATCGCAGGCCTGTCGCTGGTTATCGCTAATTTTTGTTTCGCGATTTGGGACATCTCAACTTTTTTTGCGTTCGTGTTTCGCATTTTTTCGGCGTCACGTTAATTTTAACGCAGGCATTTGTCGCGTTAGCGTGAGACTATCGCATGGTGCCGCCGGTTTGAGAATACTGCGTTAACACGGTGTTATTTTCCCGCGATAGACTGCGATGTGAGAAGTCGCGTTAAGCGAATTTGGCGATAGTTAACACACGTTCTTGAGAATATCCCCCTAAGTGTGTCACGGACCAAAGACAAAATGGCTGCAAGAACATTCCAGAAGCAGCGTTCAATGTACACCCACAAGGCCAAGTGATGACATCAATTGATGCAAATCGACACTGAAAGAAGTCGATCGTCATCTAAATCATCGTCAAACAGTTTGTCTTTCTCAATATTAAGTGAAAGTGAGGAAGATGGGTGTGCCATGTCGATGTTTACTTAAGAGAATCAGGCACATGTTGTACTGGCTGCATGTGAGGAAAAATTTCAGTCAAAGAAAAGTAGACGTGTCAAAGCACCAAAGTCATACAAACGTTGTCCAAAGATTACATTGAAAATAAATGATTGCTCAATACCTTTCATCATCGACAGTGGTGCATTGGGAAACATAATGCCTGAGAAGAACTGCAATTGATTAACTCCATTGCCCTGAATTACGCCGTCTAAAAGCAAAGTGTACACATGGGCTGCATCGATGCCAATAAAAAGTAAAGGTTCATTTGGAGCCACACTGAAACACAAGAAAACGAAGGTGCAGGCACCCAGCCATGTGCTTCAAGGTTCAGCATCAAGTGCCTGTCTGCTCAGTTTCAGTACTGCTACTGATATGGGACTGATTTCTGTGAATTATAACATGAATGCACACCACGAAATAGTAAGTCAATTCCCTTTGTTGTTTCCTGGTTTCGGACAATGAAAGTAAAGTTACATATTAATGAAGATGTCCGTCCTGTTGCTCAGAGACATAGACGAATTTCTTTTCACTTACAAGAAGCTGTTTAAACAGAACTTGAATCAGTACTTAAGCATGACAATATTGAGTGTTCAACTGGTCCAACTAAATGGGTTTCTGCCGTAGTGGTAGTTACCAAAAGAAGAAGGTGTACATGTACGCATTGATATGCATCAAGCAAACAATGCAATTAAGCGAGAACGACATCCAGGTTCACACATTGCTGACATGATAATGCAATTAAATGGCGCAAAGGTTTTCTCTCGCCTTGATTTAAATAACGATTATCATCAGTTGGAACTGAAAGAAGACTACAGGGATATTACAACCTTTTCTACACATGTTAGTCTGTTTCGATATAAGAGACTCAGTTTTGGTGTGAACTTTTCAAAGATATCAGTAGACGTGTCTTACAGCCTGTTGTGAATGCTTTTAATTACAGCAATGACATATTGATTTTTGGAGCTACCCAGAAGGAGCATGATAAAGCTCTCACTCAGGTATGTTGTTTACTTACTGATGCAGGCCTGACTTTGAATGCAGACAAGCGTGAGTTCAATAAGACAAAGTTAAATTTCTTTGGCCATATGTTATCAGATGGGAGTATGACACCTGATCCTGCCAAAGTACAAGCCTTGTCAAATGCTGATCCCCCACAAGATGTTTCTATGATACTTTTATTTCTTGGCATGGCCAGTTACTGTTCAATATACATACGAGACTATGCTACTATAAGTTCTCCCTTACAAGAGTTAATGAAGAAAAATGTTTCATTCAAGTGGTCACAAGAATGTGAGAGAAGTTTCAAGAAAATCAAACACGCCATTGAATCTGCTGCTGAAATGGCATACTTCAAGCCAAAGTTTCATACTGAGGTTGTTGTTGATGCTAACCCAGTTGGGTTGGGCGCAATCCTTGCACAGCACAGCGGACACCCAAAGGCAAATTGTGGTATATGCCAGTCGAAGTTTGTTTCAAACAGAACGTGCTTACAACCTGAGGAAGAAAGTTTGCCATAGTATAGGCTTGTGAACATTTCCATGTATTCCTGTATGTAAAGCCTTTACGCTGGTGACTGATCATCAAACTTTGCTATCTTTGGCAATCCAAAGCCAAGATGCCGCCTCACATTGATTGGTAGGGACTACGAATACAAATTATACCCTTGTGCATCATCCAGGGAAGGATCAAAACCCTGCTGACTACTTTTCCAGAGTGCCTATACAAGGTCAGGGTACTCCAGCCAAGACGGCTGAAGCCTATATTAAGTTCATTGTAAAATCAAATACGCTAGCTGCTACATCGTTAGCCCAGATCATTACTGCCACGAGCCGTGATAGTGACATGCTGAAGATGAAAGATATAATCACACATCAGTCATGGAACTGACACACTCGACCTCTCACCAGTGATGGTGAATACCAAAAATACAAAAATGTTAAAGATGAGCTGTTTATAACTCAGGGAGGAGTTATACATGCAAGGGTCAAGAATCCTAATTTTGGAGAGTTTGGGACAGATAATAATTGAAGTGGCTCACGAAGGACATTGTGGTATTGTTGCCACCAAAAGAGCTCTCCAAGACCAAGTTTGGTTTCCAGATTTAGATGAGAGGGTTGAAAAGGAACTTAAGGCCTGTCATCTACGTAATTGCCTTTCTACAAACATACTCTTACCATGTCAGAACTCCCTAAGCATGCTTTGGAGAGAATAGTCATCGATTTCTTTGGTCCACTCAATAATGGACAGCACTCATGTTTTCCATTAGTAGAGGATCTCTCATCCATGACTCACAAGCGAGTCATTGAGGGACTTGATGGGATCTTTGCAACATGGGGCAGTCCAGCCATTTTGAAGTCTGATACTGGTCCGCCGTTTAACAGTCGAGAATACAAGGATTTATTGGAGCATCTGAACATAAAGCATCAGAAGAGCATAACTTTGTGGCTGCAGGCCAACGAACTCGTCAAGCGTTTTATGAGTATGCTAAATAAAGCAGTACAGCATGCAACTCTTAAGAGGCTCGGATTAAAAACTGTATTGAATTCCACCCTATGAGCCTATCATTCAACATCTCACTTGATCACAGGCAAAAGTTCTGTCACTTTGATGTTTGTGAGAGCAATGACAACCAAGTTGCCTCAATGGGCCAACAAAAGAGAAGGAAATGAGAATACAACTCATACGAAGGACTTACTTAACAAGGAAGGAAAGAAATCCTATGCAGAGAAGAGGCGACATGCAAAGATCATTGAGTTTAAGGCAGGAGACCTAGTAATTGCCTGACAAATGCGAACGAAGAAATCTGTTGCTGAACCTTTCCACGCAGTGTCCGCCAAAGGACATATGGTGACTGCCCAGCGTCCTGGAAAGTCTGTTACCAGGGACTCTTCTCACTTTCGGCATTTGATTCATCAGTCTTCTGAACAAGATGGTGAAGGAAAGGCTGAACCTGTAAACTCAGCTACTTCTTCACTGTCTTGGAAATCTCTGACAGTGAAGATGACAGCTTCCAGTTACCAGATCACGTTCAATAATTAAAGCACCAAGAAGGTTGATTGAAGAGATGTAATTATGCGTGTGTGTGTATATATATATATATATATATATATATATATATATATGTACATATATATATTCCATATGAAGAGTCATGCCAGACTCGCAGCACAACAAATGCCCTCCATTCGGAAACCAGGTGAGACTTGATTTTTATTCAAAGCAGGCAAGCCTGGTAGTACAGCATTACGCGTTTCAACCTTTGGCGGGTCTTAATCATATGCAGCAACGGGGACAAGCTGTGTTCAACCTAAATATGCTGAGCTAGTAAACAGCGAGGGAGGACACAATGTGCAGACACTAGATTTAAAGTAAAACCTTTACAATATGTTCGTTTGTGCAATGCAATTTGCAGTCAGAGCTTTATCTTTGATAGTACTTTTAAAATATATATATAGCATAGTGCAGCCATTTCAAAGCAATGTTCAAGTTTGTGACGCTCCGATCAAACTAATCGGACTTCAACATCCATAATACTTTGCAATTATGTTCATGAGTGCGCCAGTGTCCTCCTAAGTTGCAGTGATGTAGATGTAATGTCTTCATCGATAAACATGAGAATACAATTGCCCATCCTTACTTGCATCAAGGAAAATTCCATGTCGTGCCGTTGGCAATTAAATCCCATTTCATCTCAAGAGTCCTCGGCCTCGTGCTCAAGAATGTTTGATGTTCCACTTTTAACCGCGTGGCTGCCTGCTTTCTTTTCTCTTTTCCCTTTTCCGTTTCCGAAGTGCAGAAGAAAACTACCTCCACAAACCCTAGATGCCTTGGAATGTTCTGTAAATCTTCAGCCAGCAGGCCTCCCTTAGATTCAGTGGCGGAGCCTCCCGTCTCAGTGGTGGCACCGCAAAACCAACTTTTTCAGTGCATTGTAGGTACAGCCGGCGGGCGTCTCTAAGCTACATATCCATATGAATTTGCGACGAGGAGAACGCCCTTCCAAGCGGGTCGGGGCTTTTTGGCGACATCACCGCCTTTAATATTCCATATGAAGAGTCATGCCAGACTCGCAGCACAACAAAAGCCCTCCATATATATATATTGATTTGTAGAAATTTTTATTTTTTATTTAACAATGGGGAAATGTAGTCTCTTGCGATGTTTTTTGACGTAACCCTTTTGGTTCCTAGTTGAATCTGTAGAGCTGTGACGTAGGTGTCGGAGCACAATGCCATGAAAACTTGGTTTAGAATGTTGAGTTCACAGTTACACGCAGCAGAATAAAGACGTCCATTACAAAGTTCCAAGTGTGGCATAGTCATTGGCAGGTACCCAGGCTGGGGAAGATGCTACACCCTGGACTTCCTGAGGTTCCAGTGGACTCAAGTGAGTAGGTTCCAACACTGCCATTTCAGTCGATTCATGTCAGGTGATTCTGAGGCTGCCATCAACGAACATTCACAATGTGAAACAGAATATAAGGCGGACACTCTGAAAGATCAGGATCTCCCTCATAAAGCTGGCCAGCATGGTAAGCCGACTTTTATTTCCATTATTCTGTACATCCTGCTCCATTGCAAAGCATTTTAGGCCAGAAGATTCAGCATTTACATCATGATTTGACATACTCTGAACATGGCCTAGGCGGACCTCAGTGGGATTTACTTCTTATGGACTCATATGGAATCGGTATGCCATATTTATCAAACCTCTTAACATGAGCACATATGCAGTTGTGGGTCGAATTAGGCTTGGAGCCTAGTTGCAAACATTTTCTCAACGAAGGTCTCTCCTTGATCTGGAGATGAAAATCAACTACCTGGAGCTTCTGGGCGGCCACTTTTCAGAGAAGTGACAGATGAATGACATGAGGTAGTGCTGTATCCTTCACCGTATGGGCAGCACTGTCCGCTATCCAGTAAATCAACCACCAGGGAGGCACAAAATCCAGGATGCTAGCAAAATGACAAACATATTAGGCATTGCTGTTTGGAACATCGGATTTCAGTGATCTCCAAGTATTTACTGGATTTGCATAATCAGGTGAGATAGTGGCATTCCTGACAGCTTGTAGGATGCTATTTTCGGTAAGTCCAGTTCTGGGTGCAATACAAGTGCAAACAAAACAGTAGGTGGTCTTGCCACAAGGGCACAGTAAATGAGGCTGCCCGCGGCCCGCAGGGGGCCACCCTAAAAGGGCGGCCCCTTTAGTGGCATTTGGGCACGTCCCCACCCCCTGTGTTGTCACTATTGCGGGACTCCAAGCGGAGTCCCCTTACATGACGCTCCAAGCACGTCACTTCTCCGGGCTCGGATTGGGGAGGGCATTTAGGCCTCCCCACTCCATTTTGTGCCCTCTTTTACGCCTGGCACGCCGTTTTGCTGGATGTGTCCACGAGCTGTGTGCCGATATCGCCAGGTGCCCGGAGCAGTTTGTGCGGTGAGTTTGCCCCTCTCCCCATCCCCATGGTTGGGCGTCCCCAGGCTGATGGCCTTACCCAGCCATCGCTGAGGTTTTTGTCCGCCTAGGGCGAGGTGGGGTTTGGGCTGCTCCCGGCTCACATGGGTCAGTCGCTGGCCTGGGGGCATTTCGCACATGTCGGGCTGTCCTGGCCATGCCTGTGGCCCTGCACCAGCAGGCCCTGGTGGTTGCGGGCTCCGCAGTGTGTGTTCAGCCCTGCCCTAGTGGGCTCACCTGTTGTTTGGCCATTTCCACTCCCTTGCTGGGTCATGTGAACTCAGCGATGTTTCGGCCCTGCGCACCTTTCCATGGCCATGCGGCACTCGCAGGCAGTCTGTTGGGACCTGGGGCCCCTGCCACTTCCCCACGCGTCTCCTGGTCTTGGTTAGCACTGCGGTGGGGCGGCCGGAGGTTTTCAGGTCTTGTCTCCAGGGAGCGGCGCCTCGGACGACCTGCTTCCTGCTTGGCTTCTCTGCCGGGGGTGGGGGGGGTTTGCCTGGCGTGGTGTGCTTGCAGCCCTCCCTCCTCCCTTCCGGCCCTTGGGGTGTCCCCGACGCGTGGGCGGTGCTTGGCTGTGTCGGGCCCCTCGGCCTCTCTGTCCCTTGTTGTGCCTTGTGGGCAGGGGCACTGGTTGGGGCTCGCCGACGGCTTCAGGCTGCGGGACCCACCGGGCGGTTTGCATGTCATGCCGTTGCCTCTCTCTCGCGCTCGTTCCGGGGCACGCTGGGTCCTTCGGCGGCCTGTGGGCCGGGGGTGACTCTGCCGTGCGGGGGCGCGGCAGTGGGCTGGATGCTCTGCACCTGATGGGGCATGGCGCGGCGGCGTTACATCCAGCAGCGAGCGGGCCCGTAAGCGTTTGTCTAGGGGGGGTCTTTGCGGCCCTGTGTCCTACTTTGGGGTTTCCTTGTGCTCCTTGTTGGCGCTCCCGGCAGTTTCGCTGTTGCTGGTGTTTGTGTGCCGGTTGGCCTCCCGGTTTGGAGCCCGTTTTTCGGCGTTACTGCTTGACACTGGTCAGCGCTGCGGTGCTTCGGTCTCTGGGGCACTGGGGTTGCCGGTTCGGGCCTGGGCCGTGCTGCGCGCCTGGACCGGTGGGAGCACGATGGTCGGGACGGATGGGTTGCGCCGACCGTTCTCCCCCCCCCCGTTCCAATATGTTGGGCAGCACTCAGCTTCTAAACCGAAGATCATAGGGTTCGGACCCCGTCCGTGCCTACAAACCACGGTTGTGGATCCAGACCACTTTTGGGGCTGAGTAAAGTTTCCTGCCCCAGACACGCCGGTGGGAGGGTGTTCGGTCGTCTCTGCCCCGCTGGTCCGGTCCTGCTCCCGCCTGCCACGCAAGTTTAGCTCGGTGCGTGCTCCAGGCCACCTCCCCTTCTCGGGGACAGTCCCGGTGGGCCCAGCAGGCCATGGCGCGATCTGCCTGGGGGAGGGGTGGGCAACTTTGTTCTGGTCCGCCAGCGGCGGTGGGCAGTGTTGGACAAGCTTGGCATGGGATACGCCCAGGGGGAAAGAGCTTTTCTACAGCCGTTTATTACCCGCGTTCGGCTGGGGCAGCAGGCGTGCCTCTTGCCCCCTCACTTTCAATTCTGCCCCGTACCCACGGGAGGTACGCGTCCTACGGTTCCCGGGCTGGCTTATTGGGCAGCCACAGCGGCCCGGCCGTTTGCTTGCAGGGTCCCCCGCGGGCTGGGGGGGTCATGGGCCGGCGTAGCTGCACCGGGCACGCCCGCCGAGTTTCCTCAATCGGAGCAGTGCCTATCCCCCCCCCCTTTTCTTATGGTGCCCCCCCGGGGTTGTTGCCCTGTGCTGGAGGCTAGATGATGCGCTTCAATCATATTGCGCTATTAGATCTCGCGCGCCGCTGTAGACCCCTGAGGATGGAGACCCGCCGGGGATGGAGAGCGCACGCTTTGCATGCTCAGTCCCCGGGCTTTCCGCCCGGCATCCCCACCCTCGCGACGCCGGCAGCGCAGCGTTTCAGGCTGGTGAGTGTAGTTTCCAGCTCGGGTCATCCCCCGCCAGTGCTTAGGCGGATGGATCGACTGTTTGTGGCGCCTTGGGGGGTTGGCTGCTCCCCCGATTGGGGCGGAGCTCCTGTCTGGAAGCGGGTATGCAGCTCAGTGGTGAGCACATGCGTCGCATGTTTGAGGCCCCGGGTTCAACCCCCGACACCTCCAGGAGTCTCGGTTTCCTCTTTCTGCCCCTGAGCCGGTTCTTTGACGTCCCCCCCCCTCTCCTCGGTGGGCTGCCGGCTCAGGTTTTCTACGCGATCGGGAGGGGAGTGGGGAGGAGGCTTTCCCCGGGCGGCACCGGGCATGAGGCTGGAGGCAGTCTTTCGGGCGGCTTGCCGAGTACTGAGTCATGCCGCCCGCCGCATATGTCTAACGCCCGGCTCTGGGGACTTTGTCAGCGTGGCAAGTCAGGGTGTTTGGACAGCCTCTTCTCCTGCTCTGCAGCGGGGGTCCTTGCAGCACTCTCTTTGTCATTAACCTGCAGCATTATTTCGGGGAGAGGATGTGGTCTGACCTACGCTGGGGGCAGAGCACTTAACTTCACATTGAGTTCACAGTTAACCTTGTATCCATGTTTGGTAATGCTACATAGACAGGGTACCTCGCAGTGCAAGAGCCTGTCATCCATAATGATAAGCACTTCAGCTTTGAGTGCCTGGTCTGTAGTGGCATAACGGCAGAATTCGCAAGGCCAACACCAAGCAGGAATTTGATCGACTGGGGGCAATATCTTGATGTTTTTAACGACACTATTTTCACTGGTCCGCCTTGCATTTAACGTCCACTGTCTTTACCCCCCAGAGAGGATCAGAAAGCTCGACGCGTGAGACGACAGGTTCAGGCTCCCATCCGAGGGCTAAGCCGTAGCAGGATCGCGCGGCTGCTGCACAGAGGTAGGCGGGGGGGAGCAGGTCGGGTGGGGGGCCCGTCGGAGAGGGGGCATCCAGGGGAGTAAGACCCCGGCCATGAGTGAAGGGAGGAGCACGCTAAGCGGCGGGTTGGTGGCTCAGTGGACCAATGCAGCCCCGCTAGGCCGGTGCTCGTCCGCATGCTCACTGGTTCACTCCCCCTGCGGGTCCACTCAGCCTCTCCTTCCATCTTAGGTCGTTAAATCAGTACCTTTGAGCTGGGTAACAACAAGCATCTGTTATTCTGCGCCAAGACACCTTCGGGTATTCTTGCGTTTTTTGCAAACACACCTGTTATGTTATGTTATGCAGGGGTCACCTCTGGAAGGGACATAACCATTGTCAATTGTATCACCAAGGTTTCGGACATTCCCCCACGCACCGAGCAAGAGGACAGAGGGAGGCCACCGAGGCGCACATTCATCAGAATCAGTGAGTTTTCCAGGAGGACCCCCCCCTCTGTGCTGGGGGGGGAGGGGTGGTAGGCTGGAGGGGTGCAAGCCGCTATTTATTGCCCCGTGCTAACTGCTCTTCTTTCAGGATGTGGAGCTGGCGCCCGGTTGACAGTCGTTCCACGCAAGAGCAAGTCCCGGCGGACTTGGTGTAGCTAAGTGAGACACCCCCCCCCCGCTGGCCGGCTTTCACGGATACCCGCCCCCCGCAGGGTTCCCTCTTGAAGCGTGAGAACAGCGGACCCACTTCAGGGGATAGGGTGAGACGGGAAGCTAAGACGGAAGTAAGTACAGCAGACGCAGGGGGGGAGGGACTGCGGCCTAGCAGAACGAGGGAGGGGAGCCGTTCATCAGCCATGGCCTCTTGTGTCAGATAATCACGTGCTTTTATCTCTGCAGGACCTGCGTAGAGGTTGCTGCACGACAAACCAGAGGCATGGATAGCCAAGGATCCCCTCCCCTCCTCTTCTCCCAAATCACCACAGTGGAAGAGTCCCAGGCCGGCACTTCGCAGGAGGCCATTTGGGCTGACCTCATGGAAATGGCGAAGGCCAGAGGGGTGTCCTGGGCCAAAGGGATGCTAGACGCCCGAGACCAAGCAGACTCTGGCGTAGTTGAGGATGTGCCACTGCGGCTTCAGCAAGGCCAGAAGAGGCAACGCTCGGACGGGCGAAACGGGCCCGCCGGGCGACAAACAAGGAGTTCCCACCTGAGCCTACAGTGCAGAGAGTCAGGGTGACCTCCCCTCCTCGGACTGCAGTGCCCGCAGTCCCGGCCGGCCCGTCCCCCCCTATCGCAGTGAGCGACATGAACACTGATAAAATGGGTAAGATGATGGACTCGATGTTGTGCATCTTGGAGGACTTTAAATCTCGCCTTGGCAGCACTGTACTATCACCCACAGCACTGTAATGAAATGAAATGAAATGAAAAGGACATTTATAGAGCGCATGGCTACCAGAAGGCCTCCCAGCGCTTAGCATGACTAGTAGACGGGGGGAGGGACAGAACGATTAGTTTAAGGGAATAAAAGAGTTTTGAGTTGTTTCCTAAAGGCAAGATGGCTAGACTCTTTTCGGAGGTGGAGGGGGAGGGCGTTCCAGAGTCTGCCTGCATTCAGAGAGAAGAGCCTGCCGCCACTTCTGGCTCGTTTGATTCTGGGGATGTCAATTAGATGGAGATCATCCGAGCGAAGCTTTCTCCTTGCTTTATATGGATGAATTATGGCTGAGATCAGGGGAGGGCCTATCCCTAAAGGGATTTGTGCACAATGCACAATGATTTAAAGCTGATTCTTTCTTTTACTGGAAGCCAGTGTAGAGATCGAAGAGCAGGTTTTGCGGAAAGGGATCTGGATGTTCCCGTCAGCAATCTGGCTGCACAGTTCTGAATGATCTGCAGTCTATTAATCACTGAGGTAGGAGCTCCCAAATAGAGCGCATTACCATAATCCAATCTAGAGAGTAGAATAGACTGGACCATGATTTTCTTGGCTTGAGGAGGAAGCAGAGGAAGCACTTTCCTCGCCATTCTAATCAAGCCAAAACAGATTGCTACTGTCTTACTGGCTTGCACTTGGAATGTGAGATTCTGATCTAGCCAGATGCCCAGGCTCTTTATCTCAGGCTTAGGGATTGGAACTGGGCCCATGCAAACTGGCCAGATGGTTCTGAGTAATATATTGTCAAAATTGCCCAGAGTCATGACCTCGGTCTTTTCTCCATTTAATTTCAGGTGGGAAGACCCCATCCAATTTACGACTTCCGTAAGACATGCTTTCAGGGTCGTGGAGTATTGTGTAGATTGGTTTAGAGCTACGACCAGTTGAGTGTCGTCAGCATAGGTGACCATATGTATCCCAAACGGAGCCACAATTGAAGCCAAAGGGACCATGTACACATTAAAAAGTGTAGGGCTCAGTGACGAGCCCTGCGGTACACCACACTGGAGAGGCCAAGGTTTAGAGCTCCTGCCCTCTTCAAAGACCTGGAATGAACGTCCTTTCAAGAAGGAACGAATCCAGCTCAGAGCAATTCCACCTACTCCCAGATTGCCGAGGCGGTGAATCAAGACCTGGTGATTCACCGTGTCGAATGCTGCGCTCAAATCCAATAGGATAATGGCTGCAGCACCTCCTGCATCGAGGATTTTCCTAGTTTCCTCCACAACCGCCAACAGGGCAGTTTCCGTACTCTGCAGAGGCCGGAAGCCTGTTTGGGATGGGTGTAGAAGGTTGGAAGTTTCCAAAAAATTAGAGAGGGCATGATTAACATATTTTTCGGCGATTTTAGAGATCCCAGGCAGAAGGGAAATAGGGCGATAGTTGCCCAAGTCTGCGGGATCAAGGTGCGGCTTCTTAAGAAGGGCCTTAACCATAGCTTCTTTCCAAAGTCGGGGGACTACTCCTGTACAAAGTGAGGCGTTGATGGCATGGGTGATTGTGGGGCCGATAATGGATGCAGCTTTAGTTAGGATGTTCATAGGAGCTGGGTCTCTTGGTGATCCACTTTTTACTGTGGGCATAAGAGTCAGGGGTGTTTCCAGGAGGAGAGGGGGAAAACACTCCAGACGATGAGTGATGAGAGGGCAGTTGGGTGGAGAGCTCACCCATACGGGATCAATTTGAGGGAGCATTTTTATAATATTCTGAATTTTGTTGTCAAAGAACTCTGCCTGATTTTCGCAACGAGTTCCATGAGGGTCAATAGGGACAGGAGGAACTGGGCTTTTAAGGAGCCTTTTTATAATAGAGAAGGTCTCTCTAGGGGAATTGGCAGCTAGCCGAATTTTTTCCTCATAGTAGGCTGCCTGAGCTTTCCTCATTTCCGCTCTGTATATACATATGGCCCTTCTGTAAGTGAGCTTACTCTCCATTGCAAAGTCTTTCCTCCAGCTTCTTTCTAATATTTTGCAATTCTGTTTCAAGATGCGCAGTTCAACAGAATACCAGGGCGCTCTAATTGAGCCATTCTTTTTCCTAATCCG
Organism: Calotriton arnoldi; assembly: GCA_963921515.1. Lineage (NCBI taxonomy): Eukaryota > Metazoa > Chordata > Amphibia > Caudata > Salamandridae > Calotriton > Calotriton arnoldi. Next base: position 2,147,695 of record CAWUFW010000911.1, on the reverse strand, counting down.
GATTTTTGGGAGGACCTGGTTCAATGAGTCATCTATCCAACTACAAAAATTATTATACATTGTGACTGGGCAGGGAACCAACTGAGATCTATTATTTTCCAGTTCGTGGGTCCAGTTCTCCCAAGAGAGCTTAGACCAGGGACGGATAAATGTTCGAGAAGGACAGACTGGGGGGTTAGGAATTTGGGGACGCCAGGAAAGGGGCACCAAATGATGGTCGGACCAGGGGATTGGAATAGGGTTATTTCCCTGACAATTCTCCAGATTAGAAAACACTGGGTCAAGACAGTGTCCCTGCGCATGTGTAGGGAGTTGGACTTTTTGCAGCAACTGAAGTGACGCAAGGTCATTTGCTAGTTCAACTGCTACTGTAGATCTGGGATCATCAAAGTGCAAATTAAAATCGCCGAGAAGGGTAAAATTTGCAGTGGTGCTAGCTAAATTGATTGCGGTTTCTAAAGGAGAGTTACAAAAAGAGCCTACCGCACCCGGGGGGCGGTAGATCAGAATGCCTGAGAGTGTAAGGAGAGGGGAGAATTCTAAAGAAAAACGAACATTTTCGCAATCCAAGAGAGGACTGCCAAGTAGACGACAAGTAAGGTGATCCTTATAAATGATCGCAATTCCACCTCCTTTGCTTATAGTTCTATCCACTCTTTGCATCGCATAGCCCTGGGGCAAAGTTTGTACTATGTCAGGATCAGAGCTAGCACTGAGCCAAGTTTCGGTTAAAAAAGCACCTCGGGGAGGAATCTTGTAAAAGGAACGAAATTTTCGTAGAGTGTTTGGAAAGGGATCTACAGTTTAAGAGTAAAATACTATAAGTAGAACTTAAGGGAAGGGGTGAGCGAATATGGGTGGAAAATAAAAACGGGCAGTGAGGGCATTTAGATCTAAGGTTATCTGCTCGTAAAAGATGGAGACATTTGGCCCTAGGGTGGTTGTTTAGCTGAAGCAATTGATCTCTAGAGTACCCAGTGCGTCCTGGGAGTAAAGGAGCAGGGGTTTTGGCCCCTAGCCCCGGCCGGGCGCGGACGGGCGCAGACGGGCTTGCCTTAGGCGCGCCTTTGGCGCGCCAGCGGCGCGCCCGCTGCGCGCGTCCGCTGCGCGGTCGCATCATGGATTCAATTTATGCAACTTCTTCCGACGCCGGGTGCAGCAACTAGACTGCTGCCCCGTGCGTCTGAAGCGCTCGAAACGGAAGTGGTGCACGGGACCTTCCTACCCGCCGAGCATTGAACACAGCTCGTACCGGGGGGTTGGTTCCTTACGTGCAAGTGCCCAACAATATATATTTTTGAGAAATGTGCAAAATCAGCAATTAAAACATTAAAAAATTTATCCAGGACAGAATGGCAATGCTAACCGTTCACCCTCGATGACAGCCCAGAATACAGTCAGCCCAAGACGGTCGCGTACACGCTTAATTTATGCAACTTCTTCCGACGCCGGGTGCAGCAACTAGACCGCTGCCCCGTGCGTCTGAAGCGCTAGAAACGGAAGTGGTGCACGGGACCTTCCTACCCGCCGAGCATTGAACACAGCTCGTACCGGGGGGTTGGTTCCTTACGTGCAAGTGCCCAACAATATATATTTTTGAGAAATGTGCAAAATCAGCAATTAAAACATTTAAAAATGTATCCAGGACTGAATGGCAATGCTAACCGTTCACCCTCGATGACAGCCCAGAATACAGTCCTGTACTATCACCCATGCCTGTGGCTGCTGCACTTAGCGTTGGGGGGCCACCATCCATTGCTCAAGTTTGGGGGGAAGTGGCTAGCAGCGCGAGTGCTCTGATTCCACCGGGTCCTTCAGATGCCGGGGCTCCGGCTGGGGCACAGCAGGGTTGCTTAGCGCAAAAAGTAATAGAGCGCGACACCAGGAGCCCCTCGGGCGGAGGCCGCCTTACAGTAAGTGCGCAGTTGCTGGCGACTCCCATCCCACAGTTATCGGCTGTTGCCTCCCCCAACAGTCCCGGCGTAGCAGACAAGGTGGCCCCCTCAGCGGGCGGGTCCCCAGGGGCTCCCAATCCCGCCACACCAGCAGAGGCAGGCCATTTGGACCCAGCAGCACCTCCGGCGCTCGTCACAGTGGCACCACTAGCATCTGGGCGCTGCTCACTGGCTTGGGAAGTACCTTTGGCTGTGAAGGAAGGGATCTGGAGAAGGGAATTTGTAGACATCTTTACTTTGCTAATGCATGGGGCAGATGGACTTGACACCAGGAAAATGGGGGTAAAAGATGACGAGAAAAAGGTAAAATTCCAGACCTGGCCAGAAAAGACCATTAAGAACTGGGGTGATGCTTTCGCAATACTGGCAGCAGTGGTGACAGAGAAATTCCCAGAACAGGGTCCCGCCATGTGGCAGTACTCCCGTCTAATCCATAATGAGGCTGAAAAAACTGGGGGCATCGGATGGTACAATTACGATCGTGACTTCCGCAAAAGAATGGCAATGTGTCCAGACCTAGGTTGGGACCAAAAGGAAATTCAGCTCTGGGTAGAACACATGGGGAAGTTCACTGCAGATATCAAGGGGACCACGAAAAGTCAGAAGGGGCAGGGCAACCATATGGGACAGAAGCAGTCAGGGAAACGTAATTTCAAGCAGTCCTTTCGGAAAGGCCAGGGAGGCGGCAATCAGGGGAAAGGGGGCAAGCGATTCAACTCTGGCTCATGCAGATTGTACAACGCTGGGTCTTGTTCTTGGGGGAAGGCCTGCAAGTTTGGGCACATTTGCAGCAAGTGCGGCGCCAGTCACCCGGCGGTGTCATGCAACACCAAGCCAGCCGCCAGCAAGCAAGACAACTAACATGTCTATAGCGACAGACCTTTTTCCGCCCGCCTGCCCGCCTCCAGCCTCACCCTGGAGCAACCCCCCCGTACCCCCCCCCTCCAGCCACCACTAAATTCAAGGTTTCCGCTTCTAAGGGCCCCTCACCCATTATTATTGATAACCTCCTCCCTCTGCTTAGGATTTACCCCAACACAAAGGACAGTATGACTCTGGCGGAGGGTTTTCTGGAGGGTTTCAAGATCCCATACCAAGGGCCACTAGTTTGCAGGGATGCAGACAACCTGCGGTCAGCTAGAGAGCTCCCACGCGTAGTGCAGGAAAAACTCTTGAAGGAGACGGTTCTGGGGAGGATAGCAGGGCCTTTTGACTACCCCCCCCCCTGGATAATTTCCTGGTATCTCCCCTTGGAGTGGTTCCAAAGAAACAACCTGGGTCTTTCCGCCTGATACATCACTTGTCTTACCCGGAGGGCAACTCAGTCAACCACTGGTTGGAAGACGGAACGTGCTCCGTTTCCTACTGTTCCTATGACATGGCTGTGGACATGGTCCGGAGAGCAGGGAGGGAGGCCTGGTTGGCCAAGGCTGACATTGAGTCAGCCTTCCGCTTGCTCCCGGTCCACCCAGACAGTCACCACCTACTAGGCTTCAAGTGGGAGGGCAAACTTTACTTTGACAAGTGTATGCCGATGGGTTGCGCGGTGTCCTGCGCTTACTTTGAGGCGTTCAGCAGCTTCTTGCAGTGGGCGCTCATTTGGTCTTACAACACAAGTGGAGTCACGCATTACCTGGACGATTTCCTCTTCATAGGGGAGGCAGGGACTCGGGACTGCAGCAGGGCACTGGGTCACTTTCAGGAACTGGCAGGTCACTTGGGGGTCCCTTTGGCACCAGGGAAGACCGAGGGTCCGGCGCAGGTCCTCACTTTTCTGCGCATCGAGGTGGACACCGTCAAAGGTGTGTCCAGGCTCCCTGCAGAGAAGGTGCAGGCATTGCAGCGGGATATCCAGGCACTCCTGGGCAAGGACAAGGCCCCTTTGGCTGTGGTTCAGAGCCTCTTAGGGAAGCTGAATTTTGCAGCCAGGATTATACCAGCGGGCAGAGTCTTTGCAAGAAGACTAGCAAGGGCCACAGCCAATGTGCAAAGAAAACATCACATGGTCAGACTAGCGAAGGGTTTGAAAGAGGACCTCCTCATGTGGCACGAGTTTCTGCTGAGTTTTAATGGCACAGTCTTTTGGAGATCCCCCTGGGCTGGGAGCCCCGACATCTGTCTATTCACAGACGCGTCAGGCAGGGAGGGCTTTGGTGCTATTATGGACTGCTATTGGTGCGCTCAAAAATGGCCTAATGCTTGGCGTAAAAAGAAAATTACAGCGAACATAACGGTACTGGAGCTGTTCCCCATTGTAGTTGCCCTTCATCTGTGGCCGGACGCGCTGTCAGCCAGAAGGGTGGTTTTCTGGTCTGACAACATGGCAGTGGTGCAAGCCATAAACGGGCAGACAGCCAAATGCCCCCTGGTGCTGTGTCTGTTGAGGGAACTTATCAGTGTGTGCATGCGCTGCAATGTCGAGTTCAGGGCTAGACACATTGAGGGGGTCAAGAATGTAGCTGCTGACGCTCTCTCTCGTTTTCAGTGGCTCCGGTTCCGGGAGGCCTGGCCACGGGCGAGAGCGGCAATGACCCCTTTCCCAGCACAGCTTTGGCGACTTCTGCAATGGAACAGCAGCTGAGAGCGATGGGTGAACGGGCACTCGCACCAGGGACCAGGAAAAGATACAGGACTCAGCTCACCACTTTCCAGAACGTCTCCACGGCACTGGGCCAAGCATCTCACCCCCTAGAACAACAGGTGCAGGGTTTCGTACTCTGGGCAAAAAGGCAGGAGAGAAGTCTTTCTTGGGTGCGCGGCCATTTGGCGGCGTTCAGCCACGACGCCAAACTGAGAGGAGAACAGGACCCGACCAAAGCGTTCTTAATCAGGGCGGCTCTAAAAGGGTGGGCCAGGGAGGAAGTCAGAGTTCCAGATAACAGGGCGCCTATTGATTTCCTCACTCTGCAGGGCATGCTAGATGTGGTAGGCCAGGTTACCCTCTCACAGTTTGAGGCTCGTCTCTTTGCAGCTGCTTTTTGCCTGGCATTCTTTGGGGCGTTACGCATTAACGAACTGGTGGCCAGGTCTAAAACCGACCAGTCAGGAGATGCCTTATGCAGCCCGGATGTAAGAGTGACAGATAGGTTGGTAATCCATCTCAGGAGGTCCAAAACTGATCAAGCAGGGCGGGGGGCTGACATAGTACTGATGCCTCTGGGGGATCAGAGGTACTGCCCGGTGGGTAGAGTCAAAGAGTACTTAGCGGTTCGCCCCTTGGTCCCTGGGTACTTCCTTATTCATGCAGACCAGGTGCCTCTCTCGAAGTTCCAAATAGATAAGGTCATGGGTGCTTGCCTTGAGCGGGCGGGTTTCACCCGTGCTGGCAAGAGGTATTCTAGCCACTCGTTCCGGATCGGAGCGGCCACTGCAGCGTTTAAGGCAGGCATGGGGCAAGAAAGCATAAAGAAGGTGGGACGCTGGGAGTCCCGTTGCTTTGCGCGCTACATTCGTCCTTGAGTGGGACAGGTAGTGGCGAGCTGTGCCTGCGTCCCCTGGGGACAACGCATTCATGGGGTGGGCAGTGAAGTCTGGTAACGGAATCAAGCATTTGTTTCTATATTACGTGTGCAGTGAAGTGCGTTTATGGATCCTAGTATTCGTTTGTATATTATGTGTGCAGTGAATCCCAGTAGCATAACATGTAGTGCATTGTGTAAAACCAAGTTTATTAAAACAAGTGAGTAAAAACGGCATCCGTTTATTTTGCCAGGTTTTCAAGTGTGGGTGATCGGCCATTTGCTCGTCGCCAGACTGGCTCAGTGGGCTGCACGCAGGAGGTGGATGCAAGGGTTCACAAATACTAAGCTTGTCTGGTGGGGTTTTCCTGGCATGACCTGGAACAGTCTCCTGAACAGGCTAGAGCAGGGCCTGGCTGGGCAGAAAGGTTTCCCCAACATCTTGATAATTCACTTAGGGGGCAACGATCTCACTACCAGGGGCAGGGGTGCCCTCCTACAGGCAATGAAGGCCGACCTGGGGGAGATCAGCAAGTACTTGGGGCAATGTGAGCTCTTCTGGTCGGAAATGGTGCCGCGCCTGGCTTGGCACGGGGCCAAGTCTATTGAAGCAGTGGAACATTCACGCAAAAGGGTGAATAGCGCGATGCGCAAGTTCACAGTCCAGCGAGGTCTTGGGTTTATCAGACATGAGCTGATCCAAATGAAGGTGAGAGGCCATTTTGAGGCTGATGGAGTGCACTTGTCTCAGGTCGGCATGGACCTGTTTCTCTTGGACATACAAGAGGTCCTGGAAATAGCAGGTTGCAAATGAATGAGATTGCTGTGTGGTGGGGGGCTCTTTAGGCGACGGGGGCCGCCTCCTGAGCTGTGGCGGAGTTACAGGGCGATCTGGACGCATGACGGGTACAGAAGGGTACCTCTGCAAGAGCACAATAGGGGTGCCAGAGCAAAACCCCAGGATCCTCGGGGGAGGGTCCTGGAACAATTACGTCGGCGCCCCGTTAGTCCTCCGGGCGGTTGTGGGCCTGAACAACCGGGGGTTTGCCTTGCTACGCTCCGCCCTGAAAGAGGCGTGAGTAATAGGGACCAATGTGTCACGTGATCCAGTAAGGGGATCACCCCCATAAGGGTAGCGCCGATTGGGTTCTCCACGGTGCTTGGCTCAGCAGGCGGGCGGGCAGCATAGGTTGGTTTAGCTGCCTGCCCTTTGGATCGCCCGTAAGATAACCCACCATGTTTTGCATACTTTCGTATGGAATAAACCTGCAGCATTATTTTCTCCAAACAAAGGTGTGTGGCATATTTATTTATGCATGCCTACTCTATTGTGGGGGGTGGGGGTCTTGTGCCAATAATGGAACTATGAGGCTGCCCGCGGCACCCGCAGGGGGCCACCCTAAAAGGGCGGCCCCTTTAGTGGCATTTGGGCACGTCCCCACCCCCTGTGTTGTGCTATTGCGGGACTCCAAGCGAAGTCCCCTTACATGACGTTCCAAGCACGTCACTTCCGGCTCGGATTGGGGAGGGGAGGGTATTTAGGCCTCCCCACTCCATTTTGTGCCCTCTTTTACGCCTGGCACGCCGTTTCCCACCCTACCTCTTACCCGGCGTGGGGGCTGGCAGGCTAATTGCAGAGGATGTGGTAATGTTTTCTTTGTCGTTGCAGGCGGAGTTACAGGGCGATCTGGACGCATGACGGGTACAGAAGGGTACCTCTGCAAGAGCACAATAGGGGTGCCAGAGCCAAACCCCAAGATCCTCGGGGGAGGGTCCTGGAACAATTACGTTGGCGCCCCGTTAGTCCTCCGGGCGGTTGTGGGCCTGAACAACCGGGGGTTTGCCTTGCTACGGTCCGCCCTGAAAGGGGCGCGAGTAATAGGGACCAATGTGTCACGTGATCCAGTAAGGGGATCACCCCCATAAGGGTAGCGCCGATTGGGTTCTCCACGGTGCTTGGCTCAGCAGGCGGGCAGCATAGGTTGGTTTAGCTGCCTGCCCTTTGGATCGCCCGTAAGATAACCCACCATGTTTTGCATACTTTTGTATGGAATAAACCTGCAGCATTATTTTCTCCAAACAAAGGTGTGTGGCGTATTTATTTATGCATGCCTACTCTATTGTGGGGGGTGGGGGTCTTGTGCCAATAATGGAACTAAAGGCCAATGCTCTTAGATTAGAAACCCATTGCTGCCACAGAAAGTTATTACGTACAGGAAATGGGCAAACCTTGCATCCCTGAGGAACCACAGCTTGCTTATGATTATCACAATTTGGGACTTCAAGGCCCAACTTTCACATCAATATTTTTTTTAGAAATTGTTTTACTAATTTACCAAAGCAATCTCATCTAGAATTGAAAACAACTACCTGTGCAGTATAAAAAGCAGACGTGTAGATAGTGTTTACAGTTATGATTTTTGAAGACTGGTTGGACAGATTTGTTTTGAAAGTACGTTCAGTAAGCTTCTAATATCAGGAAAATTATTCAATACTAAAAGAGCTCTTTACTGTCATTACCGAGTTATTTAATATATAATCATCTAGGACGGATGAAGGTGAGATGCCAGTGTGAACAGCCATAAACATACATAAATATTATGGAATGGTGTCACAACCCCACATACAAAGAAATACAAATAATGTACGAAAATGGATGCACCCAAACAAGAACTCATCGAGCTGTGACCTGATGTTCATGTGATTCAGAAGCATTTCAAAAACGTGCAGGTCAAAGCCAATGAGCGTGTCAAAGATTCGGGCGACAAAGGGCTGGTATCAGGGCTACCATGAATTCAAAAGGCACCAAATATCAGAAGGGATCCAAGCCTTCCCTGTGCTAGATTTCACTCAACGACGAGATTTCATCATTTCTCAGAATAGGAGCCTCTTGGTTAATCTCAAAACAGAAATGTAGCCCAGAGGCCATGTTGAAGGACTTATACTAAACCGACCTGATCATCGCCCCATAGATTGCATCAAGGCTGTGCATGAATAATGCAGCTCCATCCAGAGTCAGAGCACAGAGTCAATGGTATAATGTAGGTCAGTGGGCAGCGGTACCCAAGAGGTCACCAGCGCCGAGTGAACCTGATGCGTCGGGCTCCAGAGCCGGCCTGCCTAGGGACGGGCGGAGTGTACATCAATCAAGCCAGTCACCTCACAGTGCGGGGGGAGGTGCCTCCGTCGCTCGAGTGAGGGGTTGTTTTCGGGTGACTGCCTGCCTGCCGGCAGAGTTAGACCTCCCGCGCCTCCTGGGTGCCCGCAGTGCTGGGTTCACTGAACAACAAGCACAGAGCCGGCCATAACACGGGCTGAGTGGGCAGCCCCGTAGGTGGGGTGCGTGTGGCGTCCCTAAATGGTCCCTCTGGTTGCGAGGGAGGGGGTTATTCAAGGAGGCGCGGGATGTGTGTGAAAATGTGTAAACGGGCAGTGGGTGCCTGTCTGGGAATACAAGAGAATGACCGGGACTAGTAAAGTAGCATACATTACCGGTATGTGACTGGGGAACGATGCCACAAGGCAGCCACGCTTCCGCAACAAGGTTACCCCCCGCCGCCCCTCACCACCGTTGACCCCTCAGGTGCTGTGCTGCCGGATCCGGTTCTCCCGCTTGTTGGGCCGATACCGCCTCCTAATCTCACCCCACATACATGTCAATAGACCCGATTCTGTCCTAGGTAAGACTGCTGTAGCCCGCTCCTTACTACTCGGACCCCCACCCCGACAGGCATTGGTGTCCTAATTCCGCCTCTGCACACCAGAAGGGTGTACTGCCCGCTCCCTAACCACCACTCCCCGTGCGTGGCAAGGCTGCCGCCATCACCGTCTCTGCACTTTTAATAGCCGTGGTTTCTAAAGAGGCTTTTAAGTGAGACATTAAGGAAATTGCAAGGGATCATAAATTATTAGTGACGAAATGTGCAGAGCACTTATGGGAATTTACGCGCGCGCTCTCTCTCTCTGCCTGCTCTGGAGAGGCCTGGGCCTGCTGCGCACAGTAAGAGTTCCTGGGGCCTTCTGAAGCGAGGTCCTGTCAGAGAGAGGCTCCTTAAACCACTTGCTCGCAGCCAGAGACCCGACCCCTGAGCTCGACTGCAGCGAGGGCCTCCTGCCAGATTCCTGGAGCTACCTGCCCGTCTGCAGCGAGGGGCTCCTGTCAGAGACCCCTGAGGCCACTAGCCCCTAGCAATGGATCCCTAAGTCCATAGTGCCGATATCGGCAACCCCCCACTCAGCAGTAAATAGTCGCCCTGCGCAAAATAATACAGTCCACACAAGTTTTAGTTGGGGAAAGTTTGCTGTAGATTTATTACATACAAGAAGTGTGCCAACTTGGTGGGTTAACTTACGGGCGATCCAAAGGCAGGCAGCGGTGACTCACCTAAGCTGCCCTGCCCACCCGATGAGCCAACTGCACCGTGGCCAATCCAATCGGTGCTACCATTTAGTGGGGGTTATACCCCTTACATATCATGGACCACCAGTCCATACCTTTTACTCATGCCTTTTTAGGGGCGGAGCGTAACCAGGCAAGCCCCCGGTTGCTCAGGCTTACAACCGCCCGAGGGACTAGCTGTGCGCCGTCGTTCTCAACCAGGGTCCTGCCGTAAAGACTCCTGGGATTTTGGCATAATGCACCCTTATTGTGCTCCTGAAAGGGTACCCCTCGACCCAATTAGCCTCAGGATCGCCCTGTAACTCCGCCTGCAACACAAATGAATACATTAATTCATTCATTACATTAGCCAAGCCCTCACACTGGCACGCAGGGTAAGCGGTTGGGAGGGTGACATCGTGTCCAGCGGGGGGACAAAGAGGGTGGCCAGTGGGTGGGGGCAGGTATAAATACCTGTCCCCAGCCCACCGCGCACCGGAAATGACGCCGAAGAGGCGCCAGACCCGAGGGGGAGGACTCCCAGAGGACGGGGTCCCCGAGACAATGCGCGGGGAGGTGCCTGAAGCGGCACTAGGGAGCCACCCTCTTAAGGGGCCCTCTGCGTGCGCCGCGGGCAGCCGCATAGTGCCCATATCGGCAACCCTCCCGCTTAGCAGTAAATAGTCGCGCTGCGCAAAATAATACTGTCCACACAAGTTTTAGTTGGGAAAAGTTTGCTGCAGGTTTATTACATACAAGGAGTATGCCAACTTGGTGGGTTAACTTACGGGCGATCCAAGGGCAGGCAGCGGTGACTCACCTAAGCTGCCCTGCCCACCTGATGAGCCAACTGCACCGTGGCCAATCCAATCGGTGCTACCATTTTGTGGGGGTTATACCCCTTACATATCATGGACCACCAGTCCATACCTTTTACTCATGCCTTTTTAGGGGCGGAGCATAACGAGGCAAGCCCCCGGTTGTTCAGGCTTACAACCGCCCGAGGGACTAGCGGGGCGCCGTCATTCTCAACCAGGGTCCTGCCGCAAAGACTCCTGGGATTTTGGCATAATGCACCCTTATTGTGCTCCTGAAAGGTTACCCCTCGTCCCAATTAGCCTCAGGATCGCCCTGTAACTCCGCCACAGCCCTGGATGTGGCCGCCGTCATAGCCAGGGCCCCCACCCCACCATGGCAGGCTTCATAACCTCCTGCAACGTGTTATTACCAGTCCTTCTAGCTGTACACTTCCTTCTACCTCTGAAGGTTCACAGTCCTTCTAGCTGGACAATTCCCATCCACCTCTGCAGGTGTACCCTGTCCCCATCGGGGAAACCTAGTGGCTTATTAACTCAAGAGACCATGCCTTATAAACCAAGCCCTTCTTATTTTCTTTGATTTTGAATTAAAGTTGAATCAAGCCCTCCTGCTTGGTGGGCTTGTGCATGGCTTATTTACCACATCGTAGGCAAGTTTGCTGGGCTCCACTAAAATGGGGACTATTGTTCTGTTTTAACCACAGCTTTATTTATCCATCCTTAGGCATGATCGATGGCCTGCTCAGAATTGAAACAAATGCTCTCTACTTTAACCGCAGTTCAGTGTGAAATCCCTATGGTGCACTGTGCCAATATGGGCCTACTTGTTAGGTGTTGCCGGGTTGTGCATTAGCCATCACCGCCCAGTCACTGATTTCAGAATACGCTGGAAAACGTATTGAAGTTCGCCTCCCAGGCCAACAGTGTATTTGTTAACAAGTTATTGTTTGTGACCAACACTAGCCCATTCTCTCTACCAGCTGGCTTCCTCCTGTATAGGAGTACCACGCCGGCCAGAATTCTTACCCAAATGGAAATGCAAAACTACTGCTCTTCGTGACCCTAGTTCTGTCTGATTTGATCCATGCCATGCCAAATATTCTTAATACAGCGTAGCCTTTTTGTGCTTTACCACCTTGTTTCCCCAACTTTTGGGACAGCCGCACACTTGTTAGATGACAGCTTCCACAACCAGCCTAGCTACTATGGCTATCAGGACGGGAAATTTATTGCGTAACTGGAGCAACCTGTAACATGCCCTTGGTACCAGAGTGCACATACTTTGCTGAATTTGACCAGACATTTGCACAGACCTTTTCGATTGCTAGACCCTGGCAAACACATTAATGGTGTCAAATCTGGTTTGGGGGAATGTATGTATTGTGCCCATTATTGCAGTCACCGCAACCCTTCTTGGAGTGACAACTTACGCAGCCCACCGGGCTTGCTTAGCTGCCGTCCGATCGCAGCTGCACACTACCTGTGAGCCAGCTGTGACCCTAGTGTTTAAACCAGCAATAGACCTAGTTCACTTAGTTTTCCCCGGAATTGATTGCCCTCCACAGAATCAAAGCTGAGTACGGCTTACATCCTGGTCACCTTGTAATTCATGTTGGAGCATTCTTACCCCGCATAGCCAGAGGGTCATGCGTATTATTAATCCAATGATAATGTCGGAATCCAAGATTCCTCGTTTCATGTTTTGCCGCAGCCCACCTTTTAATGTACTTGCCTGTCACTCAAAGCCACCTGGCAACAACATGACTCCCTGCAGCTTAGTGAAGAGGATTTTTGAGCCAAACGTACCCCAATCCGTGTCTTCAGCATTTATCCTTTATAGCGGCTCCAGTTCGTGTGAAGTGCATGTCACTGTCCTGGCAAGGCATACCCCTTAGCCTGTTCCACCTTGGCGACTATCCCCCTATGATGTGTAAAGGCTCAACTATCTAATGAGCATGGAATTATGAGACATTAAGCAAGGGAGTCCTCGTGCAATTGTCATGTATCCCTCCAATCTTACATGAATTTTGCCTGTTTCAGTTTAATCTGTGGTGTTTGCCCCCAGACTTACCAGGCTGCTTACTGCTGGACAAGTGAGCAGTTGCTGATGTTAATGAGGGAATCTCCCGGTTGCAACTTGCAATTAAACACCGCCCGCCTTAATCGATTAAGTACCTAACTTATATCTCTTCCCCTTGAAAAGTTACAAGCTGCATCGGTCATGGGAACCTTAATAAGAACAACATTTTTAACATGGACATACCTCTAAAGAGAACGGCTCTACACAGCCATAAGACCAGAGATACACATACGTTAAACCTATTTACTGGTTTTTGCCACCTAATACCCTTCTGGTTGGTGATACGGAACCTTCTACACAGTGTAAGCTGACAGTCTTGCGTTGCAATCACACTGCCTGTGCCCCTGGGGTCCATGGAATGCTCTCTAACCCTCATTTCCTCTGCACTAATGTCAGGCACCACTTGACGTTTCACCCACAGGGGCACCTGGTAGGAAGAGTGTGAAATCGTCTTGCCAGAGTGGCCACCCCAGGCTATTATACCTTTGTGACCATCCTCACCAAGCTACCTGCCTGCCCAGCTTCTAGTGCTTATACCAGGGGCTTCGCAAACTTGCATGCCTGTGTTCTACAATCTGTCCATTAACTTCATACAGGACGTTACCACGTTACTCACCTAAATGTGCTTCGTTGTAAGTGACCCCCATTGAACTTAAGACGGAGGCTTAGTGCTGTGGGTTGTCCAAATGTTGCCTGGCTGTGGTGGACTTGCACCCCCACGTGCAGCAACACTGTACTGATCTGCTCACACTCCCCCGGCTGTATAAATATTAACAGTGTGAGTGGCCCATGACATCAATGTCAGAATCTAAGATTCCAGTTTATGTTCTAATGCAGCCCACCCCATAGTGGGTCCTGCAAGGACCCTTCTGCCTCACTGAGAGGAACCTAGATACTTCTCCCTTATCGCACTAGCCTGTCGCTCCATGAGGGCACCTATCAACACAGTATTGCAGCAGGGCCGCGAGAACAAGAGTTCCTCTTTTCACATCAACAAGTGCAGCTACCAGTACCAGATAATCCCCCGCAATACAAGTATGATAATATGGTGGCCATTCTGCCCCATCAAGAATGCAAGCTTTGTGAACAGGAATGAACCTCTGACTGACTTTTGAGTTGCGCCATCACCTTAGAATTCCTCCGAATTCAGCAAGTTGTGAAGCCTGCTTCATTTCACACTAGGAACTCTTCTGACATAAGCACTCCGCAGTCTATTTGCCTGTACGAGAACAAAGTTGTTAACTTCAGCGCTCTTCAATATCGCTCCATGATTTAAAGTAAGGGTCTGCAAACCAGTCCTTTCACATATCCTGATCACAGGTCATGTTATGTTATGTTATACTTTTTATAAAGCGCACAGCTGCCCCGGCAAAGGGCCGTCCCAGCTCTGATAGCAGAAATTAGGAGGCTACTAGCGAAAAGCAGGGCCTATAGCGGAGGGAAGAGGTGCGTTTTAATTGCCTTACGAAATGCCAGGTAATTCTTAATGCCGCGGATATGTATTGGGAGAGAGTTCCAGAGTTTGGCTACCAGTGTGCGAAAAGAGCGCCCACCAGCACGCACCCTCCTCGCCAAGGAACGACCGCCAGATGTTGACCCATAGAGCAGAGCTGGCGAGTGGGAGTATAAGGTAAAAGCAGGTTGGCCAGGATGCCAGGAGAGGAGAAATTCAAAATTGTAAAAGCAATGCAGAGGGACTTAAACTCTACGCGTCTGGCCACTGGCAGCCAGTGTAGTTGGCGAATGGCCAACTACACTGAGAGAGAGCAGAACCGGAGAGAGCAGAACTTGAAACGAAGAAGAAAACGTAGCGGTTTATAAATCAGGTACTTGGAACACCATGGTGAACGTATATATGAAGCATGCTTTCGATGGGACTAAGGGGCAAGACTTTCTCCCGGTTCTCGAGTAACCCACACCGTAATGGGCAGGCTTCAACTACCGCTAAAGCATGAGCACACCGGGTAGCTACACTTAGAGGGTGCTACTCGTTAGAGGTCACACTAAGTTCCTTTCTCTCACTCTACTGAGGTGTTGCCAAGTCCCGTTTAATGAGCATGGCGAGATTTAAACGCTTAGCACTAACGCACTCGAATATATGAAAACATCAGGCTGCTCCATTCAATAGGCGGCACTCGGTAATATTTCACTGGGGAACAACACCAGACACGTCGCGAAGTCACTTTGAAAGCACCTCCATTGTTTATTAATTTGTAAAGTGAGGAATTAAATAAAACTGACCACTTGAAGGTAGCCTAATGCACTTGAATGCAAACCTTCCCCTTCATTCCCTTTTCCTTCTAGTTTTGGACAAAGCCAGAAAGAATTTCTTGGATAAAAGAAATAGGAGTACCACTACACATCACCGTGCAAGCGTAAATAGGTATGTCAAGAGCCCTATCTGAGCCAAAGGTACACAGCTAATACTAAATCTAGCGCCAAACTAGATTTTTAATTAATTTCTCTTCACCATGCAGGTGCATACTGTCCTACATGTCCAAAGACCCGCCCTGATGAAGACCTTCGTCTGAAATAATTTCATTTGGTCCTACCATTTGAAGGTCGAAACGCGTTGGCTCTTTATAACACAGAGGTTCAGAGGAACCGAACAAAAATATGTTTGCTCCATAATCGGTGCATTTGAGCTGAAATTGTGACGCTCTGTATCCGAGTTTGTAAATAACTCTCTGACCTCTCCAGGACCTGTTACAAACTGTAAATTGAGGACAGAATAAGATAAAGTCCCATTTAATATTGTAAAACAGTAGGACTTATTGATTTTGAGAATTACACTTTTCTGTAACAATAATGACCAGTGCCATGGATGTTTCTGCATGTATTAAGGTTTTAAACACTTATCATTTGTTTCTGTCATGTAAATAGTGTTTATGTTGTTTGTAGTAGTGTTTAAAGTCGCTGCTGTGTTTATATAAGAAAACAACAAGAAGGGTATGTCCCAATGTACAATGTGATGAGAACTTTGATTTTGATTTTGGAAAAATGAAAAATGATTCAATAAATAAATGGAGCTCGAGGGTAATTGATAGTACCATCGAGGTATAAGTACAAATGCATTTATGGTGTCAGAGGTATTTTGTTTTTGCTGATATTAATCTAGATTCCAACCTCTGTACTTCCAGAACTGAATCACTCCCCCCTGTTTTTCACTCGCTATTTGTGTAGGCACCACGCCTATGAGGGAATGTTCCACAAATAGTTCACCGGCTAGATTTAGCCCTGATATTAGGGTAGTGTCACCCTGATATTTAATTGCAAAACCGAAGATACCCTTCACACTGAACACGATTAGCTAGGACAACCCACTGAAAAGCATAGGCTCCACACATACCCTTGGCTTAGCACCTTATAAAGATTAGATACACCTATGTCTGAACCGAAAACCTTGAGTATTAGGGAGGAAGACATCGAGGAACTCCTGAAACGTCCATCTAAACTAAACCCCAGTAGCTCGTCGATAAATCCAGGACAACAATCTGAGCTGGAAAAAATAACACGTCTAAAGAAGAAACAGATACGCACAGCACTTCATGGAGAAGTACTGTTGGAACACTTAAGAGCAGGAACAATACCCGCTGGTCTCCAGGTGAAAAACGTCCCGGTCATCTTTACAGATCAACCGGAATATCTGGACGGATTCAGCCATATAGGTACAAAATGCTCACGTGATTGGATATTTCACTCAATCAAAACAGCAGAATGCCTAAGCCAAAAAGAACTTGAGCTAATAAAGGAACTTGAAGAAGCGCTTCTAAATAACTCGGCAGTGGAGAACGCCCAAGCATTACGGCAAAACTGGAAAAAGAAAACGAGACCTTTAAAAAGAATACAGAAGACGCAAAAAGGTCCAAATTGCAGAAAGATATTATCAATTTCAGTGAAAAAAAGACCTACCCGTATCTGGATAAAGAATATTACAAACAGCCGATAAATACAGGTATTCTAAGATCTTACGGTGGAAGAAGTCGAAGACAATTCACTACCTTCTCAGACGCCTCTTCATATTCCGACAGTTCCAGTGATTCGGAACCCTCTACCAGCAACAGAAGTAATCAACCAAGACAGCTCTATCAGCCGGTGCCTTTTTTAGACAGAGGAACTGGACGTCCATCGGGCAGAACGAGGACGACACAATGGTACAATCCTCCGCCTCCCAGGCAGTATCAAGGGGAAATAACCACAAGGAGGAACGTATACCGCTGGTAAATAAGACAGATAGTGTAATTTACAACTTGTCAGACCATAATCTAACGCAGGAGGAAATACAAGTACTCCAAAAAGGTCTATCATTTATACCAACCACAAAACCAGATATGGGTCAGACCAAACTTGAAATGATACAATTCTTCCGTAAAATGAGGCTGAAAGTGTTCTTCTCAGATAAATCAGACCCCATGCCAAAAAACTTCAAGGGGCTAAAAAATCCTTCTACCTTTTTTCCAGCATCAGCGTTGATGCCAATGGAACTGCTAACATTTGAAAAGAATGTGATGAGGGACCTGAATGCCTTAGACAACAAGAAGATATTTACCAAGTGGAATATATCGAAAAAGAAAAACAGGCACTAGCAGAGGTCTTCAAACTTTTTTACTCTGAGCCCCCTAAGCAAAATGTTTTGAGGTCGGGCCCCCTCCAAAACTTTATGGCAGGATTGGGGAGTGGGAGGGACATGGCTGCGTGCAGGGAGCGGTGCTTATGAGAGGATTTCAGGAATACGTTTTCTATAGCTTATGAACCGCACTAAATGAGACTTATAAAACAGAAAATGCATCAAACAAAAACAGATATCCCAAACAAACTGCTCCCCATAATTGGGGTGTTGTGAGCCCCTCACACTCTTTGACCCCAATGCAACTATACCTGCTGCACTAATGATAACTGCAGTCCTGAGTAGCAGGCTATCTCCTCTGCATCTTTTACCTCTTCCCCACCATGACGGATCTTCAACTCTGTCCTAATGCTTGAAAGGAAAATAAGCTTTGATGCCCCTTTTTTAAAGGTAGACAGTCATAACTGTGATGCAGTGGGCCCCTCAAATCCCTGGGCCCCAGTCCTGCTGCATCTGCTCCTTAATGATAACCAGCAGTGGCCACTTACACACTTGGCAGCAGTACCAGCTTCACTAATGAATGCCCCTTTAAAAAAAAAGAAAACTTATATTGTCCCCTTCTTTGGGGTATCTCTCTGAAGAAGCTGCCTCTGGCCATTTGTAAACACAAAAATGAGTCCGCATACAGTGCTCCCTATTCTGGGTCTACTCTTTGACAATATCTATGAATCTCGCTCCTTTCCTCTGTCTCTTGGACCATTACTGTGAGGCCCCAGGGATCGAGAGGATTAGGGCGCTGGATCTGAATGCAACCCTTCTGGCCTGCTACCTGCCACCCCATGGACTCAGCTTTCACAATGCCCCTGAATGGTTAATACTGACTTTGAGATGCCTCTGCCTGAAATCGAAGGGTGTGGTGGTAGTGCATAAAGTTAAAAAAGAAACCAGCCTTCTAACCAGCCAATAATTGATTGAGTCACTAAAAGCCAGGGCCACTGGAATTATGAGTTTCTGCAGCAGCAGCGTTTTCCACATAATTATCAGTTTACTGCATTTGCTACATAATCTGCAGATTTTCAACAAAAGAAAACTAGATTCTAGCTCAAACAGAACAAAAGTTACTTAACTCGTGACAAAGTGTTCCAGAGCAGTGGAAGGCCCTTTGCAAAGATTGACTGGTAATCTTGTAGTTGCTTACTGCTGTATTTGGGTGTTAAACTGGTACTAATGGGGTGAAATATTTCCCCTGACAGGGTTACCTTGAGTTAAAATGACAAAATAATGAAGTAATGCTAACCACAAAATGTGGCGCATTATGCCGCATAATTTACCTTTTCTTGCTGCATAATTTAGTCAAACCTGCCGCATAATATTGTCCTCTTCTGCTGAATAATTCCAGTGGCTCTGCTTAAAGCTTCATGGTGGCAAAGATCTATTCTTTTTGAGATGTAATGTAAGGGTGTTATCAGCTGAGATCTGGAATAGTGGAGACACTTACAAAAATGTCTGCATTAGATACAGTTTGATTAATTATTACTAAAAAGTATATTTTGTAAGAACTTGTATTATCTCAATCACTGCATCATTTTGCAGCAGCCTAGCTTAGACTATGTAAATACTGTTTTAAAATAATGACTTACATATTCACAGTGCTTTCTGCCACAGGCTGGGACCTCATAGCACTATAAACAGTGCCATTGGAATTATGCGGCGGAGAAGGCCAGATTATGCAGCATGGTTGACTAAATTCAGCAGCAAGCAAAGGTGAATTATGCTGCATATTTTGTGTTAGCATTGCTGCATTATTTTGCTATTTTTACACTTGTTAACACTGTCCTGGCCTTTATTGCCCCTCATAAGTATCACATTAACACCCACATATAGCAATAAGCAACAGAAAGGTGACCATTCAACCTTTAGAAAGGGCCTTCCATTGTGAGGTAACGTGTTGCTGCATTTTTTTTTATCTGCAAATTATGCAGCAGATGATGGATTATATGGCAAATGCGGTAAATCCATAACTATGCGCTGTGAGTGCAGGGTGAGCGTGAAAGTGAAGGGTGAGAATGAGTGAGTTGTCTGAATGAAGAGTGCATTCCCAGACATTTGAAGTAAATCAGCATGTTATTGACGGGGTGTAGGGTTTCAGATATAAGTTAAACTATTGCTATTATGGTATTAATCTGGGATTGAGGGTGGAGGAAATAAATAATGTGCTGATCGTGCAACAAACTTCCAGTCTTATGATTAGGATTGCCAGCTCATTATTTTGATGTCGCAGACGGTACAAAAATACACAGTCACCTAAAGCCCTATTTTCAGCACTTATCTGTGCGTACTTCGAAAAGCAAATATAAATAGAAAGCACTTTTAAATGTGTTCTAGGGCTGCCTGAATGATTCATGAATGAAAATAAAGGGAACAGACAAAGTCAGATTACAAATGAATACATACTTTTTTATTTAAAACCCTGTTTATTGTCAAAACAAGGTCTTTGCAGGCTCTTTAAACATACATGGTGGGCATTTTTCTATTGGCAACCCTTTTTTATATTCTTTTTCATGAAATGCATTTTCACACTACAGCAGTAAATTTAAAATACAAATGTAAGGAATAGGCAGAGTCGGGGCCCAGGGGGTACTGGAAACAGAAATAAAAACTAAGCCTCGGTAACTAGTTTCTAAAGGTATGCAAATGGTCCTTAAAGACCTGTGAAAAACTCGGGCATGCCGGAGTCTTAATAAGACTCCAGACACTGCCCAGCGGAGCCCCCAGCAACACACTCACTGACCTCCGGCCCCAGGGCACTCTGAGGGCTTCGGAGTTAATGAAGACAGCCTGGAAATGCAGCAAATAAACATCGCCGCACTTCCAGGCGTCTTCATTTACATGTGCTTACAGAGGCCTTTGCGCCCCCCTGGGAACCCATCCACGCCCCCCCAGGGGGGCGCGCCCCACACTTTGAAGACCTCTGCACTAGACCAATTGATTACCAATGAAAAAATCATAATCAAGCCCGCAGACAAAGGCGGAGCAGTTGTGATTCTGGAACGTGACAAATACGAAGCTGAGATTATTTGCCAACTATCGAATGAAGACCACTATCGAAAGACGGATGTGGACTTCACAAAAATGATAAAATCAAAACTGATCACCCTAACATGTACTGGTGAGGAACAAGGCTGGCTATCAAAGAAAGAGTCGGAATACCTTATAAATGACCATCCAAGAATGCCGTTGATGTACGTCCTCCCAAAAATTCATAAGGACGCAGATAATCCCCCAGGAAGACCGATAATCTCGGGAGTAAATTCTATCCTGGAAAGACCGGCCAAGTATATCGACACCTTCTTAAAACCTCTAGTGAGCAATACCATCAGTTACTTAAGAGACACGATTCAAGCAATTACTGTAATAGAAGGACAAATGTTTGAGGAAAATGAGGAATACCTGGTCACACTGGATATTGTTAGTCTTTATACTAACATTCCACAAGAAGCTGGGCTGGAAGCCCTTGAAGTGTTTTTGGACAAACGTGAACGTCCGCACAATGTGCCAACATCATTTTTGCTAGAATTGGTAGAAATATGCCTCAAATTCAACTTTGTCAGTTTTAATGTGAACCAATTTGTACAAATAAAAGGTACCGCGATGGGGTGTCCCTTCGCCCCAGAAATGGCCGTGATGTTTATGGCACTTTATGAAGATAAATGGATATACAGTAATAACCCCTATGATGGACACATAAAAATTTGGCGTTGCTATATCGACGACGTGTTCATGCTGTGGAGAGGTACGGAAGAAAAATTAAAGGACTTTGTATCGTGGCTTAACCAAAGGCATAAAGATATACAGTTTACTGTGAATTACAGCAAAACAGAAATGAACTTCCTGGATCTCCAGATAAAACATGAAGAAGGGTCCCTGTATACCACCCTGTACACAAAGAAAACAGACAGGAATACACTACTGCATTTTTCCAGCTTCCATCAGCGAAACCTATGAGAAAACTTACCATTTAGCCAGTTCTTAAGAATAAGGCGCAACTGCACCAAGAAGGAGGACTATTTTAACAACGCAAAAGTACTCAGGGAAAAACTAGCAGAACGTACCTACCCACGAAAACTCCTTAAACTCACTATGAATGGAGCCTGGTACACGCCGAGGGAGGCACTGTTAACACCCAAGGTTAAATCGGATAACATGCCACTTGTCTGCGTCACGACCTTCTCAGGCTGCACCAATGAAGTGAAAAAAATCATACGAAGAAACTGGGACACGGTGAAGGCACTTGAACCCTTTGTAAACACTCCCATCTTTGCTCTAAAGAAGAACAGAAGCATAAAGGACAGGCTAGTACTTGCAGACACTGTCAAAAAGAAGAACGTGCAAACAATTCGCACATTGATGTCCTTACCTCCTATAAAAGGCCATAGGAGATGTGGAAACTGTATGTCATGTGACAGCACGATTGAGGGCACTACATTTTCCTATGTCAACAAATTTGTGAAGCATGAGGAATTCACTAATTGCAACACGCATAATGTCATCTATTGTGTGATTTGTCCCTGCTCAAAGGCATATGTTGGCAAAACCACTCAACATATAAAGAAGCGATTAACTCAGCATCGTTCACGCATAAGGTGCAAGATTTTAAATGCACCTATGGTGCAACACTGTATTGAAAGAAATCATGGACCCAACGACCTAAAATGGACTATACTAAAGCACATAACTGGCAATAACATTGATAACTTACTTTCAAGATTTGAGGCAAAAACCATAATGTATCTGAATACCATCGAGAATGGGCTTAATGAAATGAGTGAGATCACTCATTGTGGATGAAACTCAGGAAGGGTAAAAGATGCCTCACAAGTTTCTGTGTCTGGTACTCTAAGGGTTCATCTGGCACATTATACCTAGATAACTTATCGACGATTGCACATCCAGTGCAAGGGAATCAAACCCGTGAACAAGCCTGGGACTGAAGTTTGATGAACTATGTAAGACCGAATATAGGAAGGACTCTATGATAACAGGGAGATGAATAATTGGGCCTGAGAGCCTGTCAGTGCACGCAATACAACTGCAATTCCCTAAAAGTTCCAAATGTATACCGTAATCATACCTAATGCAATGCCAAACTCAATTGAGCCCAAAGAAAGCGGAAAGAATGGGAAACTATTTCATGGACAAAAGGCATAAAGCTGTAAAAAGAGAAAAAATCCGGCTTGGTAAACGTTTCAATCACCATGACAACGCGAACAGAGGAAGTCAGGCATGGTCAGAAAAGGACAACTACTTCCTGCTACAGAAACCGAGTGCGCAGAAGCGGAAGCAGTGTATCCAGTCAAATCCAAGGAAGGCGGAATGAGCTGAGCAATTGCCAACCGGAGAGAGCAGAACTTGAAACGAAGAAGAAAACGTAGTGGTTTATAAATCAGGTACTTGGAACACCATGGTGAACGTATATATGAAGCATGCTATCGATGGGACTAAGGGGCAAGACTTTCTCCCGGTTCTCGAGTAACCCACACCGTAATGGGCAGGCTTCAACTACCGCTAAAGCATGAACACATCGGGTAGCTACACTTAGAGGGTGCTACTCGTTAGAGGTCACACTAAGTTCCTTTCTCTCACGCTACTGAGGTGTTGCCAAGTCCCGTTTAATGAGCATGGCGAGATTTAAACGCTTAGCACTAACGCACTCGAATATATGAAAACATCAGGCTGCTCCATTCAATAGGCGGCACTCGGTAATATTTCACTGGGGAACAACACCAGACACGTCGCGAAGTCACTTTGAAAGCACCTCCATTGTTTATTAATTTGTAAAGTGAGGAATTAAATAAAACTGACCACATGAAGGTAGCCTAATGCACTTGAATGCAAACCTTCCCCTTCATTCCCTTTTCCTTCTAGTTTTGGACAAAGCCAGAAAGAATTTCTTGGATAAAAGAAATAGGAGTACCACTACACATCACCGTGCAAGCATAAATAGGTATGTCAAGAGCCGTATCTGAGCCAAAGGTACACAGCTAATATTAAATCTAGCGCCAAACTAGATTTTTAATTAATTTCTCTTCACCATGCAGGTGCATACTGTCCTACATGTCCAAAGACCCGCCCTGATGAAGACCTTCGTCTGAAATAATTTCATTTGTCCTACCATTTGAAGGTCGAAACGCGTTGGCTCTTTATAACACAGATATTCAGAGGAACCGAACAAAAATATGTTTGCTCCATAATCGGTGCATTTGAGCTGAAATTGTGACGCTCTGTATCCGAGTTTGTAAATAACTCTCTGACCTCTCCAGGACCTGTTACAAACTGTAATTTGAGGACAGAATAAGATAAAGTCCCATTTAATATTGTAAAACAGTAGGACTTACTGATGTTGAGAATTACACTTTTCTGTAACAATCATGACCAGTGCCATGGATGTTTCTGCATGTATTAAGGTTTTAAACACTTATCATTTGTTTCTGTCATGTAAATAGTGTTTATGTTGTTTGTAGTAGTGTTTAAAGTTGCTGCTGTGTTTATATAAGAAAACAACAAGAAGGGTATGTCCCAATGTACAATGTGATGAGAACTTTGATTTTGATTTTGGAAAAATGAAAAATGATTCCATAAATAAATGGAGCTCGAGGGTAATTGATAGTACCATCGAGGTATAAGTACAAATGCATTTATGGTGTCAGAGGTATTTTGTTTTTGCTGATATTAATCTAGATTCCAGCCTCTGTACTTGCAGAACTGAATCACTCCCCCCGGATTTTCACTGGCACTAGTAGTAGAGCAGGATCTAGAGAGGCCAAGGAGAGGTCTAGCAGCCGCATTTTGAACCCTCTGCAGTCTCAGGATTTCTGTCTTGTTAGTCCCCAGGTAGAGCGAACTAGCGTAATCCAGTCTAGACAAAATGGAGGCCTGAATGATAACCTGCCTGATGGATGGATCGAAAAAACCCAGCAGCGGTTTGAGCCCCCGCAATATGCCAAAACAGGTCCCTGCCACTTTCTTAGTTTGGACCTGGAAGCTAAGGGCCGAGTCAACCCAGACACCTACATTTTTTACCACCTGTTTAGGGGCGGGTGCACAGCCCAGGGTAGCGGGCCACCAGCGTTCACTCCACAATTCTGAGTCTCTCCCTACCAGCAAGATCTCAGACTTGCTGGCGTTAAGCTGGAGGCAGTTGGCAGTCATCCACTCAGCGATAGCTGCGAGATCGCTCCGAAACTTGCGAGCGTCCTGCACGGAATCGTCAGAGTGCTACTACCAACTGTGTATCATCTGCATATGATACAGCTGTAAGCCCTCTGCACCTGGCCACAGCTGCTAACGGTTGGACATACAAGTTGAAATGCGTTGGGCTCAGAGCTGAGCCCTGTGGCACCCCTTGTTTAATAGTATGGATCATGGAGGCAAAAGTGGGGGCCGTCACCTGGAAGGACCTCTCAGAGAGAAAAGAGACGAACCAGTCCAGGGCAGAGCCGTGCTGCGAGCAAGAATCCTCTCTTCTCGCCGGGCCCTCCTGGTCACAGCAGAATAACGTTCTGCTCTATCTGTACCGTGGCAGCATTCCTTCCATGAAGTAACTAAAGACAAAGTGTGATCACCCGTGGTGGCGCAAGCATAGAAGTGTCAGGTCAACAGAATAAAATAACCGCACTCTCCCTCTCCCAGCAGTATGCACATGTGGCATGCGGCCTGGAGGTTTGCTGTGATGGAGAAGGGCCTTGCCACATGACTGTGTCTCTCCTCCCTGATTGCCACGTTCCTGACTTACACATGTAGGCGACCAGATAACACTGTAAAAATACCAAATGGAACCAGGTGCTACCTTGCTTGCCTCATACATGGGAGAATAAGGTTAGACACAATGATGTGCTCACCCATGGGAAAACCTGGAAGAAGCCCACAAGTGAGAAGAGCCGGCACAACCTCCCCCTGGCACGCCAAATCATGCAGGTGACCGAACCCTAGATTATGGACCCTCGGCATCTCGTACGGGCCTAGCCATGGGGGCGCTGGCCTAGCTCTCGGTCTTAAAGTTTAAAACAACTCTGTTAACTCTAAATATGGCTGTCTGGGACAGGGGGATTCTGTGTCTGCCCGACCCATAGAGAAAACTTTTGGTACGTGAGGCCCCACGCCGCCTCACTGCACAGAAAGGAAACCCGCCGCTCCCTCTGCTCGTTGTAGGTCGGTACAAGGACCCCATCTGAGAGGGTGTTGCAAGGATGGGAGCACTAATTGGGTCATAGCACACAATTTAAAAGGCAACCCACTGGAGTAAGTGTGTAGTACAGATGACCATGTCGCCTCTGGTGGGGGCTTGAACCCTCGCCTTCGAGAGGCCCCTGACGCCAATGCCGAAGCCCGGCCTTTGGGCTTTAGCTCCCGCCCCAGTATGCTTTAAGGAGTTGTGGGAGAAAACCAAATAACTTGTAAACGTAAACCTCAGGATCTGCAGTTTGCTTGTGGAAACTAATCGACCTCAGGAGGAGGAAGGGCTGGTTGGACCTACTAAGCTGAGAGACAGCTATTGTTTCCTGAGCTTTTGGCCCCCAACAATGTATGTCTCTCTATCCCTGCAATGCCCCACATTTCTTCACGAATTCCACACGCATAGCCCAATGCTGTGATGTTTTGCTCACAATCCTAACAGGCTGCTCACTGCCAACAATGTGTGTAGTTTGGTCACAATAATGGGGGGATCAATGTCCCCAGATTATCATTTCAATGCAGCCCACACTCTTGTGGTTCCTCTTAGACGCTGCTGCTTCATATGATAACCTACACTCAATGACTGCACAGAATAGAAGGCAACTTGCTGCCGAACCCCGCTTGTATCCTGTCACCTCCTTGGTGCTTCACCTTGGCCTTCAGTGACAGAGACCCTCCAGGGAACTTCCAAAGACAAATGACAGAGACCCTCCAGGGAACTTCCCAAGACATCTGCAGGCCTGCCTGCCTCTGGGCTTCAAGCTCACTCGCTGCACCCTGGCAGAGACGTTTTAAGGCATGGGCAAAGTGGGCTCTGGCCCAGGCCCCCAGCCTTTAGAGGGGGCCCCCTGATGGAGACGGCTCTGTTCTGCATAAAGTCTTGCCCTAATTCTGACCTTGCAAAATTCTTAGACAGATTGTTTTAAATTTCATTTTCCATTAAGTTATTTTTAATGAGGGTGATGTGTGAAAATCTATTACAGACATTTTGCAGAGAAATGTTTTGTTCATGTTTCATACAACATCCATAAAAAGGTTTCTTTTAGATCAAAACAGAACCTCCTATATGAGAAGTGGGAGAGTGTCACAGAGATTATTTTCAGAAATATTAGTGAGCTGCTGCTGTGTTACAGTATTGAAAACACGTCACCATCCCCGAATATTAGATGTAAACACATTTAGAATTTGGACGAGTGTGTCTGTACACTGTCAGTAACCTTCCCAAAGTGGGCATGAAAGAGCTGAAACTGTATCATAAATTCAAAGCTGTTCCAAACAGGGGCCCCCAAAATAAATTTGGCCCAGGGCCCCCAAAATCCTTAAGATGTCCCTGCTGAGGCACCCGTCCGTACTAGCCTCTAAACACTCCTTAGCCCTGAGGAGTCTCCACCCCAGCTCATATGCTCAAAATGCCCAACCCATAGACAGACCAGCCAATGTATGGGTCCCAGTTGTGAAAAACAAAGCAAGCACCCTAGTGTGAGAAGCTATAACACAACATAGCTGGCTGTGATTTGCGAGATAATTCACTGTGAGACAGCTATCAGGCTTGGGCTCTTTACATCCCTCACAGTGTGCTCCATTTCACCCAGTAATGCTCTTCTGGGAAGCCACTGCATCCCTATCTACCCAACAGGGTGTTGCCATGCACTGCTGCACACAACAAGCTTGTGCTGAAAGGAGGCACCCCACACCCCCTCGTTTCTACACATGCCTGACTGAAGCTGCTGGGCCCTTCCCTCCCTGCACATCTCCCCAGACAGCACAACAAAAATGCCTGACAAAGAGTTGGCCCGACCCTTGACCCCTGTGGCTTTGCGAGCGTTAAAGAACCCAAGTCATACAAACCTGAGGAAAGGAACACCTCCAAATATAAATGGGGCTCTGAACTGTTCCACAACGAGGAACACAATACCTCCCCCTCCAATTTGAAGCAACAAGCTTCCAGTGGCACCGTACAAAAGACAGGCATATGGATCATTGGCTTTGGAAACAGTGTAAATGCTTACAATGTGTGTAACACCCAATTTGCCACCTGGGCAGTTATGTATATATTTTCTGCATTTGCAGAGTTTGTATTTACCAAGGACACACCGTATTTTGGCTATTTATATATCTAGAAACTGCACCAAGGCATTACTACCGTAAATATGTTTAAGCGACGCCCACCGTACTCAATTACAATCTGTCAATCCAAATACATAATTTCATTCCAATAAATCTTGAGCAGCTAACCAAGCCTCTAAGCACAGGAATCAGTGTAAAGTTGTACTTTTCCATCATTACGCTTGTGGCCGCCGGCAAAGAAAAACCAAACCGGAGCATTAGCTCTCAGTTTCCTAAAGTAACAAAAGGCTATCGCAGCATGTGTCCACAGGTTAAAACTTCTCAGCTTCTAACCCTCATTACTCACATCCCGGTATTCGATAATCAGGCAGTCCAGTCAGGACCCCTTTCGCTTCTACTGAACACAAAACGATCGAAAGGAGCCGTTGCCTTCTGAATACAGCATGAAGGGACAATGGAAGGCGTTCCTCTGTGCCTTAAAATTGGAAGATGCTTCGACAGAGGGGTCTGTTGTTTGCCTATTAACCGCAGACCATCCAAATTACCTGATGCGTAACAGGACCACCGAAGCTGGGGCATTTAACATGCATCATGCCTCACAAAAGCCTGCTCGAAAACAAGGTATTTACTAAAGTTAAAACGTGCAACAACCCAGTTAACTAAAAGGATGGGACACATACACAGCATCTTTAAGGTTGTGGGCGACAACCCCCTACTACGGGGATGTTACTTGTACCATTTACTGCGCTACCTGCCTCAGCATGAAACTTCTTGTGTTTTTTTTAGGTCTCGCTGAGCCAGCGCATGCGCTGCTCTGCGAGAAATTTAGTGAGTGGCTTTTCAGAGTGCTACCCACAGGCTTTTGCTGGCCTCCAGCTTGCGTTCACGATCGCGTGCGTTCACGATCGCGTGCACGTGCACAGCTGCCATCTGGGTTGCTGTAATCAGGCTCCTCTGCTCGCACTCCCCCTCCCTTCTCCCCCTCCCTTTTCGTCAGCTTCATTTCACAGCTGCCATCTGGCTTTCTGTAGTGGCTCATTAAGCCTTACAGCGTGTGAATCATGCTCCTCCACCCCCTTGCTCTCTGCTCTCGCTCTCACTACCCCCTCCCTTCTCCCCCTCCCTCCTCGTCAGCTTCATTTGCCTCTTTATCGCTTTTATTAAACATTCAGAATCCTTTGTTGGGTTTTTGTACCGACAGCCTTTCCGAACCCGAACAGAATTTGCCGTAAGTGTAAATAACACCATCTCCTAGTCAATAACACACGAATACCATCTACCCGGATTTTCTTCCTGTTTGGAGCTACTTGAAAAACAGAGAGCCAATCAGAAAGTGAGTTCATGTTGACTGTCCGGCTACTGGGCGGTTCAGCCAAACCTACTCTTGTGTCACTGGAAGCTGTACCATCATGCGTAGCCTGTGATTGGTTGTACGCTTTTGTCATTCAAGAGTATGGACCGCCCAGGTTAGGACGGCACAACATGCCTGTTTCTTGATCCTGTAACTTGTAAGCTGGTTGTGTGCATCAAGGGAGCGCCTGCTCAAATTCAACGTCCCTATCCAACAGGCTGGGAAAGCTTCACATTTGTCACAGAGTCGAGATGCGTTCGCGAACTTAAATTTGCTCAGCGAAATGTACCCCTTTGCCAACACAAACGGGCAAAAAGCATCTGATATCAGAGCGAACAGGCAGAAGCAATGGATCCTAGAGATGCAGCTTCTTCCGTAACGACCCGGTGTACTTCTACTGAACACCTTTTCAGTGTTTATTTCACGTGGGTTATCTACAGTGCATTTTTTCATCCCAAATTTACATTATATACTGCAGCGAGTGCTTTGCGTTTGATGATATTCTTTTGTGCATTGCAGAGGAAGGACCGTAAGATTTTCAAAGCTTTTAAATGTCACAGGGCCGTCGGTCTTCCAGGCGCGTGCGCGCGGTGTGGCGAGCTTTGAAGAGCCCCCGCTTCTATAAGCTCCTCGCTCAGCCCCTCCCCACCACAGAGCGCGTCTCGCGGCCGCGCGTCTTTTTCTCTTTCCCTTTCGTGTGTCTCTTCAAAGCTCGTTTCCCCACGTGTATTCTCTCCTTCTTTCCCCGCCCCTATTTCTCTCAGCCCTCCCCATGTGTCTCTCCAGTGTCCCCTTATCGATCACTTTGCCTTCTCTCCCACGCGTGGCCTGTCCGTGTCCTTCTAAATGTCTGCATCCCCAGCTTCCTAGGGTTTCTTCCTCTCGCCTCACCTCCATCCGTATATTTGTGTCTTCCGTGCCCACCTCCAGCCTCTCCAGTTTTACTGTTTCCCCATAGTTTTCATTCTGTTTTCTCAAGTCTTCTGCGTATCCATCTTCTTCCCCTCCCATGCCTGTCTCTCCAGTTTCATTCTGCCCCCAGATCCAGTCTCCCATATCCACGTGTCTCCTGCTCCTCCGCATGCCTCGTCTATCCAGTATTCTCTTCTCACCCAATCCATCCTGTCTGTTTCTCCCTCCTCGCCATCCCATGTGTACATCTCTCATTTCCTCTCGCTCTTCAACGTCACCCCGTCTTGTCTCTTCATCCACCTGTTCATCTTCCTAGTCCTTCTTCTCTGTTCATGCTCACCCTTCTCTCGCTCCCTTTCACTGTCCCTTTTTCCTATCTCACCCCATATCTCTCTTTCCTCTCACCTACTCAGCCCCGTTTTAGCTTTCCGCTGTTATCTATGCCAGGCTCCCCAAGCCGCTGTTTGTTCCCCTCATCACTACTTGTTCACCCATCACTTCACCCGTCACTGTATTTAAACACCACACCCTCCACTATCTTATTGTCTCTCTCCTTCTCTCTTTCTTCCCTCTCTAATTCTCGCTGTACTTAATTAACTCTCCTATTTTACTATTTTTGAGCCTTTCTTTCTCTCTCACCCCTTTATCTGATTCGCTTTCAAACCCCTTAAATCACTCTTTCCCCTTCTTTCTCTCTCTGTATCCCGATCTACCCTTTAAAATCTGTACACCCTTTCTCACTTTTTTTCCACCCTCTCTGAATTTTTCTATATCCTTTCTCGCTTCAACCTTTATTCTCTGGACACCCTTTCTCTCTCTTTCTCTCTTTCCACCCTCTCTATTTTTTTCTCTCTCCTCTCTCGCAACACGCTTTATTCTATGTACACATTTTCTATCTCTCTCTCCACCCTCTCTAATTCTCTCTCTCTCCTCATTTGCTCCACCCTTTAATCTCTGTACACCCTTTCTCTCTTTTTCTCTCTGTCCACCCTCTCTCATTCTTTTTCTATCCTCTCTTGCTTCACCCTTTATTCTCTGTATACCCTTTCTTTCTCTCTCTCCACCCTCTCTAATTCTCTCTCTCCTCTGTTGCTCCACCCTTTATTCTCTGTACACACTTTCTCTCTTTTTCTTTCTCTCCACCCTTTCTAATTGGGCATTATATCTTCACTCTCTCTCTCACTCGACAATACCACAGCATTACTCAGCATCACAATAGCATCACTCAGCGCAACCACAGCATCAATCAGAGACAGCACAGCATCAGTCAGCACCACCACTGTATCACTCATCACCACTACAGCATCACTCAGCACACCACAGCATCAATCAGCACCACCACAGCATCAGTCAGCACCACTACAGCATCATTCAGCACCAGCACAGCATCAGTCAGCACCACCACAACATCACTCAGCACCACTACAGCATCACTCAGAGCACCACAGCATCAATCGGCACCACCACCGCATCAGTCAGTAGCACCATAGCATCATTCATACCACCACAGCATCACTCAGCATCACCACAGCGTCACTCTGCACCACTACAGCATCACTCACAACACCACAGCATCAATCAGCACCACCACAGCATCAGTCAGCACCAACACAGCATCATTCATATCACCACTGCATCACTCAACACTACTAGAGCATCACTCCAGCAGAAGGTGGAGATGGCTCTGACATCGAGGAAGACAGAGAAGTTGTACTCAAAGTGACGTGCATGAACAAACAGAAGTGGGAAGAATGTCTGTTAGCCAATAATGAGATGGTTTCGCTTAAAGAGTACATAGTACAAGGCTGGCCAGAAAATAAGGGTAGAGTTACGGGATCATTGCCCAAGTACTGGGAGGTCAGACTCGATTTAAGTGCACATGACAGTACAGTTTACAGAGGGGAGAAAATTATTCCCTCAGAGAAACTTAGAATAACAAGCATTGGCATAGCCAATAGGTCTCGCTTTTGGGACCTTATAAGTGTTTAGCCATGCAACAGTTGATGTTGTTGCACCAAGGATATTGTGCTGCATAACTAAATACTTATAAGGTCCCAAAAGCGAGACTTATTAGCTATGCCAATGCTTGTTTATTTTTTATTCTAAGGACAACCCACAGTTAGCCTCTATGGAGCCCAAGCCCGGCAGGAGGGACATTGGAATCCTTCCTATGTACACAGGCAACTTGCTGGGCGTGTATAACCACATCAGCAGTGCACAAATTGCCACTGGAATCACAGGATGTTGAGCCTCCCTTGAAGTGTGTCGGAGCCCGCACGTGGCATCGGGCAAGGTACACCCGACTACCCAGCAACTGGAAAGTGTGGCAAACCAGCGTTCTGCCCGTGACTTGGCAATTGGGTGTTTTATGGCAACGTTCGGGGGTATGGTGACAGACCCATGCTGCTCCTATTTACCCCTACCCCTGCCCTTTCTAAGCGTAGGTGGCACGATAAGGTGCACAAATTGCCACCGGAATCACAGGATGTTGAGCCTCCCTTGAAGTGTGTCGGAGCCCCCACGTGGCATCGGGCAAGGTACGCCCGACTACCCAGCAACTGGAAAGTGTGCCAAACCAGCTTTCTGCCCGTGACTTGGCAATTGGGTGTTTTATGGCGACGTTCGGGGGTATGGTGACAGACCCATGCTGCTCCTATTTACCCCTACCCCTGCCCTTTCTAAGCGTAGGTGGCACGATAAGGTCATATGGCGCCGCCACCATTGTGTACGTGGCGAGGCACAGGGGACCACGCGACCTTCAGAGGGTGTTGCGGACGCCACGAACGGGACCCGGCTCGTCAGCCTCAAAGGCAGCAACTCAAGGCCCCACATGCTAATTGTCCCCCTGCTGCCGAACCGCACTCTCGCCCCCGCCCGAAAGCCAGCGAGCAAAACCAAAGCTGCAACAACCATTAACCACATGCCACTGTTTATGACCTGCGCCTCTCTGACCCCCCTACACGCCGGACTCGCCGTGGCCCTAAAACGGCCAGGGCAGGACCAACATACTTAATGCCGTGGTAAACAAATGAGCCACTCAAACCGCCTGAATGGTTCCCAGACACACCATAACATCAGGGTCAAAACCGGGGGTCTCTCGCGCCACGCCACCAACGGCTAATACATGGTACAGCCTAAAGCTACAACAGCTGGAGATACACCGAGCAAGAGGCAGGGACGACACACTCAACCCTGACTCACCTTCATAACCCTGACGGACAAAGATGGCACGACGACGACCCCCGGCGTGACTGGACATCGTGACCAGCGGTGGGACAAAGAGGATGGCCAGTGGGTGGGGGCAGGTATAAATACCTGTCCCCAGCCCACTGCGCACCGTAAATGATGTCGAAGAGGCGCCAGACCCGAGGGGGAGGACTCCCAGAGGAGGGGGTCCCAGAGACAAGGCGCGGGGAGGTGCCTGAAGCGGCATTAGGGGGCCGCCCTCTTAAGGGGCCCACTGCGTGCGCCGCGGGCAGCCGCATTTCCAGTGGGAGGCTCCTATCAGAGGCTTTGGTGAGAGAGGATGGTGGTTAGGCAGATCATGGGGGGAACACCTGGTTACAGTAAGAGACCCCGAACCCTGTCTTCAGCGAGGGGCACCTGTCATACATCTCCTGGGGCCACCAGCTCGCAGCAAGAGACCTCTACGCCCTTCTGCGATGAGCAGCTCTTTTGTAAAAGTTGACAAGCCACCGAAGTGAATATGATAAGTTTTATTCAAGAAGCAACCCGAGAGTGGTGCCCCTACACCAGCCAAGAATCTTCACACTCGAGGCAAACCTAGTATAAAGAACATTGATCCAATCACATTCTTAAGCTTGGCAAACCTCGCCAACCTTAAAAGTATAACACATCCCCTTTGCTTGGCAAAATTACAAACTAATAATAAAAGATAAAAAAAAAACATAAATACAATTGTAACATAAGTAAACATTCAACATACATGCTTAGGCTTCCAAGAAGAAGGTTTATATTACAAAATCTCATAAATACTCTGGAATTCTGCATCATCTCTGTTCTCTTACCCACCCACTTCCCTCTCATACAGGCTCAAGGCCTAATATCCTGCTCAAAATTCCATCTCCTCCAGAACTCCTACAGCCACACTCCTAATATGGTGGGTGTCCTGTGTTGGAAATATCTTCTGCCTCATTTGACATTTCTAGGACCGCAGTCATCAGTCATCATAAAACTACTACACCCTCCTTCTTCACGCTCACTCCCTGGACCTGCTGTCCCATACAATGCGCCTCTTATCCAATCCCACCTTTCACCATTTTCCAGAACAACAAACAAATCATGCACCTCCTTGACTTTGAACAGTACACAAAACTTGTCAAGTCTTTCGCTACACAGCCAGATTTCACCTTGATCCAATCACCAGAATTCAAATTACCTTCAATTTTCCTCCTCCTGGAATTAGGGGCATAGTTTGGACAGTATTAGGGGGGTGTCTGAGGATTCCAAACAAGCAATGTGGTGTACCCACCTAAAAATGTAGAGGATGAACGGGTCAGATGGGAGGGAAGGGCTACAAGCTTTATACTTCATATCGACTAAACAGTCTGAACCCCATGCACACTAAGGGCCTGATTTAGAACTTGGCGGATCTGGTCCCGCCATCGATTTTCCGATGGTATTCCCTCCCGCTGGCTTGGCGGTCCACATGCTGTATTTAGATGTTGGCAGCTCTGAGGAGGAAAGACTGTCGGAGTCCTGCTGTCTCCACCAGAATCTTCCTCCCACGTCGACGGCATCATAGCCAGAAGCAGCTGTTGGAGGGAGTCCCGCCAAGAATACCGCAGAGCTGATTATGATGTGTCTTTCCATTGAGGCAACTGTGGTGTGGACCCCGCCAAACTCGGGTTGGCGGAAAAGAAAAAAAAGAGGTGAAAACTCACCTTTTTTCGGGTTTCCACTTCCGTTTTCGTCTTGAACCCCATTGTCCAGGTCCTTCCTGTGCTGCTGCTGCTGCTACTTGACCTCAATGCACAGCAACCCTGTTGTCGCCGGAATCTAAGGTAGGCTTCTGTGTCACTTGTCTCACTATGAATCATGTGTTAACATTAGCTTTCGACTTGTGTATTTTTAAATTGCACTTACATGCATTTTTTTAATGTGTGATGCATAAGTGTTCATCTTTCGACTTTTCGTAAAATGTACACACCTGTAGTGACACATAAATACAAATATTTGGTGGTGGTTGTGGGTGTTGGGCTTGTGGTGACTGTGAGTGTACATACAATAGTGTGTGTATGTTGTTGGTGTGCAATGCTATATGTGAAATGAATGGTATTATACATCACCTACAGATACATATTGACAGATTCACAGCATATATGTGTAGTGAGATAATGATAAGTAGTACTTACCTGTCTCCACACCACCATGGCCTCACTCCATCAGGATCCCGCCGCCAGGACACCACCAGCACTATGGGAACATCTAAATCTACTGAGCGTAACCACGCCGCCCTGATGGTGATAGAGTACTGTTAGCCAGCAGTGAAGACCGCTACCGCAATGGTCAACTCTCTATAGAGTGCACAGAAATGAAGTACACTGTGCAGAGAGTCCAGTGAGACCCAGATTGGTATACAGAGGCAAAAGTAGATGATACTAACACCTGGGGCCTCATTATGATGTCGGGCGGAAACTTTCTGCCCAACTCCGTCTCGGAATTGGAACCGACCGACTTGCGGTCAGCGGTTCCGCCCGACCGATTACGATGTGACCGAACACTGTTCGGTCGGAGTCCCATTGACTTCTATGGGAGCCTGTGTTCCGCCCGACAACACAGGCTCCTTTGGGGAAATGGGATGTGTGCGGAAAACCCTGCACCCTGTCGCAGGCACCCCATTGTGCCTGCCACGCAGTGCAGGGTTTTACAGGGGGGTCTCTTAGGTACCCCCTCGGCCCCAATCTGGAGGCCTCAGGATGAAGGGGGGCCTATCAAGGGCCCGCAAAATCAGTTTCTGACAGCTTTTTCATGTTGGACAGGCCGACTCGGAAAGGCTGTTGGAAACCGACCTTGTAATCGCTCAGTCGGAAACGCTGTCTGTAGAGCTGTACGATGCGGTTCTGACTGACACAAATTCTCTGAGAGCCGGTCGGAACCGATTTGGAAAGACCTTGTGGTTTACAATCTGACTGCGAACATCGTATTCGGTCGGGCGGATTGTAAACCGACCGAGTCGGTCTGAAGGGTTCCGACATGGCCTAGGGGAATCCAACTGTTGGGAGGAGGCTTTCCGTCTGACATCGTAATGAGGCCCTTAATTTGTGGTAGTGTGGGCAAGCAGTTAGGTTTATCTGAGGGTAGTGCTAAGTATTTGTTGTACTCACAGAGGCAATAAATGATACACACACTCAAGAATAAATCCGAGACCAATTGATAAAAATAACACCGATTTTTATGTAATTTTTCAGACCAAGAAATTTGTTCTACAGCAAGTACTTTTCGACAAGCATATAATTCAAATGTTTCTATAGACCTATGCCAAAGTTATAGTTCTATGCAATTAAGCGGCCGAATAGGATGTCGGTCAGTAAGCCTCCGACCGCTCATCGGAGGCTTACCGACCGACATCCTTGGTTTAAACTCCGACCGCCTTCTTGCAAAGAAGGCGGTCGGAGTTTAAACCGGCCGGTCAATCCAACTGGCTTCCGACGGGCTCAAGGAGCCCGTCAGCCAGTTGGAAAGTGATCATAAACCCTAACGGACGGCGTTTCCGCCATTGGGATTATGATGTCGGTTTCCGACAGGTTTTCCATGTCGGGCTTTCCGATATGGAAAGCCTGTCGGAAAGCAACTTTGGTAGCCCCTAGCAGGGCCCCCTTCTCTCTGCAGCCTACGGTTGTGAGCCGGGGGGCACCTATGGTGCCCCCCTGGAAATCCCAGCACGGTGCAGGGATTTACAGTAACTCCCATTTCTCTATGGGAGCTTGTGCTGCGGGCGGTTTCCGATCGCCGCACAAGATCCCATAGAGAAATGGGAGTTTGCGACCACACCATGTGCGGTCGCATCGTAATTGCGGTTTCAGACCGCCGAACTGAGGTCAGTCGGTTTCGAAACCACAGAAATGTCGGTAGGAGGCAAATCAGACTGACATCCTAATCTGCCCCCAATTTGTGTACTACATTAACAGGTCTATTATAAATACGCATTTTTACCTGGAGACGGTTATTCTTTTGACATTACCAACAAAGGTTTATTGTCCGTCATTGTGGATACTCTGTTTACCTAGATTTCTACACTTTCTCAGAATATTTCGCATTGATGTATATTGCAAAGTATGCAAGTCTAACAAGCACAAGTACATGTTGATAAGAGAATTATTTTTCTTGCCCGTGTCTTCCTTTTCTGCAGTGCAATAATGCTTCCACTGCAATTTTAACCTAGATAATAAGAATAATAAAGATTCAGTTCCAAAGGTGTACCATTGAGGCAACAAATAATAAGTCTGCTTCTTATTTGGTCTCTGTCAATTAATCCTGCTAGAGCTTTATTTGTGATGTAGTTTCCAACATCTAAATACTGCAGACGGACTGCCATCAGCTTGACGGAGTATTTGGGACTGCGGCAATGACAGGATGACGGTAGTCCTGCTATGATCTAAATCAGGCCCTTAATCACCAAACTCACAGAAGTAAATTTAGGGAACAGATCAAACTACATGAATGGCCATACAGGGTGGTGATGAAATACCATTAGCAATAGCGCAATACATGGTCAAACACACCTCTAAACACAGCAATACATACATGTAAAGTACATATGCTGGCTAGTGCTATTTGGAGACAAAGGATGTGCATCACTTCAAATAGTGAGAACGACGCCAGGGCAATAGAACACCCTTCATTTAGCACATATTCCAATGCACCCTCCATTCCTTCCCCATTTATCTTTTTTCCTTCAAGATAAGGGTAGCTTACATGCGCCACTTCACTGACACCCTACTCACATTAATTCCTGCTAAAAGCTGGCATCTTGCCCTAACTGAAGACCCCGCATGACTGTTGTGTATGAAGCACTGCAGATTATAAATCCAACTCAAACCAGTCTGCTTCCGGAAAGGCCCAGCTTAGAAAACTGAACCAGCGCATAGCTAATGCTCTCCGCCGCCCTGACATAGCTCTCATATGGCTCCCCTGTCATATGTGATAAATGCCTCTAGTCATTACTCTTTACCGCCGCAAAAGTTATCTCTGATACTTGGAGTTTACTTTTAACAATTTCCCTTTTCCTATGGACTTAAATTTTTCAACATCAATAGTACTGTTAGCTAAAAAAAGCTAGGATCGGCTTAAAGCGTCATGCATAACGCAGGATTACTAACATCTATTCTTGTTGTGGTTAATGACCATTTTCTGGAACTCTACTTATGAAGTGGACTGTGATAACCAGTGTTGAAACATGGGAACCCTCTACTGGTTAATTAAAATCGAAAATGTAAGCCATAGAATAGCTTTAAATAATTAATTATCCTTGTACATATTGAAATAAAATGGCATTGAGACAAAATATTGAGTTGGAAATATCGACTTGCAAAAATATCGATTCAAAAATATTGTGACATGGAAATATCAACAAGAATATCGTTGTCAAGAATATCGATTTTATGGTAAGTAATATCGATTTTTAATATGTCGAAGTCATTAATATCGATTACAAAAATATAGTTTTGTTTATATTGTTTTTTAATTATTGTTATGTATTTTGGTATTTATTTTAAATGTATATGATGTCATTTTTGTGTATAATTATTGTTTATGTTTTTTAATGTATTTGTAAAATGTTTAGATACTAAATTTAATTTAAGTAATTTTTGTTATTTTTAGTACCGTAGCGGGTTGTGGGTGTTTAGGGGCACAGGGTGGGAAGTAATTTAATTTTAATAAATTAATGAATCATTTTTAATAAATATTATTTTTTAATATGTTAATAGTGTAATTAATTTTTAATTATTTAATCATTAATTGTTAATTAATATTAATTTTTTTATTGATAATTAATTATGTTAATAGTGTTATTTTTTCTTTTAAATATACATGTTAGGTGTGGCTTCTGGAGTTTATAGGGGTATAGGGTGGGAAGTAATTTTAATTAATAATTAATTGTTAATTAATATTAATTATTTAATTGATAATTAATTATGTTAATTGTGTAAATATTTTTTTATTTTAGGTGTGGAGTGTGGGGTTTATGAGGTAAAGGGTGGGAAGTAAATTGATTCTAAATAATTAATATTAATATTTTTATTTAATGATGATTATTT
Source organism: Calotriton arnoldi (assembly GCA_963921515.1). Classification (NCBI taxonomy): domain Eukaryota; kingdom Metazoa; phylum Chordata; class Amphibia; order Caudata; family Salamandridae; genus Calotriton; species Calotriton arnoldi. The sequence continues at coordinate 2,108,596 of CAWUFW010000911.1, read as the reverse complement.
AATTTATAATTAATTATGTTAATTGTATAATTACATTTTGTTAACTAAAATGTTAGGTGTGGGTTTGGGTTTTGTTGGGGTATATGGTAGGAAGTAAATTACATTTTAATGAGGTTACAATACTTTTTTAATTGATAAATATTAAAATGAAAATGTATTATGTTAATTGTGTAATGAATTTTTATTACATTTTAGGAGTGTATTGTATATTTTGTGGGGGTATTTTGTGGAAAGTAAATTAAATTTAATTAAAAAATTATGAATTTATATTTATTGATAATTCGTTTCTTAAATATTTATGTTAATAGTGTAAATAATTAGCTTTTTAAAGTTAAGTTTTAGGTGTTGCTTGTAAGATTTGTAGGGGTATATGGTGGGCGGTAACTAAAATTAAACATATTTAATACATTATTTTTTGTTAATAAATAATATTTAAATAAAGATATTTTTATTTGAAAATTATTTTTGGATTTAAATTTTAATAACGTTTGTCATTATTCATGATATGTTTTTAACATTATAATATGTATTTATTTTAAAGAATTTTTTATATGAAATATATTTTTGTTTTTTAAAATATTTATATTCACATTTTTTATTTTGTTTTTGAAATTATTTTATTATTTTGCAGAGAATTTGTTTGTTTTTAATGTAGTACTGACTGCAGTGGGAATATTAAATGTTTTCCTTCTGCAATGCAACACTTTCCCTACTGTTGCTCTGACTGGAGTGTGAATATTACATTTGACCTCTCCACAATCCAACACTCTCCCTACTTTTGCACTCATTGGAGTGGAAATATTAAATGTTATCCCTCCTCAATCCAACACTTTCCATAATGTTACACTCAGTGAAGTGGGAATTGTAAATTCTACCCCTTCGCAATCCAACACTTTCCCTACTGTTGCACCTATTGGAGTGGTAATAATACATTTTACACCTCCGCAATCCAACACTTCCCCTACTGTTGCACTGACTGGAGTGTGAATATAAAATGTTAGCCCTCCGCAATCCAACACTTTCCCTACTCTTTCTCTTATTGGAGTGATAATAGTAAATTGTATCCCTCCGCAATCCAATACTTTCCCTACTGTTACACTCAGTGGAGTGGGAAAAGTAAATTTAACCCTTCCGCAATCCAACACTTCCCCTAGTGTTGCACTGACTGGAGTGCGAATATTAAATTTTACCCCTCTGCAATCCAACACTTTCCCTACTGTTACACTCAGTGGAGTGGGAATAGTATATTTAACCCCTCCTCAATCCAACACTTTCCCTACTGTTGCACTGACTGGAGTGGGAATATTACATTTTACCCTTCCGCAATCCAACACTTTCACTACTTTTGCACTCAGAGTGGGAATAGTCAATTTTATCCCTCCCAAATCCAATACTTTCCCTACTGTTACACTCAGTGGAGTGGGAATAGTAAAGTCTACCCCTCCGCAAACCAACACTTTCCCTACTGTTGCACTTATCGGAGTGGGAATACTAAATGTTCTCTCTGTAATCAAAAAAAATTCTAGTGTTGTATTTATTGTAGTCGGAATAGTACATTTTAGTACTCCGCAAGAAATATTTTATCTAATTTTTTATTTATTAAGGTGAGAGTAGTAAATTTTAACTTTGTGTGATGTAACAATTTTATTACTGTTGTGTTGTGAGAGGTGAAAGTAGTAAATTATATACATTAGTATAAGAATTTGTCTTTTGTTGTATATTCGTAGTGGTCATTTCATATGCATAAATTCAAATATTGAATAATTTATTTTATATTGTTTTAATTTATATCATTGTTTTTTTATTTAAAAGAATAATATTTTATAATTATTAATGTTTTTTATTTGTAAAATTGTTTTATTAAATTGTAAAAAATGTATGTTGAGTACTTTTTAATTTTAATTAAAGTGGTTTACTTTTTAAATATTTTATGTTATTGGTATATATATATATATATATATATATATATTCACTGAAAAAACCATAGGTTTCAGGCACGTTATAGTTAGAAATTAGCATTTAAAAAACCTTAGAAATTCACTGAAAAAACCATAGGTTTTAGGGACAGTTATAGTTAGTTGGACATTTCACTCATACAAAACCCATGAAATTCCCCGTTATAGTTAGTTCAGCTAACTATAACTCGCGCCCCGCAATGCACTGCTGATGACGTCACATATTACATCACTCATGACATGGTCAGTGACATCACTGATGACATCACTGATGACATCTCAAATGACTTCACTGATGACATCATCCAGTGAGTGTGTGTTTCTGTAAAGTTTAAATATGTTTAATATATATAGGGAAAGGCGTATTGAAGAATGAGTGGGTGTATAATTGTCTGAATGGATGATTTAGTAGGTGCGTGACTGACTCTATAAGTGAGTGATTAAACGTATCTTACTGAATGCATGGGTTAGTGACTAAACTGTGTGAATGTCTGTATCCGTCTGTCTGTTGGTGTGTTAGCGGCTGAATGGGTTTCTGAATAGCTACATGAGTGTCTACATGGGTTATTGATTGGTTGTCTGAGTATCTGTATGGGTGCCTGAGAGTTTGTGTGGGTGGGGTGTGTGTGACTCTGTGCATAGATGTGTGAGTGGGTGATTCACTGGGTGCATGGTTTCAAGAGTGCATCTGTGATGGACTGTATGGGTGGGTGGGTGAGTGTGTGTATGGGTGTGTTAGTGAGTGAATGTATATCTCAGTGGTACATGTGTGAGTAACTACATATGTGAAAGGCAGTATATATGTGTGTTGGAGTATATAAATGGCTATAAGTGAGAGTGTGTGATTGTGAGAGTGGCTGTATGGATGAGTGTGTGCTTGTATCAGTGATTGTATAAGAGCGTAAGAATGTGCTAGTATTTGCATGAGTAAGTGAGCTGGTGTGTGTATGACTGTATAGGTGAGTAAATGGCAGTGTGATTAATTATTTGCATGACTGACTAGGTGTGTGAGTACCTCTATGGATCAGAGGACGGTGTGTGAGTGTCTATGTAGGTGTATGAGTGCATATGATAGTCCTGTACTGAGTGACTATAAGTATGAGTTACTGTACGGGTGAGTGAGTGGATGTGTGTGTAGACCTAAGAATCAGTGAGTGGGTATGTAGTTATTGGTGTTGGAGTGTCTATGGTTTTGACAATGGCAGTCTGTAATTTAGAGTGGGTGTATCAAAAGTTATATTAGGGTGTGAGAAGATGCATGAAATTATCACATGGATGACGTCATCAGTGATGTCATTTGAGATGTCATCAGTGATGTCATCAGTGATGTCACTGACCATGTCATGAGTGATGTAGTATGTGACGTCATCAGCAGTGCATTGCGAGGCGCGAGTTATAGTTAGCTGAACTAACTATAACGGGGAATTTCACGGGTTTTGTACGAGTGAAATGTCCAACTAACTATAACTGTCCCTAAAACCTATGGTTTTTTCAGTGAATTTCTAAGGTTTTTTAAATGCTAATTTCTAATTATAACGTGCCTGAAACCTATGGTTTTTTCAGTGAATTTCAAAGGTTTTTTAAATGCTAATTTCTAACTATAACGTGTCTGAAACCTATGGTTTTTTCAGTGAATTTCAAAGGTTTTTTAAATGCTAGTTTCTAACTATGCCTACAGAGGTAGGACATGTGAAGAAAGAAGAAAAAACGCACAGAAAGAAGCAAAAGAAATGCAGAAAGAAGCAACAGAAGTCCACAAAGACGAAGAAAAGTGCAGGAAGAAGCAAAAGATGTGCAGAAAGAACCAACAGAGGAGCAGAAAGAGGCCTTGTTCCAAAATCATCCTGTGCCCACAACTTTTCCGACGTGTACTAGTGGTAACTGACTCTGACTAACCAGAGCCAGTGCTATGCTAAAACACACTTAGAATACAGTGAAAACACCTACATACACTAGGGAACACTATGCGTTGGGGTACCCCTGTGATTAGCATGACCTCCTCTGTAAGTCCCTAGTACATAATAGGGCAGGGGGATTAAAACTACCTCTTAAAACGCGCTACAGGGCACGTTTTCACAGTGGTGAAGGGAGTGGGGGCCTGAGGTGACATGTGTGCAAACGCGCCCCGTGGCACGTTTTAAGTTGCAGGATTAAGTCCCCTTGAATTCTGAGTGTCCCTGGGGCCCAACTAGCCCCCCAGGTACCTACAGTTAGGACCACAGAGCTGAGTTGCAGAGAGGCGTTCCAACGCCATGCACCTTTTTTCACCTCTGTGCAACGCAACTCTGTTGTGCTTACTGAAGGTACCTGGTGGGCTAGTTGGACTCCAGGGACCCTCAGGATTGAAGGGGACTTAATCCCCCAACTTAAAACACGCCACAGGGCCTGTTTGCACACATGTCACCTCAAGCCCCGCCCCTCCCTTCACCACTGTGCAAACGCGCCCCGTGGCGCGTTTTAAGTTGAGGGATTAAGTCCCCTTGAATCATGAGGGTCCCTGGGGTCCAACTAGCCCACCCTGTACCTCCAGTATGCGCCAGGGAGCTGCATTGCAGAGAGGTGTTCAGAGGCCACGCCCCTTTTGCACCTCTCTGCAAAGCAGCTCTGTGGCGCTTTCTGGACGTACCTGGTGGGCTAGTTGGCCCCAGGACCCTCAGGATTGAAGGGATTTAATTCCCCATCTTAAAATGCGCCACGGGGCCTGTTTGCACACATGTCACCTGAAGCCCCGCCCCCTCCCTTCACCACTGTGCAAACGCGCCCGTGGCGCGTTTTAAGTTGGGGGATTAAGTCCCCTTGAATCCTGAGGGTCCCTGGAGTCCAACTATCCCACCATGTACCTCCAAAAGCGCCACAGAGCTGCGTTGCAGAGATGTGTAAAAGGGGCGTGGCCTCTGTACACCTCTCTGCAACGCAGCCCCTGACGCATACTGGAAGGTTCCTGGTGGGCTAGTTAGCCCCAGGACCCCCAGTATTCAAGGGGAATTACTTCCCTTCTTAAAACGCGCCAGGGGCGCGTTTGCAGACTGCTACAGGGAGGGTGCGGGGCCTCCAGCACGATGCCGGTCTTTTTGTTTTTGTTTTTTGTATGGGAGGGGGCTGCGTGGCCCCCTTCCCTTGGCCACTTTGGCCCCGGGGACCCCATCCCCGGGGCCTGAGGATTTTCATTTTTTTTTAAATTAAAAAAAACGGGAAGGGGGCGCGTGGCCCCCTTCCCTGGGCCTCTATTGGCCCCGGGGACCCCATCCCCGGGGCATGCCCTCTTTTTAAAAATTAAAATATTTGGAGGGGGCTGCGTGGCCCCCCTCCTCAGGCCATTTAAGGCCCCGGGGACCCCATCCCCCGGGGCCGGCCTTTACGTTTAAAAAATTTTTTTAATTATTTTTTAATTTGTAGGGGAGGGGGGCCTCATGGCCCCCCTCCTGGGCCACTACTAGCCCCGGGGACCCCATCCCCCGGGGCTGGCCCTCTCCGTTGGGGACCGTGGGGGGGTTCCCAATGCCCCCACGGTCCCGCCGGCTCCCCGCGTCCTGCGGGAGCCGGCATTGCTTTTCCACATGGGGAGCTGCTAAGATGCAGCTCCCCGTGTGGAAAAGCAATTGTCTTTGGTTTTTGGAAGAGAGAGCAGGTTTCCTGCTCTCTCTTCCAAAAACAAAGCAGTTTGCTATGACAGGACAGGAGCCGCGAGGCTCCGTCCTGTCATAGCAAGCTACAGTGTCCCGGGGGTGAGCACCCCGGGACACTGCAGGAGCCGGCCCTGGGGGGTGGTGGTCCCCAGGGCCATCAAGGGCTCCAGGAGGGGGGCCGCGCGGCCCCCTCCCTTCATTGGGAGGTGGTGGTCCCCGGGGCTCGGGGGTCCGTAACGGACCCCCATATTGAAATATTTAGTGCCCCGGGAGGTGGCGGTCCCCGGGGTGTGTGGGGGGCTGGAGCCCCCACACAGGTCATTTTAAAAAAAAAAGAAGCCCGGGGGTGGCGGTCCCGGGGCTGCGGGAGGGCCGAGAGCCCTCCCGCACCATTATTTTTAAAGCCCCGGGGGGTGGCGGTCCCCGGGGCTTGGGGGGCCTTAGAGGCCCCCACACATAAAAATAAAAACACTCATGCCCCCGGGACTTGGGCCACCCGGGGGCCAAATAGCATCGAAGCGCGGGAGACCGCACTTCGATTTTTTTTTTTATCGGCTGGATCCGCGCACCCAGCGCGTTTTTGACGATTTTTAAAAAAAAAAATTTTTTTTTTGGGCCCTTGGGGTCCTTGTGGGACCCCCTGAGCAGGCCTAGGGGGTCAGGGTGTTTCTACCCTGCCCCCTTTTTGCGTTTTGCGCACTTGTTTTACTGATTTCTTGTGCCTAGGTTCTACCGAGGCACAAGATGGCTGCCAACACTTCCTGGTTTGGAGTGTTGACAGCCATTAGCATGCAGCTCATGGTCGGGAGGGTGCGCGGATCCACCGCGGCCATAGATATCGAAACTTTTATTTTGGATTTTCTCAGCAACTACTGAACGGATTTACACCATTTTTAAAAAGGGTGCATTCTGAACCAAGCACTACCTTTTTGCCAAATTTGGTGTAATTCCATTCAGCAGTTTTGGCTGTAGCCTTGCATAAAGTTTCCTATGGGAAATTGATTTTTCACTCTTATTTCTTTAATTTCTCCGCAACTACTGAACGGATTTACACCATTTAAAAAAGGTCGCTTTCTGAACCAAGCGCTACCTTTTTGCAAAATTTGGTGTAATTCCGTTCAGCAGTTCGGGCTGTAGCCGTGTCTAAAATTTCCTATGGGAATTAACATGGAGAAAACACGTTTTGGGACCCCCTTTTTTCTCGGCCCCGCTTGATGAATCACCCCGAAACTTTCCAGACAGGAGCGGACCGGAGCGCCCCACTAGTTCTGAAAATTTCGCGATGATTCATCAAACGACGCCAAAGTTATTGGGAATAGAATGTTACGAATTTCCTATGGATAATAGGTCCTACCTATAACTATCTACTGGCGACCGCCAGTAGATAATATATATATATATATATATATATATATATATATATATATATATATATATATATATATATATATATCAAAGCTCCAAGGTTCCCACCTCTGACATCCACTGCAGCAACCTTCATGAGGTAAAAGCCGGATCAGCGGGCGGATCCAGTTTACAGCATGCCTGTCGATTCACGCCTGACGCGTTTTGTGCTCATTGCACTCTTCAGAGGCGCGACAGTCATTTTGGCATAAAGGCCACACCTCCCACTTAGTAATATGAGCCCTCAAATGGGCGACTCAAATGAGTCCGCATTGGTTTATGGGTCTTGTAGTGGGTGTCTTAGTTATGTGCCACTGTCTGAAACGTTACAAGCCCACCAATGGGCCTCCACTCGCACATCCGGCTTGTCAATCCTCCATGGATGCCTCCACATTAAGGGGCCTATTATGATGGCGGGCGGACATAGTCCACCCGCCACTGTAACTGAGCGGGGGACCGCCCGCCGATGCTGAGGCGGTCCCGCCATGCACATTAGGATGCGCCCGCCACACTGGCGGGCGCATCCTGTGCCTTTTCCATTGCGGGTGGATCTGCTTGCTGCAGACCCGCCCGCAATGGAAAAGGACTGTGCACGGCACTGCCATGCACTACATGGCAGGCAACACGTGGTGCCTGCAACGTGGTGCATGGCAATAGGGGGGTACCATAGGTACCCCCCATGTGCACCCCCCACCCCCCCCCTTTACCCTGGGGGCCCGCAACGGGCCCCCAAAAGCAAGGATTGTATGCCTTTCCATGGCGGCAACGCCGCCGTGGAAAGGCCATTGACCACCAGCATCCTGATATGGATGGCGGTGTCTCGCAGACACCGCCACCATATGCAGGCACTTTTTCCGCCGGTCGACAAGTCGACCGGCGGAAAAGCGGCGGACGGTCTTTACGTTCGCCACGGACCCCCCAGCCATCATAATATGGTGGGGGGTCATTCTAGTGAGGATGGCGGGCGGATCGTCCCCACCGGGCCGGCGGTGGCTACCGCCGGCCTGGCGGGGGCAATCCGCCCGCCATCCTAATGGGCCCCTAAGACTCCGTGATTCGGAGCTCCATGGCCCCAAATTTCCGGGTGGTGCATCTCCCGCGGCTGGGATGCTGCGTATAAATCAAAGCTCCAAGGTTCCCACCTGTTGGAGACGCACTCTGACATCCACTGCAGCAACCTTCATGAGGTAAAAGCCGGATCGGCGGGCGGATCCAGTTTACAGCATGCCTGTTGATTCACGCCTGACGTGTTTCGTGCTCATTGCACTCTTCAGAGGCGCGACAGTCATTTTGGCATAAAGGCCACACCTCCCACTTAATAAACTGAGCCCTCCAATGGGCGACTCAAATGAGTCCGCATTGGTTTATGGGTCTTGTAGTGTGTGTCTTAGTTATGTGCCACTGTCTGAAACATTACAAGCCCACCAATGGGCCTCCACTCGCACATCCGGCTTGTCAATCCTCCATGGATGCCTCCACATTAAGACTCCGTGATTCGGAGCTCCGTGGCCCCAAATTTCCGGGTGGTGCATCTCCCGCGCCTGGGAAGCCGCGTATAAATCAAAGCTCCAAGGTTCCCACCTGTTGGAGACGCACTCTGACATCCACTGCAGCAACCTTCATGAGATAAAAGCCGGATCGGCGGGCGGATCCAGTTTACAGCATGCCTGTCGATTTATGCCTGACGCGTTTCGTGCTCATTGCACTCTTCAGAGGCGCGACAGTCATTTTGGCATAAAGGCCACACCTCCCACTTAATAATATGAGCCCTCCAATGGGCGACTCAAATGAGTCCGCGTTGGTTTATGGGTCTTGTTGTGTGTGTCTTAGTTATGTGCCACTGTCTGAAACGTTACAAGCCCACCAATGGGCCTCCACTCGCACATCCGGCTTGTCAATCCTCCATGGATGCCTCCACATTAAGACTCCGTGATTCGGAGCTCCGTGGCCCCAAATGTCCGGGTGGTGCATCTCCCGCGGCTGGGAGGCCGCGTATAAATCAATGCTCCAAGGTTCCCACCTGTTGGAGACTCACTCTGACATCCACTGCAGCAACCTTCATGAGGTAAAAGCCGGATCGGCTTGCGGAACCAGTTTAAAGCATGCCTGTCGATTCACGCCTGACGCGTTTCGTGCTCATTGCACTCTTCAGAGGCGCGACAGTCATTTTGGCATAAAGGCCACACCTCCCACTTAATAATATGAGCCCTCCAATGGGCGACTCAAATGAGTCTGCGTTGGTTTATGGGTCTTGTAGTGTGTGTCTTAGTTATGTGCCACTGTCTGAAATGTTACAAGCCCACCAATGGGCCTCCACTCGCACATCCGGCTTGTCAATCCTCCATGGATGCCTCCCCTTTAAGACTCCGTAATTCGGGGCTCCGTGGCCCCAAATTTCCGGGTGGTGCATCTCCCGCGGCTGGGAGGCCGCGTATAAATCAAAGCTCCAAGGTTCCCACCTGTTGGAGACGCACTCTGACATCCACTGCAGCAACCTTCATGAGGTAAAAGCCGGATCGGCGGGCGGATCCAGTTTACAGCATGCCTGTCGATTCACGCCTGACGCGTTTCGTGCTCATTGCACTCTTCAGAGGCACGACAGTCATTTTGGCATAAAGGCCACACCTCCCACTTAATAATATGAGCCCTCCAATGGGCGACTCAAATGAATCACGGAGTCTTAATGTGGAGGCATGGCCTTTATGCCAAAATGACTGTACGAAACGTGTCAGGCGTGAATCGACAGGCATGCTGTAAACTGGATCCGCCCGCCGATCCGGCTTTTACCTCATGAAGGTTGCTGCAGTGGATGTCAGAGTGCGTCTCCAACAGGTGGGAACCTTGGAGCTTTGATATATATATATATATATATATATATATATATATATATATATATATGTAGATATATATATATATATATATATATATATATGTAGATATAGATATATATACAAATATATATATTTGTTATATTATTATATATTACATTATTATTATATAGCCCGATATCGACAGTGGTAGCAGGAGCAGGAGACCACAAGCCCAGCAGTGATTGCGGCCATCGCCGCTGTGACCTCGTCACTCTTGTGCCCGGAGGCGCCTTATCAGCCGCTCAGGGCTCCCGCAGCTCAGGGAGCCTGATATCGACAGTGGGGGCAGGAGCAGGCGACCACATGCCCCAGCAGTGCTTGCGGCCGTCGCCGCTGTGACCTCGTCACTCTTGTGCCCGGAGGCTCCTTATCAGCCACTCAGGGCTCCCGCAGCGCGGGGAGCCTGATATTGACAGTGGGGACAGGAGCAGGAGACCACACACCCCAGCAGTGCTTGCGGCCGTCGCCACTGTGACCTCGTCACTCTTGCGCCCGGAGGCGCCTTATCAGCTGCTCAGGGCTCCCGCAGCAGCGAGGAGCCCGATATCGACAGTGGGGGCAGGAGACCACACGCCCCAGCAGTGCTTGCGGCCGTCGCCGCTGTGACCTCGTCACTCTTGCGCCCGGAGGCACCTTATCAGCCGCTCAGGGCTCCCGCAGAGCGGGACGCGCACGGGCGTGCCCGGGCCAAGGGCGGGCCCGTCTGCGCCCATCCGCGGCTGATCATAATGAGGCCCTTAATTTGTGGTAGTGTGGGCAAGCAGTTAGGTTTATCAAAGGGTAGTGCTAAGTATTTGTTGTACTCACAGAGGCAATAAATGATACACACACTCAAGAATAAATCCGAGACCAATTGATAAAAATAACACCGATTTTTATGTATTTTTTCAGACCAAGAACTTTGTTCTACAGCAAGTACTTTTCGACAAGCATATAATTCAAATGTTTCCATAGACCTATGCCAAAGTTATAGTTCTATGCAATTAAGCGGCCGAATAGGATGTCGGTCAGTAAGTCTCCAACCGCTCATCGGAGGCTTACCGACCGACATCCTTGGTTTAAACTCTGACCGCCTTATAGCAAAGAAGGCGGTCGGAGTTTAAACCGGCCGGTCAATCCGACTGGCGTCTGACGGGCTCAAGGAGCCCATCGGCCAGTTGGAAAGCGATCATAAACCCTAACGGACGGCGTTTCCGCCATCGGGATTATGATGTCGGTTTCCAACAGGTTTTCCATGTCGGGCTTTCCGATATGGAAAGCCTGTCGGAAAAAAACTTTGGTAGCCCCTAGCAGGGCCCTCTTCTCTCTGCAGCTTACGGTTGTGGGCCGGGGGGCACCTATGGTGCCCCCCTGGAAATCCCGGCACGGTGCAGGGATTTACAGTAACTCCCATTTCTCTATGGGAGCTTGTGCTGCGGGCGGTTTCCGATCGCCGCACAAGCTCCCATAGAGAAATGGGAGTTTGCGACCACACCATGTGCGGTTGCATCGTAATTGCGGTTTCAGACCGCCGAACTGAGGTCGGTCGGTTTCGAAACCGCAGAGATGTCGGTAGGAGGCAACTCAGACCGACATCCTAATCAGCCCCCAATTTGTGTACTACATTAACAGGTCTATTATAAATACGCATTTTTACCTGGAGACAGTTATTCTTTTGACATTACCAACAAAGGTTTATTGTCCGTCATTGTGGATACTCTGTTTACCTAGATTTCTACACTTTCTCAGAATATTTTGCATTGATGTATATTGCAAAGTATGCAAGTCTAACAAGAACAAGTACATGTTGATAAGAGAATTATTTTTCTTGCCTGTGTCTTATTTTTCTGCAGTTCAATAATGCTTCCACTGCAATTTCAGCCTAGATTATAAGAATAATAAAGATTCAGTTCCAAAGGTGTACCATTGAGGCAACAAATAATAAGTCTGCTTCTTATTTGGTCTCTGTCAATTAATCCTGCTAGAGCTTTATTTGTGTTGTAGTTTGCAACATCTAAATACGGCGGACGGACTGCCATCAGCTTGACGGAGTATTTGGGACTGCCGCAATGACAGGATGACGGTAGTCCTGCTATGAGCTAAATCATGCCCTTAATCACAAAACTCACAAAAGTAAATTTAGGGACCAGATCAAACTACATGAATGGCCATACAGGGTGGTGATGAAATAGCATTAGCAATAGCGCAATACATGGTCAAACACACCGCTAAACACAGCAATACATACATGTAAAGTACATATGTTGGCTAGTCAGTGGCGGCTCGCAGAGGGAGTGCTGCGGGCGGTGGGGCGGGGTGGGGAGGGGCAGGGCGGGGGGGTAGTGGACTCGGACATACGACGGAACGGACTAAAGGAAGTAAATAAATAAATAAAACTATTTACCTTGCGCGTGCTGCATCGCCAACTCAGCGACACCCCCCCCAAGGGGGGCCAGCAACGGGCCCCCAAACCCAATCCCCGCCAGCCTTTCCATGGCGGCATCGCCGCCATGGAAAGGCCTCTACACAGACACATCCTAATATGGCGGATGGTGCCTGCTAGGACCGCCACCATATTAGTGGCCCTGCTCCGCCCGCCAGGCAATCAGTGCGATTGCCACCGGCCGAAAAGCGGCGGACGGACTTTGCATCCGCCGCAATACCCACCGCCATCCTAATATGGCGGTGGGAAAATCTCATTGTGATGGCATAACGATCGCCACCGCTGGGCCGGCGGTGGCGATCGTTCCGCCATCGTAATGAGCCCCTAAGTGCCATTATTTCCCCATCGAGTGATTTATTCTTCGGAGGATTCCTAATAACGTGTGGCTGGAGTTGACATTATCCTTACTTTACTTTTAAATTGCTGAATAGTACTAAGCCAGCATGTATTTTTCTTTTATTATTACTGTGCGTGGCTTTAATTATTTTTAGGTCAATCTCTTTGGACCTACATTTCCACACTCTCAGTGTAGACTTTCCAATTGTGGACTCATCCGTCATTTTTTTATTTTATTTTATCGTTTTGTCGCTCTTTGTTAACCGTGTTATCTTTTGCTTGCTTGTTGTCTGCGTGAGCCTTGGATCTTCACAAGTCCCTCGAGAGCAACTCACGCGGAGCCGCTCGAGAGCTATTAACTGTTCTGCGCGAGCCTCGTATCTCAACGAGCCCTTCACGCGCAGCCCCTCGATAGCAACCATCGGATTCTGTTCTACACAAGCCTCGAGCCTGCGAGCCTTTCACGTTTTGCCGCTTGACATCTTCAAACAAATATACTTATGTTATTGGCACCCACCTTTCTTCAATATCCGCTGGGATTTCTCTGCGCATCGTACCGGCACTCCTGTGAGCTCCTGGAATTTCTTTGCTCACTTCAGCGCTGCAACTTCTCTGCTTTCTTCCTCTGTGATGCACACACATTTCTACACGTTTAGATTACCGATCGCCTCGTCAGTTTCCTGCGCAACTTCCTGCAGTTTATAGACATAGACAGAGGACTTATTTGTAGTTCTTACTATCTTCGATCAAAATATCTACATATTTAACCATAATTGTTTTCCAATGTATTTCTCATCTTCAGCTAATTTTGCATTGTATTTTTGGATGAACAAATTTTGTCCTGTGTTTTTTTTTTTTTCTATCTCTCTTTTTCTTTTTCTTGCACTTCTTTTCTTTTTTTTAAAGGTGATTTTTGGGTATCTTATCGGATATTGGTGAGCGCTGTTCTCTACTTTTCTATCTCGATGTATAAATCATGCAACATATTGCACCCCCCTCCTTTCTTTCTCACTTCTCCTGGCGATCCACCCTTGATTTGGTCTAAATGGAAAAAAGTGTTTTTAAATTACGTTAAAGTTACTGGACCTAACTTATCTTCGGAAAGAAAAACTTCTTTGTTAGACCATTGTTTAGGAGCTGAGGGTCAAGATGTATATGAGAATTTACCGGATTTAGCCAATGAGGGAGAAGGTGATGGTTTGAGTGAATTTGAAATAGCTATAAAAAAACTAGACAAACATTACTTACCTAAGGTTTCAATAATCTTGGAGAGGTTCCATTTTGGTAAAAGAAAACAACATGAAGGAGAATCTGTTGAAGATTTTGTTACTGCTTTGAGAAAATTAGCCTCTCTTTGCAATTTTGGGGAGAATACAGAGGAAAGAATACGTGACCAATTTATGTTAGAATGTTGGAGTGACAAAATTAGAGAAGAATTATGGCGCAAGGGTGATCCCACATTGTCTGAAGTACTTATTATTGCCAAACAAGTTGAACATTCAAGTGAATGCATGAAAGAATTACAAAAAACTAAAAGTGTTGGCAAGACTGAGCCCACAAGTGAAACGTCAGGTGTTAATGTTGTTTCTTCATCCAAAAGTAAAACTTATGTGTCTTCCAAACCTAAAGGTTTCTGTTTTAGATGTGGGAATCCTTACCATATGGCGAATTCTAAGGATTGTCCTGCTTTACATTTGGTTTGCAGAGTGTGTGGAAAGAAAGGTCATTTTGCTAAGTTTTGTAAGTCCACAAATGTGAAAAAGGAAAAAGTTAATACAGTTGGGGAACTGGAACATGATATTCTGTTGCAAGTAACGGATATTAATGTCAATGAGGTGCATGAAGTGAGATGCTCACATCCCTCAGACGTGGTGCGTGTGAATGGTTGTGAGGTTGTAATGATGATGGATTCTGGTGCCAAACTGTCTCTAATCTCAGATATTGAGTTTGAAAAAACCTTTAAGGGAAAAGTTTCTCTCTTTGCACCTGATGTTACACCATACATCTATGGTGGTAAGCCTATTGAGTAGGTTGGGTATTTTCAAGCAGATTTTGAGTTTCATGGGAACAAAGCTATGGGAAATATATATGTGCCTGTGAAGGGCGATTCGATTTTGAGTTGGCAACAACAAAAATTGCTTGGAATTTTCTTGGATCCCAATCTTGATCCTCCTGTACAGGTGAGGAAGGTTGACACGATGTCAGAGCAATTCCGTCAAGATTTTCCCACAGTGTTTGCTGAAAAAGTTGGTTGTGTAAAAGGGTATGTTCATCATATTAAGATTAAGGATGGTACTACCCCCGTAATATATAAGGTCAGGAATGTGCCTTTGAGCCTTCAAGATGCAGTGCAGAAAGAATTGAAGAGACTTGAGGACGAAGGAATTATTGAACCTTTGGAGTCTCCTGAGTGGTTGGCTCCGGTGGTCGTTGCTACTAAGAGTTCTGGAGAGATTCATCTTTGTGTTGATCTTCGTCATTTGAATAAGGAAGTTGTGGAAGATAAGTTTCCTCTTCCTAATATTCAAGAGATGGTGACTTTGATTGGTGGTGCCAAGTATTTCACCACTCTTGACTTGATGTCTGTGTATCATCAAGTTAGATTAAGTGATGGTTCTAAGAATTTAACTGCATTTGTGACAGTGTTTTCTGATTTAACCGCATTCCATTTGGCCTATGTTCTGCTGCGTCTGTTTTTCAACGATTAATGACGTCCTTGTTGAAAGATTTGGATGGAGTTAAATTCTTTCAGGATGATGTATTGATATTTAGCAACGATTTGTTAGATCATTTATGCAAAGTAAGAGAGGTATTACGGATTATTGAGCGAAAGGGCATAACATTGAAATTGAACAAGTGCAAGTTTGGTTTGAGTCAGATAACATATTTAGGTTATGTGATTTCAAGTGATGGTGTTAGTCCTAAGCCAGAGTTGGTGCAAGCTATTGCAAAGTTGTCTCAACCCACTAAAAAGAGGACATACAAACCTTTCTAGGAATGGTTGAATTCTATGCACGTTTTGTTCATAATCTTGCAAGCCTGTCTACAGTCATGCGTTGTCTATTGAGGAAGGGAGAGCAATTTGTGTGGTCTGATGAATGCACTAAAGAGTTCAAAGATCTTAAGAGTTCACTTGTTTCAGTCCAAGCTTTGAGAAATGTTGTTCCAGGGATGCCATGTGTTTTGTATACAGATTCCAGCATCAAAGGACTTTGTGCTGTCTTGAAACAAAGACATGGATCTGATGAAGTCAGTGTTGTTTGCTTCCAGGTCTTTGAGGGGAGCTGAAGAGCGTTATTCGACCATTGAAAGGGAAGCTCTGGCTATATTTTGGGCTGTTAGAAAGTTCAAGCAATTTCTGTGAGGAGTCAAATTTACTGTGTGTTCGGACCATAAGCCTTTACAGGACGTTTTTATGAAAAAGGGTCTTGACTGCATTTCTTCTAGAATATGCTAGTGGTTGGTTGTGTTACAGGACTTCAATTTCTCTGTTGTATACCTGCCTGGCGTAGAAAATAAAGTGGCAGATTGTTTATCTAGGATGAGTGCAGATGTTTCGGTTTCTATTGATGAATGTGATTGGTGGAAGGAGGAAGATGTCAGGGTGTGCGTTGTGACTGGCGATTGCGTTACTGAGGAAGAGTGGAGTCAAGAGGTTGAAAGAGATGAGGTTCAAAAAGAGATTATCAAGAATTTGTTGTCAGATGAGGTGCATTGGAAGAAATCTGAATGTTTGGGGGGATTTGTTAAGGTGATGGATGAATTATCTGTTTGCAATGTTGTTCTTTTTAGAGGGGGAAGATTGGTTCCTCCTGTGGGAATCAGAGAATGATTGATTTGTTTAGCACATGAGGGACACCAGGGCATTTGCAAAACCAAAGAGCATTAAGGTCCAAGTATTGGTGGCCAGGAATGGATATTATGATTGAAAGGATGGTTCGAGATTGCTCTGAAGGCAAGTTGTGTGATAAAAGTCTTAAGGTGTGGAAATCTCCCATGGTGTGTAGAGAAATCCCTTCAGAGGTATGGGAGGAAATTGCCCTTGATATTTTGGGACCTATCAATGTTGGTAGTGTCTCTAAATATGTGTTGGTAGTCATGGACATGCTTTCTCGTTGGCCTGAAGTTGGAATAACTAATGAAGTTAATACCACTTCTGTTGTTAAATTTTTATCTGAAATATTTGCCAGAGAAGGTAATCCAAGATCAATACTCACTGACAATGGAATTCAATTTGTCTCCAAAGAAATGATGGCGTTTTTGACAAGTAGGGGAATCTCTCACAAAAGGTGTGCATTGTATCATCCAGAATCAAATGGTCTGATTGTGAGATTTAACAGGACATTGAAGGAAGCTGTACAGATTTCAAGAAGTAATGGAAAAGACTGGATACATGATGTGAAAAGGAGAGTTGAAGAGTACAGGCTCACTCCTCATTCTACTACAGGTTTATGTCCTTTTGAGTTATTTAAAAACGTTAACCACATACTTTTGTTGAGCCACCCTGGGTCAGTAACTATTGTGACAATGCAATAAGTAGTGAAGAAATATTAAAGTCTTCTCGTGAATGAGAACTGTCTGCTCAGGTTGAAAGGAAAAAAATTATGATATTCGTCATGCTGTGAAACCTTTCCAGGTTAATATTGGAGATATTGTTAAAGTGAAATTGCCCGAAAGATCTAGGGGTATTTCCAAGTTCAGCAATGCATACACTGTGACCAAAGTGTTCAAGGGGGCGGCCAAGTTGAATGATGGACGTATTTGGAATTTTAATCGTTTAGTTAAGATAGAAAGTATGTAACTTTTTCCTTTTGTTTTTCTGTGGGGAGAAGATGTGTGATATTCTTCATTGTACTTTGTTTGTTTCCATGGCTTTATTCTGCCTTTGCAGAATATTCCATTTAGAATGTATATAGTTGAGGCTTCTGCTTAGTGGCAGTTGTTTCTGGATGTTGTTCTTGGATGTGGCTGGAGTTTTTCTCTTGGTAATAAATGCCAATTTCATCAGAACCTGTTCCTGCTGGATTTATTATTACTTTCAAATTTCACAGTTTGCTTTTTAAATATTTTATGTTATGTGTATATATGTATATATATACAAATATATATATTTGTTATATTATTATATATTACATTGTTATTATATAGCCTGATATCGACAGTGGGGGCAGGAGCAGGAGACCACAAGCCCAGCAGTGATTGCGGCCGTCGCCGCTGTGACCTCGTCACTCTTGTGCCCGGAGGCGCCTTATCAGCCGCTCAGGGCTCCCTCAGCGCGGGGAGCCTGATATCAACAGTGGGGGCAGGAGCAGGAGACCACACACCCCAGCAGTGCTTGCGGCCGTCGCCACTGTGACCTCGTCACTCTTGCGCCCGGAGGCGCCTTATCAGCCGCTCAGGGCTCCCGCAGCGCGGGACGCGCGCGGGCGTGCCCGGGCCAAGGGCGGGCCCATCTGTGCCCATCCGCGGCTGATCGAGGCTGGGCCTACTCTCTTAGCCCCTTGATTGCAGGTTGTTGCAGATGGATCTAGGCACCCATATTCTGCCCGAAGGGCTCAGACAGTTGCCTGGACACCTCACTAAGGGGCTCATTATGATGGCGGGCAGAGGCACCTCCGCGGTGCTGGTGGTGGCGGAAAATGCCATTTACCGCACTCCAGCAGTGGTCCACTCGCCCGCCATATTACGATGGGCAAACATAGCCCATTTCACGTCCGCCGCGGTGCGCCGTGAACCGCCACAAATTGGCGCACGCCACCGCGGTGGTGTGAGCCAATAGAGACCCACCACCGTGCGGAGTGACGTCCCGTCCGCCGTACAAATCACAATGCCCCAAACAGCCCGTCACACCGCAGCGGAGAAACCACCCAACCAGAGACGGCGGAAGCACAACAGTGGAGCGCGAAACCAGACTCCCGGTCACCTCCACCCGGTCCCGACCGCAATGGATTCAGCTTTACACGCCTTTCCGGTGCTGTACCTGATCCACTACCAGCAAATAATGGCCCGTCGCAGACAACGCCGCAGGTACGCAATCACACAACTCCGCCCACAACACACAACTCCTGGGCTGACATACGGTTCCTGTCCACATCAGACACTCTGGTGGGGACAGGAACACATCCCCAAGTGTACCCACACATGTCCTACCTGTCACTAAATCACCCCTCCGTATCCGGGCCACCCATCAACCGGGAAATCACAGCAATGTCCCGGTCACGTCACCGCAGCGGTGCAGACACGGGAAAACATGCGCACAATGTAGTAGGCAGGGCCAGCGCCAGGCATGGGCAGTCCACAAAGATCATAGGGCCCCACCTCCACCCTTCATATACTACGCCCCCCACACCCATTAGGGGACATGCTGTGTGCTCCTCTTGTGCCCCCCCTGCACAATTAACCAGCCAGGTGTACCCAGACCCTGCACCACACACACCAAACAACCAGGGAGCCTGTCTCAGAAGGTGGGCGTGAAGAGGAACACCCTGCACAGAAGCTCAGGGGCAGGGCATCCCTCCTCCTCACACCTACCCACCACTCATGTCAAGCAAACTGAGTCCAATCACAAAATGAACACTCACACTGCATATGAACAACCACTTAACTGTACACACTGCCTGTCAAGTCACCCAGACACACCCCACACTGACACACAGCCACATACACATACCAGATGTCAGTAGCAATGGAGGACAATAAATGGGCTAGCCAAAAGTGAGGTGGACAGTGCTGGAAAGCCATGGAGCAAGCCACAAAGCATGTGTACATCACATGCAAGAGAAGGAACATATCACACCACCCTTAGGCCATCAAATCAGACATGGCTGGCACAGTGAGTGAAATTAAACCACAGTGACCTCTGTGCAACACCTGAGGGAGACAGCAAGGC
Source organism: Calotriton arnoldi (assembly GCA_963921515.1). Classification (NCBI taxonomy): domain Eukaryota; kingdom Metazoa; phylum Chordata; class Amphibia; order Caudata; family Salamandridae; genus Calotriton; species Calotriton arnoldi. The sequence goes on along the minus strand of CAWUFW010000911.1, from coordinate 2,089,094 downwards.
AAGCCATGCATAGGCACAGGAATGATAGGAAGTGTCTGAAGTCAAACAGTGAGCAGCCACACATCTGTCTCAACTTACTTGACATGTGTATGTCATCAGCACAACACACATGGCTCATTGTCACACTCCATGACTGTTAAACACAAGTTTGATCTTTCACACATACCCCAGAACAGGAGTACACAACATTGTCACTCAGGACCAATGCACAGACACCATACCCCAACACAAACAAGAAGTGCATCATCTCAAAACAATCATGAACACAAACTGGGATCAATGGGACAATAAGCTAACCCAGACAGACACACCACACCACCCATCAAGTCAATATGGTGTCATAGTGTACCACATGCATGCACATGCACAATCCTGACAAGTGACAGGTCAAAGATAGGAGCACATAGCACTAGTGTGCACTCAAAACAAGGCCAGCAATCAGAATATAACTTGCTGCATGTGACACATACACAAGTAATGTACACTACACTTGCAACACACATCTGAATGTATCACAATGCACAAACAACTCACACACAATGTAATGCAAATAGAACATCACACACAGAGCATCTGTCAGCAGAAAGAGCCAACACAGCTCAAACACTGCGTACATCCACAACAAAAACACAACAGATGCACATGCCAATCCATCACATTGCAAACTCAGCTGGACATCAGGGGATGCACACCAGGCAAGTACAAGGCAACATACACTGACAGCTCTGCATGCAGGCCAAGCAGTGTGTGCACACCATCCAAATCAGTAGCACACACATCTCAGTGTCACACCATGTACTCCCACAACACAAATCAGCACAGCACACAGACAACATCACACTCTGGAAGGGTAGCAGTACCTCAGCAAACACACATACAGCTAACCCAACACTCACAGATGCACGACTCAAGGTCACCCAGGTGCAAACAACATGAACAGAGGACTGTGCAGCACAAACAGTTGCACTGCACATGAGCAACCATGATGCAAACCAGTACAAGAAAATCACACATAACCATATGTGAAACTGTCCTGAGTGGCACATTGGTCCTGTGCACAGATCAGCACCACAAAGCATAGTGTAACAAATGAAGTGGTGGGGAGGCTCACACACTGGCAACCCAAGGGGATAGGTGACATGAGAGTGAAGTGGTGTGTACGTCAGTAGTGGACAGGTCAGGAGTGTACTATACACAAATACATGGAGGAGTCACTCACAATGGGTAGGCATCAGAAGCAAAGCTAGGGGATGGTATGACTCCACATCCCACATACCATACTGGAGCCAAAAATGGCTCAAGTGACTGCAATGCATGAGAAAACTCACTAACAATGTCAGTGTGGCTGAGCAGGACTGCACAGTGAGCACAAACAGTAACAAGACACATGGCTGATCAACAAAACACAACACAGACTTGGCTGTCACACACTCTGCATACTCACAACTGGCAGCAACAACAATTAGGTGTCCCCCAGGAGTGCACGGACACACCAACACACTGCACAGTGCACAACCTACAACTCCCACATGTACACACAATCACAAGCACAGGGCTGACAAATAAAATAAACAGACACTCAGCTCCTGGGTGATACATGTGTGCAGTTGGCATTGCAGGGGCACACACACATCAACACTACTGACCAAGTCACCCCCTTCACACTTCATGACCACTCAAGTGCACACATTCAAATCTACCCATGTGACTAGGAAGACAGGCCATCACAAGATGACCATACACCAACACTGCTGTTCACACATCAAGAAAGATCACACAGACATGATGGACCCTGACCAGCCTGCCTGCAATCCTGTGGATAGAATTCCCCTCTGTGCTGGTAGTGCATCCTAACATGACATGTGTACAATTTAGCAAACCTGACCATAGGATGATTAGGGTAACAGTAGGTCATCACAAACAACCATCATTGCACCCCCAAGCCTCAGAGGCAAGAAGAACTGAAGTGCCTGTCACCTCTGGCAAACTCTGAAAAAGTGAAACAAGCCATTGGCAATGTTAAAGTGGCATACAGAGCATGTGTCACATTAAACCATACCCATACATAAAACATTTTTTATTTAGCAAGGACACTGACATAGGAGACAACAGGAGTAACTGTCTTTATTACATTTTAGCCAGATAGCCATCAAAAGTAGACAAGAGCAAGGCCAGTGGCCAGTCCATAACTCAAAGTAGGCACATGTGTGCATGAGAACCTGCACAGGGAATGGGCAAACAAAGTGAAACACAGCAAGGCCAGTGGCCAGTCCGTAGTTCAAAGTAGGCACATGTGTGCATGAGAACCTGCACAGGGAATGGGCAAACAAAGTGAAAGACAGCAAGGCCAGTGGCCAGTCCGTAGTTCAAAGTAGGCACATGTGTGCATGAGAACATGCACAGGGAATGGGCAAACAAAGTGAAAAACAGCAAGGCCAGTGGCCAGTCCATAGTTCAAAGTAGGCACATGTGTGCATGAGAACCTGCACAGGGAATGGGCAAACAAAGTGAAAGACAGCAAGGCCAGTGGCCAGTCCATAGTTCAAAGTAGGCACATGTGTGCATGAGAACCTGCACAGGGAATGGGCAAACAAAGTGAAAGACAGCAAGGCCAGTGGCCAGTCCATAGTTCAAAGTAGGCACATGTGTGCATGAGAACCTGCACAGGGAATGGGCAAACAAAGTGAAAAACAGCAAGGCCAGTGGCCAGTCCATAGTTCAAAGTAGGCACATGTGTGCATGAGAACCTGCACAGGGAATGGGCAAACAAAGTGAAAAACAGCAAGGCCAGTGGCCAGTCCATAGTTCAAAGTAGGCACATGTGTGCATGAGAACCTGCACAGGGAATGGGCAAACAAAGTGAAAAACAGCAAGGCCAGTGGCCAGTCCATAGTTCAAAGTAGGCACATGTGTGCATGAGAACCTGCACAGGGAATGGGTGAGACCGTACACTGCCATGGTCAGCAACACAGCTAGGGGGATAACAATGGGCAGTCCAGGTACCGCTGTGGGAGAGACAGGTGTGGGAGGGGGACTCAGCCTCAGACTTGGCTGTCAGTTGAACTGGGAGGTGGCCGATTGTCGGGCCCAGTTGGAGGACTGGACCTGGGAGAGAGAGGACCAGCTGAGGTAGAGGCATCAGTGGCTTTGGGAGCCAGAGGGCTGCTTGGACCGGGTGGTGTGGTGGCACATGGAGGCGGAGACATGCTGCCGTGAGACACAGTGTGTAAGGGAGAATGTGGAGGGGTGCCTTTCCACTTCTTGGGGATTCGATAGGTAATTTTTGTCTTGGTAGGAGTGGGAGGTGGGGCAGGCACAACAGGCACACTGACCACCAAAGGTGCATCAGGTGCAGGCGGTGGCCCTCCTTCTGGGGATCTGCTGGATCCGGCGGTACGCTTGGCCTGGCCTTGCCTTTTCCCCTCCATCCCCTGTTGACCAGGTGAACCCCCTACAGTGCCCTCCTTTCCCGGCTTCACAGGGGTGTGGGTGGGAGTTGAGGTTGTGGGTGAATCTGCCTTAGAGGGCTTTTTCTGCGGACTCTTAGCAGGCACCAGCTTCACAGCAGGCACAGCAACTGTCTGCTTGTCTTTGGGAGACGCTTTTGGGACGGGAGTGTCCTTGGATGGGGATGATTTTGAGGCATGTGAGCATGAGGCCTGCTTCTTTGCTTGATGCCTCTGAGTGTTACCTGAAGGGCTTTTGCCTTTGCGCTCCGGTGTGACTTTGGTTTGTTTAGGGGATGGTGTCTGCGCTCTGGCCCGCTTGGGGTGCTGCTGTTGTGTGCTGCGTGTGGTGTACCTTGAGCCTGAGGGCTGTGGTGTGTGGTCACTCGCGTCAGATGTAGCCACTGGCAGGGGGGTGGCCAAAGGGACTGGAGCTGGACTCTGAGCCTGTGACAGCCGAATGGCTGCCGTCACTGTGGAGGACAAAGACTGGACAGTGCTGTGTAGCCCACCCACGTCCGAATGATTGCCCTCCATGAAGGCAACCACCTGTGCCAACTTCTTGTCATGGTCTAGGAAGGCATTCAGGAGAGTTGTCTGACCCACACACAGCTGGCGCAAAAGGTCCACAGCCTCAACACTGAGGGCAGCAGGGGCAGCGGTGCCTGGGGGGAAGGACACTCTTCCCTTCTTACTGGTGCGAACACGGGCAGCACTAGTGGAAGTAGCTGGGAGGGTGGGCACTGGACGATGTGTGGTGGAAGAGGAGGCAGATTTCCCACTCCCTGTGCCCGCCAACATCGAGGAGTCACCGCTGGCATCAGATGAGGTTGAGGTTGGTGTCTCTGGCTGTGATTCCTCAAGCACACTCCTGTCCCCCTCCGAGGCGCTGGTCACATCAGTGTCAGTCTGCCCATGTGAAGCAGTCGTGCCTGATGCCTCACCACTGGTGTCCGTCCCCTGTCCTTCTGTGCCCTCGGTAGATGCTGCAAGAGACAGAGACGTAGGTTCAGTTTAGTGCCATACACACAAACATCATATGCAAGCAGCGCACAAACCAAGATGGTGATACCCCCATGTTGCACACCACCCTGTGCAGCCACATTGTGCAACCTTAAGTCAAAACTCAAAAATTGCTTGGTAACATGCAAACTTGGCATAATTGACCCATTTGATGTCCACACAGCCAAATAGCTTGCCCGTGCCACCGTGTAACCAGACATACAGATCCCTCTGAGCATACCTAGGTCCCTGTGGGTGAAAAAGATGTACATCCCAACATGTTGTCACAGTCACATATGGAGTCACCATAAGGGGACAACACAGATACAGACTCCAAAATATCATTTCGCAATGGCCATGAGCTCATGCCATCCACCATGTCGTGCTTTGGGGCACAACTACAGTTGCACATTGGTGTCAGATGTGTAGTTCTCACAATTTTGAGGTCAGGCACTGCACACATTGATGAAAGCACACTCCGATGAGGCACACTGCCGTTCACTGCCATGGGATGTCCCTGACTCCCCCAATGCAGCCGATGCCATAAGGCCACAACTCAGAATGCAACGTCAAGGGCCATTACATCAATGACATGAGAAAGTACATGTAGCGAAAATGCATGACAGCTGCACCCAACAGAGAGGCCACTTACAAGCTATTGCATCACAATAGCAGCTTCACAGAGCTCAGCACTGGCTCAGGCTTGGAATACATGCAGTCACTCACAACCAAAGTCACACTTCCCAGAATACTCACCCCCAGCTTGCTGCTGATGGTCCTACAAACGTGCATCCAGCTCTGGCTGTGTCACTGCCAAGATGCGGGCCATTAGTGGTGTCATGCTCCTGCGCGCCAACCTGTCAGTCCAAGGGAGCAGCCCCATCGTCATCTCTGGCACGTTTTTGCTCAGCCGGCAGATGTCATCCCTCCTCTTGTGACAGTGTGTGTGTCGTCGGTTGGAGACACCCAGAGCCCGCACCTTGCATGCAATGGCCCTCCATATGGCCTTACGCTGGTGGACTTTGAGCTGCAGGCATGGGAGACAAGAGGAGGAAATTTCAGTGACACTGGGTTATGTACCACTATTCCCCAGTACAGGAGCATGCACAAACTCAGCACAGCTTCACAGATATGTTTAGCAGAGACAATACAGCATGACACGTAGTACATGAGCATGGGATAATCATACCAAAATGCATGCAGGTATGAGGATGGACACAGTATCTGCCCATCTCATACACATGCTGAATGGCAGCACAGAAAGCAATGTGAAGGAGGCCCACATCTGCGATTCAGTTTGTGAGTGAGCAAGACATACATTACATTGGAAATGATGTGTCGGGGCAGACTCACTGTGTCCAACACTGCACACCCCTCAATGTCCTTGCCCTGTGAATGGCTCACTGTGTCATGGAGGTCACATTTAGGGACATGATCTTACAATCTCACACCCTTCTCACAAGGTCTGTCTTGTGCAATCCACAGGCCTGAGATAGCTCTTTGATGGATAGGGTAGCAGACAACCCATATGTCTCACTCTGTCCATTCAGTGATGGGTCCTTGTCAAATTGGGCAGTGACTGTGCAGGCCAGGGGGGCTCACACTGAGGTTTAACGTGGGCCATCAGAACATTCACATGCAGGTACAATATGAGAGGGCAAACAGTGCCTACACATGCGAGTCTGAACACATGATGAAAACAATGGAAGGATGATATTTCCAAAGTACAGCAATCTGATGTGTCATATGTGAATTATTCGCCAGGAGTGTCACCCTCAGGCATTTCACTCTTGTGCATAATGGTTACATATCCATGGTGGCAATATAGAGTCAAACACGCTTCCATCAGTACCCTCTGGACGTAAAGTCTGTCTCATTTCACAAATGAGCCTGTGAAAAACCTCATGGACTCAAGGATCCATTAGCACAGGCAAAGTCTGTCCTGACTCCCACTTTCCATACTTGCCTTGTCACTGTATGGCTGCAAAAAGACTGCATGTCCCTCCCATCCTGAAATGCAGCCCGGGGAATGTGTGAAATAGGCTACAAACCCCATTTCCCTGAAGTCAGCATGCAAGGCAGTGCATCACACAAACCCACACTCTCAGGCACATACTGCAGCAGATCAACTTCATGTGTGCACTCCCTGCACTCTCACTTCCACTCTGAAACACTTACCATGACATCTGGAGCACCATATAGCCTCCCATACTGTGTGAGCACCTCGTCCACCAGGACCTCCAGCTCCTCTGTGGTGAAGGGACGGGCCCTGACGTTCTCAGTCCTCGCCATCACTGGGTCCAGGAGACAGGAGCAGCAGCAGTTGGTGGTGAAGAGTGTCAGTCAGCAGTGTCTGGGTCCAGGAGACAGGAGCAGCAGCAGTTGGTGGTGAAGAGTGACAGTCAGCAGTGTCTGGAAGCAGTGGAAATGTGAGGCTCTCTCCCACACATATATAGCCCCCTGGGGTAGTTTCTCTAGTTCTAAGCTGCTGCAATTGGTGTTCCAGGTCAGCTTTCTTCAAATGCATCCAATGACCGGCCCTGTGGTAGCGGAGCACGCCTACCGCGATTTTCAAAATTGCATTTGGCTACCGCGATTGCGGTTCCCATTGGCTGTAAGGGCATGGGCATTGGCAGTGACACACCGCAGGGGCCAGGCGATCGCTACTGCGATCTGGATGCTAAACATTGGTGCCTATGACCCTGATTTGGGTGGCGGAGCATGCCAACCGCCATTTCCCCATCTGCATATCACTACCGCGATTGCGGGTCCCATTGGCTGTAAGGGCATGGGCATTGGCGGAGACACACCGCAGGGGCCAGGCGGGCGCTACCGCGATCTGGCTGCTATACATTGGTGCCTATGACCGTGATTTGGGTGGCGGAGCACGTTAACAGCGCCTATGGACACATCATGCTGTGTCAATAGCAATGGCCAGTTCTCAACAGTGTACAGTAGACACCTGAATCATGCCACAAGATAGTGTAAACAATGCCAGTGTAACATTTAGCCCACTGCTGATTACACATGCCATGTCAGTGCACATTATTGCAAACATTGGCATGTACTCCCTCACATGTCACTTATGATATTGTTGTGCATGTACACAGATCAGTGGTGTGATGGACTCTCCAATGTGTACACATGTCAATGTGTGATCTGGCTAAGCAACACACAGTGACGAAGGTCTGACTACACAATGTGCATATTTCACTGTGTAGTTTGTTTTGCTCATGTACATACTTGATCTTAATGCACAGACTGTGCTCATTGTGTTGTTGATGTGTGCCCTGTTCGACTTACGCAAGAAGGTGTGGCAGGTACAGCAGCTAAGTAGGAGCCAGCAGTGTTGCTGTTTCACACATATGCTGTATGAACTTCTCTTAGGGCTGGTTACGCAAGATGTGGACATGTACCTTTGGGCATTCACATAGTCTGAATCTGTTTGGGAGGTACTCAATGTGTGAAAACTGGACAAGTGTATGACTAGTGTAGCTGAAGGTGTCCCTACATGTAAGTTGTGCTGTAAGCTGATGTGTGATGCCAGTCATTGTTGGCGCTGTGTCAGTCAAAACGTAAGATGTTGGACACATCTCATGGTGGATTGCATTGACATGTGTCCCCTTTCATCTCACCTAGGAGGCGACCAAATGTGCATCGTCCCTTAACAGTGCTGGCAGACATGGAGGATGAGGATGTCATTCGGAAATTCCGTCTGGATCGACCCACCCTACAAGACCTATGTGCTCTGTTGGAGCCCCACCTGCGGCCTCGCAGAACATATCCGACTGCTTTCACACCAACGTCTAAGGTGATGGCGGCCCTGCATTTTTTTGCTACTGGATCATTCCAGTACACGGTGTCCAGCACAGGTGGGATGTCGCAACCTATGTTCAGCATGGTGCTACGTGATGTCCTGTCCGCTATGATTACCCAAAAGGACAGATACATCCATTTCCCCAGGAGGCATGAATTGGCGGATGTGAAGGCTGATTTTTATGCCCTTGGCCACGTCCCTAATGTTGTTGGTGCCATTGACTGCACACATGTTGGCCTGGTTCCACCACAGGCACGTGAGCACATCTACAGGAATAAGAAACATTTCCATTCCATCAATGTGCAAGTGGTGTGCCAGGCGGATATGATAATCTCACATGTCTGTGCCAAATTTCCCGGCTCTGCCCATGACTCGTACATCCTGCGTAACAGCATTGTGCCACAGCTGATGGCAAATCTGCTTCCGGAGCGTGCATGGATTGTGGGTGAGTACGCAGAGTCAAGTAGCATGCTGTATGTGTGACATGCTGTCCTCTGCCACAGTAATGTTACAAGTTTGTCCTGTGTGTCTCACACCTAGGTGACTCTGCATATCCCAACCGGCCTTGGTTGCTGAGCCCACTGCGGAATCCCAGGACCCCGGGTGAAGTCTGCTACAATGATGCCCATGGGAGGACACGTCGTGTGGTGGAGCGTACTTTTGGTCTCCTGAAGTCACGATTTCGCTGCCTGGACAAGACCGGAGGTGCACTGATGTACTCTCCCCAAAAGGTGTGTCAGATCGTAGTTGCATGCTGCATGCTCCACAACCTGGCCTTGCGCAGCAACCTGGCCTCCCCCTGCTCCCGGACGCTGATGAGCAGCTGAGGCCACCGCCTGCAAACCCACCCACGTCCAGTGACGAGGATAGTGGAGAGGAGGAAGGTGTTGACCTGCGTCAACAGCTCATCAACCGCTACTTCCCTTGAAGGTGAGTGAAAACATACAACGGTGCCATTGTCTGCTGATTGTGTTGTTGGTGAAAAGGCCTAGGGGAGATTTGTGACTGCTGCCTGTTGTTGGCTCTGTGCTGGGTGCTAATGTTTCTGGGACAGGGTAGTTGTGCACAGCTATAGGATGTCTATGTCTGTACTGTTTCTCATTGTAATGTGTGCAGATTTGAGTACCTTGATGACAAGTGTTGTGTAATGGCTGTGATGCCATCACCTGACAAGTGAATATTGTTCTTTTGTGTTTTCCTAGGTCCCTTCTGCCTCTCAATGCCTCCAAACAATCCGTGCTCCTGGTACATTGTAATCCCAGTCAACATTGTACATCCTGTAATAAACATGGAGCTGACACGAAAACATAGGTGTGTAAGGAGTGTTTATTTACAATGGGTATATGTGACAGGGAAGTGAATATTTACAAACAGGTCAGTGATGGTAGATGAGATAATAGAGTAGTCACCACATTGATGTGGTGACACAGTCTAACAGACGCATGCCATTAACCTGGCAGTGTGGATAAGGACAGTCAACAGAGTCAATGGCAAGGTGAAGAGGGGTGCCATCATGGCTGGCTCCTTGACTGGCGTTTGGCTGGTGCTTTGCCACGTGATCCTCCCTGGGATTTCTTTGGATGGCCCCTTGAGCGTTTGGCAGGGGGGGCCTCTGCTGTGGGCTCAGCGGTGTCTGAGGACTCACCCCTCTCTGTGGCCGCAGGGGAGGTGGGGGAACTGTCATCCTGTGGGCCACTGGAGGTAGGTGGAGCTGTTGTTTGGGCCGCAGGCCTCTCTCTCAGGACACCCACTAGCTGGCCCAAGAAGTCCACGATTTGGCCCAATCGTGTGTCTATGGACCTCAGCAGCAGGCGGAGCTCACGGGATTCCTCCAGAGCCTGGCCCGTGTGTCCCTAGGCTTGTTCATAGGCCCCAAGGACTCTGGCGATGTTGGCCAGGGCTTCGGTCCCAGTGTCCAGTTGGTCTTGTCGCCTAGTTGCCCTCCCACCTGCCCTGTTGTCCCCGACCTGTGGCGTCATCACTCTACGTACCCGCGTACTCTCCCTGCCCTCCTCAGATTGTGGGGTGGGGTGGTCATCCTCTGAGGCAGGGACAGTGTTGCAGGCAGCACTGGTGGTGGTGGAGGCCGCACAGGTCATTACAGCAGGGGTCAGTGTAGTTGTTGTTGCTGAGGTTGTTGCGGTGGGGACAGTGGGGTCCTGGGACCTGTTGCGCCCTGGCATGCCTGATGCGCCGGCTTCGGGCTCCGCATCCGAGAAATCTAGGGAGTCTGCATCAGAGAGTCCATGTTCCGGGGGGAGACTGGCTCTGCAGGTTGGTGTGGTCATCTGCAGCTGTCGGTTCTTGGTCACCTGTGGAACAGAGGGGAAATGGTCATTGGAGTGCACCCCTCAAGCTTGGTGTTAGATGTTTTGTTGTTACATGTTATACACCACACAGTTTACATTGATATAACATTGTATGTCTGCACAGTATTGAGCATCATGTCATGATGTGGAGGTACATACATTACTTGTCCATGGTGTGACATGTCAATAGGTACCATGCGCAACGTGCAGATTGTGTGATTACAAGGACATGTCATCATCTAACGACTAGCAGCACAACAACTTTATGTGACGCACCTTTGTTGTTCACTCTGCATGGAAGACATTACATCTGAGCATGAACTAGCCATTGTAGTCTCATGCATACCTTTGTCATATCATGTGCTTTGCTTTCTTTTTACTAATGACCATGCTTGTTTTGTTTTCATATGGGCCTTGATGCTCTGCCCCCATGGCACTTACAGATAGCATTCAGTGCTGTGCATGATTGTGCCCATGAATTTCTGCAACATGTGATTTGGTGAGTCACACTTTGGTTTCTGTGACAGTTACATACGCTTTTCGGTCTGCACATTGGAAGTGGCTATTGGATCTATGCCAAGTTGGATGACATGTGAGGGCTGGTGTGGTCATCTGGCTCCATGCTTTTTGAGAGGAATGGCAGGGTGCCTGCACTGTCTACCTACCTGTTCTGTGACACAGTTGAGGGGAATTGTTGCCACATGGTTCTGGGTGGGGGGGGTACCATCCTGCTGAGCTTTGGAACAAGGGGGCCTGGTGGGAGTTGTAGTGCAGGCCTCTCACCCCCAGATCCCCCTCCCTGTGAAGATGGCTACCTACCTGTTAGGTGAAGGTGAACAATAAAATGGCTGCCACATGCTTCTGGGTGGGGTGGAGTGCTACATCCTGCTCAGGGGTGGGACAAGGGGGCCTGGTGGGAGTTGTAGTGCAGGCCTCCCACCCCCAGACCCCCCTCCCTGTGAAGATGGCTACCTACCTGTTGGGTGAAGGTGAACAATGCAATGGCTGCCACATGCTTCTGGGGGGGGGTGGAGTGTTACATCCTGCTCAGGGGTGGGACAAGGGGGCCTGGTGGGAGTTGTAGTGCAGGCCTCCCACCCCCAGACCCCCCTCCCTGTGAAGATGGCTACCTACCTGTTGGGTGAAGGTGAACAATGCAATGGCTGCCACATGCTTCTGGGTGGGGTGGAGTGCTACATCCTGCTCAGGGGTGGGACAAGGGGGCCTGGTGGGAGTTGTAGTGCAGGCCTCCCACCCCCAGTCCCCCTCCCTGTGAAGATGGCTACCTACCTGTTAGGTGAAGGTGAACACTGCAATGGCTGCCACATGCTTCTGGGTGGGGTGGAGTGCTACATCCTGCTCAGGGGTGAGACAAGGGGGCCTGGTGGGAGTTGTAGTGCAGGCCTCCCATCCCCAGACCCCCCTCCCTGTGAAGATGGCTACCTACCTGTTGGGTGAAGGTGAACAATGCAATGGCTGCCACATGCTTCTGGGTGGGGTGGAGTGCTACATCCTGCTCAGGGGTGGGACAAAGGGGCCTGGTGGGAGTTGTAGTGCAGGCCTCCAACCCCCAGACCCTCCTCCCTGTGAAGATGGCTACCTACCTGTTGGGTGAAGGTGAACAATGCAATGGCTGCCACATGCTTCTGGGTGGGGTGGAGTGCTACATCCTGCTCAGGGGTAGGACAAAGGGGCCTGGTGGGAGTTGTAGTGCAGGCCTCCCACCCCCAGACCCCCCTCCCTGTGAAGATGGCTACCTACCTGTTAGGTGAAGGTGAACAATGCAATGGCTGCCACATGCTTCTGGGTGGGGTGGAGTGCTACATCCTGCTCAGGGGTGGGACAAGGGGGCCTGGTGGGAGTTGTAGTGCAGGCCTCCCAACCCCAGACCCCCTCCCTGTGAAGATGGCTACCTACCTGTTAGGTGAAGGTGAACAATGTAATGGCTGCCACATGCTTCTGGGTGGGGTGGAGTGCTACATCCTGCTGAGGGGTGGGACAAGGGGGCCTGGTGGGAGTTGTAGTGCAGGCCTCCCACCCCCAGATCCCCTCCCTGTGAAGATGGCTACCTACCTGTTAGGTGAAGGTGAACAATGCAATGGCTGCCACATGCTTCTGGGTAAGGTGGTGTGCTACATCCTGCTGAGGGGTGGGACAAGGGGGCCTGGTGGGAGTTGTAGTTCAGGCCTCCCACCCCCAGACCCCCCTCCCTGTGAAGATGGCTACCTACCTGTTAGGTGAAGGTGAACAATGCAATGGCTGCCACATGCTTCTGGGTGGGGTGGAGTGCTACATCCTGCTCAGGGGTGGGACAAGGGGGCCTGGTGGGAGTTGTAGTGCAGGCCTCCCACCACCAGACCCCCTCCCTGTGAAGATGGCTACCTACCTGTTAGGTGAAGGTGAACAATGCAATGGCTGCCACATGCTTCTGGGTGGGGTGGAGTGCTACATCCTGCTGAGGGGTGGGACAAGGGGGCCTGGTGGGAGTTGTAGTGCAGGCCTCCCACCCCCAGATCCCCCTCCCTGTGAAGATGGCTACCTACCTGTTAGGTGAAGGTGAACAATGCAATGGCTGCCACATGCTTCTGGGTGAGGTGGAGTGCTACATCCTGCTGAGGGGTGGGACAAGGGGGCCTGGTGGGAGTTGTAGTTCAGGCCTCCCACCCCCAGACCCCCCTCCCTGTGAAGATGGCTACCTACCTGTTAGATGAAGGTGAACAATGCAATGGCTGCCACATGCTTCTGGGTGGGGTGGAGTGCTACATCCTGTTCAGGGGTGGGACAAGGGGGCCTGGTGGGAGTTGTACTGCAGGCCTCCCACCCCCAGACCCCCCTCCCTGTGAAGATGGCTACCTACCTGTTAGGTAAAGGTGAACAATGCAAAAGCTGCCACATGCTTCTGGGTGGTGTGGAGGGCTACATCCTGCTCAGGGGTGGGACAAGGGGGCCTGTTGGGAGTTGTAGTGCAGGCCTCCCACCCCCCAGACCCCCCTCCCTGTGAAGATGGCTACCTACCTGTTAGGTAAAGGTGAACAATGCAAAAGCTGCCACATGCTTCTGGGTGGTGTGGAGGGCTACATCCTGCTCACGGGTGGGACAAGGGGGCCTGTTGGGAGTTGTAGTGCAGGCCTCCCACCCCCAGACCCCCCTCCCTGTGAAGATAGCTACCTACCTGTTGGGTGAAGGTGAACAATGGAATGGCTGCCACATGCTTCTGGGTGGGGTGGAGTGCTGCATCCTGCTCAGGGGTGGGACAAGGGGGCCTGGTGGGAGTTGTAGTGCAGGCCTCCCACCCCCAGACCCCCCTCCCTGTGAAGATGGCTACCTACCTGTTGGGTGAAGGTGAACAATGCAATGGCTGCCACATGCTTCTGGGTGGGGTGGGGTGCTACATCATGCTCAGGGGTGGGACAAGGGGGCCTGGTGGGAGTTGTGGTGCAGGCCTCCCACCCCCAGACCCCCCTCCCTGTGAAGATGGCTACCAACCGGTTAGGTGAAGGTGAACAATGCAATGGCTGCCACATGCTTCTGGGTGGGGTGGAGTGCTACATCATGCTCAGGGGTGGGACAAGAGGGCCTGCTGGGAGTTGTAGTGCAGGCCTCCCACCCCCAGACCCCCCTCCCTGTGAAGATGGCTACCTACCTGTTAGGTGAAGGTGAACAATGCAATGGCTGCCACATGCTTCTGGGTGGGGTGGAGTGCTACATCCTGCTCAGGGATGGGACAAGGGGGCCTGGTGGGAGTTGTAGTGCAGGCCTCCCACCCCCAGACCCCCCTCCCTGTGAAGATGGCTACCTACCTGTTAGGTGAAGGTGAACAATAAAATGGCTGCCACATGCTTCTGGGTGGGGTGGAGTGCTACATCCTGCTCAGGGGTGGGACAAGGGGGCCTGGTGGGAGTTGTAGTGCAGGCCTCCCACCAACAGACCCCCCTCCCTGTGAAGTTGGCTACCTACCTGTTGGGTGAAGGTGAACAATGCAATGGCTGCCACATGCTTCTGGGTGGGGTGGAGTGTTACATCCTGCTCAGGGGTGGGACAAGGGGGCCTGGTGGGAGTTGTAGTGCAGGCCTCCCACCCCCAGAACCCCCTCCCTGTGAAGATGGCTACCTACCTGTTGGGTGAAGGTGAACAATGCAATGGCTGCCACATGCTTGTGGGTGGGGTGGAGTGCCTCATCCTGCTCAGGGGTGGAACAAGGGGGCCTGGTGGGAGTTGTAGTGCAGGCCTCCCACCCCCAGACCCCCTCCCTGTGAAGATGGCTACCTACCTGTTAGGTGAAGGTGAACACTGCAATGGCTGCCACATGCTTCTGGGTGGGGTGGAGTGCTACATCCTGCTCAGGGGTGGGACAAGGGGGCCTGGTGGGAGTTGTAGTGCAGGCCTCCCACCCCCAGACCCCCCTCCCTGTGAAGATGGCTACCTACCTGTTGGGTGAAGGTGAACAATGCAATGGCTGCCACATGCTTCTGGGTGGGGTGGAGTGCTACATCCTGCTCAGGGGTGGGACAAAGGGGCCTGGTGGGAGTTGTAGTGCAGGCCTCCCACCCCCAGACCCCCCTCCCTGTGAAGATGGCTACCTACCTGTTGGGTGAAGGTGAACAATGCAATGGCTGCCACATGCTTCTGGGTGGGGTGGAGTGCTACATCCTGCTCAGGGGTGGGACAAGGGGGCCTGGTGGGAGTTGTAGTGCAGGCCTCCCACCCCCAGACCCTCCTCCCTGTGAAGATGGCTACCTACCTGTTAGGTGAAGGTGAACAATGCAATGGCTGCCACATGCTTCTGGGTGGGGTGGAGTGCTACTTCCTGCTGAGGGGTGGGACAAGGGGGCCTGGTGGGAGTTGTAGTGCAGGCCTCCCACCCCCAGACCCCCCTCCCTGTGAAGATGGCTACCTACCTGTTAGGTGAAGGTGAACAATGGAATGGCTGCCACATGCTTCTGGGTGAGGTGGAGTGCTACATCCTGCTCAGGGGTGGGACAAGGGGGCCTGGTGGGAGTTGTAGTTCAGGCCTCCCACCCCCAGACCCCCCTCCCTGTGAAGATGGCTACCTACCTGTTGGGTGAAGGTGAACAATGCAATGGCTGCCACATGCTTCTGGGTGGGGTGGAGTGCTACATCCTGCTCAGGGGTGGGACAAGGGGGCCTGGTGGGAGTTGTACTGCAGGCCTCCCACCCCCAGACCCCCCTCCCTGTGAAGATGGCTACCTACCTTTTAGGTAAAGGTGAACAATGGAAAAGCTGCCACATGCTTCTGGGTGGTGTGGAGGGCTACATCCTGCTCAGGGGTGGAACAAGGGGGCCTGTTGGGAGTTGTAGTGCAGGCCTCCCACCCCAGACCCCCTCCCTGTGAAGATGGCTACCTACCTGTTAGGTGAAGGTGAACAATGCAGTGGCTGCCACATGCTTCTGGGTGGGGTGGAGTGCTACATCCTGCTCAGGGGTGGGACAAGGGGGCCTGGTGGGAGTTGTAGTGCAGGCCTCCCACCCCCAGACCCCCTCCCTGTGAAGATGGCTACCTACCTGTTAGGTGAAGGTGAACAATGCAATGGCTGCCACATGCTTCTGGGTGGGGTGGAGTGCTACATCCTGCTCAGGGGTGGGACAAGGGGGCCTGGTGGGAGTTGTAGTGCAGGCCTCCCACCCCCAGACCCCCTCCCTGTGAAGATGGCTACCTACCTGTTGGGTGAAGGTGAACAATGCAATGGCTGCCACATGCTTCTGGGTGGGGTGGAGTGCTACATCCTGCTCAGGGGTGGGACAAGGGGGCCTGGTGGGAGTTGTAGTGCAGGCCTCCCACCCCCAGACCACCCTCCCTGTGAAGATGGCTACCTACCTGTTGGGTGAAGGTGAACAATGCAATGGCTGCCACATGCTTCTGGGTGGGGTGGAGTGCTACATCCTGCTCAGGGGTGGGACAAGGGGGCCTGGTGGGAGTTGTAGTGCAGGCCTCCCACCCCCAGACCCCCTCCCTGTGAAGATGGCTACCTACCTGTTGGGTGAAGGTGAACAATGCAATGGCTGCCACATGCTTCTGGGTGGGGTGGAGTGCTACATCATGCTCAGGGGTGGGACAAGGGGGCCTGGTGGGAGTTGTGGTGCAGGCCTCCCACCCCCAGACCCCCCTCCCTGTGAAGATGGCTACCTTCCTGTTAGGTGAAGGTGAACAATGCAATGGCTGCCACATGCTTCTGGGTGGGGTGGAGTGCTACATCATGCTCAGGGGTGGGACAAGGGGGCCTGCTGGGAGTTGTAGTGCAGGCCTCCCACCCCCAGACCCCCCTCCCTGTGAAGATGGCTACCTACCTGTTAGGTGGAGGTGAACAATGCAATGGCTGCCACATGCTTCTGGGTGGGGTGGAGGGCTACATCCTGGTCAGGGGTGGGACAAGGGGGCCTGTTGGGAGTTGTAGTGCAGGCCTCCCACCCCCAGACCCCCCTCCCTGTGAAGATGGCTACCTACCTGTTAGGTGAAGGTGAACAATGCAATGGCTGCCACATGCTTCTGGGTGGGGTGGAGTGCTACATCCTGCTCAGGGGTGGGACAAGGGGGCCTGGTGGGAGTTGTAGTGCAGGACTCCCACCCCCAGACCCCCCTCCCTGTGAAGAAGGCTACCTACCTGTTAGGTGAAGGTGAACAATGCAATGGCTGCCACATGCTTCTGGGTGGGGTGGAGTGCTACATCCTGCTCAGGGGTGGGACAAGGGGGCCTGGTAGGAGTTGTAGTGCAGTCCTCCCACCCCCAGACCCCCCTCCCTGTGAAGATAGCTACCTACCTGTTGAGTGAAGGTGAACAATGCAATGGCTGCCACATGCTTCTGGGTGGGGTGGAGTGCTACATCCTGCTCAGGGGTGGGACAAGGGGGCCTGGTGGGAGTTGTAGTGCAGGCCTCCCACCCCCAGACCCCCCTCCCTGTGAAGATGGCTACCTACCTGTTAGGTGAAGGTGAGAAATGCAATGGCTGCCACATGCTTCTGGGTGGTGTAGAGTGCTACATCCTGCTCAGGGGTGGGACATGGGGGCCTGGTGGGAGTTGTAGTGCTGGCTGCCTGTACACATGCAACCCTGGGAATGTTGCTGGCTACCTTTGGGGTGATTCAGAGGGAGTGAATGTTACATCTGTGAGACATGTGTTGGGTAGTGTGTGGTGCACATGAATGGATTTGGGCCTAGGAGGTGTAGCTTTGTAGTTGTGCAAGACAGTACATAGCAGTGTAATGGTAGACATTTGTTTGTACTTACCAGCCTCCACTCCCCCGGCTACTCCTGTGAGACTCTCTGGATGCAGTATGGCAAGCACCTTCTCCTCCCATGCAGTGAATGTTCTTGGTGGAATGGGAGGGCCACCGCCAGTCATCTGAGCCAGCTGGTGGTTCTTGTAGTTCTTCTGTTTCACCAGCCTCTTGAGGTCATGCCACCCCTTCATGATCTCCTTCTTGGTGCGCGGGGTGGTCCCTACTGCATTGACGTTGTTGACTATCCTTCTCCACATTTGTGCTCTGGTGGCTAATGGTGTCTGTTGGACCAGGTTCCCAAACAATTGTGGTTCTACTCTGATTATCTCATCTGCCATGACTGACAACTCACTGTCAGTGAATTTGGGCATTTTCTTTGGTGCCATGGTGTGTGATGTGCAAATGGTTTGAGGTGCAGGTGTGAGGGTGGTGTGGGTGATGTAAGTGGGGTGTGTGTGTGTGTTGTTGTGCTGGTGAGATGTGTGGTGGTTTGCCTCTCCTTTGTGCTGTAGGGTTTAGTTCCTTCAGGGGTGGAGTATTGCAAAGGATTCTGGTCAGGGAAGAGGCTGGTTTTATACTCAGCTATGTGGGTGTGTCAAAATGGAGCATTGCTGTCAGGTGGGTTGTGTGTGTTGTCCTGGGATTTGTATTTTTTTAGTTGCCCTGAGGGTGTGTCATTGGGGTGTGTTAGGTGTTTTGGGGGGCTTAGCTAGTTTGGTGGCCTTGTGGTGTGTTTTTTTTGTCGACCGCCATATTTCTTCCGGAGCAGTTGCGGCGGTGAGTATGCAACAGCCCTTCCACCGACTCTCCCATTCATCACTGTTTGCGATCGCGGCGGTCGGAAACAGCGGATCGTTCCGATGTCACCTCAATGGTATCCTAATTTTACGTGCGGTCACTCCGCTGGCCTAGCGCCGGTTTTGGGTGTTTCCGCCGCGAATCTGATCGCCGCGGACGGATTTTCACCTGCTCCGCCCGCTACCTGTGGGTTTTCGTGGCATCGTTCCGCCGCGGTCGGTTTTTTCTGGCGGTGGATCCTAATCGGACCGCCGGTTTTGCCGCGGTACCAGCGGACGGTTTATTTCCGCTACCATGGCGGTCGGAATGGTTTTCCGACCGCCATCCTAATGACCCCCAAGTACGGCAGAAGTTCCAATTGTGAACACCTAGTTATCGCCTGAGTCACAGATCTTCCTCCGCCTTTTTGGGAGTGGGAGGCGTCTTTGAACTGGGGCACAATGGAGAAGAGGAGGGCAGCTCCTGTGAGTTCCCCGTCTGGTACAAAACACGCAACTATTCACTCTTTTTTGACGAAAGCAGTGGGTGCCATCTCAAAAGAAATAGACAGGGCAGAAAGGCGATTCTCTCTGGACCTGGGTGGCCCCTCGTTCCCCATGTTGGGTGAGCCTTCAAGCTCGGTTACCCAAAAACTACCGGATGGAGTATTGGATCCAGTACAGGCGGTTTCAGATTCCTCTAGCACCAGCCCTAGTAACCCTACCCCTGTACCCAAAAACTGCAACAGGACATCTATTGCCTCTAATCAAGGTGCAGATCTGGACGGCCCTCCTGCACCCAAGAAGTTGCGGCGATTTAACAAGAAATCTGAGTCTGTTAAGAGAGGGGAGGGCATTGCTAATGTCAACTTGAGTGGTGTTGAAGAGATATGGGCTCCTTTAAAACAAAAAATTGTGGAAGTGTTGACTGGCCTACTGACTAACTTTTGTAATGAAATCACCAAAATGATGCTAGAATCCAGAGATACACTAGGTAGAGTCGAAAAAGTGGTGGCCTCCTTTAACAAGTCTCCCAAAGGGCTATCCCACAGCAACAGACGGTCCAATCTGGAATCCTCCCTGCAAGCTCCCTAACCACCAGCCAGACCCCTATTGCTACTCCCAGGGCACCCGGGGCCATGATACGCGGTCCTGATCTTCTGATTACTCAACCCCGACCGCCGAACCTCTGCCAAGGTGGCCCGGAGCGGACTCATCGGTGCCCCCCAATGCAGCAACGGGAAGTAATTAAAGATAGATTACTTGCCCCCAACAGTCCCGGTTTACCAGTAATTGACCTCCAACCAGCCAGCTGCCCCTATACTGTGGTCTTGGTAGGGGTGCCAGGTCTTAGCACCCTGAGGGACGAGTCCACTGACCAATTGATTAACAAAGCAACCCACTGGTTAAGCAAATATGCTGGGTTCAATGTGGAGGACCACAGGCATATCCTGATGGCTAGGAGGGTTTCCTGTATTGGCCGGTCCAGGAAAATATTCGAGGGATATAGCGTGATAGTCACGTTTAGATTTCCAGAACTGGCCCATCAGAGTTTGTGCCAGACCTTCCAGCCCCTCTCTCTTGAATCTGGCATAAAGTCACGCCCACTGGGTTTTTTTTATAGGCCCTCCCACAACCCCATACCTACTCACTATACCTCAATTCAGGATGGGGGTTCTTTTTCCCGCGGGGGAATACCGACAACATCTAACCCCTTTGCTCCCCTGAGGGACCTTAATGATTTAGATTGACATCGAGAGTCCTGGTGAAAACGCAGGCCTCCGTTGCAGGTACCTAAGTACCCCCGGGTCCGGCAGCCCACGGATGGCCCCTAATGTCCCTCTATTAAACCAGACCCAGGATAGGAGGATAACTTAAATATTATTTCTTGCAATGTGGCAGGATTAGTTGCAAAACTTGTTGATGGGAGGTGGCTCAGATTTATCATACGTTTTCATACGTTTTCATATTATTTGTATTCAGGAAACCTGGGAGACTGAAAACACTCTTTTTCTTGAAGGTTATAAAATGTTTTTCCGCCCGGCAGAGGGCTCAAGATTGGGAAGAGCAAGGGGTGTTTTAATTATCTTCACAGACCTCAGGATTCATGGCATAGCGAAGCGCTTGACGTGGGACTCTAAAGTTGTACAATGTCTCACAATAATGAGTAAATCACATTGGTTCACACAAATCAGTTTTTATAATGTGAAACGGAAAAACCATGGGCCTGCAAGCCTTTCAGAATTAAGTGGGTGCCTCGAGCAAATACAGGGAGAATGTTTGCTGCAGGCACAACTAATTTTAGTGGGAGATTTTAATTGTCACTTTTGTCCTGACTTAGCAGTGACCAGGCGAGATTGGTCCACTTGTACGATTAGTGAGGGACTGCACATGGAGCATACCCTGGAAGGGTGGGAATTGAATGTCATCCTAATCACTCATGGCTTAACACATACATTGGACCTGCTTGCTAAATCCCCTGACTCTCCTGTGCCTCCAACCTACAAAGACAGGGGTTGTGCAGCATTCATTGATTTTGTTTTTGTTTCTTTTTCATTGAGGCGGTTTATATCCTCTTTTAACATTCAACACAGCCAGTTTAGTGATCATAACCCTTTGACCTTGGCGCTCGAAGTGCCAGGAACTCAGACTATACCCTGTAGGATAAATGTGGGCACGATTTCTGTATCTGATCAAGGGAGGCGCTTAAGGTGGTCACAGTTGGCCGTTACTGCTTTTAATAAATCTTTTTTCAGAATAAGCCAGCAGGAGATCCTGACTTGTCTAGATTCGCAAGCCCCTGGGGAAGAAACCATCCAGGCATTTTTTGCTATTGCACAATCAGTTGCTGGCTTGCTAATAGCCCCGGTAGCCACTCCGTGCACTGAACTCCCAAGATTGTTCGATAGCGAGTGCTCCCGGGCTCTGCGGCAACTTAAGAGGGCCTTGAAACAGACACCGTTTGATAGCTCCCGGGCGGCAAACTGTCGCAGTAACTATAAGTGGGCCGTCAAGGGTCGCAAGCGCTTGCTGCAAAAACAAGCCTGGGAGGAGATAGCAGAGGCATGTGAGCAAAAGGATTGTACTCGATTCTGGAGGGTTATCAACAGCCCGTTTTCAGAACCGGATAAACCGGGGCTAAGTCATAACATTACCCCAGAGCAATGGAAGGGCCACTTTGAGGCAGTCTATAACCACGGCCATAGCGAGTTACCCACACAGGACCTAAATCCCCCTCACAGAGCTGAATCCTTTACCTTCAGTCTTGACGAGGTCAGGCTGGGAATTGAGGGGTTGTCCCGGAATAAGGCCCCTGGACCCGATGGGATTCCCACTGACCTTTTTCGTAACAAAATAGAGGTATGGGCACCAGCTCTTACTAGGGTTCTAAATGCTGCAGTAACAACAGTAATGCCTTCCTCGTGGTCTACTGCCACCATTGTCCCGATTATCAAAAAAGGAGAAAGGGACAATCCTCATTGTTACCTCCCCATATCTCTTATTGATTCCACAGTGAAAGTCCTTGGCCTGGTCCTACTAAATAGGCTCTCTGATTGGGTGGATACCACCGAATAATCTCGGAGGTGCAATATGGGTTTCGCATAGGGAAATCAATCACAGACCAGTGCTTTAATCTTTATCTTCTAATTGCGAAATACACAACAGCTAAACCTGGAGCCCTGTTTTTGGGCTTTATGGACTTCACCTCAAGGATGTATATTAGCTCCTTTTTTATTCACATTATATGTTAATGGACTTGACTCATCCCTGACAGCCCTACAGGCCGATACCCCTAGGATAGGAATAAGACCGGTCCCCGTCTTGCTGTATGCGGACACGAACACAGAGGGCTCTCCAGGTCCTACTTGATGGGTTTGTGTCTTTTATGAATGAGATGGATCTGTCACCGAACCTATCCAAATCGTATATTATGGAAATTGGCAAATAGGCCAGTAGACACAACACCTATAAAGTAGGCACACACAGCATAGTGAAGGTCCTGGCCTTCTCTTATTTGGCCATCATATTTGATGAGAAACTTAGGGGCATATTAGCAAGACCCACGTTAAAATTATCGCCATTTTAGCGGCAGGAAACTGCCGCTAAAACGGCGATAATGGGCTTGCTAATAAGCGTTATAGAATTCCAATAGAAGCCCAGGTTAGATGTCCTGCACATCTAACCTGGGCTTCTATTGGAATTCTATAACGCATATTAGCAAGCCCATTATCGCCGTTTTAGCGGTAGTTTCCTGCCGCTAAAACGGCGATAATTTTAACGTGGGTCTTGCTAATATGCCCCTTAATTTTAAATACCTACAGGAGGGGAAGCTTTTAGACATGAAAAGATCACTGGGAGCAATTGCAAACTACACCCATAGATTAGGCACATGGTCACCTGGGCTAATTATAAAGTTATATAATTCCTTCTGTATTTCTAAGGCCCTATATGGAAGTGAGGTATGGGGGTATTTGGCGGCCAATCAAACAACAAGAGAGAGAGGGAAAGAAAAAATGGAGCCACTCTTAGTCCTCCTAATAGATTAGCAAATAAACAACAGAAGAGTGAAACCGAAATGAATGATCCATAAAGGAAATCAGTCCACGCTGTTATGTGGTAATTGTACGAAGGTCAGAACCATATCATACTAATAACAAAAACTGCTGGTGCAGTGTAATAGTTGCAAGTTTTAGTGAATACACTGGTAGTGCTAAAGTAGCACTAATGAGCATAATGAGTCATTGAATAACCAGAATTACAGTTCAAGCGCACCGATGACGGCACAGCTAGCCTGTCAAAGGGAGGTGGTTCCTAAATAAGATAGGCAGGCAAATATTAGTGGAGTGTAGTAGAGGCAAACTGCGCTGAAGGTGATTTACTTGCTTGCTGCGCTGATGGTGATTTACTCGCTTACTCAAGTACATTGGTGTCATCTGAACCTGCAGGATACCTATAAGCAGGCAAATACACAAACCCTCCTAGAAAAATTCACGGGGCAGAAACCATATAAAAAATAGCTAAGACCATGACAGAACTACAGTATGGTATGGTGTAATTGCTAACGTTTTAGAACAGAACCCCATGGGATGTTGTCATTGAGTCCCTGTTTGTATGTTGAAAGGCGGTAAACCCAACGTTGTTCTTTCTCGAACAGTACTCCTTGGGTGTTGGTACCTGGTTTGATCTGCTCAATAACTGTCCATTGTAGATCATTAGGGTTGTGATCACCTGCAGAAAATGTTCCGCCATTTTCGTAGTGCTTTTCTTATACCGGATGTTGCTCCGGTGTTCGCATACGCGCTGCTTGATTTTCCTGGTGGTCATCCCCACGTAACGCAAGTCACAGGGGCACGTGATCAGATATACCACCTTAGCTGAATTGCAATTGGTATGGGACCTCTGCGTCCTTGTTTTATTCGGTTCAAGCTCCAAGGTTTTTGTAGGGGAGGTCAGGTGGCAGACACTGCAGTTGCCACAGGGAAAATGACCCACGACACTAGGTAGGCCCCATGCGTTAAGCACGGATGGATTGGAAACAGGGTCAGTTCTCTTAGGGCGCGTGTGTACTAAAGAGTCCTTAAGACTTCTGGCCCTCTTGAAAGAGAATAAGGGTTTCTCCCAACTTCTGTTGTTAGTTTCCAGCACTTTCCAATGTCTATTGATAGATTTTGTAATGGCATTTGATGCTGTGCTGTATGTAGTTACACAGGTTAGAGGGGCCTCCTTAGTTTGTTTCGAATTAGCCTCCAAAAGTACTTCCCTGGGCTGGTTTCTAGCTCATTTGTAGCTTTTTTTCAGAACTCTTTCGGGGTAACCACGGTTGCGCAATTTGTTAGACAAATCTGCTGACTGAGTACGGTAGTCAGTCACCTTGCTACAATTCCTCCTGATGCGGAGGT
This sequence comes from Calotriton arnoldi, assembly GCA_963921515.1. Classification (NCBI taxonomy): domain Eukaryota; kingdom Metazoa; phylum Chordata; class Amphibia; order Caudata; family Salamandridae; genus Calotriton; species Calotriton arnoldi. Next base: position 2,064,607 of record CAWUFW010000911.1, on the reverse strand, counting down.
ATTGTCCGTACGGAAGGTTCTCCGCAGAGTCCTGGAATGAAAGCTGGAGAACTCCAGTAGGTTATTCTTGGCCCTTGGCTTATAGAATGTCTTGGTCAGTAGATGACCATCCACCTTGGAGATGATAACGTCTAAGAAGCACTACCAGTGTATTCACTAAAACTTGCAACTATTACACTGCACCAGCAGTTTTTGTTATTAGTATGATATGGTTCTGGCCTTCGTACAATTACCACATAACAGCGTGGACTGATTTCTTTTATGGATCACATTTTGACTCTGTTTGCAATAAAGCTTTTCAACTGAATAGATAGCCGCGCTACTTCGGTTAGCGTTACACTCTTTGCCTGGTGTCGGACGGATACAGACGTACGTGCGTACGTCCTACCGTCATTTACCCGCGTCTGTGGCTCCCATTGTATTTAAAACTGCCCGGGGCAGGACTCCATTATCCTCTGGGTCCTGTTGTCGGGAAGATCCAGGTGCCATACGGGCGTCTGGCTTTGGAGTAGTGAGTACCCGTATTTTGTTTCAAGAAGCCTAAGGTAACTTTAAGATCTTTTTGTAACTATGGGTTATCTCCATTTCTGTAGCGTATGACTACAAGCCACCGTCCCCCGCTAGGATCCATGACGTAAGGGTATCTACCACCTTATGTAAGCCTGGCCTTTCCCGTTTTTGCATAAACGTTTTTGATGCCACTAGCCACACGATCGCGTGTCGCTAATTTTTATAGTCATGTTCACTTTAGTTTTTAGCTATCATTTTATCGTGCAATTGCCAGAGTTGGCATGCAGGATTAGAAACGCTTTTGGCACTACGATACCGGCATAATTAGACCGTTTACCTGGTTTTTTGCCAGGTCACGTGTGACTCAATCGCAGTAAGTGCTAAAACATCCACGCACTTATTATATCACAACCACCATAGGTTAGAAAGTACTACTTATGGCTGCACTTCGAAGAGCACGCATTTGCAGCACGAGTTTTATCAGCCACACCATGGCTCTAATACTGTTTATATGCACAAAACCTGTAATATGGCATGTTTGTCTTTCTGTGTGTTTTATCTTTCAGAGTCACATTGCTTTCAAGTATTTTGAAGGCTCCCCAGTAACCGTGAGTTGTGCGGTCACAGGTCAGGGTGCACCTTAGGGTGTGCATACCGCCGTGACACTTGGTCCTGAAGAAAGCCTCGCTACGGGCGTTAGGAGGCTGAAACATGTAGACCACACTTCATTATCACTTTGGGATGTGACTGGTCAATTTATCCAGTTTTAAAACATCCACCTCACTAATTTTTTACTCTTGCCTTACTTCTCCACTATTAAATACTATAGGACAAGTAAAGGCAATTTTTACCTTGTTTGCACCATCACCTCTTGCACCTCCACAAAAAATCAAAAAAACCCGCTCCGCTGTAATCAGGCGTCGTAGCACACCAGAGAGGCACTCGAACTCTCTGGTGGGAACCCAATGATGAAGCATGTCACCATCTAGGTTGGTGAGTGAGGGTTCTTTTATAAACAAGAGTGACTCCTCTTGCTAGCTCTTCATTCATTTTGGTTTCACTCTTCTGTTGTTTATTTGGTATTTGGCGGCCAACAAATTACAAACTGTAGAAAATAAATATTTTAGGCGAATTCTGAAAGTTCCCCAGGGTACTCCTTCGTACTCGGTACACGACGAATTAGGTACTAAGTACATTATGGACTCGGTGGCCGTTAAACCCCTGCTATTTTGTGTGAAGATTTGGCCTAAAGAGGAGGCAGGTCTAAATCGATCAGTAATCCAGGACTGCCTCTCACTCGACCATGTGCTAAAAATCCCATGGTTAAGATACATTAAGGATACCCTCACCGCCCTAGGCAGAGCAGATATGTTCTTTAGACACGATAACGTGAAGCCACAGGATAAGAATATTATTAAAGAATTGTTTTTTTAAAATTTGCCACGGCTCACCGAGAGGACAAGGAGCTTAGGAAACCCATGGTTAGAGCGCACGTCCTAGTAAAGTCTGTGCTGGGCATGGAGCCTTATTTATCGATTTTAACAAGCGCACACGATAGATTTCTAATCACTCGTTTTAGACTGAACCAGCTTCACTATCTACTGGCTTCCCCCTCTGGCTTTGTCTCTCACATAGAAGATAGAGGTCCCTGTGGCTGCGACAATAGGTCTCCACAGGATACCCTACACTTCGTCTTTGTCTGTAAATATTTTACATACCCTAGACCATTGTTTCTCAAAGGGCTTTTAAAAGAATTGAGATTTAGGCACGCCTGTGTAGCTCTATTGCACTTACAGCTTTTACCTAACGCTCACACACTGTTCTGTGTTACCAACTTTTTAAGATCTGCATTAAGGTCAAGAAACTCTAGAGGCGATTGAAGAGCATAAGGATATTTGCGAGTTTGCACATTGCCATGCTGTTATAAACCAAATGAATTGTTGATGATAACTTTTTCTGCTGAAATATGTTTCATGCTGGATTACTGAGGCCATAATCAATTTAAAAAAATAATCTACAAGGCCCAGTGTGCAAAGAATTATAGGCTGCAAAACCGAAGAGACTTTGAATACATTAAACATGACATAAGGCAACTTAGCAGCTATGTGAATGTGTAAAATATTTCTGATTGCATCAAGTCAATGCCTATATGCATGCCCTCATTAGACAGCTGGAGATAAACCGTAAACAATGACTTCTTTATGAAAACACCTTCTGCAGTTCTCCTTCATACGTCCTGGTCAAAAGTGGTTCTTGAAATGCCTTATCCTTCCCATCCCAGGCACTGGAAATAACAAAAAAGTGTTCTTACAGATTGTGGTGTGAAGAGGGGATGTTCCCTTTCATAGTACAAAACTGGTTTACAGGGGTGCACCAGCAAAGCGAGGAAACCAGTGGTCTACAGTTTCTTGTCACTGAGTGGTGCAGGTGTCTGAAGTGGTTGGTTCTTCATCCTGGGACTCCCTCTCAAGGTGACGCGATCAGAGTTTGCAGTGAGCTGCTACAGGTCCGATGTACTACAGGTATGATGGTCCGACAATGGATTCTCCATCTCTTGCCCTGATCACCTTTGGAAAAAGAGAGTCAGGAATCATAGTCAATAGGTCCTTTGATGCCATTCTACTCCCAGGGTGAGAATCTGCTGTCTCGCCAATCCTCAAAGAAGTCAGAGAACCACAAACCATTAAAGAACTCAGTACCTAGGAGAAACCCTTCTCTCTATATATGGTCTTCATACCCAAATATTGAAGCAAGAATTCTTCTTGTCTGTGTTCAGATCCTGGAAGGCATATGTTTTCCATATAACTAGGGTCACCTTTGATTTCGTGACGGATCCAATGAGAAAACTCATATTAATATTCAAAGTAAAAGATGATGAGTGGGTAAAATTACTCAAGCTTAAAAAAAAAGTCCAGTGCTGATTTCATGCTTGACTATTTGAAAGCAGGGATTATCCCAATGGGGTTAAGAGTAAGAAATATTCGAGGCTTGTTCATGGAAATGCAGAAATTCTTGGAGAAATGTTAACTGATTTTGAATTGCTGTTCACGTTGGATGATTCTGATAATAGAGACAGCCAGGGAGGTATTGATCATCCTAAATAAGGAAATAGAAGAATTAGAAGAAAAACTAAGGAAATCTAATGCCATTGATGAGGCTAAAAAGAAATGGGATCAGGCTAATGCAGAAATGGATGTCTTCAATGAGTATCTTCTGAAAAAGAAGACAGATGAGCTAAAAAAAATATATTACATTTTTCTCTCAGGCGTGGGTTTGCCCGTACCTAACCAAGAATATGCACAATAAACTAGAGAATGTTTCAGGCAATCAGGGAGGGATGGAGCAATAAGAAGGTGGTTACCTTTCCAGATACATCAGAATCAGATGGTGAAGGTAGCTTCAATCAATTTGACAAATATGGAAAAAGGCGCTCACAGTATGCGGGTCTGCAGAATATGGAAATGCATCCCAATAACCCTTCCTTTTTTAGACAACAAAAGGGGGAACTACAGGGGCCGGTTTCAGGGTCAGACAAGGGGCAGGTATCAAAATATGGACATGTCCCGTTATTATTTCGAAACACTTTGACAACAGCAGACAATATCCCATATTCAATCTCTCTAGGTTAGAGGTTGAATCATCGGTAGAAAGTTCCTTTCAAAAGGCCTCACCTTTTTACCAAGTCAGAAAGCAAATAGATTTGAACTGATCCGGGATTTGCGTGCTTTCTTTCATATGATTAGATTACAAAAATTATTTTTAAAAGGCAAAAGAATAATCAAACAAAACAAATCAAGACTTAAACCACCATCCAGGTTTATTCCTAATCTTGACAAACTGGGTCCAGAAGTGAAAGTCTTTGAAATAGCGGTACTCTCTAAGGGCCAGAAGGTGTTGAAGTATATACCTAGCGATACAAAAGGGGATGATGGACGGAGCGCTTGAGCAAATCAAACACTCACCCCCAGTCAACTGATCTGGGTTTAATCCATCATCATTCTTTAGCTCACTCCACCACCCCAGTTCAGACATGGCCATATGCAAATCAGTCTGACCCTGTGCCTCATGGGAACAGTCCAGCCCGAACTGCCAGCCATGTCTTCCCTGGACCTGAAACAAGCATCCTGGGACCGGTTTCTGGCCATTCAGCCGTCATCAGCCAGGCTAGCTTGAATCCAGTGGCAAAGTGAGCAAGGGACCCACGCCTGGGCATACCCTGCCAACTTAGGGTGAACAAAGCGATACAAAAGGGGATGATGGACGGAGCGCTTGAGCAAATCAAACACTCACCCCCAGTCAACTGATCTGGGTTTAATCCATCATCATTCTTAGCTCACTTCCACCACCCAGTTCAGACATGGCCATATGCAAATCAGTCTGACCCTGTGCCTCATGGGAACAGTCCAGCTCGAACTGCCAAGCCATGTCTTCCCTGGACCGGAAACAAGCATCCTGGGACCGGTTTCTGGCCATTCAGCCGTCATCAGCCAGGCTAGCTTGAATCCAGTGGCAAAGTGAGCAAGGGACCCACGCCTGGGCATACCCTGCCAACTTAGGGTGAACAGCTATACAAAAGGGATGATGGACGGAGCGCTTGAGCAAATCAAACACTCACTCCCAGTCAACTGATCTGGGTTTAATCCATCATCATTCTTTAGCTCACTCCACCACCCCAGTTCAGACATGGCCATATGCAAATCAGTCTGACCCTGTGCCTCATGGGAACAGTCCAGCCCGAACTGCCAAGCCATGTCTTCCCTGGACCGGAAACAAGCATCCTGGGACCGGTTTCTGGCCATTCAGCCGTCATCAGCCAGGCTAGCTTGAATCCAGTGGCAAAGTGAGCAAGGGACCCACGTCTGGGCATACCCTGCCAACTTAGGGTGAACAAAGCGATACAAAAGGGGATGATGGACGGAGCGCTTGAGCAAATCAAACACTCACCCCCAGTCAACTGATCTGGGTTTAATCCATCATCATTCTTTAGCTCACTCCACCACCCCAGTTCAGACATGGCCATATGCAAATCAGTCTGACCCTGTGCCTGTGCCTCATGGGAACAGTCCAGCCCGAACTGCCAAGCCATGTCTTCCCTGGACCGGAAACAAGCATCCTGGGACCGGTTTCTGGCCATTCAGCCGTCATCAGCCAGGCTAGCTTGAATCCAGTGGGGGTGAGTGTTTGATTGGCTCAAACGTTCCGTCCATCATCCCCTTTTGTATCGCTTTGGTCGCCCTAAGTTGGCGGGGTATGCCCAGACGTGGGTCCCTTGCTCACTTTGCCACTGGATTCAAGCAAGCCTGGCTGATGACGGCTGAAATGCCAGAAACCGGTCCTAGGATGCTTGTTTCCGGTCCAGGGAAGACATGGCTTGGCAGTTCGGGCTGGACTGTTCCCATGAGGCACAGGGTCAGACTGATTTGCATATGGCCATGTCTGAACTGGGGTGGTGGAGTGAGCTAAAGAATGATGATGGATTAAACCCAGATCAGTTGACTGGGGGTGAGTGTTTGATTGGCTCAAACGTTCCGTCCATCATCCCCTTTTGTATCGCTTTGGTCGCCCTAAGTTGGCGGGGGTATGCCCAGACGTGGGTCCCTTGCTCACTTTGCCACTGGATTCAAGCAAGCCTGGCTGATGACGGCTGAAATGCCAGAAACCGGTCCTAGGATGCTTGTTTCCGGTCCAGGGAAGACATGGCTTGGCAGTTCGGGCTGGACTGTTCCCATGAGGCACAGGGTCAGACTGATTTGCATATGGCCATGTCTGAACTGGGGTGGTGGAGTGAGCTAAAGAATGATGATGGATTAAACCCAGATCAGTTGACTGGGGGTGAGTGTTTGATTGGCTCAAACGTTCCGTCCATCATCCCCTTTGTATCGCTTGGTCGCCCTAAGTTGGCGGGGGTATGCCCAGACGTGGGTCCCTTGCTCACTTTGCCACTGGATTCAAGCAAGCCTGGCTGATGACGGCTGAAATGCCAGAAACCGGTCCTAGGATGCTTGTTTCCGGCCCAGGGAAGACATGGCTTGGCAGTTCGGGCTGGACTGTTCCCATGAGGCACAGGGTCAGACTGATTTGCATATGGCCATGTCTGAACTGGGGTGGTGGAGTGAGCTAAAGAATGATGATGGATTAAACCCAGATGAGTTGACTGGGGGTGAGTGTTTGATTGGCTCAAACGTTCCGTCCATCATCCCCTTTGTATCGCTTGGTCGCCCTAAGTTGGCGGGGGTATGCCCAGACGTGGGTCCCTTGCTCACTTTGCCACTGGATTCAAGCAAGCCTGGCTGATGACGGCTGAAATGCCAGAAACCGGTCCTAGGATGCTTGTTTCCGGTCCAGGGAAGACATGGCTTGGCAGTTCGGGCTAGACTGTTCCCATGAGGCACAGGGTCAGACTGATTTGCATATGGCCATGTCTGAACTGGGGTGGTGGAGTGAGCTAAAGAATGATGATGGATTAAACCTAGATCAGTTGACTGGGGGTGAGTGTTTGATTGGCTCAAACGTTCCGTCCATCATCCCCTTTTGTATCGCTGAAGTATATACCTAAGCGCATACAGAGTCTTTCCTTTGTTGAAAGGACTTAAAGAAATTTCAGCATAATGAACAAATTATGGGTAAGTCCTGTGATAAGGGTGGAGGCACTGTACTCCTTGATACAGATGATATAAAAAGGAAATGAAAGACCTGCTGGTTGTCCTAGAACATTATCAGACAGTAAAAGGGGACCCAATAACTCAAGTTATACAGGAAATTAGGAAAGTCAATAAAGAGGCTTTTGAACAAGATAACATTTGCAAGAAGGAGTCTGAGTATCTAAATCAGGAAAATACTTGTATGCCTGTCATAATCCTTCCCTTCATCCATTAGTGTCTACTATTTGGGCAGTGATAGAGCCTCTATCAAAATTAATTGATATATTCTTGAAACCGCTAGTCAGTCCATTTGCATTATACATGAAGGATACTGGGCATATGATTTCCAAATTTGAGGGCAGGGATTTTCACCTGGAGAAGGAGTTATTGGTCCTGATGGATATCGAGGCCTTAGATGCCAATATACCCCAAAAGGGAGTATTTGAAGCGGTGAGTATTGTCTTTAGACGAGCTATACAAGATGCACCCATTACATTCATTCTCCAATGTCTGAAGAAAGTGTTGGGGGGGAATTATTTTGAGTTTGATGGAGAACTGTACAAGCAAGCTAAGGGTGTGATCATGGGAGTGCCATATGCCTCTAGTGCAGCCAATATATATGTGGGTTTGTTCGAAGAAAAACATATTTTTAATGAGATTGCCCCGTTTTTCGAGAACATAAGACTGTGGCAGGGTAAGGACAAACAACTTCATGAGTTCATAGCATAGATAAAACTGTGCGCAATTTTAAGTTTTCTCCCAACATTAGTAGAGCCAAAAGTGAATTTTTGAACTTCGCGATACAACATCATCAACAAAAACCTGAGGTCTCTTTATACACTAAGGGGCTGATTACGAGTCTGCGGGACCACCCCGCCACCGCACTGCCAAACCAGCGTGAGAACCGCCCGCCTTATTATGACTTTTTTTAGTCATTGGCGGGTGATTCTTTGGCGTTCCCATGGCGGTGACTCTAAAATAGGCACTGCAACGGGAACATCAAAGGAAGTTCCAGCATGGCAGGGACTGCACAGTTCATGCTGTGCTGGATTTGGGGGTGCATACACACAGGGGAGGAGGACATGTTGTGCCCCCCTTTGTGCTTGCACATGGAGTGAGGCATGAGGGGCCCTGTAGGGCCCCCTTTCTTTCCTCACTGCCACTGTTTTCATGAAGGAAAGACCCCCATGAAATCAGTGACGGTGAGGAAAGTCGTAATATGCTGGGCGGCACCGCAGCGGTCCTGCCAAGCATATTACTGCCTTAAGACCACTGCGCCACCGCCAGGGAATGGCGTTTCCCTGGCACCGGTTCTAGGGTGGCATGACCGCCATGGTCGCTAAGTGGTGGTAGGAAGACCACCACCACCGCCCCACCATGAGGACCGCCAGACTCGTAATTAGGCCCTGAATCCACTGAATCCTACTCCATTTTCAAAGTTTCCACCCTCAAATGCCAAAAACAGGGAATTACTTTTACTCAGTTTCTTCGTATTAGAAAGAAATGTTCTAATCAGCAGGATTTTTTTTAAAAAAAAAGAGAAGTTACAACTGAGAGGAAATCCCAAATGAGTAGGGAGTCATTCTAGAGGGCTAAGTACTATAACCGAGAAGCCATGTTTCAAGAGAAATCTAGAGAAACCCATGATCCGTTTGTGTGTGTCACACGACATTCAAATCTTGACCAGAAGATCAAATAAATTGTAGATAGTCAGTGGTTCATCCTCAACACTGACGATGGAAAGCTCAAGCCTCCTAGATCATTGTATTCTTTCTGGAGAAATTGTAATTTGAGAGATAAATTGGTAAAACCAAGACCTATGAAGCAAACAACATATTGTCAAAACTCGCTCACAGGGATAATTCAGTGAGAGGTAATAATAAATGTGAAATATGTCATTCCTGTGAAGGAACCATAATAGCCACTGAAATATTATACTAGACGGTTTTTGTTCCCCTCAAGGAAATTACTAATTTTCGGGCATCTACTGTAGCCTATCTTATCCTTTACCCCTGTATGTGGGCGAAACAGGACATGAGTTCTGCACCAGATATATTGAACACAAATCAGCAATTCATAATAAAAAATTGGCAGCACCCATGGTTCAACATTGTGAGCAATATGAGCACCTTGAAAATAGTCTGAGGTAGACTATTTTGGAAAAAACTAAGCCAGTTATGGGAAAGGATAGTACCTTACATTGTAGAAGAAGGGAAGTATATTGAATATTCACTTTGGGAACTCATATAGAGTGCCTTAATGAGGAAATCCCTTGGGAGAATGCTATTTAATTTTTTAGCACCTTATTACCCTGTAGGTACTTTTAGGAGTAGTTTGGGAGAGATCTCAACAGAGGATACTCTTTGAGTAAGCTATATCTATGTAGCATGAAATTGTAAGTAAGTCACTGTTAGTAAAAATCTGAGAACAGTATCCGAAGATAGTGTGTTCTCTTTGTATATATGGTTATATTACATCCTGTTTTTTGTTTGACAATATTACATTTTTTGAATTATTATATTTTGTCCAGAGTGGAACCATTTTAAGATGATGACCAGGGATTTTTTGATCCTATTGATCGGTTTTGTGCTTATCTTTTTCAACTCGCATAAGTCACTCAGGGACTTTCTCGGACAGATATCTGTCTTTGAGGCAGATACTAATATAAAATCTGTGTTAAGATCTTGTTGCCTTTTATAATGTTAAGGATCTCTGCATTAACGCTTTTATACTCATTAGGCCGTGATACAGAACCGGATTGTGTATACACTGTATGTATTCCAAAATGGCGGTCATTAATCACCTGTCTGGTTTATGGTATTGTTGTTTTCCTTTCCAACTGGCACAAGGCATTCTGGAGCATACCCGGGTATATATCCAGTTTAGAGCTGGCCAGTATTATCTTTATTCACTCATGTGAACTCAGGACGTAAACGATAGCTCAGTTGCCAGACTCGATAGGTAAGGTCAAGAAGGGTTGGTGTCTCTGGAGTTGAATGTTACCAATAGAAATCAGGTTCCATATTTGAAATGAAACGTAGTTATCTCACTCCTTTTAGCAAGGTCGTTTATTGAAATGACTAGAACGATTGGATTGTTGGGTTTCTATGTTTTCAACGAGTCCCTTAGAAGTTATAACTGACATCGAAGTCTGGATGCAAACCAATCATCTGCAACTCAATGCTAGTAAGACGGAGATCATTCTTTTCGGGAAAGCCCAAGCTCTATGGTCCAGTGATAGGTGGCCTCCCAATCTCGGCCCGTGTCCATCTCCCAAACTGGTGGTTCGTAACTTTGGGGTGATGATCGATAATAACTTGTCTATGAAAGACCATGTCAATCATGTGACGGGTATCTATTATGGACTAATGCGAAGTCTTCGCAAGATCGTTCAATGGATCCCTGCTGCATCCAGGATGCCGCTGGTCCAAGGACTAATCATCAGTCGGCTTAATTACAGGAACGCCCTGATGGCCTCCATCAATGAAGAGCTTCTCACCAAACTCCAGGTGCTACAAAATACAGCTGCTAGACTTGTATTAAACCTACCCTCAAGGTCCACGTCGGCACCTAGTCTGAGAGCTCTCCACTGGCTTCCCATCAGGAAAAGCATCCATTTTAAGATCAATTGCCTGGTCCACAAAACCATCCACGGGAACGGGCCATGCTATCTTGCTAAGAAACTCACCTGGTATCAACCTGTCAGAACCCTTAGGTCCTCAACCAAATATCTTCTCACACCTTATAATATTCTCACCGCCAGAAATGGCGGCAGATCCTTCTCACACCTCGCTCCTACTCTGTGGAATTCGCTCCCTCTGCAGCTACCTATGGAAACTGACCACAGACAGTTTCGGAGAAATCTAAAAACCTGGCTGTTCTGATCTCTCTTCTTCCTCCTAGTTTTCTTCTCTCTCTTCTCTCCTCTTCTTTCTTTCCCGCCTTTGGGTTTTTGCCAGCGCTTTGAGACCCACGGGTGATATGCCCGCTCAATAAAATCCTATGACTATGACTATAAGAAGCTTTATTGTTTAAGATTCCCATCTATGTATCACTTATGTCAGCATTTTGGGCTATATTTTTTATAATATCCTGTTCGTAGTCTTTCAACAGAGTCCTTGAAGGCTAATTGGGTTTTTTCAACAAGTTTGGCCCTTTGCAGAGAGATCATACAAAATCTGTATATTCATTTACTTCGGGTTTTTTCTCTCGTAGAATTTCTATCCATCCTAAGAGTCTAGTCTGGAGGAAGTTGTTGACATGATCTACGGTAATACGAAAGAAAAGGGTTTGTTGAGGTGTGGTAGGAAGTGGCGCCAACATAAAATGTGCGTATTGTGTATCTCATGCCATGTCAGATGGTGCAACAGGTGAGGGATAACCCCTAAACCCCCTAGGAGATGGACCAAAGGTCATTCAAATAATCACAGCAATCCTGTGCACACGTGTACAGTATCAAGACCTCAATTTCTATGTTATATCTGGTCACAAACAATAATAGAACAACATATGAGTACAGTGGCAACAAAAACGGGTAATCATAGGTTGAGTTTTTCTTTCTTTTATTTCAGAACGGTTGCCCAGCCAACACGTGTTTCGTCTGGAGAGGTACCCACGACTTCTTCAGGGCTGAAAAAATGTACAATACAGCATCATATAACCTGAACATACCCATTTGGTAATAGGTTACATGTTCATCATAACATAAATTGGTGAGAACCCTGAGTGAAAAAACATCATCTGCTACAACATCATATGGTACAGATCATTATAGCGCCATGGTGTGTGCTAGACACCATATAGTTGAGTCAGGAGCAATAGTGGACACAATAGGTGTGACATGTGATGAACCGTAATAAGCCAATGGTGGGAAGGGGAGCACAATGGTGAACCGGTGAGAAAAGAAAAGGAAAGAAGGAAAAATAAAAAAGAAGAAACAAGAATAAAGAGAAGAAAAAAGAAATGACATGGAGGGAGAACCACAGACAGGGCTACAAGAGAAGGCTTCTGTCCCATACTACCAGTGTGTATTCAAATCGATTCGGTCATGCTGTGCACTTAAAAGAGAGAACAGGCCAGTCAATACTAGGGAAGATAAGTGCCTAAGGAGAGGGAAAGACAAGTGCGAGTTAAAAACACAAAGTGATCATTGATAGCTATGAACACTGTGAAGGGATCATGACTCAAGGTAGACAATGACTACCAGCAGAGAAAATCTTGGGTACGGGTATGGGAGACATTCAAAGGGTAATGTCAAGAAACGTGAGACAGTCCTACCTTCTGTCAAAGCACGGCGAATAGGAATTCTGAATAAAAAATATATACATAAGAGAGGTAAGGAATGTGTCAGAACAACCGGAAAATGACAAGCAGATGGTAATGGAGGACCGCGAGAGAGTGAGAAGAGAATCTCACCTCTCTGCTGGTTGTACTTCTGTCCCGGCTGGCGTGAAGAAAGTGGATATTCTTGATGTTGCAGTCCTGGTAAGGGACATCGACTGGAGCTGGGAGGAGTTGTTGATGGAAACGTTTTAAGTCCTGGTATAGGAAATGGGAAACCGGACTTGGTAACCGGATAATGGCAGGAAATGAATGACACAAATGAGCCAAACATGAAATAGCTTATCGTAGCTTACTGTTATTTTCTCTAAGTGTCTCTCTCCTAGGTAGTTTCAGGACTCGTTGTTCAGCTTTATTCAAATGTGATGGGTTATAGCCTCTTGCTCTGAATCTGCTTTTCATGGAGTTCAGACAAGAGAGGAACTCCGTCTCTTCACTGCAGTTCCTCCTTGCACTGGTGAACTCTCCATAGGGGATGGCCCTAATCTGATGGGGTGGATGCGAGCTTGCCGCGTGCAAGACCGCATTGCACGCCGTAGGCTTGCGATGCAGTTTACTGTGTAATTTCCCATTGTTAATGTAAAGTTCCACGTCTAGAAAGATTATGTGTGTCCTACTGTGATGATGTGTAAACTTCATTCCCCATGTGTTGGAATTCATACTTTCATAAAACTCCTGCAGTTTTTCTTCCGTCCCTGACCATAGTAGGAGGCAGTCATCAATGTACCGCCCCCAGTACACAATGTGTTGGTTGAATGTACTGCCACTTTGATTCCATATCCAATGTGTCTCTAAAAAACCCATAAAGAGGTTGGCAAAGGATGGGGAAAATTTGGAGCCCATGCCACCCTTTGCTTTTGTTTATACCAATGACCTTCAAACATGAAGCAATTGTTATTGAGAATGAGCTCCATCATAGACAGCAACATCCTCATGTGTTGCCATTGGGTTGCTGGTCTTTTGCCTTGGTGCCATTCTGTGGCCTGCATGCCAAATGCGGGTTTAATGTTGGTGTATAGGGCTACTACGTCTAATGTCGCTAGAATGATATCCTCCTCCCATGTGAGATCTGATAGAAGGCTTAAGATGTGTTTGGTGTCCCTCATGTAAGAGGGCAGATTCTGTACCATGGGTTGGAGGAACATGTCTGCATATTCAGCCAGTCTTTCTGTAGGACCTCCTATGCATGACACAATGGGTCTGCCGGGAGGAAAGGGGAGATACTTATGCACTTTGGGTAGGGTGTACAAGACAGGAAAAGTAGGTCTATATACCTTGAGGTATAGGTGTTCGTCTTCGTTCAATAGACCCTCAGAGTACCAGTCTCTCAAGTGTCTGTTGATCTGAATGGTGAGAGGGCCTGTGGGGTTCATTACCAATTTCTCATAGCAGCTCGTGTCAGCGAGTTGTGTGAGTATTTCATTGTTGTAATCCTCCCTATTCATTACCACAATGTTGCCCCCTTTATCAGCTTCCCTTATGATGACCTGATTGTCCATGGTGAGAAGTTTCATGGCCTGTCTTTCCCCCACCTCTAGATTGTATGAGCCTCTTGACCTCCTCTGTCGCCTTTTTTGGTCATATTTGACATGATCTACAGTGTCTTTAAATATGTTGTATAATAATATCCCTGGAGGACCCCTAGGGCAAAAAGCTCTTTAGAAAGTTATGGTTTATTAACAAGGTAAATAATCAACATAAAAAATATCCAGCATTTACTGTGTGGAAATGGGGGTTGGGATGAGGGAATTGATGTAATTGGTCAGTATGGCCGAAGCAGTGGATATGGGAAAGTAAATTGTATACTTTTTTGGAGAGTTAACCATGTAAGGACAGATAGGCTATAGGTAGTATAAACATATGAAGATGGGGAGTGGCAGAAGAAAGATTTGGGTGCTTTTCATGTATAGGTGACCACCGGAACCAAATGAGAATATCACAGGAGGCTTGGGTGTGGTGTTTACGGAGAAGAGGGATGGGTACAAGAATTGGCCGGGATGGTCAAAAGGACCAGGAGTTGGACCAGGAACAATCAGAGAGGTAGGATGAAACCCAGGCCAGTGTTGAATCAGTGAGGCGGAGGCAGTGTTTTTGTCAGACAATGATGACTAACTGTGTAGAATGATATTTCTAGGTAAGAAGACAAAGGATGGTGGGTTGGTGGTTGTGATGGGCAGAAGTGGTGGAATTTAACACATTCGATAGGGCAGTCTTAGTAGAGAGTAGTACCCAGTTGTAAACTTCTTTGTGGATTGAAAATGAACATTAGATGATCCATGCTTTTTTAGAAGTGTGATATTATGACAGGTGACTCAAGGTACTGTGGTTATGAAGCTTTAGGCACTGGGTAATTGAAGAGGGTGGTCAGTCCATGCAAAACTTGGAGTTAAGAACCAAGTGCCAGATGTACGATCGCAAGATTTTACGACTCGCAATTTGCGAAAAATAGTGAGTCGCAATTTGCAAGCCGCAAAAATCAATGTACGTACCCAACTGTTCCCCAATTTGCGACTCGCAAATGACTTGCATCGCAATTTTGCGAGGAGGCAAATTGCGACTCGCTAAGCGCACGCAGATAGCGTTCGTGGTGGAACAACCAGTTTAGCGAGCGCAAATAGCGTACACGGCTGGAAAGGGCATTTTGCATGCACAAATAGGGAAAGCGAATAAAAAAAAGAAAAAAACACTTCCTGAGAGAGCAGATGGACCCCAAACCAGGAAGTGGTGTCCCTGGAGAATCCTGAATAAAATTGTCAGCACATGGCAAGGTGCAGCAGCACAGTCCAACACTGCAAGCCAGCCAAGCAAAGAAAAGCAAGATGTCCAGCAAGTCCAGTGAGAAGGCAGGGCAGGAGAGGCTGCGCAAGCTCAAATTCTCTGAGAAGGAACTGGACATATTAACTGAAGAATGCTTCAACAACCACGAGCAGCTGTTTGGGAGGTCATCACATACCATTCCTGAATCAGAGAAAAGGCGAATCTGGAGAGATATCCAGCTGCACATAAATGCCCTGGTTGTGGCTGACTGGTCCCTGGACAACATAAAGAAAAGGTGGTACGACCTGCCCTCCAGGGCCAAGGAGAGGCTGGCAGCACGGCTGCGTGAAGGAACAGGAGGAGGCCCATCCAATGTTCCGGAAGCTTCAGCAGCAGGGGCAATGGTGGAAAGTACCCTTGAGAGAGAGGCAGTTGTGGGATATGGGACCCTCGACACATCTCAACCTCCACCACCCCCTGGTAAGTGTGAAATGTGTGCCATATTAGTATGTCAAACAAAAGCCAACTCCCCACATGCATGCCCCACACCCAGACCCAACTGCATCTACATGCACCATCTACATGATCCAAAAGTCACAGTTGATGCATTATGGGAAATGTAGTATGTGACATAAACATTGCATTTAGGGACTGACATGAGTTGTGAACATAGTACCACCACTGAGATAGTGACTCAGAATATTTTCTTTATTTCCCCTTTTGTAGCATAGATACATCTCTGGGAGGAGAGCCAAGGGGAGATGTTATTGATGCACAACAGGAGCAGGTCCAGCTGGAGGAATGGCAGGATGAGCCAACTTGTTCAAAGGTCCTGGGAAGTGCTGCACAGAGTTCATCACAGCAGGGCCGGACTGGCTACCGGGTGTTTTTTGCTGGGGTGACAGGGTGGGGTCCAGGTTCACTGCAGAGGGGACGATTTTATTGCTGGGGAGCTGCAGGCGCTTCCAAATGAACAATGCAAAACAAATAGCTTTAAAGCCAACTTTTTAAAGCATTTGTCTTGCATTGTTTATGAAGGAAAGCCCGGTAGCCAGTCCGGCCCTGCATCACAGGCTCCAGTGCATGACCCACCAGCAACACAGCAGCAAGCACCATCCCATCGCACTCTGGGCACAAGGGTCCGGGTTCAGCATCCGACACAGCAGTCAGGAATGCGGGTTCAAGCTCGGATGCACACTACCACCCACACCGGAGCAGGCACTCAGTCGGCGTTGGTGGCCTGGAGCAAGCCATGTTAAAGGTTCAGCGCCTGCAACAAAAATAGATAAGGCTGATAAATTCAAAGCTGGGAAGACATGGCTTGGCAGTTCGGGCTGGTCTGTTACCATGAGGCACAGGGTCAAGACTGATTTGCATATAGCTATGTCTGAACAGGCATGGTGAAGTGAGCTAAAGAATGATGATGGATTCAACCCAGATCTGTGACTGGGGGTGAGTGTTCGATGAGTTTCAGCACTCCGTCCATCATCTCCTTGTGTTTAATAAATTCAAAGCTGAGCCAGGAAATCCTCAACATCACCCAACAAATGGCCGAAAACCAGGCCTGCATTGAGGGGAAATTTGATGCCCTTACAGGGGTTATTGGGCAGCTGTGCACAGAGTTGTCGGAGGGGAGAGTGCAGCACAGGAGAATGGACGCAGCAGGGCACACAGAATGGACTCAATGAGCAACGCAATTGGTAGGCTGGCAACGGCAACAACGCAACACACCAAGCGCCCACTGGCCCTGCAGATCGAAATGGGCCACTACAGTGGTGACGAGGGCTGCAACAAATCACAGCTGCTGTTGAGGCAATCCAGACAAACATGGTTGCAACTGGAGGAGCCACAAAGACAGCTGACAGCGAGGTGTCCAGCCGCAGCAGCTTCTCTACTGCAGATACACCTATGCTGCGGCGAAGCAGCAGTTGGCAGCCATAAATCCCACGTGCCAAATCCCCACATGCTGGACGTAGAGACAAAAAATTATTTGTTGGATAGAGAAGTGCCTGTTTTCTTTTTTTGGTGGTGCAGTAACCACATGACATTTCAGCTTTCATTTGGTTATTATGGATTGAGATGAACAGGTTGTCCAGCAATGTCCATTGACATGCCCTTCAAATAAAGGGAAATTCAAATTGTCAGATTCACATTTTGTGGTGTCATTTGGTTTTTGGAGACTGTGAATGGCAATGACGTACCTTGAAAAATAATGTCTGGCTATGAGTTCCCTGCGCCTTCTCCCCTCTGCTGCTGAGCTTCCATCCCTTGGCTGTTGGGCTGGTGGGTCAGGGTCTTCATCTCCCAACAGGGCCGTTTCTAGGTGTTTTGCCGCCCTAGGCGAGAATTGAAAAATGCCGCCCCCTCCCTTTTACTTTATTTGCAGTTTGGACCAGTGTGTCTGTCAGTGTGTCATTGTGTGTGCGCCCCTGTGCGTGTGGGCTTCAGTGTCTGGAAAAGAGTTTGTGTATGTGTGGGGGGGTGCGCACGCGTTTGTGGGTGTGTCTGCGTGAATGTGTGCTTAGGTGTTTACAGAAAGGTTGTGTGCGTGTGGTTTGCTTAGGTGTCTCTGTGGGGAGTCGTGTGTGTTTGGATGTCTATAGGGAGATCGTGTGTGTGTGTTTGGGTGTCTATATAGGGCCTCTGAACCCCGGCGCCAATGATCCTGCTGCACTAATGGAGGCTATGGCTCTGGTCGGTGCATCCGATTAACGAAGGAACTCAGAAACATCAAGCCATTCCTTCCACAAAAGGACTTTAAGCAGGTGGTACAAGCACTGGTCCTGCCGAGGCTGGACTACGGCAGCGCTATGCTCTGTGGCCTTCCCAAATACACTCTGGCTCCCCTAAGGGCATCACTGAACGCTGCGGCCAGACTGGTCACTGGTACCAAACGAAGTGAGCACATATCCCCAATCCTAAAATCTCTTAAATGGTTGCCCTATGAAGCTCGAATTCAGCTAAAGATTGCCGTTCTGGCGCACAAAAGCCTGCATTTCAAAACTCCCAGGTACCTAGCGCAAAAGCTTGAATTATCCTGCGGTGGGAGAGCCTCAAGAAGCACTATCACTCTCCTCCTGAAACCACCCATCCTTAGCAAAAAGAGAACCGGTCTCCGAGCCTTCTCCGGCACTGCCCCAAGGATATGGAACTCTCTTCCACCGGAAGTACGCAGAATCTCCTCAACGACTGCTTTCAAACTGGAAGCCAAAAGGTTCCTAATGAACACATTTTTACCTTAACTTGGGCCAGGATCACTTGCTCGAAATCATTGTTCCTACATCCATTGTACCCTCATGTGATGCTGCTCTGCTTTACCTCATTGTGTGTCCCCCTTCGTAGCCCTTATATTCATGTTTATCGTATTACTCTCCTTGATTCTCTTGTTTGGGAAACAAGTGAGTATTCCTGTTGTGTATTCCTACTTGATGTCGATACTGGATCTATGCTCTTCTTTTCCGCATTGTGTACCCCCTTCGTAGTCTGCTACATTCCCGTTTATTGTACTACTCTCCTTGATTCATTTGTATGGGAATTTAGCGATTATTTGTCTGGGTTTTATGCAAGTATTCCTGTTGTGTAATCTTTCTTGTTGTCGATATTGGATTTATGTCCTTCCTTCCTTTGTAAAGCGCTCTGATATCCTTCGGGATCTTGTTCGCGCTATATAAAACTTTATAAATAAAATAAAAATAAGATTAGAGAAGGTTTAAACCTGGATCATCGCTCTGGGCCCACAGCAATGGAGTACTGTTGCTGCCGCACCTGGCCTCACGCTGGCTACATTAGGGACAAGCAAACGTTTTCCGGTCCAAGGTGCATGAATGTGCAGAAATGGAAGCGAGTGACCACAAACCTCTGCTGCATCTCTAGCTGCCACAATCTGATCCCGGGATGCATGTCCATTTTTCTGTACTACACCGCGCACTCAACACTCCTCACTCCTCACTGGAAAGCACAGGGAGCACATTTCCGTAAACAATGTAAGTGCAGAAAGGTATTCCATCATCACACCTGCACCATTAAAGGCCCTTCCATGATGTTAGCGTTTCTGAATACCCTCGCTCATATACCCCTGCGTCACATCCTTTTCGGTGACTCACTTGCTCCTCCGACAAGAACGGATTTTCCGGGAAGTATTGGGGAATATCTAGTTCTAGACAAGGAAATATACAAAGGTACCATGCGCAGCACACAGCCGCCTTGTGCCCTACAGCACATTACACTCAATGACGCAATGCAAAATGGTGGGGCCAACAGGCAGAATTTGAAGAGGGCCCCTGAGTCTCCCATATCTCACAGATAAATCTTGGCCTTCAGTAGGGGCCCACTGGAGGATTTGAGGGCACCCTGCACCAGAGGGATGGCCGGGTGTACTTTACGCCCTGGTTACACTAACATATTCCCTCGTACGCAAAACTCCCTCTCTGCCATTCTACATGTCTCTACATGAAGGAAATGATGTCTGGTGAATGTCGGAGCTGTTCAACAGGGCCTCAAATCACAGCAGCATATTGTATATTGTAAAAGCGGTGCCAATTTTGGAGGATTGCACACAATACGTGTCATCTCTTTTTGTCGAACACGGTCCCTCTGCCTACCCCCTTTAATCCCGCTTGTAAAGGAAATATGTTCTGTTAACAGTGAAAACGAAAGCCGGTTGTGACTGTGACTGTAAGTGCTCAGAGAAAACCTGCATTGCAGCATATGGGGTCTGTGTTCTGAAGCACTGAGTCCTCTCAGCACCTCAGCCCTCCCCGCTGCTCCAGCCGGATCGTGTTGTTAGAAAGATGAGCTCCGGAGCCCATCCCTTGAAAGGCCTTGCCTGAGAATGCGCAGGTATCACCTAGCTTTACTGGAATCCGGAAGTGAGTTTAATCCGTCAACGCAACACAAGGCAATCCGCGGGTCATCTGGAGAGGCAGTAGTGGCTGGCCACTGAAGCACACATACAGAGAGGACATTTCTGCTCTCGCGCACATCCAGAGATGGATGCACACGTACGCACGCACACCTCCGCACCAGTCAGTCGCGCGTACATTCACAACTACAGATACAACCACATATACACACACGGGTCACCTGTGAGAGAATTAAACCGTGTCAATGTCTTGAAGAATAGACTCAGGGAGCCACTCTAACGTGGTTTATATAGTGAGTTGCGATCCAAATTAAATGGGCACCAGGGGCATAACGCAGGCCCCTCCAAGCGGGGGAGGGGGCACGGTTGAGGGAGGGGGCTCGACCTCCTTGGGCCCCCTTTAGAGACAACACCAATGAATATCTGTGAGATATGGGAATCTCAGTGCAGTGGCCCCTCACCACATTGTGCAGGGGGAGGCATTGTTTTGAGTTACGCCACGGGGCTAAATCTAAGCATTTATCCTCCAGCCAAGGTTTATTCTGATCAGGTGTCATTTATATTAAGCAAAGTTTTGACTAGTGCCCTCCCCCTAACCACAGGCACAGACGGGCTAAGTATTCCTAAACACAGGCTAAAGCCTGGGCGCTGGTCTATGGGCACAGACTTAGAACCTGCTTGTAGGTGCCAAAACAAGCTAAGTAGAGTAGACACCCCCAACCAGAGAAAGCCAATCAATTATCCCACACCAAAGGCGAAGTACGCGTATTTATTACTCTCCACAGGAAACTCTAGCCACACACCCCTAAGTCTGAATTTGTATCATTCACACCTATAAACTGTTTATAAAAGATGGGCAGCACAATCATCCTGCAGTTCCTCTCCTCTATATGCTATTCAAATGTTACATTACGTCACGTCTTTGCTGTACAGAGATAACATAACATCTCTTCTCATCCGCTGAGTGCTTATGCACCAACGTTTCGCACAGTCACTAGTTTTTTCATGAGCTGCACTTCCTCTATGTAATTCGTTAGTCATCGCCTTCCCGCAGAGCATGCTATGCACGTAACATCCCTCGCGTCCCCATGGATGCCGTTCATGAGCTGGGTGCCACAGAAGTTAGTGAGCTTATTTTCCCAGGGGGAGAACAAGACAGGCAGCAGTCTCCAAATGCAGAGTCCCCACTCTAACCTCCACCCAGCGCTAGTTCACGTCCCTCACCTCACACCCCCACAACCTCCACGCGAGCCGCTTACCTTGTGCATCCCCTCCGCTGGTCAGCACCGCGATGTCTTTACCGGAGCCCAAAAGATGCTAGAAAAACTTCTTGTCTGGCTGCGCCATGATCGTTCTGGGTCTTCCCTTAACAAGGGTAGTTAGTTAAAAAATACACTTATAAACTACCTGGCTCTTGGCCGACCCGGATCCCACCCGGCCTCCCCCGGTACCTGATGGGCCTCAGGCGGGAACTCTCTGCCTCCGCCGGCCGTGCGCGCACGGCCCCCGCCCGTGGCGCCGAACGTGACGTCACGTCGAATTGTAGAAGGCGCAAGACGCTACCCAATGCGCTTTCGAGGTCGAAGGCCGTTCCGATTCCCAAACTCATGTTTTTTGCTGCCGTAGGCGGCCGCCTAGTCTTGCCTAATGGTAGAAACGGCCCTGTCTCCCAAGTCTGAATCAGACACCTCCATGGGCATGCCACGCCTGCAGGCAATGTTGTGGAGTATGGCACAGGTTGCCACAATTTTGCAGACTGTCTCAGGCGCATACTGCAAGGCTCCGCCACTCTTGTGAAGACACTGGAATCCTGATTTTAAGATGCCAAATGTGCGCTCAATGACTGACCTGGTACGTCTATGTGCCCTGGTTTACAGCATTTCAGGTGTGTTGGTGGGAGACAGGTACGGTGTGAGGATCCATGGACGCAGAGCATATGCACTGTAACCTGGGGGGACATATGATGTTGAGACAACATGCAGTCAGACATCATAGTGCAATTACATTTCATTGTGGACATGAGAAATCAGTTCCTAGTAGGTATCCTTCATCAAAGTCACCTCTCTCTAATTTCTGGTATATGCCACTGTGTCTGAGTCATGTGTGCTTCCAGGATATTTGGCAACAATGTCTGTGAGGATGTTGTTTGCGCCACAGACAACTTGGATGTTGAGGGAATGTGTGCTTTTCCTATTACAGAATATGTATTCTATGCGTGAGGGGGGACATATGGGCACATGGGTCCCATCTATGCACCCTGTGGAAACCTTGCTATTCTATAAAATTGCATTTTTTTATTTTCAAGTTCCACATCATTCCTGGGCAAGTAGATGTGTTGATGTATGTGGTGTAGCATGGCATCTAGGAAATTGTGTAAGAAACGCCAAAGCGCACTCTGCGACACACCTCCAGCCAATGCAATGACATCTTGGTAGCTAGGTGGAGGGAGCACAACACCTACATATGTGTGGGGATTGCATTGCTGCGCAGGATTCTGCTTTCCAATTGTGGCTTCAAGGTGTCTATGAGGTCTAGGATGACAGTGCTACTCAGCCTCTACTGGTCATATATCTCTTCCTCTATCTTCTCAAACAATGTCAGCCTGACTCTGAAAATTCTCTCCTGTCTCCGCCTCCTCTGCTGAGCAGCCAGTATCCGCATACTTCTCGCTATCACATACAGGGCAGCCATTGTGGTAAGATTTCAGATGCATTCTAGGCCACTTTTTATAGGTTGGGTCTGTTTACCACCTGGTTCTGATTAGTGGTAAATTGCATGTGCAAATGGGCCAATTTGCGCAATTTGCGAATGGTCTGTACATTGTCATTTGTGACTCGCTAATTGCGAGTCGCTATTTTTGGAATGCAAACACCGGTCGCATTTTTTGCGAGTCGGTATTCGCTCGCATCACAATTTTGAGATTTGCAAGTGCATTTCGTACATTGCGCTCAACCATTTTTGCATGCACAAATCGGTTTGCGAACGATTTTGCACTCGCAAAATGGTCGTACATCTGCCCCAAAGAGTTTATTAGCTAGTGGACCAAAAGGGTTGGACAGGGCACATTGCAGGAGGGCGGACCCGAAGATTTGAATTATTTCTATGGGAGGAATGGCAGAGAGGAAGTGAGCTCTGCATTATAAGTGGAGTAAGTGGGATGTAAGAGTGAAGGGATGGAGATCAGAGAGTGGTGCTGAGTGTGAAAGTTTTAGTGAATTAAGAGGCAGTGCTAGAGGTAGATATGCTCAAATACGTCACTGCAGTTCCCCTGTCCCAGCCTTGCCAATATAGTAAGGAAATATTAATCAAAACTTGTCATTGAGTGTGGCGAGGCATTGGAAGTAGGAAAACTTTGTTGCGTCTGTAGCTGGCTGGCAATCTTGATTTAATTGAATTTATTAGGACATTTTGAAGTTCTGTTTCTGTCACCCTTATGAGAAATGTGCATATTTATGCCTTAACAGACCGATAGTAGGGGTGATCTGGGATTGTGGTCAGAGAACATCTGAGATGGATGTATGTATGTGGTAGTGACAGTTCAAAGCTGCTGCTAAGTGTTGGTGAAAAAATCATATGAGATGGAGGGGTGGGTGTGATATATGTACATAGCAAATCTGATGTCTTGCTCCGAGGAAAGTTTTTTTAATTATGAGTACTGAAGATGTTGTGCTTAAGGTCATTTATATCATGGCTTAGTCATATCACAAGTTGTTAAATGTTGGGAGGGATAGGGTAGTGAAATAAATGTGAGGAGGGGTTAAGAAGACTTCCATGAGTGCTGGTGTTAATCATTAATGACTAACATGCATTGTTGATGCCTATTAAGGTTGAGATTTAGGTCACCCGGAATGATGAGATGACAGGGAATAGCAGAGAGACCAGGAAGCACTGAGTTCCTCGAAGAAGTCTGTGGCGTGGAATATTGTCTATTGCAACTACATGGGTACTGAGATTTGCAGTAGCAGTGATACAGCGTGAATACGTAAAAGTAGCACACTCGGTGTGGAGGGACATCTCCCATTGATACCTGTGAAATATAAGCAGATATAGAGGGCTAATCAGTTGTTCTGTGTAATGGGTGTTAAGCCAGTTTGTTTGGCCGGATTTTGGAGTTCTGGACAGTCTCAGTTTTTCCACCGCCCTATCCTAGGTTTCTGGGACTTTTGCTTGCAACAGCATGCTGACAGTCTCTTAGCTTACACCGGTAACTGTGGTTGAACAGTCAAGGCTTACAATTGGAGGTACTAAGGGATTTGGATTCCGATACAGTGTAGTACTAGAGCTATCATAGATTATAAAGATGAATGCCCTGTCATAATTTTGTATGTGGCCTTTTACTGGGATTCTGGGACAGAGGTTATTAGGCAGTATACATGGTGCACACTACCAATTATCACTGACGTCCAATTGGAGTACTTTAATATTATAGAACTCCAATTGGATAATTAACTTCTTCCATTGGGATAGTGACTCTTCAGGGGCAATGCAGGCGAGTTGTCAAGGATTACTCTAGTGAGTGAAAGGGTTAAAAATCAAGATACAGCATGACTCATTAAATTACACACATTATAAACTGAATGTCCAGTCAGTGCTAAAACAAACAAAAACTGAGAAGTTGCAAATTACCTTTTGGATCAAGATATGAGCCAGAACCTAATTATAGTGTTTAAACTCCTAGCACTAGATTATACTGAACAGTGCACCCTACGGCCAATGGTATCCAATGGAAAGCATTTGGAAGTTCACAGAAGCCTTCATGGATTGTTAAATCTTAATACAGGTTATTTATTCTACCTACTTAATGGTTCAGAGGTGTCAGACAAAAGAATATATAGTGATAAATATCTAGCCCCCCACTCTGATGTCTTTGTGGCTCCAGGTGGAAGGATGGATAACTCAGTTGTTTGGAGACCTTTGCAAAACAGTCCCAAAAATCTGCTACCCCAAATAATAGTCAACCAAAGTGTGACAGGAGTTTGACGTAGGTCCAACAGTTAGCTCATGGTGAGAAGGCTAGCTCAACAAAGTCTCTGCATCTATTTAGTAAGAGTGCTGGGTATCTGCTAGCTGGTAGCTGGGAACACAGTGATTGGGAAAGAGACCAGTTAAGTCCTATATTTTATTCAATTTTCTGCAAAGAGACCTCATGCTAGATAATGATCCCTGTTAGGTATCTAACTTCCTGACAAGCTGCGGTCAAAATTCTCCAGTTTTGGGGAGGAATAGGTTTCACTTCAGTGGCCTTCCGGCATGCACTGGACCACAGGATCAACCAGTAGGAATTGGAGTTAAGGAGCTAGAATCAATTATATCTGTAATCAGGTGTATTTTCTCAATCTCAGGAGTAAGAGAAATGGTTCAAGTATTCTGGAATCAGGACTGGCCATAGCCAATGAGATTCAACCACAAGGCCGGGAGTGAAGGGGAAAACTGTCCATGTGCTTCTGATTGTCATAGCGTACAATGTATCTGCATCCTGCGGTGTGTTGGCATGACCGTGGTGCTCTGGCTCTCCACCTTCATGGCGCCTCTACTTCTGAGCCGCTGGCTCACTGTTCCTTGTCGGGTGAGAAATGGGTGGGCAGTTCGCTTGGAGGATTTCTGCACTCTCATATATTTGGAAGATGGCGCCTGTGTTCCGGGGTCAGTCAAGCAAACCATGGAGGCATGCGCCTTGTCATTTGATGCAGCAGCTACATACTAATAGTTTTCCTCTAAAGCAGTATGGCAGATGTAAGCAGACACGGCCCATGCAGGTAAGAGCGGTGGGGCAGGGTGGTGGGGGAAGTCGACAGAAAACGACGATGAGGTAAACTTAAATTTAAAAAATGAAAACCACTTACGTTGCCCTCGCCGCATCGCCAACTCTGCGTTGCGGTGAGCGCAAGGTAAGTGGTTTTCTTTTTTTTTTATTTAAGTTTACCTCGTCGTCTGTCGACTCCCCATCACCCTGCCCCACTGCTCTTACCTGCACAGGCCGTGTCTGGATGTAAGTACATCATAATATCACAGAAAGGAATCTATGAAGACCCAATAAAAGGCGAATAAATAATGTTTAAAATGTGTTGCCACTCTTTGAGATTACTGCTGTTTCATCACACTCAACAACCATTGCTTTTTCATTCTCTTGTATCTCTTGTGATTCTTTCATCTATATTGGTTGTTCCTGTTTTTTGCTCTTATTCCAGAATGGTTTCTTTGTTAGGTTGGAGAAGCTTATATAAGCTCTGCATATTTTTTTCACTCTTGGGCGCTGTTTTTTTTTCTTTTCCCAAAGACTTGGGAATACTTTCCTTTTGCCACCTTTTTCTGGAAACTTTCCCTGATACCCTTGTCTTCAGTGTTTTGTAAGAGTGGCCACTGAAGAAGGTCACCTTCATCATTCTTACAGATTCCATCATGAGAAGATAGGGTATGAAATAAGGCCATCATTTATGAGGTTGCATCGTCAAAGATTATTAGTCCACCACACCTCAACGGCCCAAATGCAAGAGCTTTTACCAGCTGTTATAGATCTTACTAGTACGGTCTAGTCCTTGATTGATGAAAATAAAGCACTATGGCAAGTGGTCACTGCACAGGAAACCTTTACTTTAGATCCCCATTAGGCTGACACCGACAGTGACAAGTTTGGTGGGGACCCTAAAAAGGTGAAGGAGTTCCTAAATTATTGTGCTATTTAACTTAACCTTAAAGCCTCATCAATTTAGCACTGATAGGACTATAGTAGGATGTATCCTAAGCTATCTAAGTGGTAATGCTTTGACCCAGGTTATTCCCTTGGTTACTATTGGAAATGCCCTGCTGGATAATTATCATGCTTTTAAACTATTTTTAAAGCAATATTTCATATGCCTGATCAGTTGTATGATACAAAAGAAGCATTTTCTGGGCATACAAGCCCACAAAATATGTTATTGTATATGACAAAGTTTCACCAAATGACACAATTAAATGGCATCAACAAATTCAATCTATCCTATTTAGATGAGGATTGTGTGAAAAAATAAAAAGAGTTGACAAGAGTAGTATGTCCTGGATGTTTTCAACAACTCACTAATATCACCATGTAAATTGACTTTTGATTGCAGGATCCAAAAGGTGAGTGTATCAAGGGAACTGCCTGTCACTCCTCAGTATCTCAGCTTGTACCCATAAAAGCTTGAATAGTTTCACAAGAGGCAAATGAAGGACCTATGCAGTTTGGTTCAGTTTGTGGGCCTCTCTTAGAAGAAGAATGGAAAAGATGTAGGACTAACAGAGTTTAGATGTACTGTGGACTGAAAGGCAACAGGCTATGATCCTGCCATTTATGTCTAAGGAAGCCAGGAAAGTAGAACACCTGCAACTAAGAAGGAAGGAGACTGTTGGTATATCTGATACTTCCTTTTATGATTCAGAACAAACTATTTCTACTCTCTCATCTTCTAAGATTTGATTGTTACTTTCTGTCAAAATAGTTTGTTTTGTGTTCTGAGGAAGGAATACAGACTGAAGCTATGATTGATTCAAGTGCAACAGGATTATTTATGAACAAGGGCTGGGCAAATAGACATGGTCTACCTATTGATAAGAAGAGATTAAAAACGTTAATATTTTTTTGTTGAGATAAGGACCCATTAAGGAGCAAACAGGACCTTTATAAATTCACATCAGCCAACATAAATATCTATGGTCTTTTGATCAAATTGACTCACCACATCATCCCATAATTCTTAAAATTTCCTGGCTGTCACCTCACCATGATTCACCATGACCTCAGCATACGTTCTTTGCTGTTGACCTGTAAGTTTTGTACAAGAGATTATTTGGATGCCGCTCATTATTAGAACACTGATTTTCCAAAAACAACACTGTTCACAGAGGTGCCACCCTCCAAATCTACAGATTGTGTAAATTCTCTGCATCCACATTAACAAGAGTATTTGGATGTCCTTCAGGAACCTAAAGAAAACGTTATTTCCCCATCATGCGAATTTGATTGTGCTGTAATATTAATTCCAGATTCTGTTGGTCCTTTGTGACTACTGTTAGAGCGAGAATCCGTTTTTAAATTAAGAGTTTTCGGTTTACCATCATTTGGGTTGATTCCCGCTCTGTTTTACTCTGAGGCGCATGAATCTTTGCCATTGTTTTAGAGAAGAGGAGAACAATACATGAGATAAAAATATTATCACAATCATTAGTCTACATTTTTAGTCAATAAAGAGAGTTTGGTATGTGTTAAAGGGTTTTATTAATCAAAAAACCAATAAATTGAATCAAATGCATTAAGCGCATTCCATAAAGGAAAGAAATCCCTATTCTAAGAATATGGGGAAAAAAGAGTCTGTCAACGCTCATAAAGAGTTCTCGTATGAAAAAGTGAGAGAAAGCATAAAGCAGCATAAAGCAGCTGAAATAGATCAAAATATCAAAGAAGAACTTCCCATAAAAAGAGGTTCAAGACACTCAGTAGAGTCTCAAAGCAAATGACATAAGGTCTGTTTGAATGGTTCTGGGGCAAAAGCTTCTCAAAAATAATGTGGAAAAGTGGTTAACCTACTCTAGCAACACGCACTATATAGTCAACACATTTCATGAAGTTTCTGCAAAATAGTTTCTTTACCTTCGGTCAGCCAATCATGTTTGATGCTCTCCTGGGAACAGGATCACTCCTCGTCTTCTCACCAAGAATACAATTACTCTTCAAACCACAGTGGTAAATTTGTATTGGTTATAACTTAGTGTGGGTCAGTTTCTCATTCAGATTCATTTTCCCACATATTTGTCTACACTAAGGGTGGGAGGGGAACTCCGCTCCGCTGGCAGAGCTTTTAAAGTTTTTTTTACTGCGTGCTCCGCTTGGAAGTGAAGTTTGGGAAAAAAACTCTGCCTCCCACGTAGCGGAGTTCACCAGTGCCGGGCTGGCCCACCCCTACTTGAAACTAATAGAACACTCAGCTCTGCAGGAAGAGGGTATTCTGTGCTGCAGGCAGAGAGATGGAAGCAGTGTCACAGGGGAGACAGACTCCAATGATGCAGCCGCAAGCCCCCACTGTCGAAATCAGACGAGTGTTGAATGTCTCAGCTATCCTGGACCAGTACTACTACCATTTTATGACAACCATGATCCATTGCAATTCATTTACCAGCAAAGTCAGGTATTATGAGCTACTCTTTCTATCCCAGTTCCACTTTTATGTATCGCAATGTTCCCCTCACCTGCGCAACTGCCTGATATTTTTCTTTCCTCAATGGATGGTCTGGACGAACCAAAAAAGGCCCTTACTCCTGGAACACAGCACAAGGTTAAGTCTGCAGTGACTATTTCTGCGTTGCCATGAGTCCTCGGTACATCGTCACAAGTACACCTCTTTGCCCCTTCCTTTCCAGAGTAAGTGCTCGCACACAGCTCTGCTGCTGGACCTCAGTCCTGACTTATCTGCAGTCCCCCTCCGTTCCCAGCTCTCACCCTGCCTTGCCAGCGCTCTTCACACCTGAAATACATCACTCACAAATATCCTTGTTGATGCACGAGGTGGTAATCTAGACATCAGACTGCAGCACGTGCCTGCGCCATTGACCTCTGCAGCACTTGGCATTACCCAGATCCACCTCTGTGCCCCCTGATTTATGAGCCACGCCCATCTTGTGGGCATCCACAGCCCTTTGGACAGAGGAATGCCCATCAGAGGCTGGCAATTGCCATTACAGCTTGCCACAATGGCATCTGTGCTCTGCTAAGTACCTGTAACTGGAAAGAAAGAAGAGGATTGCCCTGAAGATTACAGTCTGCGGTGAGCATTTGGCCATCGCTGCCTTCTGGCCTCCCCGGGCCAGTTCTGTCCGGACCCTCTGCAACCAGCGGAGATCAGATCCCGCTGCAGGGGATGGAGGATTGGGATAGTGGGAAGGAGGAGGGGGAGGGACTTCGTTTCTGAGGCCTCTCTGACAGCCTGAGCTTGTTTAACTTCTTCTTATGCCCGCGTACAGTGGGTCTGCTGCTGCTGCTTGACGCCCGGGCTGAAGTTCATGCAAGGTTTGAAAGTACACAGTTCAGGTGAGCGGGTCAGCTGGTGGCTCGTGCCTGCTATCTGCTCTATTCTGCTTGAGTGGCGCTTTATGTCCTGCGCATGCACATGAATTAAACTGTTTCTAGGCGCTACTGCGACCCAAGTAAGTGGAACGTAAAGGCTCTCATATGTCTGCTTGTTCCGAAAACAATTTTCTCTCCTGCTCTTATTTTATATTTCTACTTCCACCTCTAGACTCACGCACTGATAGCAACAACGTGTATGGATAACCTCCTCAGTGTAAATTTCTTATTTCTTAGCTGTTTGAATGGTTTTCTGAACCATCAGGCGGAATCAACCAAGTGCCTTTTTAAAATCCGGCTGCTCAGGGACTTACCGTAGCGCGCACAGACCGCAGGAGCCGCGTGTGCAGAGACATAATGGAGCTCGACCTGCAGCAGTGGAAGCCTGAGGACACCTTCTGGGAGCTCGATCAGCAATCGACCACTGACATCGCCAACATTCTCTGTGTTCGATTGCTGATCTTTTGAAGGTGGGGCTCCAGCTCCCAGAAGGCGTCCTCAGGCTTCCACTGCTGCAGGGTCGAGCTCCATTATGTCTCTGCACGCGCGGCTCCTGAGCTCTGTGTGCACTGCGGTAAGTCCCTGAGCAGCCGGATTATAATAGCGTCAGCAGGGCGGAGCCATTCCGTGATGCACCCCTGGATCTGGCGGCTATTGACGGTGCTCGTAGGGCAGAGCGGAACTCTGCGGAATCCCACCGAATTTTTATGCAACTTCGCGGAATTCCGCATAGTGCAACTCCACAAGCTCCGCCCACCCTCGGTCTATACTTCTAACCTTTTAAATATCTAGCCTCTAAGCAATGGTCTATGTAGAAGTTGAAACATCTGCATAACTAAAGGCAAACATTTTGCAGCAAACATCGACTAAAAAGGAAATACAAGTTAGTTGAAAGGGTCAAGATCATGTTTAAATGTTGATGCTACGTGTATGAATTCTTCAGTTCCCCATTAACTAATTTCTAATCATTTGTTGACAGGGAGCTTTGTTCGAGTAGGAACATTCTGTGAAAATATATGGAACGTTATGTAACTTCTACTTATGGAAAGCATTTCCATGTAGAGGACAACATTTTAGTTATATCTGCATTCTTTATTTATATCAGCTCTGGTCAAGAAATAAACATTTTATGCGTGTTTAAGCATTCTGAGCAATTCAACTTTTCAAGCAATGTTACTTTAGCCATTTTGAGGCATAGTACACGTAAATATAATAGCCTAGTGCAATGTATCACATTTTAACCACATTTTTCTTTCGTTAAAGCTTCCACATTGATACTGCACATTCATTATAAACTATATTATTTTATGTTTTATTAAAACTCTCCCTCATAACTGTGGGGCATATTACCAAGGATTTGCGATAATTATTGCAAAGCGCGCTTAGCGCTGTTTTTTTTATCGCCGGCTATCGCTGGATTTTATCGCGGAGATAACCCGTTATTATCAACGCTTATCTCCAAGGCGATAAAAAATCCAGCGATAGCGGCGAAACCCAGCAATAGCGCGAGAAATCCAGCGATAAATTCACTGCGCTAATGAAAAGCTTGCTAATAGGCAGGTGAGGACTTAACCTTACAATCCACCTCCCATGGACTAGATGGTTAAGTCAAGTTTTTAGCAGGTGTTAAATTCCAGCGATAATCGCGGTTAGCGCAACTTTTTTTATCGCTTCGCGGGCATTGGTAATAGGGGGAAGTTGTGTTTGCGACTGTTTGCAGTTGCTTTTAGTTGGGAACGCCTACTTTGCATGTCATTAGCGATAATTATCGCTGACATGCAAAGCGGCAACGAAACGGCCGCTATCGCCATTAAGCTGTCGCTAACAGCTGTTAGCGACAGCTTGCTAATAGGGCGATAAAAATATCGCCGCTTTATCGGCAAAAAGTGCCGCTAAAGTGGCGATACTGCCCTTGCTAATATGCCCCTATATTCTTTATCAGAGAGAAAGAGCTCTAAAGGAATATCCGCAGGAACATGTAAGGAATGTTTTTTAAACTAAATCCATGTTACCTGCAGGGGCAACAGCCATACTTTTTTGTCCCAAACAAGGATACAAATAAACGTAGAGAGGACTAAATCCAATCATAATAAACCATAGGCATATTTTACCTTTGATTCGTTACATTCCGTGGTCTACAAGGCATGAAAGATTCGACTAAATTTTACCTAACATGCGCCTATCATATATTAAGGATCAAGAGAGGGGACGGATGGAAACCAGCTTTAGGAGCACCCACCCATTCAATTACAGATTGACGCCCTTTGAGCTTTGCAATGCCCCCTCTGCTTTTCAATAATTTAAGGTTTCTATTTTGCTGACTGCTGAATCATCAAGTTATCATTTATTTATTTTCATCAGTAGCTGGGCACAAACAACTTGTGCGGCAAGTTCTTTCTCAATTTCATCTCTCCAATTGCCATGTAAACCTGAGAAGTGTGTTACTGACCTGGTGAAATATTTGGGTTATACGATTCAGCACAATGTTTGCTTTTGGACCCAATAAAAGTAGCTGCTGTAACAGACTGGCCAATACCGAGATCTGTAAATGATGTTCAGTGCATCCTTAGGTTCTCTAACTTCTACAAGAAGTTTATTCCCAATTTTTCATCTTCTTTAGTTGACATTATCTGTTTATTAATATTAAAGGGTAAACTTTTTAAATATGATTAACATGCCAATCAAACATTTGAGTTTTTGATGAAGGTTTTGTATCTGCTTCAATTATACGGGATCCTGATCCATTGAAGCATATTGTCAATTAGACTTATAAAGCTGTTGGGAGTAACAGGTGCAGTTCTCTAATAAAGACAGAGAGATGATAATGTGGAACATCCACTTCTCTATTAGTCCTCATCCCTGAACCAGTGCGAGTGTAACTATTCTGTGATAAAAAAAAGAATGAATTGCCATAAGGGATCTTTTGATTAATGGCCTCATCTTTTACTTGGAGCCAACCACAAGGCATAAATCCAATTTGATAATCAGAACTTACAGGTATTGCAGCAGATGAAATGCAGAAATGGTCGGCAAGCTAGGTGAGCTTACCTTTTTCTCCATATAGCCTACACTCCTGTTTGTCTGGGTATTTTAGCCTATGCCTTTTCTAGACAATAGCCAGAGCAATCAAACATAATATCACAACCAATGTTTTCTCCACTGCATTTTCAAGTTGATTTTTTGATCAAGTGAGAAAAGTGTATCAATCATCTCAAGCTCATTCACCCATAAATCTTGTTCAGGTTCCTAATCTTCATTTCTTCCAAGAGGGTCTGCCTTTTGTGAAGGACATGCTTTGTATTGTTGGATTTCTTCCAATCCTCTTCAGTTACAAATTCTGAAATGGTACCATGGTTTGCCAGCGAAGGAGGACATGGTAAAACCAATCACTAGGTACCATTTGTGGGATCTATTAAGAAAGACATAGCCTCCTTCGTTTCTTCTTGTGCTGTCTGTGTTCAAGCTAAAACCTCCTGTCTATGCCCTGAAGGTTTACTTCGGCCTCTTGAAATAGCAGGAGGACCTTATCTAATAATATCTGCCAATTTTATTTCTGATCTTCTAGAATCTGAATGGTGTACTTTGATCATGGTTATAGCAGACACATTTTAAGATAGCCTAAACTTTCCACTGCACCAGAAACAGCCACTATTTTCTTACATGACATTTTTTGTGTGCAGGGGCCTCCCAATTGGACAGTCTCTGACCTTGAACCGCAGGATCTCTCTTCCTTCTGGGAAGCGGTATGTAAGAGTCTTGTAATCAAAAGAACTCTAACATCAGGTTCTCAGATGTTAATCTGAAGTAGTATCTGCATCACCACAACATCTGATAATTATTGTTGGCTTCTTGGTGATTTCATCCAGTAGAGCTGCAAGGATACCTTGTCTCTAGGACTACTTCTTTAAGACATCTTGCATGAAGACCACCAGCCTCTTGGGCCTTTCCTTGTTTTCTCTTCAGTTAGGGGGCATTCTCCTCTTCTTGCTGGGCATTACATGTATCTCCTTCTTCTGGACAAGTGCCAGCATCAAGTGTGCACCAGGGGCGGCTCATCCACGAGGGCGGAGGAGCCTCGCCCCACTGCTTTCTCGCAGTGCCAGAAAGCCAAAGCATAAAATGGTAATAACTAAAAGTTATTACCATTTTATGTTGCTTTGCGCATTGCGTGCGGGCGGGCGGGTGGGCGGGGCTGCTCTGCTCTTTGAGCAGGGCAGGGGAGGAGTGGTTTGCCCACTCCTGAGTGCGCAAAGACTGTTTGGTCAGCCCTCTCGGGCCGCCCAAACCAGTCATGCACACTCTGCCCTTCTTAATGCAGCCTGCATGGAGAACATGGCCACCCCAGTAGCCCCTGGCTGGGCGGCATCCCGACCAATCACAATGCTGCTTGCAACATTGTGATTGACTTAGGGGAGGGAGCCTGACTGCCTGCTTCCTGTTCCTGTCGTAGGCAGGAGAGCAGGAGCCAAGAAGACGCGGGACCCGTCAGAAAGGTAAGTTTAATTTTATTATTATTTTTTTTAATTTCCCCGTGATCCCCACCGCCGCGACACCCCCGCGAATAGCCCCCCGCGATCCCTTGCGCCAGCCCCTCACCTGTGAGCAATGCCGGCCGCTACTGGTGTGCACCACAGTTTGGCCCACAGGGGACACAACTACCATGAGCCTGTCTCTAGAAATTCGCCCTCCTATATTGAACTGAAGTCCTTTTCAAGTCTAACAGAGCCACAACATACTTGGCCTAGAAGACCATTATTTATTTTACTAATTGTTCTTCCAATCATAGAAAGTGTTTTTTAGTTTTTGCGCTTTCCTTCCCACGTTTTTTCAGTAATAGGTTAAAGGTCAGGCTAGTAAGAAGTGGGCAGAGTGGTTTTGTTTATTCAAGTAATATTGCTTGATCCATTGTGACTGCTAAGATACTGCTAGCACAACACAGGAAAGGGCAAAGTTTTGGTTTTATTGGAAGAAAAAGTGATTCTCTCTGTATTAACCAGACAGCTGTAGTTCAAGTCACAACCCCATGGAACAGAGGATTTGCATGTTGTCATGTCCTCCAAAAAATCACATTGGTGAAAATCTCACATTGCATCACAAAGGACACCAGTCATTCTGCATACAGTCCTGATGCCCCATACAAATGTTACTGGCATGCTGCTCCACACTAGTGATCCATGTACGAGGCCTGTATCCATGAACTATAACTACCCGTCACCAACCTGCAGCCAGCCCCAAGCATGGTATGTAGGTGATCCCTGCCCTCAAACATGGGTGTAAAGCACTTTGTGTGCATGTTCCCCTTAAGCAAAGCCTGAGCTTTGCTGTAGAACATCTCTGTTAAAATGCTGAGCTCCTGCAGTGGGCTTGCTGCCTCTACACTCCACACATGAACAAACATTGGGTAGGACAGACATAGGGTAGGACAGCAAAACTAAATAGGGTAGAGTAGGACAGCATTTTTCAAGGGTTACCTCAACTTCCTTCACCATAATATGTACTATCTCACATAGACCCTAATGAGGCAAGCCTAGCACTTGAATTTTGAGATGCGCCCCAAAAGACTAACCAGTGCTACTCTATCAGGCCAGATCCATTCACTGAAAGTCTATGAGTATCTTTTACAGGCGCTTTGAATGGGATCATTATTTTGGTTTGTGTGTCTTGAAGCTAGAGACCCGGTAAAGGTGGGTACATGGCAATTGTAGTATACAGCCCAGAAGGGTGCACACAGCTAGTATTCTTGGCATCAGATAAATGATGGCAGTTTTAGCCTCATCCACTGTAATCTGGGTTGTTACGAAGTACCCATGTATCCTTAGGCCTACTTGTAAACTTTTTCCAGTTTGCCTGCAGTACAGTAAAGCACGCATGCAAAGTTAGAAAAGTTTGAGGAAATGAAAACTTTTCTCCTTTGTACCTGCTTCAAGTAGGCATCATTTTTTGGAGTAAAGTCCTGTACACAAATGTTAGCACAAAGCCCTTTGCTTAAAAAAACATGAGTGGCTGCAAGGGAATGCCCGTGCACCTCCCATGGCAGGGCTATTGATGAAAAGTAGTGTAAAGTACTGCATAGCAAAACTTTCTGTTACTTTTGCAAAAATTTCCAGCTGAAAACAAGTTTTGCACTGAAAAATAAATCGGAAATCAACACATATCACCAATTTGTGCCACTATTGATGACTTTGCACTGGTGCAAATTGTTTACAAACCTGGCCCTTCATTAGCACGTTTGCTGAGATGAACACATTACTGAATGACTTATGAAAGAATTTTTGCTCAGCTCTCCTTTTTTAGGTCGAGCCTAGAATTTCTGCTCAGCTCTCCTTTTTTAGGTCGAGCCTAGCGCAGCGCGCATGCGCTGCCCTGCGAGGCTTCTTGTAACTACTCAAAACTACTCCGTGTGAGTCTGACTCCCCCCACGCATAGGATTTGCTTTTGCGTGTGTCTTTCAAGAATGAAAGCACGCAAATGGGTAAAGGCGGGTGCATGTCCCACGTCTTTTTGTAACGTTGACTCCCACGGCGTTTTGCTCTCGGGAGCGAGCAGCGGCGCGCAGGGCGGCAGCTGCATTCCTAGCCCGCCCCCACGACTCCTCTTGAGCTGCTTGTTTTCATTTGCAGCCTGCGCTCCATGTTTGCACCCCCTCCCACTCTTCCTTGTTTGTTATTATCTGTAGCGCGGTCCGCTTTCACTTTGGGGACCGCGCTTGTTTATTTAATTAATTTTCTGCGCGATTTGCTTTCACTTTTGCGACCGTTCTTGTTCCTTCTGTTTTTTTACAGCGCATTACAAGCGCCACAACTTTCTGGATTGAAAGTTAACTACATAACTTCTAGTTAATTAGATATCCCAGCAGCGCACACATAGTCACAGTTCCTTATCATATTCATACTTTTTCAAAACTAATCAGTGAAACGGCATAGCTGGCATGTCACGGGCTGCACGAAGCTTTCAAATTTATATAATTAGCAGACTTCCTAGATTAACACAAAAACATACATCTTTTGCTCGGCTTTACCTCGCCACTGCTTACCGCTACTTTGTGCGACCACTGTGCTTACTCACAAAAAATGCTTGTTTTTGAGAAACCCATGTTAATCATTGGGCAGTTTTGCGAAATTTCTCTCAGCACACGCTGGTAGGCCGCATATTAAAGTGTCCTTGTGTAACGTAACTAGAGCTCATGTAAAGCGCTCCAAAACCTTCGAGTCGAGTTCGCGCTATATAAATTTGCAGAAAAAAAAAGAGAAATGACCTGCCCCTGTCCCAATGCAGGGAGAGGCATACTGTAAACAAAATTTACAGTATTGAACACAGCAGCTACATTGCTCTACAACATACCTTAAAAACTGCCAATATCTCTGGCTAAACACTTATAAGGTCCCAAAGGCGAGACCTATTGGCTATGCCAATGCTTGTTGTAATTAGGAGCACTTTAGTTTGATATATTGAGTATGGGGACTTTTGGCATGTAGTGTATTTAAGTCTGAATGATGCTTATCTTTGATATTTACTTGCCTCTTACGCATGATTTGGTTCGGAGTATTGGATTTATTAGTAAAGGGGTCACACACACCTCAGTGAAGCCCTCACCTGTATTTTCTGTTGACCAAGGATTCTAACAGGTATGTCAGCGGCAGTGGCCTATCTTAAGTGGTAAGGCGGCCGCGGGGGAGGGCAAGGGTTTGAGGGGATTTGAAATAAAATAAAACTTACCTGCCGCTTCGCTCTGGCTGACAGCCGCCTCGCTGCTCCTCTCATTGCCATCGGGCCGGAAGGGGATGGGCCCTCGGGGCACAGGCTCCACACCCAATACAGATGCTGCTCTCACATGAGAGTAGTGCCAGAATTGGTCTGAGCGTCCTCGTTTGCCACTCATATGGTGCAATGGAGCCTGTGCCTTTTCTCCAATCCTGTTGTGTTGGAGAAACATAAGTGGGCATGTGTGTTTGGCCGAACTAGGACGGCCGGCCAAGCACACATGTACTTTTATGAGTGCACTCTACTCCTCCTCTCTGACATGGCTGTCCCCACCCCAGTCTATAGTTATTGCAGGCCTCAGACAGACAGCATAAATAAAATGACAATAACTGTGTTAATCATCTGTTGGCACAGGCTGTGGGGCGACACTCATCTGGCCAGGGGACAAACCACTTCTGGCTCTTTGTTGTTTGGGTCTAGAATACATTGTATGCCATTTTTCAAAACCACTTGCACCCCCACCCTACCATTTGGGTACAGGTGCCCTTGCTCCATCTTGGCTTTTGAGACAGCAGCCTCTTTTTTCTTTTTTAAAAAAGAGCTTTGATAACCATCCTTTCTGAAGTTTCAGATGTTTTTCATCCGTTAGATGGGTCATCTGAAGGACCATCAACTTCACTTGTTGCATATGTAGGAAAAACTTTAATTTCTTTCTTTCTTTACACTAAACTGTTCCATGAAGGACTGTATAATGAAAAACTTGGCTACATTTACTCCAAACATTTTACCAAAATGTGTCCCATTGCCCAGTGCAATCACAATTGGTGCCCCTTCTCGCATACATAATTCTTTGAAAAACTCTACTACACCACCTGTGAAACGCAGAACTAACGAGTAATAAATGCATTTCTAAAATGTTCACCACCATATTTATATACCTCCCCTTCACTGGCAATGGATTATAGGGCCCTGCAAAATCTATAGCCACTTTCTTCCAAGGTCTGTCTGGCAAAGGCATGGGATAAAGAGACTTCTCACTAGAGTTATCCACTGTTTCACGGCAACTATTAAGAAAGACTCCAAACTGTGCACTCATAGAGGGCCACCAATAATACTTCTGCAGCAATCGCTGCTTGGCCGCAATCCCTTAGTGCCCACAGTGAGCTATCTGAATTAGTTAGCTTCTAATTTTCTCCAGCAGTAAACAAACCTTCTCTCCGAACCATCTAAGCTTCAACTGAAAGTTCTGACGGCACCTGGGTGGAAACCCATAACTTTCTTGCTATAACTACCAATGGCCACCCAGGCACAGCACATTTTTTATCTTCAGAAAAAACATGATAATCTTTATATTCATCCACCCAGTCATGATCAGACGCCACTTCAGCAAAGTCCTAGCCAGCATCCAAAGCTGCTGCCACACACTCCTGCTCGGTTAGAGAGATAATGTGTGTGAACATTGTTACCCCGCTACACATGTTTAATATCAAAGTTATACACTTGCAGATGTGAAATCCAAGCCTCAATACGGGTGAGGCCTTGCCACACCATTGTTGCTCCTCATTTAGATCAGAGGTTTATGATCAATATACCCCAGTAAACCCCATAAATAAGCCTTCAGACTTTCAACTTCATATGCACATACAATGAGCACATGAAATAAGGGTTATGCTGTGTGCTTTTCTAGCTACCCAGTGCCTCAAAACAGCTCCCAAACCTACTGAACTCGCATCTACAGTGACTACACATTTGGCCTCACTAATAAATGACTTTAGAGCAGGAACATTTAACATTATACCCTTAACTTGCCCAAAGGCATCTTTTTTCTTTATCCTTACCCCAAGCATATTTGTTTCTTTTTTAACAGAGCCCTCAATAGCTCAACAAGTAATGATTATCTATACACAACAAGCAGTGTCAATGTCAATAGGGTTGATTTATAAATGAATGTGCCTCTTCATCACTGATGGGTTTAGGCATTGAAAAGCCATGTATGTATTGCCACTGATCCTTGCACTCATGCATCCATTCATCCACCAACAGACTCATTCTTACATTTACCCACTTACACAACACACAAGTAACAACATATGCAAGATAAATTAAAAGAATAAGAGTAGAGAAAAAAATATGCTGCCATCTGAACGTGGCGGGCATACTCTTGCAATAACAATTAAAATTCAATATAGCAGTGGATGGCCATCTTGCAATGTTCAATAGTATTTTGTTCTTTTAGGATGGCTGCCACATTTAGAACCAATATCTTGGAATGGTAAATCGATGATACTCTATGGCCAACGCCACGTCATGATGGTCGCCTGGTATTTTTTATTACATCCTGACAGACAACTAAGTCTGTCACTCCTTCCAAAGAGATTCTAGCATGAATTATGATAGTGCAAATCGTCTGCCCCTAAGTTTTGTCAAAGGGGACATCAGCACCAAAATGCTTGCCTACAAAACAATCTGTGAGATTTCATGTAACATGATACATGTCTGCAGGCTCTTACATGGTGTAACAATCTACTCTTAATTGCCCATTCACTTTAATATATCCATTTCACAATACATAAATCAGGTCTACTACCTTTTTAGTAACTTTCATAACAAACAGATTAGACGTATGACATCTGAAATTACTTTTTCCAATGAACCATTCATCACTATAGCCTTTATCTTTGGCTTGTCACCATAATCAACTTAGATCAACTATTTTGAGCATAAGCTTTCTCACAAGGCAACCATTGGGTTTACCATAGAAAAATTACAAATATGTTCAAAACTGTAGATGTCAAAACATATCAAATCCCTCCTAAAACGGCCTAATGAGGATTATCGTAGTGCAAATATTCTATCCACACTTTTTGTGGAATGGGCCACCAACACCAAAACCCTTGCCTACTCTGGTAATCTGTGAGATTTCATATAACAAAACACCTGCCTACAGGCATTAACACTGTGTAATAAAATCCCACACTAAAAGCCTATTGCAGTTGACACATGCTTTTCACAATAAGTAAGTCAGGCCTGCTGGCTTTGCCATAACCTTTCATAAAAGACAAATCAAACGTATGGAATCTAGTATAGCTGCCCCCGATGAACCAATAAGGGCTATAGCCTTCACCATAACCAACCGAATCCCATTGAAGTGTGCATAATCTGGCAACCGTAATGTTTCCAGTTATAAAATCACAAATATGTACAAAATTACAGTTGTCAAAACAAACCACAACCCTTCCCAAAATTCCTAACAAGGATTAGTACAGCGAAAAGTTTGTATCACTAGTGTTTGTCAGAGGGGGTCACCAACATCAAAACCCTTGGCTACTACAGTAATCTGTGAGATTTCATGTCACAAAATACCTGTCTAAAGCCTATAACTCGGTGTGACAGCAATTCTATGTTAAAGGTGTATTGACTTTAACAAGTGCTTATTTTTATAGTACATAAGCCAGCCCTATTGCCTTTTTCATAACTTTTTATAATAAACAGATATGATCTATGGCATTAGACAAAAGTTTTGCCAGTAAACCAATCTGGCCTATAGCCTTTATCTTTGGCACATAACCTTATGGCCAACAGTATTGTGCATAAACTTTCCCACAAGGCAACCATTAAGCCTACAGTAATAAAATTACAAAAGTATACAAAATTACAGTTGGCAAAGCAAAATATTCTCTCTCCTAAAAAGGACATAGCAAGGATTATCACAGAGCAAATCTTCTATCCCCACCATTTGTCAGAGTGGGCAGCAAACACCAAAACCCTTACCTACAACAGTAATTTGTGAGAATTCATGAAGCAATATACCTTTCACAAGGCTTTAATGCAGAGTAATAACTAGGCTTGGGTGGTGAACTCTGCTCTGTTCACGGAGATTGCAGAGTTTTCTGCACTCTGTGCTCCGCGGAGCATGCGGAGTTCTGATAAACTTCGCTCCGCTATGCAGAGCAGAGTTTTTTGCTCGCTCGCCAACGTCAAGTTGGTGAGAGTGAGCGAGGAAAATCCAACTTCTGGCGAGATTTCTCAACACGGGTGGTCACGGATGTTCGTGACCGCTCACTTTGTGAAACCTCGCCTTAAGAAAGCTGCCGCTCAGGTAGAACATCTACTCGAGCTGCAAGAAAAGAAGCAGCGCCCTCATGCGCTTCGCATGTTGGCATTCGGGCTGATTTTACAGTGCGGGACAAACACCTGGCTCTAAAAATCATCGCAAACGGCATGACCAAACGCACTCTGCCGCTTGCAGAACTCGGCGAAATCTTTTGGTCACTTTACGCGGAACTCCGAGCTCCGCCCAGGCCTAGTAATAACAGGCTAACCTTAAATGCATATTGAAATTAACATGTTTTTCACAATAAATATGTCAGGCCTACTGCTTTTATTCTAATTTCTCATAATAAATGGATTAGGGCTACGGCCTTAATCATTGGTTTGCCACCATAACCAACTCCGACCTACTGTATAGAGCGTACCCTTTCTCACAAAGAGAAAAGTGCTATTCAAGCACTCTTTTTCAGTGGAAGCACACAATCTCTACCCAGACTAATGCTGTACTTGGGACAACCAACATGTGGGCTGAGCCTAAACCCCTCTTTCAGTAGTATTTCTGAAAGCTTTTTTTGTATTGATCTGGCAGCAATGCTGTCAGACTAGAACGTAAATATGGCATATGTAGTGTCTTGCCAGTTAGCAATGACGGAACCCTGGACTCCTCAGAGCTGTGACAGAGGTGTTGGAGCGGAATACAATGAAGGCTGGTTTAGAATGTTGAGTATGCAGTTACATGCAGAAAAATAAAAATGTGTAATACTAAGCTCCATGAGTGGGGTAGTCATTGGTGGGTACCCAGGCTGGAGAGGCACTACAGCATAGTATTCACTAAGTCCCAAAACCTCTTTGCAATGATTCTTTGGAAGCTGATGGTGATGTACAATGATGTAGCAGCTGTTGGGGTCCAACTGATGAATGTAAGCTGAAGTTTCACCAGTGGAAATAATGCACACATCAGAACAAAGAACATCTATCAATGACAAATGTTCCTTGTCAAAGAGAAAATAAAAGGGAAGGCTAATGTAAGTGAAATACAGTTACCATATCTGATGTGAATCTGAAAGCGATAAATTAAATAAGAATAACTCATATATACATATAAAACAGTATTCCTCTCCTTGTTCACTTCTCCCTTTCTCTCCACATTCAGCGTCTTCCGTGC
Organism: Calotriton arnoldi; assembly: GCA_963921515.1. Taxonomy (NCBI): domain Eukaryota; kingdom Metazoa; phylum Chordata; class Amphibia; order Caudata; family Salamandridae; genus Calotriton; species Calotriton arnoldi. The sequence continues at coordinate 2,021,504 of CAWUFW010000911.1, read as the reverse complement.
TTTGTGTCTCTTTGCCAGCCACAGAGGGAGGTGTTTCCTTCTCACTCAATCTCTTCTCTCCTGACCCTTCTTACAGATTTCAAGGTCACTGATGCACACAGCTATTAAAATGGATTTGTGTTGGTTTTGAGCGAGACAGATTAGTTTCCTTGGAGGGACACAGAATGGGGGCATTTTTAGCGATGAGGAAAAGGAATCGCAATGTCACCTCAACAGGGCCCTGACGAGAGAGTGAACGAGTGGCTCGGGGGACACTAATGTCACCTCAACAGAGAACATCAGGTGCCAGAGCCCCGAGGACATAGAGAATCATGGGATATCAATGTCACCTCAACAGAGAACATCAGGCGCCAGAGCTCCGAGGACACAGAGAATCATGAGATACCAATGTTACCTCAACAGAGAACATCAGGTGCCTTTGCACCGAGGAGAGAGAGAATCATGGGATACTAATGTCACCTCAACAAAGAACATCAGGTGACAGCTTTCAGGGCAAAGGGAATCATGGTACACCAATGGAACCTGAATATAGAACATTAAGCCCCAGAGTGATCCAGGTCCCAGAGCCCTGAGACCTAACAGCTTTGTGGAATAGAAATCTTACCTCAACAGAGAACATCATCTCTCTGAGACCGGAGACCTGTGGACAGAGCTGCTCACGGGATACCTAAAATACCTCGCAATAAAATATCAGGTCACAGAGTCTTCAGAATAAAAACAATCTCATGATTCTAAATTCATCTTAGCAGACTGCGTCAGGTGACAGATCTCTGAGGATAGAGAAAACCAGGGGGTACCAATGTCACCTCAACAGAGAATATCAGGTGCAAGAGCACTGACGCGAGAGAGTGGAAGGAAATGCCTCTTTTTGCATGATCACCCTCAAAGGTTTGGACTGATACTTCTGGTCTTTCGACTCTCAGAGTGCACTGAGGCCTGCCAACCAGACCTCAGAGCCAGTGCTCTAACCCACAACAAAATATATGTTGAATTGGTTACCCCTAATTGGTATAAGCTGACTTACAAGTCCCTAGTATATGGTACCCAGGGCATGTAAGTTAAAGAGTATCCACCCAGGGCTGCAGCTCTGATTGTACCACTGTGCGTATGCCAAGGTACAAAATGTCTCCCAGGCTGCCACTGCAGCCTGGCAGAGTAGTTTTAAAACTGCTAGTTCGAATATGCCATTTAAACCAACGGCAAAGCTCCCACTTCCCTTAACAATATATATAAGACTCCCCTAAAGAAGGCCTATCGACTTCAAGGTATCAAATTAATTGTGGCATTAAACCCAACTTGATGCCCAGGTTGAATTTGATGTCACTTTTAAGGAAAAGCAACTTTTAGATTTTTTTTTTGATTTTTTTTTATCTGACCCGTAACTTCAGAGCTGTAATAAAGTAGTACTGAATAAGGGCTCTTGACGTCACATGCGGTTGACTCTACCCCTCTCTCAATGCCTTGCTTTTATTGTGCACTGTTTCTAACAATGCTTTATAGTGGCTGTAAAGTGACTCGTTTGGGGCTTTACAAAAGTCTGAAGTAAAAAAACATATCTGTAAATGTAATTATTGTTGATGCTTTCTGTAATTTAAATCAGGTTCTTAGAATAGAATGAGATTCGACTTTCTGCTCTGAAGAACCTTTAGCGAGAAGCATTTTATAAAAGCTAGAGACCAATATCAATGAAACACGAAGGACATGTGCACCTTTTGCAATCCCACAGTTCAGGTACTGGAGGAGCAGGGGCGAGAAAGACAAAATAAAATGTTTCAGCATGGGATAGTGAAGCATAATAGCAAATGGTGCTGTTTTTTTTTTTTTTTTAATTTTTCAAAAACCTTTATTAAACAAAAAACAAACAAAAAAAGGCACATGGCACATTACAGAGTAACATCGCAGCATTAATGCAGCAGATTCTACAATTCCAGTTATATTACATGTTGCAGGGAAATGAAAGCAGGAAAAGACACAGTCACAGCCCATCCATAATTGAATAAAAATCAAGGCACAGCAGAAGAGGCACAATCGGTCCGGCCTGGGGGGGAGATGGGATCAACATCCTCAATCCGGGCATTTTGCGCATCAGCAGTGGGGGAGGTTGCAGCCGGGTCGTCTGTGGCGGCCAAGCGTTGGAAATAGGAGACTAGGGGGGCCCAAATATCTGGGGGTCTGCTGGGTGCAGGCATCAAATCCCAAAACTCGCCCAGGAGTGTCTGGCAATGGGTTGCATCGTCCAACCAATTTTTAACCGTGGGAGCTATTTTTCGACCCCAGTGCATAGCCACCCTTCACTTTGCAAGCACCAGCAGCATCGCGATCAGCTTGCGGTTGGTGTCGGACACATGCTTAACGCAACCCAGGAGGCATAGCAGTGGGTCCGGGGTGATACGCTCAAGTGTAATGTTGCAAATAGCGGTGCACACCCCCTGCCAGAACAGTGCCACCCTGGGACACACCCAAGCCAGGTGGGCGAAGTCCGCACCTGGAGCCGCGCAGCGCACACATCTGTCGTTGTCAATTAAACCCATCTTGTGTAAGGATACAGGGGTACGGTAGAGCCTATGCAAATACTTAAAATGAATGAGCCTCAGGCGGTAATTGGGGGAGAGGCGCTTGGTCTGATTGCAGCAATAAAGCCACTGCTCAGGAGAGAGGTCCCTTCCCAAGTCCTCACTCCACACAGTGTGGGCGCGCTCAGTGTTAATGGAGGAGGCGGCCAAGGTAAGAGCGTATAATCTAGTGACCAACTTCCGCAGGGAGCTGGATGAGTGAACAAACTCCAGGGCAGCGTTAGCCTGGGGGGCCTGCGGGAACGCAGGGTTGGCTTCCCTACATGTCGCCCTAATCTGATAGTACAGCAGCTTGTCGAGGGGGGGTCACGCTATCAGGGAGAGAGAAGAATGTGTTATCGGGATAGATGTCTGCTGCAGTGTTGAGGCCCAGTTGAAAAGCGCGGCGAGCCATGCCTGCTGTCTGCAATGGGGGAAACGCGGGGTTGCAAGCGAGATTCAGTGAAGGTGCGTGCAGTATGATGGCACCGGTGTATTTACGCAGCCCGTCCCAGGCCCAACACAGGCATTCAACCGTGTCTATCTCGCCTCGGGGGGCTTGGGTGTAAGGAATAGTGCAGTTTGAAGCGGCCATGGTCAGTCTCGACCGCAGTGTGAGGCTGAAATGGTGTGGGGTGCAACCAGAAGTGGAGAAAGCTGGCTTGGGCGCATAACGCATAGAGCTTGAAGTCTGGAGCTCTCATACCTCCACAGACTATGGGTAGAGTAAGTATATCATAAGCGATTCTGGGTTGGTGTCCCGCCCATATTAGAGTGATGATGTTGGAACGGAGTTTGCGAAAAAAGTGCGATGTGAGAGGGATAGGGATATTTAAAAAGAGAAACAGAAATTTTGGGAGTACCACCATCTTGGCAATGGCAATGCGCCCAACTAATGATAATGGGAGCTTTTGCCACATTCGGATCTTTGACTCCAGCCAGTCCATTGCCCGACCGAAATTAGACCGCCAGAGTTCGTCGACATCCCTGCTTAACCAGACACCAAGGTACGTAGTGGGGCCGGACGCCCAGACAAAGGGATAATAAGGAGTGAACGGCTTTGTAGCATCCGTTAAGGGAAAAAGGACCGATTTGCTCCAATTGACCTGGATTCCAGAGAGGCACCCAAACCGAACAACCTCCCGAGTCATGGGAGCGAGATTTTCTAGAGGATCACGGACGTACAAAGTAACATCATCTGCGTACATGGATGTGACGAGGGCGCGCACCGAGAAGCCAATGCCCCGGTGAGTGTGATGCTGGCGCAGGCGTGCGGCGAGCGGCCTCATGGCAATGGCAAAAAGCATAGGAGAAAGGGGACACCCCTGTCTGGTGCCTCTCTAGATGGTGATTGGGTCGGTGACCTGCCCATTCACCCGGATGCGAGCTGTGGGTAGTGTGTATAGTAACTGTATTTTGCGTATGAAATTTGGACTGAATCCCAGACGAGGGAGAAGGTAGAAAAGAAAAGGCCACTCTAAGGTATCAAAGGCCTTGGTAGCATCCAATAGGGCAGACACGGCCGGCAGAGAGGGATTGATTTGATGAAGGACCGAGAAAATCGTTCGCAAATTGTGGGAGGTGGCGCACCCCGGAATGAAACCAGATTGATCCGGGCGAGCAATTAGAGACATGAGGGGAAGAAGGCGAGTGGCCAATACTTTGGCATAGATTTTATTGTCAGTGTTGATGAGGGATAAGGGGCGGTATGAATCACAACAGTCAGGGGGTTTGTCCGGCTTCAAGAGAAGAGTGAGCAGAGCCTCACGTAAAGATGGCGGGAAGCTCCCTCGCTCAAGAGAGTCGTTGTACATGGCAGCTAAGTGCGGGACGAGTAAAGATGCGTATTGTTTGTAGAAAGCAGGGGTGAGACTGTCGGCCCGGGAGCCTTGTCACCCGGGAGGCCTGCGATGATGGTGGAAATTTCCTCCTGAGTGAATGGCTCATCGAGATAGTCCCGGTGATTATTACTAAGCCAGAGGAGCTCAATGGTATCAAAATATTGATCCATAACCTCCCGGAGAGCCGCCTCGCCAGCTGAGTATAGTTGGGAGTAAAAAGTGGAGATTCTGGCCATGATTTCAGTAGGGGAGGTTGTTCTGCCTGCGGATTCGTCACTCAGCGCCGTTATGTAGGAGGAGGCATGCAGTTGTCTGAGGAGGTTCGCAACAGTCTTCCCAGGCCGCTCTCCCTCACCATAGCGCCGAGAACGAGCCTCCCGACCCAAAAATGCGATCTCCCTGTCAGCCTCCTCATGGAAGTTAGAAAGCTTGGCTCTGATCAGCGTGAGCGTGGTGGGGCAGGGATCCTGAGACTACTGAAGGTCTAGGGTTTTAATCTCATTTTCCAAACGGTCAAGAGTGCCCCGGATAGATCTAAGCACCCCAGACTGCTTGGTGATACACTCCCCCGGATAACGGCCTTAAAACCCTCCCAAAGAGTGGAGGGCGACTCCACCGAGCCGACGTTGAGTTCAAAGTAGGTGATGATCGCACCGCGAATCTCTTCTCCGAAAGCGGTATCCCGAAGGGCATTGGGGGGCAGGCGCCAGGCAAACATACGACGTAGTGTGAGTGGAAGCTGCAGGCGCAAGCGAACAGGGGCGTGGTCGGAGAGGGTGCGGGCCATGTGATCCACTGGAGTGGTCCAGGAGGATATGTCACGAGTGGTAAGCCACAGATCAAGGCGAGACCATGAGCCCTGCGAGCCCGAGACACAGGTGCCCTCGCGTCTATCAGGATGCGCGTGCCGCCATGCGTCCAACAAAAAGTTGTCCGATGTAATGGAATGGAGCAGGGATGTGGCATGAGGGTGCTGGGTGCGACCACCAGAGCGGTCTAGCGCTGGCAATGGAGCTATATTAAAGTCACCTCCCCAAATCAAGGAGTGGGGCCCCAAGGAGGAGATGAGCTGCCAGATGTGTGTGAAAAAGTCAGGATCGTCAGAGTTGGGGCCATATATTGCTGCTAAAATCAGTGATTGGTTGTACAGGGTACCAGCGAGGATCACATATCCCTCGGTGTCTATAAGAGATTGAGTGGTTTGCCAAGGGAGGCCTCTACGAAAAAGAATAGAGACGCCACGGGAATAGTTAGAATAGAAGGAGGAATAAGAATCGCCCCAGCGCCGCGACAGCAACCTAGAGGCGTTGGCCGGAAGGAGGTGCGTCTCCTGGGGAAAACAGACATCCACCTGATGCCTGATGAGCTGCGCGTGCATGAGGCGTGCCTTGCGATAGTCATTGAGGCCTCCAATGTTCCATGTACAAAATGTGGTGTCTGTCATGAGGAGTTGCAGAGTGAGTCAGTGACGGGAAGCCCGTGCAGTACAGTGGCACAGACCGCAAATGGTGCTGCGATGAATAGTGCGTTACATGATGCATGACATAATCGTGTGCCAAAAACGAAATAGAATCGTGATAACAGCAAACCTCTTATAAGGGGTACCAACTCCTTAGGGGAGAACCCAGCCCACCCGCCACCCACTCCAACCCCCCAATTAGGTTGAGAAAGGAACCCCCCCCCGCCCAGGGAACCCAAACTTGGAGAAAGGAATATGCAGACAGGAACGGGAATTATCCCAAGGGGGCGTGGTTCTGCCCGACATACAACCCTGTCGCAGAGACAGGGTGGCCAAGCCACAGCACTGTGCGGACCATGGTCGTACAAATAGCATTTACGCATAGATGTGACCTGCCCCAGAAGAAACATTAGCATTAGTCCCAAGCAAATCTTCAGGGGGAGCCAAAGCGCAGCGCCCCGCGCCCTGAAAGTACTGCATCACCCCAAAGGCGGGACACAGTAGGAAACCAGAGACAATATGACAACAAAACAGTACATGCGCCAACCAGGACGGAGCATGGCAAAACAATTAATGGAACCCAGCAATCCAAATTAGTCATAGTCTCTTAATTGACCTAGTTCAGCGTTTACAAGGCTGTTGGCTGCCGTGCGCTTGTGCGATTCTAACTTTTTGGCAAAAAATAGCGCAGCTTTTGGGTCTCCGAAGAACTGCGCCTGGGTACCGTTCTGGACCTTAAGCTTGGCAGGATAGATCAGGGCATATTGAACCTCAAGTTTTTGAAGGATTTTTTTTTAGCAGGGAGAAATTATCGCCGGGCGGCCTTCACTGCCAGGGTGAAATCTGGATAGAACGATAGGAGATTCCCCTGGTGTCGCACTTCGCCCATCTCCCGCGCCGCTCGCAGAACAGCGTCGCGGTCGCGGCAGTTCAACAGCTTGGCGACGATCGGGCGGGCTGTGGCCCCAGGAGGGGGGCGTGGCCCCAAGGACCTATGGGCCCGTTCCACAATAAAGACAGGGGAGAGTACATTACCAAAGAGGTCCCGCAAGAGTGTCTCAACGTAGTCCTCCATCCTCGCAATGTTTGTGGACTCGGGCAGACCAGTAATACGGATATTGCCCCTCTTGGAGCGCGCCTCCAAGTCTTCATTTTTGGCCCTAATCAAGTCCAACACCTTATCCATCATAAGCAGCTGTTGCTTGTCAGTTGCTGCTGAGTCTTCAACCTCTGACACACGTGCCTCCAGTTTCGTTATCCGAGTGTCGTGCGTGTCCACCCTAGCTTTCACCTGGTCGAGGCGTGCAGTAAGGCGGTCAAGTTTAGAGTCAATCGTGCTAAGGCTGGATTTGATGTCCAGCAGAAGGGCTTTTAGGTCATCGTCTTTTGTCTCTGCGGTTTCAGTTTGAGTGGATTGGTCCTCTGCGTCATGTGCAGGCTCATCCTGTCTGGTCTGGCGCCTGTGTTCAAAAGAGATCTTGGATTGTTTCGGGTCTGCCTTGCCCATGTTGCTGACCAAGTGGAACCGGTCCTGGTGCAGGGGTAAACAATGCCCAGACCTTTAGAGTCAGTGGAGCCCAGCAGGAGCACGCCAAGAGCAGGGCACAAGCCCCGAGGCGTCACAGCACCAGCTCGAGTCTCTAGGGGTAGGAACCACAGTTCCAAGGGCCAGTGGGCCTGCAGGTGGTGTGGGCCGCAGGTTCAACAATCAGGCCTCACAGAGCAGAACAAAGGCAAAGAGTATATAATGCCCAAAGGGCGCAGCTTCTTGATGGTGGCCGGCAAAGCGTGGCAGGCGTGGACACAGCCTTCCAGCAGGTGTTACCCAGACGACTCCAGGAGCGATGATCTCAGGCTATGTGACGGCCCGGGTTGGCGAAGCCACCGTGCAGTCAGCCGGGCAGCTTCAGCAGGGGACACAATGTAAGGGAGTTAACGCAACAGGCACCAGACAGGCCTCGCAACTATCCAGGCAGGCGGTGGAGCTCTTGCGGCAGTCAACGCCGGGTAGAAGAGGTACTGGCATCGATGACGGCCCCTCGCACTCCTGGAGGGCCGCAGGTGGGGTCAAAGGCGCAACTATCCCGATCAGGCGCTGCACTCCACGGCGGGGCGCGCCATGAGCGGGGAAGCCAGGGAGGCGCGGCGTCCCCGTCACGGGGCCCGCGCAGACCCGCAAGCACTCGGGAGGAGAGCTCCCTCCCCACACCAAGCCGCGTCTGCCCAGTGCCCGCGGTACGGCGCATGCACCTCCACCCCGCCCGCAGCACCACCCGCAACAGTAGGACGCGCCTCTCACCTGGGCCCAGCGATAATTGGTGAAGCCAGTCGTAGCCCTGCACGCCCTCGGGCCGCCGTCCACGGATGACACTGCAGCTGCAGTAGCGGCGCGGTCTGCCGGAATGCCTCCCGGTGGTGGAAGCTGTTGTGCGGCCGCTTGCTGTAAGTACGCCGCGAGACCGCTCGACCCACAGCTTTTCACTAGGCAGCAGGGGCCGCCATGTTGGGTCTCCATCCTCGCGGCTTCCGACGTCGATGACCCCGCTGCTGTGTAATGGTGGGCGAAACGAGGTCGCCGTTCGGCTCCCCGGAGTGCAGGCAGTCTCGCGCTGTGGTGGAGGGGGTCAGAGACACCTCAGGTCTGCAGGATTCTACCGGATTTTCGGCTTGGCCGGCGGAGCCCACTCAAGGTGCGGCCATATTGCAGCCGGCTAAGCCATGCCCCAACTTTTAGAAAGTTTAGTCAGTAGCCTTTCACAGTTGCTGGCCACCAGACAGCATTCTGCCCTCCTGGGGACTAGTGTGAACGACTTCTAGGCTCAGGAACAATAGAGGCCTGCCACAGAGGGAGGTGTTACCGCCACCTTCCTCTTTGAAAATGTTAAAAAATATTTTTTAAGAGAAGGCAGTGGTCCCACAGACTTCTGCCTACCCTTAAAAAATGAAACTTCGGTTTCATTTTTTTCTTTTTCAATGCATCCGGTTTTCCATTAAGGAAAACGGACTGCATTCTATACAAAAAGATTGCATTATTAAAAACAATAACAGACATGGTGGTCTGCTGACCTCAGCAGGTCACCATCCCTGTGATGGCTGCGATTCCTAATGGGTCGCAAATTGAGATCTACCTCATTAATATTCATGAGGTAGGTTGATTTGTTACCCAAAAGAAATCACATTTTCAGGATGTATGTTTTCTTACATCAGGAATTGGGGTTTCCTATGCAATTCGCTAAGAATCGCAATTACACTCTCTCCGCTGGCGGCTAGTGATCTTTGCAAGTGGTGAAGCGTAACACCTGACCCAAATTTCAATGAGCGGGCGCGCTAAAGGGACTCAGGACTTACCCCAATACATTTTGAAGAAGATGCTCAAATAGTGCATTTTGCAGCACGTTTTTCACATATCTTGCAAGAGTGTTGCAGGTTCGTCTGCCCTAAGATAATTTGGCGAAAACTGTGGCAAAATAATCATTCTCAGGACAATTTACTTGAAAAAAGTCTAGAAAGCCATATAAGAAACCAGTAATTCTACCTTTTATTTCCAGGGCCAGGCAAATATTAACGTTTAATAGAGCATTGCTCAGACAGTAATACCGATCACCACTCAATTACGCTTTAGATATGCTTTTGGAAATGCAATAATTTTGTCCGAAACCACATTTTATTTAATGAAAATAAAACAAACTTTTCATATCAAAATAATGGAAGAGATTCCCCCAAACAAATACCATTACTTATTTTTCGTAAACACAAGTTCAGTGCCCAACCAAACATTTATCATTTCCATCATGTATTAACCTGTACTACTGTATCATAAGGGTAAACGGTCTGATACCATTAAGTCACCATCATAAGTAATGGATGCCATCAATATGGCAAAAGCTACCACTATTATTATAGGGGCAACAGTTTATCAAGGGCAGCATAGGAAACAATCATGCCATGTATGGTGTCAGGATGCACTATCCTTCTGCTTGGAATCCAACAAGAGAGGATGTGAGTCCCACCCGGCGTCCATTGACCTCCATGACCGTCACAACTCTTGCTCTACTTGGTCCAATTCTAACATGATCCCGCCGAGACAAATACATTCCATCCTTTCCAACCCGAACAGAGAACCTCCTCGCAATCTTAGATGCAGCAATACTGACAACCTCACCCGTGTGAACGTCACCCAGACTCCTTCCCCCCTAATCCACTATGACTTAAATGTGTACTACTTAATTGCAGATCAGCCAGTAAACACGCCTCCGATATCTTCGACCTCATCCAACACAATGATTTAGACATTATCATAGTCATTGAAACTTGGCTAAATCCCGCTTCCACTCCTATCTTCGACCTCCTAGTACCTCCCACTCATGACATAATTAGGCTAGACAGAGCTCTGAAGTTGGGTGGTGGCCTAGCCTGTATTCACAGGAACACACTCTCGATTTCTCACTTAGGGGCATATTCACAAGGACTTATCGCCGAGTTATCGCCACCTTAACGCATCAAAAGTGGAGATAGATTTAACGCCCCATTCACAAGCGGGTGCAAACTGCAGACAACGCCAGTATTCCCGCGATAACTGCCGCAAAAGTTACCTCCACGGGTGACACCACCAACTAACCCTAATGAGATGCAGAGTAGGCGTTCCCGTGCAAAAACACACGAAAACACCACTACACCACATTCACAACGAACTGCCAGATCTGCGATGCGAACCAAAAACAGGCGATAAGCCGCGGTAGCATCAGGGATTTAACACCTGGCTTCTGCTGGTGTTAAGCAGGACGACTACCTGCAGCATGAAAGGGAGCCCAGGCCAGAGCCACATCTGAAGACCCACAGATGCCATGGAGCCAATGATCATGCAGCTCGGAGACCCATGAGGGCCACAACACCCACCGCCACCTCTCCCAGCCCCCCCCCCCCGGACCCTCCCTCTGACAAACACATACTGTGCACGACACAAGAGCCACAAAAAGCGCATGATGCCGCACAATGACAACAAGAAACACACATGTGTGGTCAGAAGAACGAGAAACAGTCACTCATCAATGAAGTAACAACCAAAAACTTGATTGAAATACACACAAAACACCAATGCGGAAGACTCCTGTCGGGTCCGTCCGGGACAATCTTGATGTCACAGCCTGGAAAATAAAGCACCAAATCAGAACGTGTGTCATGCGCACATCAAAGGAGCGAGACACAGAGAAACCGAGAAGGAAAGAAAGGCAGAGAGAGAAGGAAAGGAAGGGAGAGAGAGAGAGAGAAGGAAAGGAAGGGAGAGAGAGAGAGAGAAGGAAAGGAAGGGAGACAGAGAGAAGGAAAGGAAGGGAGAGAGAGAGAGAGAGAGAGAGAGAGAGAGAGAGAGAAGGAAAGGAAGGGGGAGAGAGAGAGAGAGAGAGAGAGAGAATGAAAGGAAGGGAGAGAGAGAGAGAAGGAAAGGAAGGGAGAGAGAGAGAGAGAAGGAAAGGAAGGGAGAGGGAGAGAGAGAGAGAGAGAGAGAAGGAAAGGAAGGGAGAGAGAGAGAGAGAGAGAGAGAGAGAGAGAGAGAGGGACACTGCCGCCCCCGCGCACCCAGGCACCACTGCTCACCTGCTGCCACCGGTGTGTCTCCAACCATGTGCCGGCATACACTGCAAGATACCAGGTCTGCAATCTGTAATCGAGGCCAGAGTCATGGCAGAGTCCATCTCACTGCACACGGCAACAACGCCTGTCCGTCCCTGCGCACACATGCAGCCGCACCCTACCCCCTCCCGCCTGCCAGCGCTGGCTGTCCGCACTTGCGCACCCAGGCCCCACTGCTCACCTGCCGCCAATGGTGTGTCCACCAGTGGGCACACCACGTGCCCGTGCAAGCTCCAGGCTCCGGTCCCGCCACCATGGCATGCTCCACATCATGCGGACCCGCACCGTGGCCCAGCAGGTCCCACACATGACGCTGAGTCCTGAGGCATCAATGGCAGAGACCACATCAGTACACATGTCATCATCGCAGGCTGCACACCCGCTCAGCAATTTCGGTGCCACTAACCCTGTGCAACCCAAGTCAGCGCCACGTGGTGGTAGGCCCGTGACGGCCGCAATGCTTCGGGTGCCACTAACCCTGTGCACAACAACTCATGGGCCCTTTATGATTGAGAATCGTGGAACGTCCGTCATCCAGTCACCACCGGCAGTGGGGAATGTGACGTTGTCGGCCCCTTATATTGGCGGGGTCACATGGCCTGTGACGCCTGTGCCGGATGGGTGTGGTGTGTGTGCAAACCTGCCCTCAGGGAGTGGCCCTGACATGCTGACAACTAGACCAGTGACCTGCAGACCATTAGCGTGTAAACCTGCGACTTGTAGCTATGTGGCCCCCCTCTCGGTGCGTAAGCGGAGTGTTCTGGCCTGGCGTACGCCGGACCAGCGCAGGGCTTGCAACAATGACTCGGGGGCTCTGGGCGTGGTTCAGTCCATGTCCAGACAAGGAAGTGACTAATGCGTGTGTCCCTGTTGTAGTGTCTACGGCACCCGGAACGCAATCGGCAATGTAGCACACTGTGACTGGAATCCCACTAAATGAGCATCATTGACGTTAGGGGGAATCACTGACCCTACATTCATCCACACATTCATACATGAATGATGAAAGACATGACACAGCAGTGCGTTTCTGAATGTTTAATGCACATCCAGTGGAGTTTTGCAGCTGGAGCAGTACAGGGCCATGCCAACCTCACTTCACAATATGGGCCCGTGGAGGGCCAGCCAGAGTCCATTGGGGATGTCAAGTACAGCGGAAGAGGAAGGGTACAGTCCGCAGTCTGGTCGCCGTGTCATTGGTCACCAAACAGGATATGGCAGTCCATGTCGCGGTCCAAGGTGAGTGCAGCAGAGTGTATCGGGGGTCAGTGGAAGGTCATGGGGCCATGTGCGGCACCAAGCAGCAACAGGCCAGGTGGCGGACATGAATGCTAGTGCCTCCTCCTGATCTCAAGCCCATCCACGTCCTCGTCCTCGGATGTGTGCTCTGCCCCACCTGTGGGTGGTGCAGTTCCGGCTGCGGCACTGTGTGCCACTGACACATCAGGGGCCGGAGGTGGATTGTCGGCCGCACTGTGTGGCAGTGACACATCAGGTGCCGGAGTGGAAATACCTGCCGCATTGTGAGGCACTGACACACCAGGGGGCGGAGATGTGGATGGTGTAGGAGCAGCAGCATTCATCTGCGCCTCGCCTTGTGGCAGCAATGCCATGATGAGGATATGCAGGGCATGGTAGATCCCAGCTACATTTTGCTGATGTGCAGTGGTGGCTGCCATCCTTTCCGCCTCCATCCGCACCATGTCCTCCATGAGCCTCCGCATGTGTGCCAGCTCACGGCTGAGATCGCTGGAGCCACTCTGAGTGGACAGGTGTTCTTGTCTCCGAGTCATGACTCCAGCGATGTCAGCCAGGGCTAGTTGGAGACCATGGAGCGGCCTGTGGGTGTCCGTTAGGGACTGGAGGTGGTCCCTGATGGGACTCAGACACCCATGGATGGCGTCAAGTTTGGTAGCCATGAGGTCGAACCCCACCCGCACCTGCTTGGCCATCTCCCTCTGGCCCTCCAACACACGGCGTTGGAAGGCCATGTGTTGTTCGGGGGGGACTTGAGAGACAGCCGGGGTTGTGGGTGCCTCCTGCTGGGTGGTTTGTGGAGTGGGTGGGATCTCCTCGATGCAGCTGGGCTGCCCTGGTCCTGGAGGTGATTGGCGGATGAGTTCAATGATTTCTTGGAGGGCTTGGGTGTCGATGCTGGTGGTGTCCTCCTCGTCATCAGTGAAGAGTGGCTGGGACTGCTCTGCAGGAGGTGTTGGCGGTGCCCCTGCAATGTGAAGGGGAGATGCTGTGTTACAATGTGTCCACATCTATGTAGCCGCATGGTACATGTTCACATTCAGACAGCATGGCAATGTACATTGTGACAGTCTGTAGATCAGGGCCATGATCCAGAGTCATTGTGGGTGTGCACTGTGCTCTGCTTGATTGTGCATGTGTGCCATTGTGGCCATCTCCCCGCGTCCCCCCAGTACCTGGTGGTTACTCACCCTGTTGCTGTTGTGTTGTGTCATGTCGAGCAGTGTCCGGTCCCCCGACTCCTTCCACGGTCTCCACACTGATGACTGTCGACACCAGCTCCTCCATGTCATCCAGCTCCAGCTGTGGTGCTGGGCTCCCACCTCCAGTCTGCATTGCTGCCTTCTGGTTGCCTGCGAGTTTCTCCTTGGTTTTGCGCTTGATGTCAATCCATTGCCTCTTGAACTCGTCAATTGACCTCTTGTGCTCTCCGACGGCATTCACCTTGTCCACGATGGACCGCCATATTCCATTTTTGGTGCCCAATGACACGTTGGAGGTGACGAACAGTTCTTGATGGTGTTCCATCACCTCCGTGACCAGGATCCTATTCTCCTGCGGACTGAACTTCGTCTTCCTCTTCTTCTTGTCCTTGCCCTTCCCTGTCCCCGAGGTCCCAGGCTGGTCGACCGGGGTGCTTGTGGGGTTCCGCTCGTCCTCTGCGCCTGCTCCGGCTGCCTCCATGGTGCTTCGTGGTTGGTTATTTTGTGTTTGTGTGTTTTTTGTACTTTTGTAGTGATTTTCCCGCCTGCAGTGTGTGTATTGCAGGCCTGGCGCTGCTTATCGCTGATTTCCTCATCGCGGTTTGGCCCATCGCATGTTTTTTTGCGTTGGGGTTTGGGTTTTTATCACCGTTGCGGTTGTTGTATCGCGGACATTGTCCGCGTTTTCGGGAGACTATCGCATGGTATCGCCGTGTTGTGAATTCCACGTTAACACGGGGTTATTTTCCCGCGATAGACTGCGATGTGTAAAGGTGCGTTAACATTTTTTGGAGATGTTTAGCGCACGTTCTTGTGAATATCCCCCTTAGAGTCCTCAACGCCGTCCTCCTGTGAGTACCTGTGTCTCAGCATCTCAAGTAAGAACCTACCGGTTTGCAAACTTCACACCTTTTACCACCCCCCGGGAGACAATCTCCCTTTCAGAAATTAATGGAAATCATCACTAGCAATGTCGACTCAGCAGTGTCCCAAATCTTCCTTGGTGATTTCAACCTTCACTGGTCTAACCCCAACGACCCCGCTGTATCTTGCCTTAAATCATTCTTAAATGATCAAGAACTGTCTCAGCACTGTGACCAACCAACTCATATTAAAGGAGAAACTCTAGACCTCATCATCTCTAAAGGGCAGACTGTCAGCCTAGATTCCATTACCCCCTGTGACTGGTCCGACCACCACAGCATCCTCTTTTATATTAACAGGGAAGTTTTGATGAGGCACGCTCAACCAATGAAATCAAAGATATGGAAAAGGGACCTCAGATCAATAAACTCTGACGATCTAGCTGCCCACTGTAAATCTGCCCTCTCCTCCCAAGCTGACTTGGTTGAGGTGCAATCACTCACCGACGCCTACAATTCAACCATCTCCAACATCATGGATAACCTTGCTCCACTCCAACAAAAAAATGCCTCAACAAAAATATCCAAACCATGGTATAACGATAACTTAAACACGGAACGCTGCAACCTTAGGGCAGTTGAACGTTCCTGGCGATCCAATCCCTCCTCGGACCAACTACAACTCCTTAGAGATGTCAGGAGCCTCTACAACAAACAAATCAAGAGTGCTAAGGCTGACTATTTCAGACACCAACTGGATCAAGCGACAAACCGCCCAAAGAAACTTTTCGAATTGGTCAAACAGCAATCAGTCGTTGGTCCTAACCACTCTGATCCTGGTGGCAACCCACCCTCATGCGACAAACTTGCCACTTTCTTCACTGAGAAATCAAGACTCATCTCCACTGATCTCGCCTCTAAGAAGGCTCTATTACCATCTTCCAGTGCTGCCTCACCCATTGATCCCTTTGAAAAGCGCAAATCGACTACCACGAACACCAAGAACAATGCGTCATGGGGCACCTTTACCCCATTTAGTGAAAATTACATCAACAAGATTCTTCAGAATATCAACCCTTCCAACCACTTCAGTGACCCGTTGCCCCCATCCATCTTCAAAGAAATCAAGAATGCACTCATCCCCACCTGGACAAGGATTGTAAACGCTTCTCTATCACAAGGCACGATCCCCGACTGCCTAAAAGCAGCTCAGGTATCACCTATACTAAAAAAAACTAACGCTGACAAATCTGATCTCAATAACTTCCGCCCCATTTCCAACATCCCCACCCTAGCGAAACTCCTAGAAAAATGTGTACAATCCCAACTTTGTGCTCACATAGATAATTACCAACTCCTAGACCAGCATCAATCCGGCTTTAGGAAGGGGCACAGCACCGAATCGGCTCTCACTCACGTTATGGATGACATTTTAAGAATGCTTGATCAAAACAAATCCTGCCTCCTGATCCTCCTTGACCTTTCCTCCGCATTCGACACAGTTAATCATGACAACCTCCTATCCATCCTGCAAAACAGAATGGGTTTTTCTGATCAGGTGCTACAATGGTTCTCGTCCTTCCTACATCACAGATCACAAAGAGTCAAGGCAAACCACTCTCTCTCCCAGCCCTCTCCTGTACTCATGGGGGTCCCCCAAGGGTCCGCTCTATCTCCTATCCTCTTCAACCTTTTCTTGGAACCTCTTGCTAACTCACTAAACTCCATGAACATTCTCTTCCACATGTATGCAGACGACACGCAACTCTATCTGAAAATCTCATCCCCGGAAAACATCATCTCACTCAACACTACCCTAACGTCTACTCAAAACTGGTTAACGGAGAACCATCTCCTGCTCAACACTTCCAAAATGGAATTCCTGCTCATCTCCCCTCCGAACCACATCCCCAAGCTAGACCTCTGGCTGAGTCACCTCACTGCTTTCAACTGCACTCCTCTCATCATAGACTCAGCCAAGTCTCTTGGAATCACTATGGACAAGCACCTGAATATGAAAAATCATATCAGCAATGTATGTAAGGGAGCAAACCACTTGATGAGGTCACTCAGAAATATCAAACCTTTCCTTCCACTAAATGATTTCAAGCAGGTGGTCCAAGCGCTTGTCTTGCCGAGGCTAGACTACCGCAGTGCTACCCACTGTGGCCTTCCCAAATACGCCCTGGCCCCACTAAGGGCATCACTGAACGCTGCGGCTAGACTGGTTACAGACACCAAACGAAACGAACATATATCCCCAGTCCTAAAATCTCTCAAATGGCTGCCCTACGAAGCACAAATTCAATTAAAGATTGCCGTTCTGACGCACAAAGCCCTTCACTTCAATACTCCCACATACCTGGCTCAAAAGCTTTAACTATCCTGTGGTGTAAGAGCCTCAAGAAGCGCCTCTACCTTCCTCTTGAAACCACTCATCCTTAATAAAAAGAGAACTTGTCACCGGGCCTTCTCCGGCGCTGCCCCAAAGATATGGAACTCTCTTCCACCGGAAGTACGCAGAATCTCCTCAACGACGGCGTTCAAATTGGAAGCCAAAAGATTCCTAATGAACAAATTCTTACCCTAAGTGGGATAGGCTCACTTGCCCATTGACATTGTTCCTACTACCATTGTACCTCCATTCGATACGGCTCTTCTTTACTGCATACTGTGACCCCCCCACTCGTTGCCCGCTTACACCTGTTTATTGTATTACCCTCCTGGGTGCAATTGTCCTGTAATCTGCGACCATTCCTGTTTTTTTTTTGTTGTTTTTTTTTCTCCTACTTAATGTGGATATTGCATTTATGTCCTTCCTTCCATCATATTGTAAAGCGCTCTGATATCCCTCGGGATCTTGTTCGCGCTATATAAAACTTTATAAATAAAAAAAATAAATGACCTCCTCCATTTCTTGCCACCCCCACCAATGGCCACATACACAGGAATATGTGTGGAGGCTTTGGTGGGCATTTAAAGCTAAAGCTTTGCTTGGGAAGTGTTCAGGGTGCTTCTGAGATCAAACCTACGAAGAAGTTTGGGAAGTTGCACTAAGCTTCAGAGGCTAAACATGCTTGAAGCTGCACTACCTATTAGAGAATAAATGCACACTTTGGGTGCCTGCAGTGGGCATTTTAGCCTAAACCCTTGTATGGGGCCACACTGGCCATTTGAGACTAGACACTGTATGAGGAAAGTACAGAGGGTGTTTGAGGTGAACCCTGTACGTGCAGAGGGTACACAGACTATTTGAGGTTGCACCAGTGAATTGGGTGGCTGTGCTGAACATTAGAGGATAACGCTCTGCTGTGGAGACTGCGCTGGCACGCGAGGTTAAGAAATCATTAGTGAGGGTATCTTAGGCATTACAGGCTACACATTGAGCATATGGAGGCTGCACCTGGTTACCGGCTGCTAGACTGGTGCATAGGCGTTTGCCTGGAATATTTCGGGTTTTATTTTTTCATGAAGAATGTGCACTAAGGGGCCGATTCCGATCTCGGCCGGTAGGGCTCCGAATTGGATTCGGCTTTACCGGATCCGATTCGGAGCCCTGTTTCCCGACCGAACCGTACGCGGGTCCGGCCGAGCGAGTACGATGCGAAATCGCCGACCGACTCGTCCGGGCGTCCCGACCGCTCCGACCGACTCGCTCCCGGCTCGAACCGCTCCGACCGACTCGCTCGGACTCGACTCGCACCGCGCAATGGAGACGTTTCCCGGCCGGGTAAGTACGATGCGCGCCGCGAGCAGTCCGACCGAGCCGCGCCGTCCGGCTCGTAAGAGCTGTCGGAGCCGTACTTTGGGGGTCCGTGTCGGACCCCCCTGTACGCGTAGCCGCGCGAGTCGCACACAGGGGGGACCCATGGGTCCCCCCTACCTGTGCGTGTACGGCGCGAATCGCTTCGCCGCGTACCCGCTGTAGGGGGCGCCCTTGTCCGACTCGCACCCATTGAGTCAATGGGAGCCCGCGTACGCGTTGTACGACCGGCTCCCATTGACTTCAATGGGAGTCCGACCGACTCGAGTCCGATAACATACGGACGCATCGTACTTGTTCGGTCGGACTGCACGGGTCCGATTCGGTCGGAAATCTCTCCGGGTCCGGCTCGGTCGGAGAAATTTCCGGCCCGAATCGGAATCGACCCCTAAGTATTTCAGACTAAGCCTGTACTAGAGGCTGCACTGTGTATTTGAGGCTAAAACTGCACCTGGGAAGAATGAAAGGCCATTGAAGGCAAAACCTTTACATTATGAGGGGCAGATGGTACTTCTGTTGTGTTTGACAGATTTTCCTTCACCACTCAACTCGATATCAGGGCTTAAGTTTGGAAGAAACTTTCTTCTACAGCCCCTAAGCTTGACCTAACCTCTTAGACTTACAAGTTGATTCATTTTGGTCCCTGGCCTATTGAAAGACCTGCACTAGTCCTTACAGCCTGATTTAGAGGAGGACTGCAGTTTGGCAGAAGATGGACATTCTGCATGAGGAAATCTTTCAAATCTGCCATTCACCTTGTCAAGGTGCAGCAGTAATTCTGCTTGAAACGGTGGCAGATCACCCTGATCACACTGATCTAGGGTGAATGCACCACCATATCAGCTGAGTCTGTCCATAACATGCTGGGCAACACTCTCAAGCAGGGCAGCGTGACTAGATATGCGGGCACTGATAATGTGCCTCCAATTGGGGGTTACATTTAAAGAGTTCTGCCAGGGCTGAAGAGCACTGGTGCATTTTCATTTGTCCACCAATAAACTGATGGCAAAAGGCACAAAGGCTTACAAACAAAATTAATATGCAACAATTCTCTTTCACTCTCCCCAGTTCATTTCTCCATTAGGCCTTTGTGATTATCAATCCCCCCTCAGTAGAATGGACACTCTGTATGCTCCCTACTGCTACACCATAACAACACAAATGGAGTCCACAAAGGTACAGTCCATGCAATGACCACCCCACATAGGTTTCTCTGACACTAAACCCTGGAGTAATGAGAAATAAAGTTGGAACACTCCAGTCCTGATGAGAACCCTATATGAATAAGACTCCCAAATGGATATTGAGGAGGAATTTGAAATCAATGAGGGCTAAAGGCGCAAGGAAAAAAACGTATAAACAATAGTATGTTAACATTCCTCTCTCCCACTCAGACACATAATAAATAATTAAAAGAGGACAGAGCCTGCTTAAAGTATCCCCCCCCCTTTAGTCTTCCAAAAAACAGCCCAGGTAAAGCCTTTTTGAATCCATGAAATATTGCAACAGAAATAAAATGGACACTGGATATGATGATTTACTGTACAAAATGAGTTTGGAATTTTTGTCACCATTTGACTATGTCAAGGAGACATTACAGATTATTATTCACTTGCAGCCAAATTACGAGTCTGGCGGTCCTCGGACTGCCAGACTCGTGGTGGGGAGGTGGTGACGGTCATCCGACTGCCAAACTACGACCCTGGCGGTCGTGCCACCCTGGGACTGCTGCTGCCAGGGTACCGCCGCTCCCTGGAGGTGGCACTGCAGTCTTGAGGCAGTAATAAGCTTGGCAGGACGGCCGTGGTCCCGCCAAGCATATTACGACTTTCCTCACTGTCACTGATTTCATGGAGGTCTTTCCTCCATGAAAACAGTGGTGGTGAGGAAAGAAAGGGGGCCCTACCGGGCCTCCTTGTGCCTCACTCCAAGTGGTTGCACACAGGGGGGCACAACTTCCTTTGACGTTCCCATTGCTGTATAGGCAACGCAATGAGAATGCCAAAGAATCGCCCACCAATGACTAAAAAAGTCATAATATGGCGGGCGAGTCTCACACGGGTTTGGCTGTGCGGCGGGTGTGCGGTCCCGCCGCCGCACCGCCAAACACGTAATCAGCCCCTTGATGATTGTTTTCCTAAATATACCAAAGCTCTTTTCCAGTTGAGTATTTTACCAACAATTTTTATAAATATGCTTACAATAAAATAAACTAAAAAACAGGTTGTCCTAATACGTGTGTGATCCCAGACAAACAAAGACTTCAAAAACCCCTGACTGTTTGCAGGAAACTTTAGATATAATCAAGGGTGGCTGATCCGCTAAGGCGGAGGAGCATCGCCCCACTACTCTTTTAACAGGAAGAATAAAATTATTATAACGTAATTATTATCATTTTATTTTTCACAGGTTCGGGCTGTGTTAGGGTGGGGCAGGGCTGGAGGCACAAGGAGAAGAGTGGTTTGTGCACACTAAGTGCACATGACTGCTTGGCTGGCTGTCTGGGACCGGCCAAACAGTCATGCGCACTTAGCTTGTTTCCCACCAGGCTGCATCACACAGCCTGGTGGGGAACATGCCCAGGACCCCTAAGGAATAAAGATCAATCAAGAGCATATCTTGGATTGGTAGAATATTAGGCTAAGCTTGGAGGTTGATTTGCAGTTAAAGGAGGCTTGCTTCTTTCCCTGTTATGAATTATCTAGCTCAGATTCGCACATAGAATACCTTTCTGCTATTGTTGGTATGATAGATTCTGGACTCTACCTGGCCATATTTCCACAGTCTGGGCTTTCCTTGTTTCCCAGGTCCCTATATATTTACCCAAGGCCCGAACTTTGGTTCCTCAGTTGAACTGCGGTTCTATTTATTGGATGTTGGTCATTTTGGTCTTGTTTTGTTCAATAAGTCATGCTCTGTTTTTCTAACCAGGTGTGGATTATTTTTGTGTGGTGTTTTTCACTGTTTTACTGTAATACGTGTTGCACAAATACTTTACACATTGCTTCTTAAGTTAAGCCTGACTGCTCCTTGCCAAGCTACCAAAGGGTGAGTACAGGTTAATGTAGGTTATCTGACTTACCCTGACAAGAGTGGTGGTCCCTACTTGGACAGGATGCATACCTCTGCCAACTAGAGACCCATTTCTAACAGAAGGGTTATCCATATAAATTTGTATTTGACAATGGAGGGCATTTGTTTTCGGAAGAAATGTTTCAATGGAAGGTGCATTAAGCGTAAGTGGACAACTCTGTGTGAAGTGACGGGTATAAGACAAACAATAGAAGCACAAGACGTATTTTGACAGCAGATGTAGTCAAAAAGATCAAAAACTGAAGAAGGTGATTGGGTGCTATGAAGAACCTCAAAATGGGTTTGTATAAGTACACAAAAATTCTCCCTGCTGCAGGAAGTAAAAATGGTGGAGAGGTGTGTGGTGATGTTGGAAGATGGAACAGTGAAGACAAAATGAAGACTGATTAAATAGAAGGGTATTGATGGTAATAAATAAGAAGGCAGTTATGGTATGGTTGGGGATGTTGGTGAGATTGAGGATAGCACAAATAAGACAGTGCATCACTCTAAGAGTCGATTTACATATATATATATATATATATATATATATATATATATATATATATATATATAGGGCACCATCATGTTTACAATACAATATATTGTAAAGATAACTTGTTGTAAAACATGCGCAGTACAAGAATGCAAGATAAAAGCATGCTAGAAACAAATGATTTATAATTTATGACTTGGCAGTCTCAGTGAGAATATTTAGTTTGGAGAGTTTGGTTACTTCTCAGTACAATAAAATTCAAGAGATTTGAGTCTCGACAACACTCCTTTTAAGGTCTGGTATTATCCAAGACATTTAGATTTTTCCATAATTGGATGCATAAGACACTTATTTTCAGGGGCTTTGAGTCAGCCCTTTTCATCCCTGGGTCTGCTGCTTTGACATTCACATTTTTCCCTCTGCTAACTACAGCATACAGCATGGGACCATGAGTCATCCCACTTCAGCCATTGGTTAACTTTATTGTGAGTGATGGCCTTCTGCTCTTTCATAAGGTACACCTTCACACACAAAGTAGTTTCCTTCATTGCCAGGTACTACTATGGCAATGTGTACTTTTTAAGACCAAGAAATAGTTTTGCTTTTAGCCATAGTATTTTTTAGATTGACATGGGCCCTGCAGCTTCCCTAACAATGACATTTTGAAAAAGACATAAGAAAATAAAACAAGGGCATGGCAACCAATGGCAGACCAAATGGCTTAGCCAATGCTTGTATGGTGTCATTTCTTAATTTTTCATGTGGTAGATGGTGGTGAGCCTACCTGCCTCGTTCTGCTTGATCTATCTGCTGCTTTTGCTACTGTAGACCACTCATCTTGATCAAGCAGACAGAGAAGGTGAACTTTTCTGGAATGCCACAGGTATTGGCATTTTGACTGATTCTTTTTAGGTCGAGCCTAGACATGTTGTGTATACTTTGTGGGCTTACAGCCCACCCATTACTTCTCATTTGTTTCTTTTAGTGTTCTTTAAAAATCCTTGCTTCCAAGAAGTTAATTTTTCCTATTTGTCCCTCCTTTTCATCGGCTGTCTACTCCCACTCAGCAGCGTCCCATTACCTGTAGCTTTTCACTTGTCCCATTTTAGCAACTGTAAAAGGGACTACTTTTTCTTTTGTCTAAGGGCACTCCACAGAGTGTTCGATGTTTTCAGGCACTCGAGCTCCGACTTCCGTTTCTGTAAACAGGGCTGTAATTCTTGTTATCTCTTCACATTTGCTGTGCATTCAAAGACCGAGATCAAATGTCAGATGCAGTTATCGAGGACGCCTCTTTAATTTTCTTTCACTGACTTCAAAATGAGAGGATTTCCCTCAAACCCCAGCCGCTTCGCGGCTTGTTTTCTTATTCCTGGGTACGAGCCTTCCAGCCCCTTTCACAACTGCTAGCGCTGTGTGATTTGCAATGTGTGCGTGGAATCAAGCCTGAATACAGAGCTGTTCGACTAGTCTGCATTGGACATCTACTCCCGCTGCACTCAAGGGGTTGCTGGGACCACGAAGAAGGCGCCAAGTGGTCAGAGGCTGTGGTCACGGCAGAAGAGAAGCTAGAAGTAGGGGCGGGCTGTACGGACCTAGCAATTTGCTTGTGTTTTACCTTTGTTACAGGCTGTAAAGCGTTTTTTGGCTTGGTTTTAAGGTCTAATGCGTCAGCCCAATCCTCCAGGTATCCACACCTTTTAACAGGCAGTTTATCCCATAATTTTGCCCGATATTCTCATCACACAGCGTAAACCTGTTATAGTAGATCTGTCCATAATCTCTAATGGAAGACGTTTTAATATTTTTTTATTGTGTTGCCACCAAATGCGTCGCCTTTGTGATCTTTCGGTGCATGTTCTTTTTGTTTTCCTAATCCCCACATGGCTTTCTCTTGACGGTCTACATGCTTGTTCTTTTTGGATATATGTGGCATTAAATGATTGGACCGAATTCGTTTGCTTGTTTGATATGAATTACGGCTCTTCAGTCTGATGTTCAGTGTTTAAAAAATATATATCATTTTGATATGTTTACACCGTTACTTCTCTCGCAAGTGTTTTGTATGAGTAATATTTTTGTATTATCTTATTTATTTCTGATCCGACCAAACTCGCTTGAATCACAACTTCAACCTTTTTGTTGTATGTCTAAACCACACAAATTCATTTAGTCTTTACATTGCTTTGGTTGCAGACATGAAGTGCCCCACCGCGTCACTTTATCAAGATCATGGATGGCTATCAAGGTGATCCGGCCTGGGGGCTCCGCCACCTCTGTCTACCCCCCTCATGCTCCCTTGGCCTCTCCCTGCTAATGTCCAAGGCCCTCTTCAGTTCTGAGACCACCCCATCCGTGCTGTCCCGCATGACCAACCTAGCTCTCATTGTGGGCCAGCTGCAGGGGCTGGGGAGGAAAGATGGGCATTACGTTTTTTTTGGGGTTGTTACCCAACAATTAAAGGACATCTTGTTTTCCGGCTCGCTATTTCTGTGTGTAATTTTAAATACAAGGTGCTGTCGTTTGTTCAGCGGTATAATTGTCTATTTTATAGCTATTCTCGAACCCATCTCCGGAGCCAAAATGTCCAATCTAGGATGTGACACCGGGACACACTGCTGCCAGCAGTGATTCGGATAGGAAAACTTTCAAGAGGAGGACTCGCGGAGCGCGTTGTGAGCTTTTGCTCCTTACCACTATTGTATAAATTAGGCTGATACCATTTTGCAATCGCAAAACTGCCAATTCACAAAATTCAAAGGTTTGCACCAACAGAATATTTTTCTGCTGTGTGCTAAAACCATGATAAGCTGGGAAAGGATTCCGAACTGTAATGGAGGGGGATGGAGGTGAAAGATGTGTTTCCTCCCTATCTGAGATTTACAGTGTTTATATATCATTTGTAGGAATCTCTGCCTGATTCTGAGAACTAGCATCAGCGGCTTTGGGACTGAAATAATTTCATGCACCAGATAATATTGCAATTCAATAAGCACGTGGACATAGTAAAAGAAGATTTGAACAACTGTTGGATGTCATTGTGGAAATGGATGAACTTGATTTTTCTCAGACTGAATGCAGCGGCGGCTCCTCCGCTAAGGCGGAGGAGCGTCGCCCCACTGCTTTTGAGCAGTGAAAAATGAAAAATAAAATGATAATAACAAAGGGTATTATACATTTTTTTCCTCCCTTCTCCCTTACTTCCTGCAGCTGAGCCGAGAGTGGGGCCGTCCACTCCGTCACATCGACAGAGCCACAGGAAGGAGGAGGAGTGGTGCCACTGCTTGCTTCAAGTGCGCATGACAGTTTCGCCAGCCGTGAAAGGCTGGCCAAACACTCATGCGCACTTCAATCTCTCCACCCGAGCTGTAATTTACAGCCGGGTTGAGAACAAGCAGAGGGTCATAGACCCTTAGGGAGCTCCTTACTAGGGCACTCACACCAATCATGGCGCTGCTCTCATGCTGGGTAATACCAGCATGAGAGCAGCATCTAGTTTGGCATAGGGGACCCTGTGGCAGTCGAGGAGCAGAGGCCAGAAGAGCACCGACGCTGGAGAATGCAGGTAAGCATTATTTTTTTTATTAATTTCCCCCATGCAGCCCCCTCTGCGTTGCCCCACTCCCGCTGCCCTTCCCCACGCTGCTCCACCACTTAAATGTTGTAGGAGCTGTCACTGACTGAATAGTTCCAAAACAGAAGTAAATCTGTTTGGGAAAGATACTCACTGGACTGATTTATTGTGGCCAGAGCCGTTTGACAACTCCTCTGAGAAGTAAAAAGCCAGGGAGTTTTCCTGGATAAGTCTGATTTTTTTGCACAAGATTAATATGGTTGCATTGGCTGCATCTTGCAATTCAGCCTACTTCACAAAATATTCCTGCCTATCCCTTGTAATTTCTGAGTTGCATTGGTGAATGCCACAATAAACTTGCCTATGTGAATGCCCACTGTTTACGATTGCCCAAGACTACAATACAAAAGCTTCAGAGAATAAAAAACAGGCAGTTAGAGTGGTTTGTAATCTTCATAGATATGACTAAAATTCAGAAACTCGTAGATCTCTTCACTGTCTTTGTCAAATCTCACTTCAGTTTCCACAGGAGCGATAGGAAGGGCATGGACCAAATTCCCAGCTTTCCCCCACCACAAAGACCACCCAACATATGTCAAAGCTAATTGAGGTGGAATGGGGTAAGAAGGGATGGGAAGAGAAAGAACATATGTCCTACGGAGTCAGAGCAGGATGGTGCATGGTGCCCGGATATTTTCTGTACGCCTCCTGAATATAAATAAGAGAATATGGAATCAGAGCATTTGTAAACCTTTATATATACAACATTCAACTGTTCTAACATGAGCCAGTACATGTATAGAAAAACTTGAATAAATCCCCACTTCCGTTATATAGGTAAGTGACTACATACACGGGAGGAGTATGCAATCTATGAAATTTAGGGAAGAGTAAAGATAGGGGGGCAGATTTACAAGCCCCTTGCGCCTTCTTGTGCCGCCATTGCGTCGCTTTTTTTGACGCAACGGCGGCGCACAAAATGCGGCCTATTTACAACGTGACGCATCTAGGGAGATGCATCACGTTGTAAAGCCCTGCATCACATTATACCTGCGTCAGGTATAATGTATGCAGGGTGGGCGTTCCCATGCAGGAAGGCCTCGTAAAAGTGACGCAGTGAAATCTACAAGATTTTACTGCGCCACTTTTAGGACGCCACTGCGTCAAAACCTTATGCCTGCTTGAAGCAGGCGTAAGTAGTGACGCAGTGTAGTGGGAATAGGCCTCAACACGCATTGCTGGAGTTGCGTCGTGCTTGCGACACGACTCCAGCAATGCGTGACTTTTCCGCCAACAGATGCGTCAGAATTTCTGACGCATCTGTCAATCCTTGCGTCATAGTGCGCCGTATTGTAAATACGGCGCATCTATGGTGGCGCAAGGGTTTCTAAGGGTGGCGCAGGGAAAGTGACGCATCTGTACAGATGCGTCACTTTCTTGTAAATCTGCCCCAGGATATCTAGAAAAACCACAGCTCTTATTTACATGTGTGTGATTATATGCATACCTAAGTTTTTATGTAGCAAGTGACAATTGCAGACTAGAACTGCAGCAATGGTAGAATATCCAGTCTGTGTTATATATATATATATATATACATATATATATATATACATATATATATACATACAAACACCTTTCTCCCCATCAAGAGAAAACCTGCACTCCAATCCTTTAGGAAATTCCATTTTATTAGTAGACAGCACTTGCCACTTAAAATATATATATATATATATATATATATATATATATATAATGTCCTCGTGTATATTTTTTCTAGTAAAGGAAAAAGGTCAAAAAAAAAATAATACAAAAATTGTGTAGAGCCTTATAGTAGTCTCAATACTTATTTTTTAGAACAGTACAAAAAAAGAACTCATATTTCTTGCTGAATTTAGTTTTTCAGTAAAGTCACCACTGTGACACAAAAGCGGAATCTGGCAAGCAAAGGAGCATATCAGATAAGTATAGCACTTATGGGATAAATCATCACATTAACTCAGCGCTCATTGCCACCATTTTTCTTGTAGACGTTGATTCTTTAAATGTCTTTTCAGGTGCCATGTAGACCGAAGAGGGTGCCGACGAACAGCAACACCGCCGAAGGCGTCGAGTACAACATGATTTAACCCAGAAACGGAAGGTAAGTTATCCTACAGCAGAAGACTGCAGACACGAAGACACAAATACTAGAACGCTAACAATCTTCTGCCTGGGGAGGATGGCTTGTATGCCTGAAGCACCCCCCCTTGCCGCATCCGAGACCAGGAGCGCGGCAGGCATGATAATCTTCCTGTGAAGCAGAGGGTTGAATTTAAAACACTCTGGGGCTTATTTACAAGCCCCTTGCACCACCGGTGCGTCCTTTTTGTGATGCACCGCTGGCGCAACCTTCTCACCCATATTTACAAGGACGTGGAAAGCCACCCTGCATGGCTTTTCCTGTCCTTGTAAATATGCCCCCTTCTCACGCAACACTTTGCGTGAAAGGGGCATGACATAGGTACTGCTGTGGGTGTTCCCACACAACACCTATGTATTCTGCCTCATTTTCAGATTTACGAGAATGCGCGAACCTGGAAATGCGTCAGAATGCGACGCCACCCCAAGGGGTGGCATAGCGATGCGCAACGAGGAGAAATGTTTACATTTCTTCTAGTTTTTTCCTCCTTCTAGGGGTG
The DNA here is from genome assembly GCA_963921515.1 of Calotriton arnoldi. Taxonomy (NCBI): domain Eukaryota; kingdom Metazoa; phylum Chordata; class Amphibia; order Caudata; family Salamandridae; genus Calotriton; species Calotriton arnoldi. The sequence continues at coordinate 1,993,116 of CAWUFW010000911.1, read as the reverse complement.
CTGCATTCTGCAGCACACATAGGAAGAGAAAATCACCTCTTTTTATTTTTTTTGTTATTGTTTTTGTGCAGGAAGGTACCCCTTCCTGCACAGCAACAATCTCCCCGCAACGCAGGCACCCTTTCAGCATGGCACCCTTACAGCATGGCAGCCGAATGTGCACCAGTGCAGGGGAACGCACAGGGACACGTAATATTGTTGTAAGTATGACGTATCGCTGTGTTTTGGAAGTGCTGCAGCGTGGCGCAGCCAAAGGGCTTGCGGTGTCGCGCGGCATCACTGTATTGTAAATAAGCCCCTCTGTTTCTGTTATACATCTTTCTATGTGAACAACTCCACTTATTTCATCAACTTCTTCCCAGGCACAAAACTAACAAATGTTTGAGATCAGAAATTTGTATTTTACTCACTACACCACGATTTGTTAAGTCGAGAAACAGCGGCAGAGTGTTCTCTGCCTTAGCTCCACATCTATGAACAACCATTCCGATGATGCACTGACAAATTGATAATTTTTCGTCATTTAGAAAAAAGCTCTAAATATTTTGTTAATCTGGTGTTCCTTAATAGTTCTTCAATTGGACCCATTCAGCGCCATGAAGCTCTTTGGTGTATGCTTGCACTTTATAAATATCTGTTTCATTCCATTCCATAGGAAAATAACGCCAGTTATCCATTAAAAATTGCTTTGGTTTGGGAACACCAAATAAATTGACCAATCCCATCGGTGAGAGATTGATTGATGCTTGTTTAACATATCTCTGTTTAGTATGTATATGAACGGCAGGGTGATGACAGGACTCCCTCCTCCTGCACATACAGCCAGGAAGGGAAGGAAAGTATCTCCCATCATAGGCCAGTCACATTCGTAGTTGTGGATTTGTTGGTTGAGCTACATGCCTGACCAAATTTGCTGGAATATTATTTAACATTTAAAACATATTATTTCGAATCAAAGTCTTTCAATGTTAATTTGCCACAAATGAACATATAATATATATTTTAAACTCAAAAGCTCCCCGAGGGAAGTTCAGATCCAATCATATTGCTAAACATACGCACACCTTTTACCTTTGCTAAACATACGCACACCTTTTACCTTTGCTAAACATACGCACACCTTTTACCTTTGCTAAACATACGCACACCTTTTACCTTTGCTAAACATACGCACACCTTTTACCTTTGCTAAACATACGCACACCTTTTACCTTTGCTAAACATACGCACACCTTTTACCTTTGCTAAACATACGCACACCTTTTACCTTTGCTAAACATACGCACACCTTTTACCTTTGCTAAACAATACCCACAGCCATCAGGAGTTTATGAATTTTTACTCTTATTTATTTTATAGAGATTAAAGGACAACTACCCCGTAAAAATTAGACTTTTATATGTGCTGTTTATATGTGCTGTTTATATGTGCTGACACGGCCCACCCCACATAGACAAAACATGGGAAATGCAATGAAACAAACATTTCTCTTCAAGTCAGTTTTAAAAGTAGCAATGCTTGATGAAGTTTTTCTGCTCATATAAGCAGCAGCGCGTTTATTCAAAAAGCATGTTCCTTTGCACTGACCGTCCCTGCGCTGCTTGACATTTTCCGCAAATGGTTGTGCTTGAGTGTACATGTGAGGAGCCCATGTGAATGGCGTTCTCTGTGATGACACAGTGATTGCAAATCAGATGCAGGTTCTTTTTCAAGATACCTTGGTCATAGTGGACATGACAACTGGCAGTCCATTGGCAATCCTTCAGTCCATCTGGGATGGTTCGGGAACACACACTCACACCCTCCCTGGTCCATCTAGCAACATCTCAATGCTACTTGGGATATCTGGCCTGTGACATCCACGTTCATCTAAGGCTGTGGCCATCTCTGGTTGGCCAGGATTATATTTACTGAAGGTGGCACCGTTGTACTAGGCTCCAGCTTCCCAAAAGTGGCCCCAGTTTGCCTGATCATTGGTCCTTCTGAGCCAGGACTTTGTGTTCATCTTGACGTTTGAAAAAGCTCAGCAGAAGCAGCTGAGAAGAGACGTGGTTCCCGAACGGCGACTTTAAGCTGCAGTTTGCTGGAAGGCTGGAAAGAAGCCTAGGTCTAGATAAAGTGGACCTCCTGATGCGCCCCACTTGGGAAAAGAGGAGTTGTAGTGGCCAGAGTGGAGAAGAGCAACCCCTGACTTGCGGAACAGAATAAGGCACAGCTGAATGAGACTTGAGTGGAAGACAGGTCTAGTAAACCTAATGTCTATGTCCGAGGGCCACGATGGGCCAGAGCTGTGCTGACCTGGATCAAACTGGACTCATTATTGAGATTTCTGCAATACCAAAGGGTTGTGAGAGTGCCGGAGAGACGGATGGACTGCGTTTGCTGGTGAACCTGCACTGCACCCTCTACATACCACCCCGCTAGATCCGCCCTACGAACTAGTTCTGAGCACATAGCCCTTGACTAGACAGGGTCCAAATTAATATAAAAATATATGAAAATCTGTGAAAATATGTATATATTTCTGAAGGAAGAAAGTAAACACTTCAAGGAAAACCTATGAAAATCTACTGAGACAATGGTTTTAATTTAAGCTGAAAATAATAAAATATATTGTATTAGACTGAACTAAATGTATTTTTTTTTACTTTTCTCATTGTTTAGAAAACAAGATATTTCCAATATGTAAGTTCCTGGCCCACTCACACACATTCTCTTCAGCCTCACTTTGTGCTCATCGAAGTCACACCCTCTGCACCACTCACTCACATCTCTTGTCAGCCTCTCCTTGGTTTGATGCCTAGGGCCCCACACTCTCCCATGTCTTGTCCGTTGCTCCTTTCATCTATGATCCAATGTGCACACAAGTGATTGCCACATCCAATCATTGGCTCTCATTCTTGGATTCAAGGTATTACTGTGCAGAAACACCCCCTCTGGTTTGTTTTTCCCTGGTGCAGCATTACCTCTCAATTCCAAGTTCATCGGGTCAGAATAGAGAAAAACACAGCAATACCTGTATGTTTTCCCTTGTTCAAAGCTGCAAACTAAGAATATTATGGTTTTCGCTACAAATCTTTGCCTGATATTACCTGATGGTATTTGCGCAGGAAAAATCACCTGGGGTGTGCGAAATGTACACACAACGTTTAATCTTGATTTGGGTGCAAAAGCCTGCTTACACTCCCCAAGACAATATGACTAGCTCAGTTGTAACAAGCGCCACAACTCTTGAAAAGAGCCTCTATTGCACCCAGTGACTCTGTCGGGCCACATTCCTCTGCAAAGAACCACTCTGCATGTGCCCACCCATTGGCCCAGCCTGCCACTCGTCTGAGCTGCTCAGGTGATAAATGAGTACCTCAATCAATGCCGACTCTTTTACTAGCATATGATGACAGTAATGCGTGGGGCACTGATTCTTTGGCTCTGGTCATTCTTCCGTCCTTTCTGATTCTTCTGAAAGCTTTTTGTTCTGCATGGAGAATGTGGCAGAAAACGGGACTTTTGCAAAATGTACAAATTCTGTGGAACTTTGCAACATTTATAAAATCTGTGGGATATTTTCACATTTTGCAGAGAATTAGGAAATCTGTATTTGGACAGAAAAATCTGAACCAAACATTTGGAGATCGTCCCTGTCTAGAACTCAGCTATGCACAGAAGCATGGCATGGTCTTTTTTTAGGCTGAGTGTGGTTGCCATGATCAGTTAGGATGACTATCCCGTGATGTATCGTATACAAAATTACATTAACTATCACAACACTTATGAAATTGCATGTTTGTCAATGAAGATGTAGATGGTGTAAGAGTATGTTTCACCCTTCTGGGTTCTGCCCTAGTCACTCCTGGGATTGTGGTGTGCTCTCCTTGCACCCACGCAGGAGCGTCTCCTCCACGTGGGCGGAGGAGCGTCGCCCCACTGCTTTCTCACAGTGCGAGAAGCAGAAACATAAAATGGTATTATCAATACCATTTTATGGTTCTGCTTCTCGCACTGCGAGGAAGCAGAAGGGTTTGGTTGGGGGCGGGCGGGTGGGCGGTCCTGCTCCAGGGCAGGGGAGAAGTGGCTTGCCCACTGTTGTGGGCGCTGACTGTTTGGTTGGCCCCAGGGCTGACCAAAGCAGTCATACGCACTCTCTCCTTTTCTCCATGTAGGCTGCATGCAGCCTACATGGAGAAAATGGCCTCCCCATAGACGCCAGTGCGATTGGCGTCCCAGCCAATCACAACGCTGCCATTGCAGCGTTGTGATTGGCTTAGGGGAGGGAGGCTGCCTGCTTCCTGTGTGGAGCAGAGACACGCAGGACGACGCAGGACCAGACCGGATCGGGCCGCGAAGGTAAGTTAAAATTTTTTAAATGTATTTCAAATTAACCCCCCATTGCGCGACTCCCTCCCCGCACAACTCCTCAACCCCCCACCCGTGAGTCATGTCGGCCGCGACTGCACCCATGTGATCACAACACATTTATTTCCAGTACAGCACTCAAAATCATAGAACTGGTTCTTGAATCAGCAAACGTCTGTTGGACCAAAAACGTATCCCTGTATCCAGGGAGCCGATATTCCAGGGGCTGACAATCAAGAGTCCAAGGCCCTGATTTACAAAAAGGATATTTAGCCTTCCCTAAATTACGAAAAATAGCAATTTGCACAATTAGAAATCACTAAATATGATTTATGTACCTTTCCTACAGGCAATTAGCGATTCATAAGTATTTGGTATTCTTAAATACAGAATAGGAAATTGTGAATCCGCATGAGCCGCAAATTGCAACCGTCGCACCTGCAGCAAGTGATGACTTCACTCATTTCAGGAAGTACATTTACTTTCAGCTGCACAGCAGAACCAGAACTTCTCTCCCTACAGAGGACTAACTCAGCAGTATGTTCAGCCAGGAGCCACAGGAGGAGGTGGGGAGGCAATAACGCAAATTTAGCGACACTGAGCTTGAAATATTACTAGAGGAGTGTGTCTCGGAACTTAACATGCTCTTTGGAAAATCATCCATGTCAGTTCCAGAGTCATCTAAGAAACAAATTTGGAAAGGGATCCAACAACCCATAAATGCAGTGGATATTACAAAAATGTCAGTGGAAGAGATCAGGATGCAATGGTACGACCAGTGCTCCTGCACCAAGGAGAAGTTAGCTACCAGAAGAAAGGCGGCTGCGGGTATAAGAGAATGACCAAGCACAGAGCCACCACCCATCCCTAGGGAAGAATTAATAAAGGCGACATTCCAGCCTGAAGACATCTCTAGAGTCTCAAGTATTGACACTTAGGCGCCTGTATCTGATGCTCCAGGTAAGTTATTTACAATGTATTCATTTTAATATATGTAGATTAAACACTAAAGTAGAATTGGTAAAAAGAAGTATTACCAGAAGTTGCTCCCAAGCCCCCATGTTATACTCACCATTGCTCCCTCTAGTTTACCACCCGAAGATGCCGATCCTGCAGGAGGGTGTTTTCAAAAAAACTAAAGCTAAACACGGGATTACGTCCTGGGGGGATCTCTATCGCAGCGGTAAGTTTTGTACATCACACCAACTCTTTTCCAAACATCCGCCCTCTCCTATGGATACCTTCCTTTATAGCCGACTGAGACAGGGTCTTAAAGAACACACACCCACATACCCACTTGAGCCTCCGGAGGTTGCCCCGTTGCGCATGATACTCCGCACTGACGCTGCACCACACTTAGTCTCCTCATTATACCATAGCCTCTATGTCTCCTCGAACGCAACACAAAGCGCTGCTCGAGATAAATGGGCCACCGAGATGGGACAAGTCGTCACAGATGGGCAATGGACTTACTGTTGCAAACAGACGGAACAGAGCATGTCCAGTAGCCGTCTCCGCATCCTCCATTTTAAATTCCTACATCGCACTTATTATACCCCAGCTAAAATGTACAGATACAAACTACGTGATAACGACAGATGTGATCGATGTGGTGCTGCGGGGGCAGATTTCCTACACCTTGCCTGGGATTGCGGCTCTGTACAAGACTATTGGCGCCAAGTCCATGTGGCCCTAGAACAAATGACATTGTTGCAACTCCCGTTTTCTCCCTTACTTGCCCTGTTAGGCTACACTGAAAAACTTGCTGTGGCGCATAGGAAATTTGTCTCCTTCGCCCTTCTCCTAGCTAAACGGCGAATAGCATGTAGGTGGGGTCGGGGCAGGGCACCCAAATTTAAGGACTGGATTAATGACATGATATTCTGGCAGGAACAAACATACACGTTTGCTGAACTTCTTCCTCTTACCTCCCGACCCCGCGATATCTGGGGTCCCTTTACGACATACTTGCTCTCCCACCCGATTGGCGACGTCAACACTACCCAAGCCAATCACACCACAGACAGTTGAACCATGCTTGCTTACTCACCTCTGTTGCTTGTACTTTACTAGCCTTGGCTGCAACTTCTGTCAGTACATTCATGGATCCTCGAGGTAGTGGTGTCCTCTTGTGTGCAGGCCCTAACATATGGATCACCATATTGCTTCTTTATTTTATGAGCTGCTCTGTCATTTTCTGTTATTGTATTGTCCTCAACCTCATCCTTTTTCTTTATTGTCATCTTGTAACTACCTGTAATTTGCATATGCACTATTGTTTGTACCTGTTCTTGAACTATAAATAAATTAAAAAAAAATTAAAAAAAGAAGTATTACCAGAAGTTTTGTTTACAATAGTTTTATATTCAAAACACTGAAAGGAGAATTTCTTCAAAAAGATGCAATAAAAATTGAGAAAATATTACATTTCATGTTTTCATAGTGTTCAGTGTTGTGGGTAATGTAGGCCACATGCATAAAACCAATACTTACATGCAACACTTTTACCTTTAAATTTCTACCTTCATGGCCTATATAAAATATCTTAATAATGAAACATGTATGTTTTAAACTGAAGCATAAAATTAAACAGTAATGTTGATATAGAAATAGCGTAGATATAAACGTGCTGAATATTTATATCAAATAAATATTTTCACTTTCTTTTGACCTACAACACTCAGCCTACTCATAGAACACCCCAAGAAACAGAGATGTTGGTGAAACATCCTGTCACACAGAAGCTGAAACAGTGATTACCACTTCTACAGACAATGAAAGTGCATCAAGCAGCAAAAAATGGCACCCTTACTTTAGGAGAGCCAATTTCGACATTTGCTTCCTCTACAGTAAACTCAACAACAACTATTACCATCCATTTCTATTTTAGGAAGAGAAGGAAGGGCTTTAAGGCCTACTGTATGGTCCAGCATGTAGAAAGCCCAGCAGAGGTCCCCTACTCCTGCTCAATTAATTTCATTGGAACAACCTATGTTGAAACTTCAAAGAAAACAGCACAGGGCTACCCCTAAATTGTGTAGACAGAAAAATTAGATAGAACCATTTCTGATAGTAAAGAAGTCTTTAGGTCAGGCTTTGACAACTTAACTACGGGTATAAAGGATGTGGCCACACAAATGGTTCAAGACTTTGCATCACACAGGTGTCAACGAAGACACATGAACATTTGCCTCCAAACATTTAGGCGTTCTGTTGAAAGGGTTGCTACAGCCACCTCAACTATGTGTTGGAGAACTGCTAACATGCAGGTGGAGTTAGTGCACCACAGTTGTGATGTGGCAAGGAGCCTAGCCCACATAACAAACACCTTAGAGGGAATGTAAACTGTGAATGCAGGAACTAGGGCTGCAGGAGTGGTTGTGGAAACTGAGGAGGGCTCAAGTTGAGTAGTATTTCCGCAGGTGAGCCAGCCACATCAAGGAGCACTAGAAGCCAGAGTGGAGAAGGAAGAGAGAGATCCATACAACGTTCAACACAAAGACCAGCTACTGGACATCAAAGATGTAAATTATAACACGTACAGTTACACTGTTTTCAAGAAAATGAAGCAAATACTGTTTTTTGTTAAAACTTAAATAATGTCTGTATTCTGGAGTAATATGTTCATGCTGTTTATGCCCAGCTTCTTTAAATTAATCTGTGAATAAACAGAAATAGTTTTGTTTACCACTCAACACACTTCGTTTGATATTTATTTTGAAATATATCTTTGATATGTACCTTAAAATTAGTTGTTTGTGACATCATCCATGCGCACACGTCCCTCTGCATCTCAGGTCCTGAGGGTAGCAAGCGAAGCGTATTTCTCACATCATCTTATCCGATCATCACTTGCAGGGTCAATTGGTGGTCTCTTATGAATACTAGATTATGCAGCATAGCACAGGTGGCTAATATTTTGCAGCATATTGCTGGATCAGACATCATAATCTGCCTTTAAGTAACCCAAATGCCCGCTCAATAATTCACCTTGTTTGCCTGTGAGCAGCATTGCACCACCTTTGCTTAGGGAATCGGGGATGAAAGTATGGAGTCATGAGCCATGGTCTTAATGCATATGCACTGACACCTGAAAATTAACAGGCTATAGAATCTGTGAAATTCCCAAATATGGCCACTAGTTTAAATTGTACAAAGAATTACTCAGCAACCACCTGTCTCCAAGTGTTCGTCTTGCTAGCCATTCATACTGTCCACAGTGTCTAAAGATGTAGGAGGCAAGAGTGCTCCCAGGGTGACGAGCAACTAGGTCTGTGATCAGACTAGAGGTATTACATACTACTTCTGTATTTAAAGAATGATGGCTCTTTCTATCGTGATACACACACTGTGTTTCGGAGGGTGGACAAATTGGAACATGTGTACCGTCTACACATCCAGTTTCTTCGGAGAAATGTGCAATAGCAAATAATTGGATTTTTGTAGCTTCCAACTCAGCAGGAGTACTTGGAAATGCAATGTGTGAATTTATTTTAGTCCACATTGCGTCAAGAAAATTCCTAAAAGCCCAGCGTCTGTGACTGCAATAGTGCGCCGGTAGCTACCAGGAGCTATAGTAGCATTGCTTTGTGTAGGCCTGCTAAGTGCAGGGTCCAAATCATTAAAGTTAAAATGACCTCTTTGGTAAGCCTGTACCTAGCATAAACCTTCTCATCTGTATGTTGAAATCGAGACACTGTCTGTCTGAAAATGCTTTCTCTCCTCCTCCTCTGCTGAGCCCAAGAAGCCACATCCTCCTCACTACAGCATAGACTGCAGTCATCTGGAAGATTGCAATGCATTTTGGGCCCCCTTTTATGCCCTGCACCTGGTTATCACCTGTTTCCAATTGATGGTATTTTGCACATGCAAAATGCTGTGATTTAACAAATTTCCTATTTGTGAATGATTTGTACTTCTAAATAGCGATTCGCTATTTGGTCATCTCATTGACGATTTAGTATTTCTATAGCCAAAATGAGGAATGGCTAAATATTCTGTGCGGTTGTGGTATCATAGCGATTATTTGTGAATCCCAAGCACCCAGTTTAGCGGTTACTAACCTATTTGCGACTGGTTAGCAAGTCGTTATTTTTTCATGTCAGGCCCCAAGTTCTGAATTTTAGAGCCTGACCCGAAATCTATACATTTTTAAATGGTTATATTTCAAAAACTGCTGCACACAAAAGGATTTCAAATTGGACCAGTCCTTTTCTTCCTACTTTGCAGGGGTTGGTGTAACTCTGTCCAGTCTTTTGTGCTGAGCACTTAAGCAACTATTCCTATGACACTTGTGAATTGGAAGCACAGGTTTTGGACTCTCTTCACTGTTGTATGTGACAATATCGACAGTCAGTAGTATCATCCTGCACACTTATCGACTCCACAATATTTACCAATAGAGTAGCCAGTATGCCATAGGCGCTATGCAAGAAAAGAAATGTTTCCCCGGGCTGCTATTTGAATTATAAAAAATGGCAATCAGGGTTCAGTGGGCCCCTGGGCCCCGGTGTCACTGCACTTGCTGCACCAAAGATATTGACTACGAACATATCTTCGCGGTAAGCACGTGTAGGCAACTATAGCCTGGGTCACTGGATGTATGCAATTCTGCGCAGTTCTTGAATAATTATGGATTTGCTGCATTTGATACGTAATCCATCATCTGCTGCATAAAATGGTTTCTAGCGCAGACAGATCAAAAGTTACAAAAAATAAATTGACTCGGGTTCCTGCGCACCGGAGCGCTTTTCGCAAAGTGTGACTGGTCGTCTTTAAATTGTTTATATTGCTGTGTTTTGAAGTTAAATTGTTACTAATAAGATGATCTCTTTTCCCAGACACTGTTACTAGGTGTAAAAATTGACAAAATAAGTAAGTGATACTATCACCAAATGTGCCGCATCATGATGCATAATTTGCCTTTTCTTGCCACAAAGTCTGCAAAAGCAAGACCTATTTCCATAATTTGGTGCGCTTCTGCCGCATAATTCCAGCGGCTCTGACTAAAGCTTTATTACCGACTGCAGTAAAGCTTCACATGAATTGAAAGGGCGGATCATGGAATGCACGTATGTCTACAGATTCCAGGTCTATGGGGACATGGGATCATGGTATTTCAGTTGATCAGAGGACAGTGAGGAACCATGCAGCTCCTCCCAGCCCTGTGGACAGAGAACTATGGGATGGGTATGCCGGACTGCCCTAGCCCCAGCTGCTGCTGTTTCGGTTCCAGCACCGTCTGGATGCTCAGATAGTAATTAGCCCGCGGCAGGCCCCAGGGACGGTTTCTTGTGGTTGTTTACTGTGTGCTAACACTGTGTGCCTGGTTAGGGGCCGGAACACACCGTGGCAGATAATTAGCTAAGAGGCAGGCCCTTGATCTCAGTAAATGAGGACTCAGTCTGACGTCTTCAGTCCAGAGCCTCTCCAAATTACACCGCACCGCAGCTGGCCGCTGCTCTGTACGCGTTTGCCTGTCATCTCTGTGCTCTTGGCGTGCCTGTACGTGACGGGTGCTTGCATCAAGTAACATCACTTGAGGGATACTCTACTGCAAGCAGAAAGTGGTGCAAGGCTTATTTTTAGTTTGTACTTAGCTGACAAAAAGCTTCGGGTCTGTAATGAAACATAACAACTACCAGTACTAATTACCAGTACTAGAATGCTATGGAAAAATACATGACTGGATGAAGGACTTACACATGACCTGGGGCAAGCGGACAGGGCAGCCCAGATCTCTAAAGCTGTCCCGTGTCAGGCACGCAAAACCACATCCCAATATGTTTTTATAACAACAAATATAATACAGAGATGGGAACTTGTTCCATTTCCGGGAGAGCAGGTCATCCACTCCTGTTTTTTGTTTTTTTTGCATTCTGATGTTTGCTTTGCTTTTCTGATTAGAAATTAAGAGATACAAGGGTGGCGGAGCTTGCTCGAGACCGAGATGGCCGCTTGAGCCCGGAGCTCCGTATCGTCGACACACTATCCGTCAAGTATTCGATAGCATTTTTATAAAATAAGCTTTACCCACCTGAAACTGGGCAACCGGAGTGCGGCGCCGACCTTCCAGCCCCGCTTTGAGCATAGTCCCAATACCGGCAACCTCCCCCCACTTTCCCATAGGCGAACGTGCATAAATAAACCACAAGACACATTGTTTATGGGAAAAACTGTCGCAGGTTTATTCCATACAAGAGTATGCAATAAGGTGGGTTATCTTACGGGCGATCCATGGGCAGGCAGCCGTCCAACCTATGCTGCCCCTGCCCGCCTGATGAGCCAGCACTGTGGGATGTATGCCCGATCAGCGCTACACCTTTGTTGATCCACCACTGGAACACGTGTCCCTTGTTACCATCCTACTCACGCCCCTTTCAGGGCGGAGCGTATCAGGGCAAACCCCCGGTTGGTCAGGCACCCAACCGCCCGAAGGACTAACGGGGCGCCGTCGCGGTTCTCCAGGACCCTGCCATGAGGATCCTGGTCTTTGGCTCTGGCACCCCTATTGTGCCGCGCAGAGGTACCCTTACTGTACCCGTCTGCCGCAGAGGTACCCTTACTGTACCATACTGCTTCCAGATCGCCCTGTAACTCCGCCACAGCCCTGGAGGCGGCCACCGTCGCAGCCAGGGCCCCCCACCACTGCACCTCCTATTACCTGCAACCTGCCCTTTCCAAACATTCCTTTAAATCCAGGAGAAACAGGTCCATCCCCACCGGGGACAAGTGGACCCCTTCCTCCTCAAAGTACCCTTTAACATTTGCCTGGATGAGCTTGTGTCTGATGAAACCCAGACCCCCACTGGTCTGCGAGCTTACGCCATGAACAGTTCCTTCTTACAGGGATGTTCAACGGCCTCCCCTGACTTAGCTCCATGCCACCTCTGCGGGGGATCATCTCCGCACATCAGAGCTTCACATTGCCCCATGTAGTTGCTGAACTCACCAAACAGCGCATTACAATATGCGACCGCTCATTTCCAGGCCTCCTGCAAATCTAAGGGGAGAGATCACTCCCTACTGGTGATAGATGAACCCCATCTCTATCACAATAGCCCTTGACTTTCGCCTGGGTCAGCTAGTGTCTGCAGAAACCCAAGACTCTTCTAACCTGTGAACCTGTGCCAGGAACTATTCACCCTCCTGCGGGAAAGTTCCTCTGCCTCACCTGACCTAGCCCCATGCCAACTTTGGGCGGGGCGGTTTCCAACACCAAGGATCACATTGCCCCATCTATTTGCTGATCCCACCTAGCTGCCGTCCTTCTAGCACTGTGTGTGCCTGAACCCCTGTGTCCCCCATCTATGGGACCGCAGCCCCCTTGCTATGTAACCTCTCCCACTCCCGCCTGCCTGCCTTGGCTCTTCGGGCGAGGAGGATTATGCTTGACCTTGCAGTCCCTTTGCTTTCTAAATCATGGCGCACAGGAATGTCATAACTAGTGGTATGTGAAAATGAGCAAGGGGGGGCCCACCTGCCCATGCCATGCATCTTTTGTTCCTTATGGGAATTCCGCCAGCTCAGCTCCCTCTGAGGTGAAACCCCCTAGGCAAACCAGCTAAGAGGATCTGTCTGATTCAATACAGTGCGCACTGAGCGATATGGTGCCTAGCCTTGCGGATTGTCTAAACCTACCTAACCTGCCAAAATAACGGAAACCAAGGTTCCCAGTTCCCTGTTTAGCTGGAGTACACCTACAGTGGGTAGGCTAGGAGATACCACGACCACATTTGTCATGTGAACCTTAAGTACACAATTTTCGCCTGTGCGTGAGACAGGCTCCCCACCGCTGTGAGGCCAGAGACACACACATATGTTGTGCCCACTATTGGAGACAACTCACCTCTTCTTGGAGTGACAACTACCCAGGTGCCTGCACAAGTCACCCAACAGGCAAGGTGGCCCTGACTACCTTGTGTTCTGGTGCCAGGTTTGGAAAGCACCTACCTACACTTGCTGCCCCCTCGGAACCACACAATGCCCGTGCTCTGTCCGCAACGCGGCAATGCCCTAGTGTCACATTGAACCCCTGGTCAATTAAGAGTGCCACTCCAACTACTTAAACCTACCCCTTGACCATGGGCGGAGTCCAGCTCTCCCCAAACTTTTGCTGGTATAACCCGCGGGCAAACCTCCTGTTTCGTTCAATTTAGTAATTCATGGCACTGACCCACAAGGGCCTAATAATGGGCTGTGTAAATGCGGCCCAGGTTGACCTTAAACACTCGGCTTGGTGTGGATGGATGCTAAAAATACCTGGCTGAAGTGCAATCCCTTTGACCATCATTCCTGACAAGATGTGCCAATGCAGGTGGAAGCAAGAGTTATCCAGCCCACCTTACTTCCTGTCCCAGTTATCTGATTAACTCAGTGAAAGATGCACATTTGAACTGGTAGCGGAAACTGTTACTTACTCCTGCAAATGCTCTGCTCAGAGCAGCCCGCCAGACAATGGCTTCCATTGAGAGGCGGTGCCAACAGACCTCCAAGCACTTAAGGCGGTATCCCCGAGTAGGGCTCTAATCTAACAAATGCCCCGTGCTTCTGATACCGCCTCTGGCTGTAGGCCGCTCAGTGCTACTGATGCCTTGGTGCTTCCTGACCCACAGCCAGCTCACCCTGATACAATCCGCTCGTGACTCGGACTCAACAGTGCGGTGAAAGCACGAGACATCCTAGCCTGACCTTAGCTCTTCACCAGGCTCCCACACAAGAGCCATCCACAACCCTGTGGCCTAAAACATTCGCCCTGTGGGGCGGTTGTGAATGGACTGCAAACAACTCCTAGGCATTCTCTACTCCTGTTGAAATGGAGTTACTAGTTGGCTAGGGTATGCGCCTAAGCCTGGCCCACCCACCTCTCTAGTCAGGAGAAGGGGGTGCCCACGATGCTGACTCCTGCCCACCCCTTAGGTGGCTAGGCAGAGACTTTGGCTTATCCCAGAGGCAGTGTAAATATAATGTGCCAACCGCACTCCCACAGTGGCACCTACAGCAGAGACTCCATACCAGGTTATTTTAATTACCCTTCGTATCGTCCACCCAAGAAAGACTTAGTACCATCTGCCCCTATTACCCTGAGCTACCAAACCTCATCATGACATCACAGGGATTACATAACTCACTAGGTCAATCGGGCCACCGTCCTACAGCTCCGTTAGCCCAACCCCGTAGTTGCTGGCAGGAACTGTACTTAGCATAACACAGCACAGAGTAAATGAAAATTGTACTTTCCCACCCTTGGGCTGGTAACCGACAGCCAAAAAGACAGAACCTGGTCATGAGATCCCAGTTTCCTAGAATAAAACAATCATTATCCTGCACCATTAACAAATGTGCTACATGCACCCATGCCCTAGCCACCTGTTGCTACAGTGGGCAGCCACCCCCTGGAGGCAGTGGACTTTCCAACTCTCCTCCAAATTTCTCAGCTATAGGGGCTCCAGATGATCTCAGGTGTGAGAAAAGTCTTTCTAACGTAGCCAACCGACGGTTTATACGTGTAAGTGACTGGCCCCCAATATGGTATGACCAAACCAAGGCTGAAGCAATAGAAGCATGAGGCCTTAAGCAACGGGTGTCTGTGTACTGGAAACATTAATTAGCCATGCAAAAAACCATGGACATCCCCAAAATGCGAGTCACCAGATCGTCAAAGAAATATTGATGGATTTGAGACCTATGCGTCATCAAACTACCGAATTAAAATTGGCGAGAATAGTTCTTTGAAAGAAAAGCATTGAATGACCCGCTCAAAGTCAAAGGACATATCAAACCGCTTTGGTCTACTTTGCTGAGAAGGATGGAGCAATGCCCATTATCGGTAACGTGTATGTAAATGCCAAGGGATTGAAACGCTATACATGAGCGCCAGTTACATTACATATTCAGCACAACTATCCTAATGTGCCACCTGACCGCTTAAAGGTACTTAGTACCGCCACACAATTATTCGGGCCCGCATCACGGACCAAGGTTTACTCGCCCAGTCCTACTACCCTTATAGCACCCCTGTAAGGGTTACCAATCTGACTGCAACCGGGAACCCACCCTTGGTGCTGCACAATTACTAGTCAATAATTCTAAAGATGCCATGACAGAGCCGTGTTCATTGCAGTTAATTGTTCAAGCACCTGCCGCAAAGATGCATGGTATGCCTACCTACGAGATAATCTGCTAGACAGTAAAACCCAGGCCGGGCACAGATTTAAAGATTGTCAATGGGCTGGCTGCCAAGTAAAGTCTGGAACCATTGACCGCCATGGAACCATTTGCTATCGCGACCACCTTGTGTTGAGGGGGTGTGTTCGGGATATCCACCCCATAAAACACCTGCCCAGATTACCACAACACGACTACTCCGTGTCAGGGTGTTCCGGTCTTAGAACGGGCACCTACTACGACTCAGCTGCCCATCCCAGTGGGTGTCTGCAGCTTGCTGAGTACAGGCCTGATAGTCAGGGCTGCCTACTGAATAATTAATGGCAACCTTCAAAGTGGATTCAATCTAGCATGAAAATGATTGTCTTACGTGAAGCACTAACTGTGGCCATGAGACATGCACTACCATAAATTGTTACTGCATAACCAAGTCAAATAAGATGCCAGTCCAAGAGATGGAACATGGGCCGCACCAATGATGGCCCCGGGTCAGGTGACTTAGATGGGTGCCCACAAGACAGGTATGCGTACGCATCCGTGGGTCAGCATGGCTGCGTCACTGCCCTCGGCATAAATTTGTGGTGTCATGATACGGCGCTATGTGAGGCCCCCAATTCCTCTTGGTCGTTCACAAGAACCGTTTCTCCGACGAGTCTACCTTAACATTGAGTCAATCCAATTACAGCAATTGCCAAAGAATAGTTACCCCTGGAGATTGTCTCCGGAATAAATCTGTAAATCCTGAAAATTGCTGGCTGTAAATCGGTGTCAATCAGATTACAGCAAATGCCAAAGCATCGTTACACATGGAGACTGCCTCCAGAATAAATCTGTAAAATCATGAAAATGCTGGCTGTAAATCGGTGCCAGGAAAAAGAACTCTGAAACAGCTGGTATGGGCGGTTCCGTCCCAGGTAACTACCGGCTGGACTGGGGATAATGCAGTATGTGCCACCCCCCCATGCCTGCCTAATGTACAGGTCCCTCCGGAAACAGGCAATAGCTAAGGAGGAGGAATGCCCCGTGGGATCCCAGTACGACCAGGGAAATACCAATCAATAACCCTAGCAGGTATACTGAGAGAGTACCTTCATGAGTAATCGGACTGGATGTGTACGCGTGCTGGTGAAGCTCAGGTACCCCGCTCTAGGCCTTCGACGGCCCCATCAAACTATGGCCTACTAACATAACGAAGAATCCGCTTTATTTGGCGTTCCCACAAATAAAACCCACTGCACATGGAAAACACTCTTAAAAGGGGTTCTCGAGCCACTTTATTGCTCCATCACTGATACTTCCAGTAAACAAAGACCAAAAGACCTGTCACTAATGAATAGAATACGCCTAAATACAGCACTACGTGCGGATCGGTCGCCATTTTTTGCCGCATGTACATCTGCCAAGTTTTACCTGTGACCTTGTTATACGTAGCGCCTCACTGTCCTCACTCGCGCTACCATGTCCTTACAACAAACAACTACCGTGTTTCACCTATCAGCCTGCGAGAACCCCATCATCCACCACAGCCCACCATCTAACTCAGCCGAAACGCTGCGTGTTCAGCGCTACCCTGTACCTGAGCAATGCAAGTACCCAGTTCAAATAACTTCAGCATGGTGAAACACATATGATCATTTCATACCTACCCCACGATGACTCGTTTAATCAGCAGTTGGCAAGTGGGCACACGTTCACCAATCTTTTGTGCTCACGCACCCAACTGAACACAAAGTACCCAATCGCTGCGGACAACCTCGCGAAACGCTGCCAACGCTGACTGTAGCACAACAAGAACTGTCATACACATTTATACAATTGGCAAAACATTTCAGGCCTTCACACTTTGCAACCGAGTGAAACCGCGACCATTGCTTCTGCCGGGCGCAGCATGCTCGGTGGTACCTTTACCCAGACGCTCCTGCTAGCGACCATTGCTTCTGCCGGCCGCAGCATGTTCAGTGGTACCTTTAACCAGACGCTCCTGCTAGCCATCGGGACGCTGCAAGGATCTGCTGCTCTGTACCCCAACCACGCGCCGTGCCTCAATAGTGCGACATGCAACAGAAACTACAACCCATCAACAATAGCCACTGATCACAGCATGTCCGTTGATTTGCCCGCACTTCAGGCACACGTGAAGGATAGCCAATAGCGGACCCGGCTTCCTTCCTGTCCCTACAACAATAAGTCCAGTTGGCCCTACTGCCACAATCGTAATGCAGTACCCGCAACCTTCGCCCAGAGACCTTCCCATTGACTATTCACAGTCCAGACCCGCTGGCCATGAAGTTCCGGTACCCTGTTGACCCCTGACTAGTCACCTATGGAATGCGTGCGCAGCGGTCGCCATCTTGAATCCTCAACTTACACTTAATTTGCACCAGTGGTGAAACATTTAAAAGGTGCACAGGGGATCCGCCGCAGGCCTTCGCACTCGCGGGCCGCGGCAGCCAGTGAGACCGTGACCCCTGTTTCTGCAGACCGCTGCATGCTCGAGGAACCTGTAAGGCAGTGCCCACCATTCCTCTTGTTAAGACTCGACAAGCCACCGGGCCCTGCTGCTCTGTAACCCCCAACCACGCGCCCTTACTCCATCGAACGGCTTACAGCAGATAAATCCCTTCGTACCTCCCGGCACCGCGGGAGCGCATCGCTGCATCCGGAACATTAAAACATGCTGTTTGTTGCACTTACGGGCGTCCGTGACTTAATAGCCCAGACCGGGATTCACGGCCAAATTGCCACTCCCCCTAACATTTCCCTTGCCGCTTTTCACCTGATAATTGGACCACCAAATGCAACATTACACATTCATCTTATGGCACGGGGAGAATCCCAGAATGTTTGAGCAGGCACCGAGGCACGCACCTGGGTCCCCAGCCTCAGAGTCGGCTGCCCTGACCATGACGCCCCACCCCCTTGCGCTAAATCTTACGATCCCCCATCACACCCGGTCCTTACCGCTCCTGCCCCCCATCACGGCGTGACCTCGAACGAGGGGGGGGAGGGGGCTGCGGTTGGCTCTTTCCGTGAGCCGCTGCGAGGACTGGCCAAGCGATTGAATGCCCGGGCAGGACCCTCCTCGCTCCGGCCCCCAGGCTGCAGGACCCGCTACCCAGCGGTCCTCCAGCGAGGCCGAACTGAAGCACCAGGGGGGGGTGGAGGCCCGCTGTTGTGACTAGTTAAAGGGGGGATAGAAGGAGGTGGGGCGACTCACTTCACTATCTGGAGACCTCAACCACCAGACCGACAACAAGGGGCCTGGCCGGCCCAGACAAAGGCCCCCCCTGGCCTCTTCAGGCCTGCACTCACCGCCTAATCCGAAGACGCAACGAGGACAACCCCGGCGAACCTTCCCAGACGGCGTTGTCCGTGCCCGGCTTGCTCACACGCTAGACTTAGCCAGTAGCTGATGCCCCTCGTAAAGAGGGCACCGGAAGCCAGGTAAAACCTGCACCTACTTTTAAGGATAGCCATCGTTACCTGCGCTAACACGAGCCTTGACCGTAAAAGGTCTGCCATGCGAGTCCGCGGTAGCGGGGGCATGTCCCTCCAACGTGGCAACCAACACGAGGGCATGTGATTCCCCTTGAGGTCACCCTATTTAGTATTGGCAGTCCGAGCGATGGCGGTAAACAATCCCACGAGCATGCCAGTCTGCAAAACAACTCGGGACGGTCCAAGCCCCCACCAGGCTTGACATATGTTCAACCGGCGCCCAAGCAGCCTTACTCCACTAACGGGGCGTACCACGCCACACAGCAAGAGCACAATTGTAACACCAAGGGTGGGGAAAGCTATATCTAGCACCAAAGACCTCGCAAAGAAGCGGGAAGAACTGCTCACCCGCGAACCTCAACTCTGTCTCCGATCCAAACGCGACGCAGAACCAGGAGACGACCTGCAGACGGCGAGGCTGGCGGCAAAGTGGCCGCTGGGAGGGTCAGAGGGGTATACATACCCTCCCTCCCCCCCCCCCCCCGGGCGTACCGGAAGTGACGCCCACACCCCCTGAACAGCGGGCTCCAGGCGGAAGCCCTCTGCAGCTAGGGCGAGGGGTAGGCTTGTGCCGCAATGGCACTAAAGGGCCGCCCTTTTAGGGGGGCCCCCTTTGGGGGCGGCGGGCAGCCACATTCTTCGGACAACTGCTCCGGAGTTCTCGCCACCGGAGGGTGAGCGGCGACTGGGCCCGGAATCCCCGTCCTCGAGTGGAGCAGCAGATGGAGCTGAGGCGATAGACGGGCGGCGGATTCACCCGTGCCCCCGCCGGTGCTGGGGGGCTTGAGGACCTGACGACAGCTGTGGTCCGCGGCGGGATCCCAGGCCCGGTGCGGAGCTGGGGGGATCGCTGCGGCTGGGCACGGGAGAAGCGGAGGAGAACTGATTGCGGCCTGACTGGTGTGCCTCGATGCTGCAGACACCCCTGACTGCGAGGATACCAGCGCAGGCAGCAACGTGGAGATGGGCGCGGCCCTCGCTGAACGCCGCATTGAGGTGAGCGGCGGAATCCCCAGGCGGCTGCAAACACTCGCGTCTGCTGTCTTTTGAGGAGGCGGGCGCTGGAGGAGTCCCGACTCGGAGAGCGGCCGCCATCTTTTAAAGCGTGGATCCGGAGCCGCGGTGCTCTGGGAGCGCCGACAGAGAGCAGCAGCAGTCACTGGTGTGTTCCCCCACCGGGAACAGAGAAATAATAACAGGCGAGCCACAGACTGCGGGGAGCAGGGGAACAGGGCATGACTGTGAGATCCTAAATGGTGGTGCTGGAGGACAGGGCAAGACCCGAGGACTGCGGAAAGTGCTGACTGGACAGCCTGAGCTGGGCTCCGCTGGATGGTCCCCGCAGTGGCACTGGGACCTGAAGCGCAGTGAGGTGCCTGGAAACTCCGTGGCGGCGGCGCCCCAGTGGTGAAGCGACACCCGGGGACCGGTAAGAGCTTTCACCCGTTGGTGACGCTACGAGTAGGGGGGCGGCACAGAAGCATAACAAGGGCACACCCTGACCCGGCGCCCTTCCTGAGGATATAACGCGGGGACCTGAGGACTGCAACGGGCACAGCAGGAGGACTATCCGGACCTGGTAGAGGGTGCACTGGTGGATTCTGAACCCGGTGACACGACGCCAACTACAAAGTACGCAAGGAGTGATTCGGAGCAGCGCCGTACTTATCAATAAGTGTACAGACACCGGACAAGGTGAGATCGTGGGGGTTTTGCACCAGACTACCTCGCTCTGCGGATTGCGAAAAGAGAACCGGGGTGAGGAGCTGCCCTAACAGGACAAAACAGTGGTGCTCATCGCTGAACGAGAACTGTGTAGACAGTTGAAGAACGCGACCAGGGTCCCCCGGACGATTGACGCAGGGTGCCAATACACTCCTGGCTGGCCTCTCCGCCCGGCTGCCAACATGGGCAAAGTGGACAAAGCACAATCTAAACTAACCTTTGAGCAAAAGCGCTCGAAATCGCACGACGCCACTACGGAAGAAACATCTAGAACGCGCACTCCCACGGACGAGGGTCCAGACATGGATATCCGGAGCATGCTTCTGTCCATGGAAAAAAGTTTGCAAAGTGGCATTACCTCCCTGGGCATGAAAATGGATGCACTCTCCTACAAGATGGACAGGATGGCGGAACGCCTGGACAAGCATGCGGAGCGTTTGTACATGTCTGAAAGGAGGCTTACCGAGGTGGAAGAGGGCCACACCACGTTGGACTCGGACCACAAGCAACTTGGAAAGGTCCTACGCATTCTACAGGATAAGACAGAGGATTTGGAGGCGCGCTCGCGTTGCTGCAATCTAAGAATCACCGGCCTGCCGGAGACGACTGCCACAGGCAACATGGAGCAATTCATTGAGAGGCTCTTGGTTGCTCTTTTGGGGGACGGTGTTTTTTCTAACATGTTCGTGGTGGAGAGAGCCCATCGGTCCTTGGGTCCGCGACCTCCTCCGGGGGCCCCACCGAGGCCAATCATCGCAAAACTGCTCAATTACAGAGACAGAGATGCTGCGCTGCGTCTTGCACGCGAAAAACACACTTTGATGTATGAAGGCTCTACTATATCGCTTTACCCAGATTTCACCATACGGGTACAGGAGGCGCGTAGACAATTTGCCCCTATGAAGAAGCAACTGAGGGACCTGGGCCTAGACTACGCCATGCTGTACCCCGCCAAGCTACGAGTCAATAGGCAAGGGCGATCACACATCTTCACAGACCCGAAGGCTCTACTGAAGGCGCTGAAGAGCTGGTCTACAGGGCAACATGGAACCCCAGAGCGACCTCTGCTCGAAGAAGCAGCTGGCGGATCAATGGTGGACCAGGACTGATACAGCTGGATAACAGTTTAACGATGAGTATCAATGATAAGCACTGTGTGATTCGAACTTGAGTGGTCAGGATGGGGTAGTGTCTACCGCAGGATGATTGCAGGATTGTATAATTATCGTTCAATTAGAGTTGTGCTTTGTCTGGGACATTCTGCCACTGGTTACAATAAGCGGGCAGTACGGGTCTCTGCGAATAGCGCAGAACTCTGGACACAATTGGACTGAGAGCTCTAGCGATGGCTAAATGGAGTGCAGACATTAGTAGGGGATGTGGGACAGCATAAATGGCCCGACACTGGTCACACTAGGCCAGAATTGTTTAGTAGAAAATGCTGTATTTAATATTGTCGACATACGTGAGACGGAGCTACAGTGTCTTTGCATTATAACTCTAGTGCTCTGTGCGACCTCCGCCCACGAGTGAAACACACTAGCACTGTAATGGTTGGGTGGGGAAGGGGAAGAAGGGTTGTATGGGGGTATTCTAGGGAGCTGCGCGACCAAGTTGGGGGAGGTCTGCTGTGGGTGGGGGGAGGGAGGGAGGGGAAGGGTTGTTGTTAGATTGTTTAGGTTGTTCGCGAATTTATGTGCCTTCACAAATGCTGTACACACTGCACACACGAATTGCTGGCCAGGAGTACACAGAAGAATCGAAATTCAGGATGACGACACCTAGTGAGCACACTGCCCCGAAGTTGGTAGACTCCCTCCGGGCACTGTCATGGAACGTTCGGGGGCTTAATGACTACCGTAAACTTCGGAAAGTGCTGAGCTACCTGACTAGGCAAAACATCGATATAGCTTTACTCCAAGAGACACACCTCCCACAAACAAGCGTGATGCTCCGCAGTAGAGGATTGCTGGGTAATATCAATACCTCAGGGTTTACGACACACGCCCGGGGGGTACTGACCTGGGTAAACCCCAGATCTGCATACACGCTTCAACAGTTGAGGTCGGATAGTGAAGTGTGATTTGTGTTCTCTAGATGTCAAGGCAAGGGCTTGGACTTGATTATTGTTAACATATATGGTCCCAATTACGACTGTCCTGAGTTCTTCACGTCAATAGCGAATGCGGCGAACAGGTACCGGGGAGCACAGTTTCTCTGGGGTGGGGATTTCAATCTGGTTAGGAACCCGCAGCTAGATAGGTCAACAGGTCCCGCGAGAAGGCCTGTTGCAGCGGCGCGAAAGATGGAGAGTGTCATGGCCAGTATGGCCCTGAGCGATGTCTTGCGTATGCGACACCCGGAGAAGGGGGGCTATACGCACTATTCTGCCTACCACAATATACACACTCGTATACATTATTGGTTCGCCACTACGTCATTATTTGAGCAGGTTCGTAATTGCCTGGTACTCCCGCGTACACTCTCGGATCACTCGCCACTGTTGCTGGTATTAGACACACCTAGGAAATTTATACCACCGTTCACATGGCGTTTTCCCCCATATTCACTATTGGACCCCCTCTTCAAAGAAGAACTTGCAGAAGCCATAGACACGTTTTTCGCTACCAATGTTGGTTCAGTTGAGAGCTTCCAGACTGTGTGGGAGGCGTTTAAAGCATATATAAGAGGTGTAGCAATGGCGAAGCACTCGGGAGTTCTAAGAGCGATCCGGCAGATACTAGCGGACCTAGAACAGAAATTGGGGAACTTGGAGTCGCGTCAGGTGGCAGAGGGGGGCGAGGAACTCAAAAAAGAAATTAAAGACACACTAGGTGAATACCACGAAACGGCCGACAGGGAAGTCAAACACCTGGGCAAGTACGCCACAGCCCGCAGGTACGGGGAGGGGGACAGGCCTGGCTCGGTCCTCGCACAAATTCTGAAGACCAAGCGTAGCAAAACAATGATAACAGAAATCAGGTCGTCTGAAGGAACCCTGCTGACCGAAGAAGCAGACATTGCAGATAGATTTAGGAAATTCTTTTCGGATTTGTATACTTCCCGCTCATCAGGCACGGATGAGGAAATACGTGATTACTTAGAATGTATCAAGCTGCCATTCCTCACCAACATACACAGAGAGTTCCTGATGCGCCCCATTGAAAAGGATGAAATAATAGAGGCACTGACGGGCATGAAAACTAACAGCGCCCCAGGGGCGGACGGATTAACTGTCGGATTTTATAAAGCCTTTCTTGCCATTCTACTTCCCCATCTTTCAACGTTATTTGACGATCTGTGTGTATCAGGCACGATGCCTCGGACGATGAGAGAGGCGATTATTGTCGCTATCCCAAAACCAGGTAAGCCACCAGACGAATGCGGGTCTTACCGACCCCTCTCATTGCTCAATGTCGATACCAAGATCTTTGCCAAAATTTTGGCTAACCGCCTAGCCCCCCTATCCTCGGCGCTAGTAGCTCCGGAACAGGCGGGGTTCATACCGGACCGGAACCTTACTTATAACATACGCACGGTGTTTGGAACTATGCAGCATGTCAAACAAGACACTAGGGCGGTGGCGGTCTTCCTGGATATGGAAAAGGCCTTCGACTCTGTTGAATGGGCATTCATGCGACAGGTGTTGACCAGGATGGGACTGGGGTCAGTTTTCCTTCACTTGATCGGAGTTTTGTACAATGCACCCACAGCGAGGATCCGGTTGGGCAGTCTGGTCACAGACTCCTTTGCTATATCCAGAGGGACTAGACAGGGGTGCCCATTATCTCCCATGCTGTATGCCTTGGTGGCTGAGCCGCTGGCATGTGCACTCAGAGAATATCATGGAAACAGAGGTATCAGGTTCCCGTCCTATAGGATAATTGTGTCGACATATGCGGACGCCACTCTGTTGTACGTCCGGGACCCGGTCAACAATCTTTCCACAGTTCTTAGGGAGGTAGTGCACTTTGGTGCATTATCGGGTTTACGAGTCAATTGGGCTAAATCACTAGTCTTCCCCCTTACCCCGATCACGGTAAATTTTGAAAATGGACTATCCCCTACAATGGACTACGGACTCTATTCGATATCTGGGCATTCGTTTACATACAGACTCAGAGACAGTGTTTAGAGATAACTATGGCACCGCAATAGATAAATTGGAGGACGATGTTGAGAACTGGATAAGGCTACCGCTGTCTCTAATTGGCCGAATCTCCATTATGAAAATGGTGATATTGCCCAGACTCCTATTCCTCTTTACGAATATCCCCATAGTGTTGCCACGCTCCTTCTTCCACAGACTCAACAAATCGATGGTTAAATTGGCTTGGGCGGGTAAATCAGCTTGTGTCCAATGGCGGGTGCTCACATTACCGTACCACATGGGGGGACTAGGCGCACCAGACCTCGATCTTTATTATAGGGCGGATTATTGGATCCATGGTGCATCGGACATACCGTTTCTACGTATGGAAACATTGTTTGCTGAGCCACTCCCACTTCCAGCCATGATACTGGAAACCGTAGATCGGAGAACAGGGATAATAGACTCCATTAATACGACACGACACGCCTGGCATTGCTTACTGAGTCTGCAGGCGGGGGCTCTGCTGTACGCCCCAACAATGCCGATCGAATGGACATGCTGGTTGGGCCCCTGTAGGGATGGCGGGGTGACGCGTGCACTACATACATTGAATATAGCAACGACGGGAGACTTATTTCAAGATGGGGTGGTTAAGACGTGGGACCAGGTAACGAGCGCAGCGAACGCAGGCACACTGTTACAGCGCTTTCAGTTTTACAGAGTCCGCAGGGCTTTACGAGACGTGTTGGGGGAAGATATGGCTGAGCCCCCGGAGGTGCCAGAGCTAGCCTACATTATAAAAACGAAATCTCCCCGCAAGATGGTCGCTACTATATACAAATTGGCTATGTCGCACAGAGAGAACCACTACACTGCGGCCCGCCTGGCCTGGCAACGGGACCTACAACTAGCAATAGACGATCCTATGTGGAATTACTGCTGCACTAATACTAGGCGAATCTCACTACACGGCAGGCACAGACTCATACATTTTAAGTACATCAACAGGGCGTACTACACTCCAGAGAGACTGTATAGATATGGGTTGAGAGAAGATGCGGGCTGCGAAAGATGCCATGCCGTCTCCGCGGATTTCATGCACTTAGCTTGGCAGTGCCCGGGAGTGTTTACTTATTGGGAGGCCATCTTCAGAGAATTGGGGGAAATACTGGAGACAGAACTTATCCCTGACCCTGTAGTCGCACTTTTGGGTTATTCTAAGAAAATACCTAAAGCAATACGTAGACTTGTAGACATGGGTTTACTTCTGGCAAAGCGCAGAGTATCTATGAGCTGGATGAGAGGCCCCGTCCCCACTGTAGATCAATGGGCTCATGATATGCTTTATTGTTGTACGCAGTCGGAAAACTTTAGTGAACTACTACCACCTCGTAGCAGACCCAAAAACATCTGGGGGCTATATATGGCATATAGACTAAATAAGTCGGTGGAGCCCGAAAACAAAACGACGGCTGCACCGGAGGACCCTGTTCCATAACTCCAGCATCCCCGAACCTAGTCGGTAGTCAGCAAGGGGCGGGACCCCCCCCCCACAGCATGATCAGAGAGACGTTTATCCCCGTGGAAAATTCTGCAGGTTACGCCACGAGACCTGAAGGGCCCGGAGATAGATAGAAAATGAGACATCATATTAGTGGGTCACAACTTTTACACATATCCGCCCAACTTTCGCAAATGTGGAAGCGCTCCTATTTGCAGTACAACGTGCTGATTGTATTAGGGGTAGTACTGGGTGTAGCATGGATAGGATTGATGTGTGCTTTGTGGTCAGCAATGGATATGCGACGCTGCCTGCCCCTCTGGGGTTGTTGGCCTTAAAGCTGTGTACCTTATATCTTTGGTTTGAACCGCCGCCCCTGGGTTGTAGGCGAAGGGCTGTATATATTCATAAATTTTTTTTTTTTTGCAATAAAAATATATATAAAAAAAAAAAGAAATTAAGAGATACAAGTATTATAATGTAAAGTAAGACAAACCAGAATTTATGATCGACTTACAACAACAAGGCCGATTGGCCACTATGCCGCTCTGGCATTTTCCCGGCAGGCTGTGGGCCAGGGGGTCGCTCTCAGAGCAGGATGGGCTCCCTTGACCCAGCAGCCATGGAATCTTCAGGACCCCCTGCTTCGGCGGCCTCCTGCACTGCGGAGCCCTGCACAGGACATTCTTGCCCAGGCCCTCAAGTCCAATCCAGGTCTCCGTTTGTATGCGGGCAGACTTCCACATATATTTGACACCATGAAATCTGATGAAAACCGCTAATGTCAGTTTATTGTATTCTTGTTGCACTCCACATATCGCCGTTAATCATTCAGCATTTATTCATTACCATTTTTTTAAACTATTCATCCTTTCAAATTTTTCTCATACTTTTAAACATGTCGGCTAATAATCAGTATCTTCCTTTTATAGCAGACGTGTTTAAAAATGTAGAGAAAAATAAAGATCAGTGTTAAGTGGGAAATAATCATTCTCCCACTCTTTATCAAGGGTTTTTTTTTAGTTTAAAAAGCTTTATTTGAAAATTAACAAGATATACAAAAGACCAGCAATACAGAATTAATATAAGAAGTAGAAGTGTAAAGGAAAACATGGCTAGTACTATTTAAGAACAGTGAAAGCTATTTTAAATTTTATAGGGAGTAAGGAAGGGGGGAGGAAGGGAGAAGGGAGAGATGAAAGGGAAAAATTCTTATACATTGGTATAATAGAATAATAAATAGCATATTAAAAGGAATGTGATTGAATTTCTTAATTAATTAATTACGTACAATAAGCCAACAAGGGTAAAAAAGTAGAGAACAGAGAAAGCAAGCATTCAAGGGGGTTTAAAATTTTCAGAATTTAAACGAGATTTATTTGTCAAGACAAGCTGGTTTAAATAGTTAGTAAGGGGTAACCAAAAAAGATCTCTATTAACCATTGGCTTACAGGAGGAGGCGAAAGCAATGTCAAGTCGATGAAAGCGGCAAAGACTATTCCACCAGTGTTGTATAGAAAGTTTTGTGAGGGTTTTCCAGTTGAGAGAGATGTGCTGGAAAGCTAAAGCAAGCATAAGGTCAACGAGACCATGGCTATGGGAGGGTAGATCTAAGGCATCAGAAAGACTACCAGAGAAAAGAAGAGGAATAGAATAAGAAATGGAAATATTGAAAATGCGAGAGATATAGGACCAGACTTTCCCCCAGAAATTAGAAACCGAAGGGCAAAGAAAGAGAAGATGCATAAGGTTAGCATTAGAAGAACCACAAGTCCAACAATTAGAGTCAGTAGAGTGGGAAAAGCGAGCTATAGAAGCAGGGGTAAGATAAAGTTTATGGTAAAGAAAAAACAGAGATTGGGTGAGAGAAGCAGAGCGAGAAATCTTTAAAGATCGGGACCAAAGTTTATCCCAGAAGATGATAGTTCATTCGCATCCCAGGTCAGATTCCCACGAGAGTTCCAATTTGGATTTTGTACGTTCTGGATTGGGGGCTAAGAAGTATTTGTAAACAAGGGAAGCTTTGGGCAAAGAGAGAAGTATCGTAAGAAGGGAGTTTTGGACAACAGGGAGAGGCGAAGGGGGAAGAGAGTAGTAAGTATCAAGAATAACTGACATGAGAGTAGTGAATTTCTGTAAAAAGGATCGGGGGCAGTGGAATAGGACTTGAAATTGGGGAAATGAACATGGAGATAAGCCATCAAAAAGATTTTTGACCAAAATTATGCCCTTCAACCTCCAAGCCTTCCAATAGATGGGTCTATTATTAAGGAGATTAAGGGAATTATGCCAAATTGGAGATTCTAAGAAGGATTCTCTAGAAATGGGATTAGATTGCACCAAAGGCTTCAAACGCGAACAGGTGTGTTTAAATAGGGGAAGAGAGGTACATGGGGTGTTGGCAGAGAAAGCCACAACTTCCTTTAAAGAAAAGGGTAATAATAAGGTTTGTTCGATGGATAGCCAAAGTGGAGTGAAGGGGGAAGGATCGGAAAAGAGCCATGTCGCGGCCTGTCGAAGGGAAAAAGATTTATGATAGAGACGAAAGTCAGGAAAGTTCACACCTCCATTAGACTTCGTCTTGCGAAGGGAAGATAAGGAGATCCTAGCTTTCTTATTTTTCCAAAGGAATTTAGAAAGGCAAGAGTCAATACGCTTAAAGTAAAAGGCAGGAATATGGATAGGGAGCATGGAGAATGTATAAATCAAAATAGGGACAATCATCATTTTGATTGAGTCTAACCGGCCCCACCAAGAAAGGAAGAGGGGGTTCCAAGAGGAAAATAGGTTATCAATTCGGGATGGAATTGGAAAACCATATACCTAAATATTTAATTTTTGAACTATTCCAGGCGAAGCCAGTGGAAGAAAAGGAGTGGGGAAGACAACATTTTGTAAGGGGGAGAATTTCTGTTTTGTCTGAATTGATTTTATAGCCGGAGACAAGGGAAAAGGAAGCAAATTCATGTAATAACGGAGGAATAGAAGTTTCGGGAGCAGAAATAAAAAGTAGGATATCATCCGCATAAGCGGAGAGTTGTAGCTGTTGGTCACAATAAGAGAACCCAGAAATTGAATCATTATTACGAATAGATGATAGAAAAGGTTCAAGAGCCAAAATGAAGAGGAGAGGGGAAAGAGGGCAACCTTGGCGAACTCCACGTTGAAGAGGAAAATAAGATGAAACGCAGCTATTAATTAATACCGAGGCCCTGGGAGCAGAGTACAGTAGAGAGATGAGTGAAATCAGTTTGGGACCAAAACCGTGCCATTTTAATGAAGCAAATAAGAAGGACCAATCAACTCTGTCAAAAGCCTTTTCAGCATCAGCAGAAATGGCCGCCAAGGATGTGGAAAGGGAGGGAATTTTGTTTAGAACATTAAAAAAAAGACGAGAATTATCGGAAGTAAGCCTAACCTTAACAAAACCACATTGCTCCTTGCCAATCAAGTGAGGCATAAGAGGGTCTAGTCGTAAAGCAAGTGTTTTAGCAAATAGTTTATAATCGACATTGACCAGGGAGATCGGACGGTAATTCTTACAAAACATGGGGTCTCGACCTTCTTTATGTATGAGGCAAATTGTGGCTTCTTGAAAGATACCTTCTGTCTTACCAGCTAGAAAAAAGGAATGAAAAAGGGTTAAGAGTTTGGGGAGTAGTAAGTTAGAAAAATGCAAATAAAATTCCACGGAGAAACCATCTGGGCCAGGAGTTTTCCCTTTAGTTAAGGAATTTAAGGCAGTGGATAATTCATTAAGGGATAAATCTGTTTCAAGATCAGAAAGATTATGGTGAGAATTAGAAGGAGGTGGAAGTTTATTGAGGTATGATTGAATGAGAGAAGGGGAAGGAGGAGATTTTGGGGTATAAAGATCCTTATAGAAAAGTTTAAATTCATTGAGAATTTCTTGATCTTTATGCAATAGAGAGCCATTTGAAGAATAAATAGCATCAATTAGAGTACGATCTTTACGTGTTTTGAGGTAATTCGCCAAGAGCTTACCTGCTTTATAACGACCACCATAGTAGCGAGCGCTACTACGAAGAAGAATTGAGAACGCATTATCAGTAGTAGTTTTGTTAAAAGCTAATTTAGCACGTACCAATTCTGGTGAGACCGAGTCCATCGAAGAAGTGTAGAATTTATGTTCTAAGAGCTTAATATGTGCCAAGGTAGCCTTTCGTTGTTGAAGAAAACACTTCTTTTTTTTTTAGACAAAGTCTATAATAAAGCCTCTTGCAGTGGCTTTAAAAGAGTCCCAAATGATATGAGGGGAGGAATTGGGGTCACTATTAAGGTCAAAAAATTCATTCGCAAAAGTGCGAAAAGAAGCAGAGAAAAGAGGGTCCAGCAGAAGAGAATTATTGAAGCGCCAACGGGAGGACCTGGGATGCGGAGGGAGCAAATCAAGATCTGTTACAATTGGGGCATGGTCAGAAATGACTATAGGTTCAATAGAGGAAGATAGTAGATTTTGAGATAAAGATTGAGAGAGAAAGATATAATCCAGGTGGGAAAGGGAGGCATGAGGAGGAGAGAAGAAAGAAAAGTCAAGAGTGTCAGGGAGGGAAAGTCTCCAAGAGTCTACAAGATGCACTTGAGAAATAGTGTTGAGAAAATGTTTATGAGTCTTGTGAGGAATGTAGCGGACTTGAGATTGTCGGTCGAGAAATGGGTCCACAACTTGATTGCAATCGCCTCCTAATATGAAGAGATCGTCCCTAAATTGAATAAATTTCTGTGTAATCAAGGGCCAAAAGGAACTATCAGGATGTGTAGGCCCATAAACATTAAAAACAGTTAAAGAAACATTATTAATTAACAACTTAGCTAACAACCATCTTCCTTCTGTGTCAATTTCTTGCGATATAACTTTACAATTTAATTTTTGTGGCATAAAATTATAACACCATTTTTTTTATTGATAGAAGGAGAGAATAAAACTGTACCCACCCAACCTCTTTTTAATTTTAACGCCTCAATTTCTGTGAGGTGGGTCTCTTGAAGGAGAACCAAATCAGGGTTATAAGAGGCAAGATGGGAAAGAATTCTCTGTCTTTTAATTGGGCTAATAAAACCTTTTACATTCCAGGAGATAACTCTGAATGTAAAGACATTAAAGAGACTTATAGAGCAAAATATGCAAAAGTAAGAAAGTGAAACAGGAAGCAAATGGGAAAGGGGGAGAGAAAAAAGGAGAAGGAAAAAAGGGAGTCAAATAGAAGAAAGAAAGAACAAGGAGAGACAGTACATATCCAAATTGGACGACTGAAAAAACATACCTGAGGGGGAGAAAACCGAGATAACACTGAGGCAATGACGACGTACGAAAAGATGAGACGCTCGAACCCGGGAAGCCCAGACCACACCAGGACAAATAGAAACACGGAGACGGACCAAACAAGTTATAAATAACAGACGAAACCTGTGAAAATATGAGAAGGCAATTAAGCAGACATCATAACAATTACAAAAATTACACGACAGACAAACCTAAAAAATGTAAAGAGACGAACAAATATGGACTAAACAATTGAATCATAAATCAACAAGAATGAAAAATGTGAAAAAGGAGAGACAAATATAAACTACACAATTGAATCATACGTTAACAGCCTTGAAAAACGGGAAGAAATGCAAATAGATGCACAACTTGTAAACCATTAGAAGGACCAGCAGTGTCCATGTTGCTTGAAGTGTGAGAATGGATACATTTCTTGAGTTTTTTATTTTTTTTATTTCTTTATTAATTTTTAAAGGCGAAACACCTTACATAACAAAAAGAAAAAATAAACAACAAGACTCAGTGGACGAGGTGGGACCTCTGACGGAGAGACTCCCCGAAGAGGTGGCCTGGTGGTCAACAACATCCCTCTCCCCCCCTCTTGTCTCCCCTCCTCAGGATGAGTGGAGCATGCATCCTCTCTCTCCGCCGGACTCCGCGAGGACATATGGTGAGGGTGCCTTTAATTGGGATATCCCGGACGACGAGACTCCGCCCCCATCGGACGTCAGAACGTGCAGCGCCATAAGAGGAGGAGGTTCCCGGAAGACTGTGTGGAATGCCACCGGTGAGACGGAGGGAGCTGAAGAGCAGAGCATCGCGTATATCGGAGGGAACCAGCCGAGCAAAGACGAGTCGACCAGGACCACAGACCTTGAGGGAGACACGGAGGTGCCAGGAGGCCAACGACAACACGAGTCGCCCAGCCACGTTCCTGGAGGAGCGTGGCTCACAAAGGTACTGGGATCGTTTCGCGGGTTGGGCAGGGAGGAGGGATTGGCGTAAGGGAACCTAGCCAGACCTCATTCTCCTACAACCCGCTACACCCTACCCTGAGCACTATCACTCACCCTTGCGTAGAGGACGTGTGGCACAGTGTGCGGTGTCCCTTCACTCCCCTTCCTATGGGCCCCGTATTGTACACACCCTAAACCCCGATTCTTGTCTCCCCCTTTATTTTTATGGTCCATCACAACGGAGTCTTCAAGCCCCCGTACTCCGAGGCGGGGAGAGCAGGAGCTGACGTCACCCCGAACAGGACACCAATCACGCCGGAGGAAGGAGGAAGAGTCCCGTCTCTCACAAAATCCCCTCTCTAGAAGACATTTATTGGGAAAAATAAAGCCTTCCCTCACACAACCTGTCTCACCTCCCATTTGTTCCCACCCGTTACAAGTGGTGTCAGAAGTGGGATCATCACCGTCTTCCATCAGTACACCGATGATGGACACGCTCATCCAGCACATTGTGAAAGGCCAGGAGAAGCTAGAATGGGCTGTGGAGAGACACATGGCGTCGGCCCAAGCCGACAGGGACGTATTCAAGGACTCTATAGCAGCCCAAATGGACGGGTTACAGAAGCTCGCCAAAGAGCCCAGCTCATCCACCCCAAGCCACAGCCGGGGAACAACCCAGGGACCCTCGGGGATTTCACTGCAGAAATACGTGGCCGGGGACGACCCGGACGCGTTCTTACTGAATTTCGAACGTGCGGCACGCGCCTGTGGGTGGCCGGAAGAGAAATGGCCTTTCTTTCTGGCCCCCCTGCTGACCGGGGAAGCCCAGGCAGCGTACCAGGTTGCTAACGCGAAGGGGGTAACCCCCTACCCCGATATAAAGGATATCATATTAGACCATCTAGGCCTGGACGCAGAGGCCTATAGGGTTCGCTTCCGCAGAGAGAGGGGCCTGCCGGGGGAGAACCCCAAAACCATTTTTTTCCGTCTCAAAATGGCAGCGGATAAGTGGCTGAGACCCGACTCCAGTACGAAGGAGGACATCTTGAACCGCATATACATGGAGCAGTTCCTAGAAGCCCTCCCGTATGGTACCCAGAGGTGGTTGAGACAACATCCGCACCTCACCCCGGAACAAGCTATTGAGATGGCCACTACG
Organism: Calotriton arnoldi; assembly: GCA_963921515.1. Classification (NCBI taxonomy): domain Eukaryota; kingdom Metazoa; phylum Chordata; class Amphibia; order Caudata; family Salamandridae; genus Calotriton; species Calotriton arnoldi. Next base: position 1,959,378 of record CAWUFW010000911.1, on the reverse strand, counting down.
TTCTCACGAGCCCAACCCCGAAATCCCGGATGGGATAGCGAGAAACCCAACAGACCCAACACCATGAAACCGGACAGGAAACAACGAGTTGTGGTGGAACCTCCCCGGCCCAAACCTGGGAGAATGGACTATGCCCCGCAAATAGGGCCACAATGCTTTGAGTGTGGCGAATGGGGCCACATCGCCAGTCTGTGCCCCAAGCGCAGGGTCCAAGACGAACCGATGGAGGTGGGATACCTCCCGAGATCCATCTTATACACCGCCGAGATGGGGACAGCATTTCATGTGAGTGTACACGTGAATGGGAGGAAGGCAAGAGCACTCTTAGACTCAGGGTGTAGACAGTCGGTGATACAAAAAGCCCTGGTAAACCCCTCCCAATACCTCCCTGAGGCAACGGTGCACATCAGGTGTGTTCACGGGGACGTAAGGCCCTACCCCTTGGCATCCGTAACGCTCACCCCCCCAAACAGGAAGCCATGCACAGTCGGGTGGGAGTGATAGAAGGGTTACCCGAAGACATGTTGTTGGGGACGGGCAACCCCGATTTTATGCAGCTGTTTTCCGCCACAATACAGGAGGGAGGAGCTGTACAGGGCACAAAGAGAGACATGACCCTGCCTTTACCTGCCCTCACGTCCCCCGAGCCCTGGTTGCTAGACAGGAGTTTTCGATTCGCCCAAGCAAACGACCCCACATTGTTTAATGCATGGGAAGCCGCACAAACTACCCAAGACGACCAGCCCCCCTCATTTCCCCACTTCCTAATCAAGGACGGGTTGTTATACAGAAAGGGAGACGTCGAAGGCCCCGAACAACTATTGGTACCTATGGCATTCAGGGAGCAGATACTGTTCTTCTCCCACTCCCACCTCACAGCAGGACATACAGGGGCGGAGAAGACGACCCAAACCGTGCTGCGACACTTCTTTTGGCCCGGGGTCTACAAAGACATCAAGGTCCACTGCCAGACATGTGAAGAGTGCCAAAAGAAGAATACCCAGCGCCCGCCTGCCGTCCCCCTACAGCCCATATCGGTGGTGGGGAACCCATACGAGAGGATCGGGATGGATCTGATAGGCCCCCTACCCCAAACACAAAAAGGGAACCTGTATGCATTAGTGGTCGTGGACTACGCCACAAGATTTCCAGAGGCCTATCCCCTCAGAGCCCCGACGTCACGAAACATCGCAGACAAACTGCTGGAACTCTTCTCAAGGGTGGGTTTTCCCAGAGAAATCCTTACGGACCAGGGAACGCCTTTTCGTATCACGACTAATGAAGGAGGTCTGTCAGAGTACTGGATCTACGGCACATACGAACCTCAGTGTACCATCCTCAAACGGACGGCCTAGTCGAGAGATACAACCGGACGCTGAAGACCACCCTGAAAAAGATGCTGGCCGTCGAAGGAAAGGATTGGGACCGGCTGTTACCTTTGGCCCTTTATGTACTCAGAGCCCAGGTCCAGAGCAGTTTGGGGTGCTCATCGTTCGAACTCCTGTACGGACGACAACCGAGGTCCCTACTGGAAATGACCAAGGAAGCCTGGGAGAGGGAGACTGCAGAGGAAAACAAAGGCATATTGGAGTACACCCAACAGCTAAAGTCCAAGTTGTGGAAACTAAGAGACCTGGCCTACACCCATCTAGAAAGGAGCCAAGAGAGACAAAAGGCCTATTATGACAGAGGAAAGAAATGGAGGAGGCTGGCGGTGGGTGACTGGACCCTGGTGTTGCTTCCATCTTCCACAAAGAAGTTCCAGTCGGAGTGGTTGGGTCCCTATAAGGTTGTGGGGGTCCTCGGACCAACGACGTACCAACTACAGATAACGCCGAAGCGGAAGCAATCATACCATATAAACTTGTTGAAGAAGTGGTTGGGACCCCCGCCGAAAACAGCACACCTGACACTTCCCACCGACGCAACTGAAGGAACCACGCTCCAACAACTCGTGATTAACGAGGACCTGTTGGAAGGAGAAAGGGCAGGTCTACACGAATCGTTACTCCCCTTTTCTCATCTCTTTTCAGACGTCCCTGGTCGGACGACTCTTGCGGAACACCGCATAATAACACCTCCAGGGAAAACGATAAAACAACGGCCCTATCGGATACCCGCCGCAAAACGGGCGGCTGTCAAGAGGGAGGTACAGGATATGCTCCGTCTGGGGGTAATACGTCCCTCCGTGAGTGATTGGTCATCGCCTATAGTGATGGTACCGAAGCCGGATGGTTCGACGCGCTTCTGTATGGACTTCAGGGCCCTGAACGCCATCTCCGCCTTTGATGCGTATCCCATCCCCCGAATCGATGAACTCATCGAAAAGCTGGGGGACGCCAGGTACATCACGACGTTGGATTTGACAAAGGGCTACTGGCAGGTGCCCCTAAGAGAGGAAGACCGAAGGAAAACAGCGTTCGCTACTGAGGAGGGGCTGTACGAATTCAACGTCCTACGCTTTGGGCTACACGGGGCACCTGCTACGTTTCAGCGGCTGATGAATACGGTGCTACAGAACCATCACTCTTTCTGTTCGGCGTACCTGGACGACATTGTGATCTTCAGCGGTACGTGGGAAGAGCACCTACGGCACCTAAAGATCATCCTCCTAGCCTTAGAACTGGCTGGCCTACATATCAACGCAAAAAAATCCAGGGTGGCATATCAGAAGGTGAAGTACCTCGGGTACTGTCTGGGCCACGGCATGATAGCTCCCCAAGCAGAAAAGGTACGAGCCATAGCTGACACCCCTTTTCCTGCCACAAAAAGAGACTTACGCGCTTTTTTAGGCTTGTTAGGTTACTATCGCCGGTTTATACCCCAATTTTCCGAGGTAGCAACCCCCCTGATGGACGTTCTGCGTAAAAATGTAGGGGCCCAGCAGCTACTCAGTCCCACCCCTGACATGTTAGACGCCTTCCACACCCCCAAACGTATCATCACTACAGGGCCAGTATTGATATCCCCCGATTTCACCAAACCATTTATCCTGCATACGGATGCCTCCCAGTATGGGTTGGGGGCGGTACTGTCCCAACTATCCACGGACGGGGTAGACCATCCTGTCCTGTATATCAGCCGAAAGCTGTTTCCGAGGGAGGTCAAATATCCTACCATAGAAAAGGAATGTTTAGCGGCGAAATGGGCTATAGATAAGCTCCGATATTATCTCGAGGGCCGACCATTCACTCTGTACACAGATCATGCCCCGTTGCAGTGGATGTGCCGTAACAAGTCCCAGAACCCCAGAATATTGCGCTGGTTCCTGACTTTGCAGCCCTTCTCCTTTGAGGTACGACACCGGAAAGGAAAGGACAATGGGAGTGCGGACTTCTTGTCCAGAGTGTTCCCTCTCCCCGAGCGGGAGATTCCTAGGGGGGGGGGTGTGTGACGAGGTGGGACCTCTGACGGAGAGACTCCCCGAAGAGGTGGCCTGGTGGTCAACAACATCCCTCTCCCCCCCTCTTGTCTCCCCTCCTCAGGATGAGTGGAGCATGCATCCTCTCTCTCCGCCGGACTCCGCGAGGACATATGGTGAGGGTGCCTTTAATTGGGATATCCCGGACGACGAGACTCCGCCCCCATCGGACGTCAGAACGTGCAGCGCCATAAGAGGAAGAGGTTCCCGGAAGACTGTGTGGAATGCCACCGGTGAGACGGAGGGAGCTGAGGAGCAGAGCATCGCGTATATCGGAGGTAACCAGCCGAGCAAAGACGAGTCGACCAGGACCACAGACCTTGAGGGAGACACGGAGGTGCCAGGAGGCCAACGACAACACGAGTCGCCCAGCCACGTTCCTGGAGGAGCGTGGCTCACAAAGGTACGGGATCGTTTCGCGGGTTGGGCAGGGAGGAGGGATTGGCGTAAGGGAACCTAGCCAGACCTCATTCTCCTACAACCCGCTACACCCTACCCTGAGCACTATCACTCACCCTTGCGTAGAGGACGTGTGGCACAGTGTGCGGTGTCCCTTCACTCCCCTTCCTATGGGCCCCGTATCGTACACACCCTAAACCCCGATTCTTGTCTCCCCCTTTATTTTTATGGTCCATCACAACGGAGTCTTCAAGCCCCCGTACTCCGAGGCGGGGAGAGCAGGAGCGGACGTCACCCCGAACAGGACACCAATCACGCCGGAGGAAGGAGGAAGAGTCCCGTCTCTCACAAAATCCCCTCTCTAGAAGAAGACATTTATTGGGAAAAATAAAGCCTTCCCTCACACAACCTGTCTCACCTCCCATTTGTTCCCACCCGTTACAGTTACATTTACTTATCAGTGCTGACATAGATTTACCCTTTATGTAGGAAACTGTACCCTTTACTGCAAGGCATATAGTCATGCCAAAAATATCCTAGCTTTATATAAACTGAACACAACCATTACAACTTCCTGTACACACACTTAGTACTTTACGTACAAATCTCTATCCATGTGATACCACTCTCCACTAGTCCAACAGACCTACCCTCCTGTGTTACTTCAGTACCGTTACTCCTCCAGTGTAATACAGCTACGTTGTCTCCGCATTTTCTAGCGTTCTCTTATATGCTACGTACAAACCCCCAAAAATGTTTGGTCTATTACGAGGCGGCAGCAATTCACTGAACGCCTCAGTTTGAGTGCAGCAATACGTCATGTCGTTGCGCCACTGTGTAAGGGTAGGAAGGGGGCCATGCCACCATCGGATCGCTACGCCCCGCTTAGCCTGCAAAAGTCCCATATCCACCATCCTACGAACCCCCTTAGGTACCTCCCTTGAACAGCCGAGCAATGCCAACGCCGGGTCAAATGCCAGCTGAACCTGTGTAATTGACTCTAATTCTTTAAATACCAATCCCCAGTAATTCTCTATTCCAGGGCATGACCATGCCATATGAAAGAAGTCAGCGATTGGGGCGTGACATCGGTCCCATTCTGTGTTATCCCGCAACCCGTACCTGTACATCCTCTCCGGGGTATAGTAAACTCGGTTTAAGAATTTAAAATGAACCAACCGGTGTCTGCCATTAAGGGAGATACGCTTCGTGCTATTGCAACAGTATGCCCACATATCATCATTAACTTCCCTACTTAAGTCCCGCTGCCATGCCAACCTCGCCTTGGTGTACTTATGCTCCCTATCTTGCATAGAAATATTATATATAATAGATACCAACCGCCTAGGTGACTTTGCCTTGATAACATGCGACAATGCAATAAGTTCTTGGGGCTCTATCATATCGTCTCCCAGCAGTCCCCTCAATGCCTGCCTCACTCTATGAAACTGGAACTTTGTCAGCAACGAGTATGAGCGTTCCTCACTGTCTATGTCATCCCAGCTACACGCCTTGCCTGCTTCGAATAGCTCCCCCAGTTTTGTCTTACCTATCTTGGCTAGCGCTTGTGTCACCCCTCGCTCCCTACAGGGTGTAACCCACATGCTCCATTCCAGCTTCATCAGCGGCGAATATAGCTGCGCTCCAGCCTGGAGTTGCAGAAGACTGTGCCAAGCATGCGCCGCAGTGTTGATTGAATCTAGTATACCCGTTCTGCGATCAACCTTCTGAAAGAGCATTGCCGGGAGCGGGTATGGGTCCGCAACTGCTGCCTCTATTCTAAGGTACGGTATGTCGGGCACTCCATGTTTCCAGGCATGCGCATGGGCACCTTGTGCTGCTCTATAATATAACGAGAAGTCCGGGGCCCCCAGACCACCCATCGAGTATGGTAAAACCAAAATCTGCCAGCGGACCCGTGGTTGCTTACCAGCCCAAGCTAACCGAACCATCAATGTTGTTAAGCGATCAAAAAACACTCGTGGAAGTACCATGGGGATATTAGAGAAGAGGAACAGCAGTCTCGGTAGCACTACCATCTTCATGAGGGAAATTCTACCTAGCAATGACAATGGCAGCCGAATCCATCTCTCTATATCTTCCTCCAGTCTGCTTATGGCCGTGCCATAGTTTTCCCGGAACACAATATCGGATTCTGTGTGCAATCTAATTCCCAGGTATCTCACCGCCTCGGTAGTCCACGACAGTGGATACTCTAAATCAAATTGTGTGGTGGCCGGGGATAGTGGGAAAACTATTGATTTCTGCCAATTAACTTTGAGCCCTGAAAGGACGCCATAACGTATCACCTCACGTATAATGGGCGATAGGTTAGTTTCCGGGTGCCGGATATACAATAACGTATCATCGGCATACGAAGACACAATTATTTTATATCGCGGAAATCCGAGTCCTCTATGCTGATGATATTCTCGTAACGCACATGACATAGGTTCTGCAACTAGCGCATAAAGTAACTGGGAAAGCGGACATCCCTGCCTTGTCCCCCTGGTGATCTGTATTGAATCCGTTACCATATTTCCAATTTTTATACGGGCCGTGGGCCTACTGTATAAAGTTTCAATAAGCTGCAAGAATATTGGGCCCACCCCCATTCTAGCGAGCACCTTCCACATGAACGGCCATTCTACAGAGTCGAACGCCTTCTCTATATCTAAAAAAAACGCCGCAGCCGGGGTGTCTGGCCGGACGTGCTGTATTACACCGAAGACTGTACGTAAATTATATGTTAAGTTCCTACCTGGCACGAAGCCTGCCTGTTCCGGAGCCACCAATAGCGGGATCAAAGGCACTAATCTATTGGCAAGAATCTTTGCAAAGATTTTTGTATCCACGTTTAATAAAGACAGGGGCCTGTACGAAGCGCATTCATCCGGCTCTCTACCTGGCTTAAGCAGAGCAACAATTACTGCTTCCGACATTGAGGTAGGCATCCGTCCATTCACACAAATGTCTTCAAAAAGAACCATCAGCTGTGGCAGCAGGAGGTCCGAAAAAGCACGGTAAAATGCCAACGTTAAGCCGTCTGAACCCAGGGCGCTGCCCTCCCTCATCGCCCCCAAGGCTAATGTAAGTTCATCCCTCTCCATAGGGCGCATCAGGAACTCTCTGTGAGTATCCGTAAGCCACCTCAACTTAATATGTGAAAGATAGTCCAAGATTTCCTCCTCGTCTACCCTATGTTTGGAGGTATAAAGGTCCCCATAGTACTGTCGGAATCGCTCCGCCATGTCAGCAACCTCAGTAAGCTGTGTGCCATCCATCGCTTTAATTTCAACGACCGACTGTTGGATGCGCCGCTGTTTTAATGCCTGAGCTAGCACTGCCCCCGGCCTATCTCCCTCACCATATACTCTTGCTGTGGCGTATTTACCCATATGCTTAACCTCGGCATCAGCTGATAAGTGGTATTCCGATAGCTTTACCTCAAGCTCCTCCCTACGTGTAGCATCCTCATTCAACAACAGTTCTCCTTCTAGCGTTTGGATCCTCTCTTCGAGGTCCGAGAGTCTCTTACGAATAGAGCGTAATACCCCCGAATGCTTCGAGATCGTGACTCCCCGGATGTAAACCTTAAATGCCTCCCATACTGTCTGGTAGTCCTCCACTGACCCTACGTTAATTTCAAAGAATGTTTCTATAGCCTCCGCCATTTCCGCCCTGAAGGCCTCATCTAATAGCGAAAAGGGAGGGAAGCGCCACAGGAACGGCGGAATACGCCGAGCTGGGGCATTCAACTCTAATAATATTGGGGAGTGGTCCGAGAGGGTGCGAGCTAGTACCTGACATGATCGCACCGCTTCTCTCAACTGACTAGCTGCCAGCCAGTAGTCTATACGGGTATATAAGTTGTGTTGTGCCGAGTAGTGTGTGTAGCCCCCCTGACCCGGGTTATTCCAGCGCCATACATCCATCATATCGAACCTAGTCATAGCCGAGTTTACCATTTTTGCTGCAGCCGATATGGGTCTGGCCGGCCCTCCAGATCTGTCCAAGCAAGGGTCACGTACCAAATTAAAATCGCCTCCCCATAGCTGCAACCCCGCCACACTGGACGAGACCTTATCCGCTAGGTCTTTAAAAAATTCGGGGCAGTCGTAATGGGGACCATAAACATTTACCATCAGAAAGTCAAACCCTTTACCAGAGCATCTAGTGACCACATATCTGCCACCATCGTCCGTATATACCGGAGCAAAGGTGAGTGCCGCCTTAGGGTTGAACCAAGTCAATACCCCCTGGCATGTGTGGTAAAGCCAGCCGCATGCACATTCCCTAACATGCCCCTCACTCTTAGCATGGGTGAATCCAAGGGGAGATGCGTCTCCTGCAGGAGAGCGACATCAATGTTGTGTCTGCGCAGGTACGAGTGTAGTTTACGGAGCTTGCGATGATCATTTAAACCTCTTACGTTCCAAGTGAGCACCCGCATCACTGCCGTACTGGAACCAGAAGTGCTATTCTGTACAGAAGTATGACCATGTGGCTTGTCAGTCGGTTGTTGTGACATTTAGCAGGTTATGTAGAAAGCATTGAACCCCACCATCCAGCGGGATGTGTAAAATCTAAAAAACTTCCCAAGAGTGCACCCACCGAGTCTGAACAGCCCTCCATCCCCCACCCACAGCAGGCCCTCCCCAACCTGGGCCTGAAGTAAAACCCTCCCCGTGGCCTCAAGCATCATGAACACATCCGATACCTGCGTTTCAAGGCTAGAGTCCCCCCCAATCGAGCCCCTTGAGAGTCCCCCAGTTGTGTAACACACACGTGGGCGGAGGTTGCTAACCGTATACTTGTTGCCCACCAGGCAGCCACCATCCCGGACCCCCCCCCATCACCTGATTCATTGAGCATTGGATCAGAGTAACACCATTATCACCCGCTACCCCAAGATAAGAACTCCCGAGGGAGCCGCCCCTTCCTTTCTTGTCGCACTGCCATCCGCATTCCGTCAACTGGAGTCACTGTATTTAACTACATAATGCCCGTATAACCTTTACCGCTTTGGACCCCCCTCAAGTTTTACTTTTGAGCCCATTGTCCACAAGCCCAACTAGCGATACCGAAGCCATTCTAACAGCAGGCTTATCTGATCGACACGTTGCACACATCTAGTCCTGATCATCCAAGGAACCGCCAACTGCTCCTTCTTCCGTCGCCTTTTCAGGAGAACGTCGCGCCTCTCTGGTCCAGTCCTTCATAGCTTTCTGCAACAACTTTGGGTCCGTGAAGAAATACGACTTGCCTTGATGGTTAACCCTGAGTCTCGCTGGGTACAGCATCGCATAGTCCATTTTACTGTCTCTGAGCTGCCTCTTGAGTGAAACAAATTGTCGTCGGGCTTCTTGGACCTTCATCGTGAAGTCCGGGTACAGAGCAATCGTTGAACCCTCATATAGCAAAACTTGCTTCTCCCTAGCAACTCTGAGCGCCACATCGCGGTCACGGTAGTTTAATAGTTTCGCTATGATGGGTCTTGGAGGTGCACCTGGAACAGGTTTCGGGCCCAGTGACCGGTGCGCCCTCTCCACAACGAAAATATTTGAGAATGTCTCCGAGCCCAACAGTGTGACCAGTAGTTTTTCGATGAACTGCTCCATGTTACCTGTAGCTGTTGCTTCCGGTAGTCCCGTTATGCGCAGGTTGCTTCTCCTCGAGCGAGCTTCAAGGTCCTCTGATTTGTCCTGCAGTGCTCGCATCGCCTTATCCATTCGCTGCCTACTACTGTCCAGTTCGGTCTGCGCTTCTTCAACTTCGACAATACGCCTCTCTGCCATGTCGAGTCTCTCTGAATGTTTGTCTATTCTTTCTGACATTCTGTCGACACGGTACGATAGAGAGTCGATCTTATTGCCCAGAGTCGCGAGAGTTTGCTGCAGGCCTTTTTCCATAGAGGCCAGCATCGATTTTATATCCCCATTATTTGCTTCGGTATCTTTTTCCGACTCACTTTGCCGATCGTCCACTGACTGGGCTCTTTCCCTGGGCTTCCGGTGCTCAAAGGACAGCTTCTGCTGTGTTTTCTCCGTGCGACCCATTAGATCCTGATGCAGCTGACCTCACTAAGGTATCGACGGTGACCTTATCCCCCCACTGCTCAATTTTAGCGTCAGCGTGGTCACTCCGCGGGCTTTCGTGCGCTGCACCTGTTGGCAACTGTGTGATACTCCCACTCACTACACTATGCTCTCGGCGAATATATCAATTCCGTGGCTACCACTCTCCTCCACTCTGTTGGGAACCTCCCTGCTACAATTCCACAGGTGCACTTGCCGATATGCAGCCCCTGGTTCCTGGCCCTACTGACGGTGACGCCCAACTGCGCGTGTCCCCCGACAGCAGTCAGATATTGATGAGCCGGAGTGTGTCTTTGGCCCCTTCTACGATCCCTTCGGAGGAAATCTAGCACCCGGGTCTGCTATGATTAGATTTAACCGCTGCAGTGGGTAGGCAGTCCCAATCTACTTATCCGGGGTCTTAGTATCACGTCCAGCCTCAATACTCCATAATTCTAGCTAGCGCCAATCCACCCACTGCAACCACAGCCGTTGTGCAGAACTCTAGGCTTTAAGTGGTGCTTGTCGCCTCCGTTATCCTTCTCCACATGCCACTGTGCTCACCACCCTCCGTCGCGGCACACATCCACGGGCATCATCCAGTAGCCTCCACTCTCCGTGGGCATAGGGCTCCGCCAGCCTGTAAGACCACGTTGCTGTCTGTCTGCCAACTATCTACAATACTTTGGCGGCAGTGGCGTTCGTCTCAGACCGGCATTCCAAGATGGCGGCGCTCGCCTCTTCACAATACTATGTGACTCTCATCCGACTCACATGCCGATACCCAGCCGATTCCACAGTGCGACAATTACTCCACAATGTTCTGCTGTGCCACTTTAAAAGAGTAAAGGGCTTGTGCTGTGTCGCTTCCCCGCTACATCCGCTGCCGTATTTCCCCCATGGGGCACACCCCACCAGCACAAGCACTTCTGTCCGTGTTTCTTCCCGCTGAATACTGTCCCGCACTTGTGCCCAGCTCACCACTATTCACTGGCGCCGTGTTGCCTCACTCCCGCACACTGCCTTCTGACCTTTGCCGTGTTGCGTCTCGATCCCGCCGTGGTGACTTGCCGGGCGTGGGCTTGACTACCCACTCCGCTGATCGCCAAGGGGTGCGTCTTCCTCGCGGCTCCCAGCGACTTCGCACTTCCGATCGGGCGGCTGAACAATCCAATGCGGGGATCCTCCGGCCTTAGCTTTCCACGGCGGGAAGTCTTACACAGCTTCTCATCAGCAGCTCCCTCAGGCGTCACGGATAGCGCGCTCTCTCGCCCAAAGGCTCGGGAAGAGAAACCACACCGTCGTTCCTCACTCGCTCCGATCATTTGCAGGATTATGTTGAATAGCTCCGGTGATGGAGAGGAGCTCCGCAGCTAAGCGGCCATCTTCGTCGGCAGCAAGCTCCGCCCCCCCATACATTTCTTGAGTTCCGCAGGATCCTCAAAGGACAGGGTCCGGTTCTGGTAAGTCACCTTAAAGATACAGGGATGAAAAAGTCCATAACGAGCTCCAAGATTGCGAAGCGGTGCTCGAAGATTAAGAAACTCTTTCCGCCTGGCAGCTGTAACATTGGAGACATCTTGAGATAGAAAGACCCTCTGAGAAAGCCAAGAAACTTGTCGTTTGACTCTAGCTGCAGAAAGGACTGAAAGCAAGTCAGTAAATTTCAAGAAGAGAATGATGACTCCCCTGGGCCTGGTCAAAGATGTAGAGATCGGAGGACGGGGACCAAGTCTGTGAGCTCTCTGAATATTGAGGGCCGTTGAAGGAGGCATATCTAATAGTTTTGGCAGGAAGGAGGAGAAAATGGAAACAGGATCGACACCTTCCAAAGCTTCAGGCAGTCCATAAATACGTAAATTATTCCTCCTATTTCGGTTTTCCAAATCTTCAGTATGCTGTTGAAGTCTGCGGACCTCCTTCTCCAGAGAAGAAAGCCTTTGAGAGTCACCTTGGACAGCCAAAAGTTGTTGCTCCATTGTAGAAACTCTATCCTCTATTGAAGACCATTTTTCTTCCAGGAGTTGCATTTTACTGTTTGTTTCCTCCACAAACGGACGCAAGGCGCGGATTTCCTCCAACAGTAGTTCCATGGAGATGGAAGATGGCGCTTTGTCGGGAGAGGTAGGATCTTGCATCAGACGTTTGGAAGCTGAAGTAGATGGAGAAGATTTATGGGGTGTAGATTGCGACAAGGAAGTGCGAGTAGCAGTCACTCCAGCCATTTCTCCAGTAGGGGATGAAGTTGCTGCTGGCAGAGGAGGTGTAGTTGTCGCTGGGGTGTGGCCTTTAGGAACAAATACAAATTGTGGCTTGCGTAGTCTACCCATAAAAGTGAGCTAGACACTAGAGCAATGTGCATTACATGCGAAAAGAGCCAAAGGTAGACGAGAAGGCAATCGTGGCAGCAAGATTCCTCAAAAGGCGTAAGATATGATGACCAATGAAAATGGAAATATATTAGAGGATCCTATGCAAGACACCCTTTAGTAGACAGTCAAGGAAGCCAGGTCACATGTCATAAAATAGCAACAAATTGACAAGGAAAGGCTTGAATAATAGAACAAATAAATTCCATTCACGTAGATGGAGGCATTTGGTGACTGGAGAGAAAAAGTAAGGGTTCCTCTAGTTGAAAATGTCATAAGAAATGCAGAGAATTTAAAATAGGCAGTCCAACTTATGGCAAATGAGACTGGTGACAGGTGTAGCAGAAAAAAGCACCAAAATAGTCTATTAGATGAAGATGCCATAAAAAACGCAGTAAAAATAAAATATAGAGTCAGGGTTATGGCAAATATGATGGAGTACCGGTGCAGCAGTGAAATAGAGGCTTAAAAGGACCTTCATTATGAGGAGAGACAGAAAACGGCACCAAGAACGCTGCTCCGCTCATTTTCTATAACGGAGAAATGCAGGAGAGTCAAAATGGCGGGCGCTCTGAGGTGACCGTGTCAGCGTTGAAAGATGAAGAAGCGCGATGCGCTTCGTTAAAGAAAGCAGCTCACCATGATGAGGCGGTGTTCCGGCAGCAGAGGAGCTGGTTTCCGCGATGTAAATGATGCAAAAAACGCATCGGCAGCTGAAGAAACGTCCCGGTGTGTCGGAGCCCCCCGGTTAAGCGGCCATCTTAGGCGGCGCCGAAACCACGCCCCCCTTTATCAAGGGTTTTAACAAACAAATGCGGTACAAGCAGTGTCAGTATTTATTTGATAGTCTCACTTTCGAAGCAGCATTTATAACATTCTGCCTAATGATTTAGGAAGCATTTGCAATCAGTAATGATTGTTTTATTTGCACCTCTTAGAATAAAAGTTGTTGTGATCACTGTTACCCCTCCTTGGATCTTTGAGGCTGTCCCTTTAATTATCTGCTGGCGCTTGCAACACTGAAGCTTTCAATGTACATAGGGAGGAGGAACATTTCAGAAGGGAAGATATAGGGCATTTCTTGGTATAAATATAATGCTGTCTCGCCAAATTATAGCTTCATGCACACGCTACTCCACTCTATGCCACTATACTCCGTGACACTCAATGATCCTCCAATCTATAAGCCTCCACTCTACGACCCTCCAATCTATGACCCTCCATTCCACTCTATGACACTCCACTCTATGCCACGACACTCCACTCTACGCCACAACACTCTACCCTACAACACTCCACGCCACACCACTCCACTCTACAACACTCTACTCGACTATATGCCACTCCACAACACTCTACTCCACTCTGTTCCAATACACTCTACAACACACTGCTCCAGTCCAGCCTCTCCGCTCTACACCCCTCCACCCTATGACACTTTATGCCACTCCACTCTACTACACTGTACGCAACTCCCTATGTGTCACTCCATGTCACTCTTCTCCACTCTATGCTACTCCACTCCACTGTACACCACGTCACTCTATGCCACTCTACACCACTCCACACCACTCTATGCCCTTCCACTCTGCACAAGTCTACTCTACTCTACACTACTCCACTCCACACCCCTCTAAATCACTCTACTCTACGACACTATGCTCTACTTTACAACACTCCACTCTGACACTCCATGACACTCCCTGACACTCCACTCCACAACACTTCTCTCCACTCTACACCACTACACAACCCTCGTCTCCACTCTGCGCCACTTCACGACACTCTACACCACTCCACAACACTCTATGTCACTCCATTCTATGACACTCTTCTCCACACTCCACCACTCCACTCTACTCTATGACATTCCACTCTACTCCACGCCATTCTCAGTTACATCACTAACATTTAGCCATGCTGAACAGCAGCCACGCTGGTGTACAACATGGCTAAAATACATTGCTAAGCCAATAGCTCCTGCAAAAGCATGACCTATTTGCTTTGCCATTGCTTGTTAAAAAATAAGGCAAAGTAGACTAGACCGTACCACCCCTCTAAGAGTTAGGAATAAGCCATTCACTAGCAATGCTTCTGCGCAGTATGTAAATGATCTGAACCAAGGACTAAAGAGGCAAAAGGACCGAATTGTATAGTATAAACTTATCTAATAATGTTCCCACATCTTTTATGTGACATAATGATAGCTGGCTTCCAAATTTAAAGCCGTTTCTAGGGCCAAAGTCTGGTAAATTTGCTTCCTATCTTTACTACATATCAGTTCTGACATTTGTTCCCAATTTCTCTATTTTTCAAATTGTCATTCAAATTTCCTATAATTTTAAATTGCTGTTTCTCAGTTGCTTTAGTTCACACATTTTATTGTTATAAATTCCAACACACAGAGGTAATGGCTTGCCAAGGGATTCCTCGTGTGTATAGCAAAGAAATGCAAATATTTTTATCATAGTGCTAATACAGCTTGTGAGAGAAACAATTCACAACATACACCTACCTTTGAATTTCACCAAAAAAAACTTATCAATATAGTCAGGGCTTACAGATGTCAGTGTGTCAGTAAGGAGAACCATGGTCAGATCATATGAAAGGTGTATGAATTTCTTTCGCTTGTGGTCAACAGCACAAGAAAACACCACAGGGTTAGGTATAGATGGTGTATGAATCTCTTGCATTCCATAGACGTTTAGATTTATTAATACGATCTTTGTTTCCAGTGATCTTTCCTCAGATACGCAATCCACACCCATGGGGAGAGCTAGTTTATGAGCTCAGTTCTAAAGATTTATTTACTTTTGGATAAGGCATGCAATATTTCCAGATAACAAAGTGTTTTCATATGTTCTCTGTGTTTTCTCTTGACTCCATCTGCCAGCGTCCTGTTCATCTTTATAGATCACAAGAAAATTAGCTTTTATGATTTAAGCATAGCTACTGAACTAACTTGGTCAGTAAGTAATTATAACAGTACAACAATTAGGGACCAACTAAATTTCACAGTGCAAGAATGCTGAAATTACTGGGACTGGAATCACCAATTCAGCAAGCAACTGCACCACACAATTATGAGTTATAGTTTCCAGAATAGAGAATAACCAGGCTGACCTGGAAATACGGGGTCCTTTTACACATGGTTAGCCCAGTTCTAGGGACTGTTCTGTTCCTGTGTACCAATTGTCCTGAGCAGATGGTAAATGAGAGTGTGTGTGTCAATGTGGGTTGTGGTGTTGTATGGTTCCAACTAATGCAGTAAGACTGTGCGTTGGACAACATAAGTGTCAAACCTATGTGAGACTGAGTCCACTCATACCCTCAGAATATGTCGACCTAGTTCCTGACTATCTCACAGTGCGCCATCTGGACCTCTAAACCTTGCAAGGTACCTGACGGCATCTGCAACCTCAGAACATGATGACCCTGATTCCCCCAAGGAAATCCTGGAAACAGATCTACTCTTTCATTGTTAACTCAGGCATGCCCAAAGGGAGACACAAGAAATACTCAAATTGGCATTTCAAACATTTATTTAAGCAATTGAATTCTTATGTAAAATAAGTGCGCCACAATTGTTTTTATAGAAGGAAACAAAGCATTGTAACCAGCATTACGAGAATGATGAAAAACATGAACAATTCAGCCATTGCACATATGCTTGATTATATGGATACATATAATTGCACTCCTACCTAGTGCTGCCTATCTTAAAAAGCAAAGGGAGCAGCTCTTCCGGATACCTTGTAGTAGTCTAACTTCCCATTTACCTGTCTACGTCATCTGGTAATCAGTCTTGGTGTAGAACAGGCTGCCGTCCTTCTCAGGATAGTGATGGGATTCAGCTGGGCTAGAATTCAGGCACAGGGCGACAGCATCAATCCATCAAAATGCTCCTCTGTCTAAACAAAGACTTGGTGCAGTTTATTTGATAAACTGGACCCATTCGTTCTGTGCTTGAGCCCTGGTCTGGCTGTCATTGCAACGACAACGACATTTTGCGCACTAGCCCCAGTTCTTGTACAGAATATTTTAAGGAATTATAATGTGCCTACGAGGAAATGTAACTGTAAGCAAACCATTTCTGAGTATACTATCTCTATTTCATTCGGGCATGCAAGCAAATGTGCGTTAAAAATCATCATATAAAAACATGTCAACTCCCCAAGCCCGGAAAAAACCCAAGGCAATGTGGTTTGTACCGTCCCCTAGCGCTTCTTAATCTAGACGCTAAACTGTACTCAAAAATTTTAGCCACCCGCCTGGAATACTTGATGTCAGGGCTGATCCACCCGGATCAATCGGGATTTATTAAGGGACGACAGACTCATGACAATGTGCGCAGAGTGATACACCTAATAGAAAAAACTAACAGACGACAGATTCCTGCAGTTCTTCTCGGCTTAGACACCGAGAAGACGTTTGACCGAGTTAACTGGAGCTTTCTTTTTCGGACCCTTCAAAGATTCGGCTTCTGCAAGACATTTATTAATATGATCAAGGCTAATTTTGTGGCCCCCTGCGCGAGAGTCTTAGTTAACGGAGTGCCTCTGACCCCTTCCTTCTGGAACGGGGAACGAGGCAGGGCTTCCCCTTATCTCCACTCCTTTTTACGCTTAGCATTGAACCGTTAGGCACACGACTCAGAGAAAATCAAGGACTTAAAGGAATCCAATTCGGCGCCGACGAACATAAAATCTCATTGTTCGCTGACGATATCTTATTAACGATATCGGACCCACAACAATCCATCACAACAATCCAAGACGAACTGGGAAGCTTCGAGGTGGTAGCGGGATTCCGCATTAACCTTCATAAATCCTTTCTCCTTAACCTAGCACTACTGGAGGCGGAGATGAGTGAACTGGTGGCTTCAACCCCCTTCCAGTGGGCCAAGAAAGATTTAACATATCTGGGAATAAAATTGACCCCAAAAATTTCAGGGATATTTACAGCTACCTACCCACCACTCCTACGCCAGCTACGAACTGACCTGAGGAGGTGGTGATGGAGCAAGGTAACTGAGAAAATTTTGAACTCCCTAATATTAATAATTAATTACTAACGTCATTAATTGATTTGAAAATTAATCAACATTTTACGTTTTCTTATATTTTACTAAATTTGCAATTTATGTGCAAACTAACCTACTTACATTTGTAAAAGTGAAATAATAGTAAATAAAATAGTTTGCGTACTAATTAGAGTAATTTTGCATGATTTGTGCTAAGTAGTGAAAAGTTTTGTGGCAAAATAAATACGGATGGTAAGTAAAACCAGCTTTATATGTCGCTTTTGCAAGGTAACACCTAATTGGGGTACGTAGAATGACGGGTGGGAGACGAAAAGGCTTATTTTCTCTATTCTTAACTATTATTGTGCTTGTTTTCATAATAGTTCGCTCGGGCCTGCTAGGGCGCGCTGTAAAAATGGCTGCCGAGATACATGAACCTAGTGCGCAAGCGCAAGATGGCTTCCAAGCGAAAGAAAAGCTGTAGAAATATACCACGTGTTTGCTTAATAGAGCCCAGAATGAAGAGGGGATCAAGGTCGGCATGGCCTATCGTCAAGGCGTGTGCCAAGAGTCATTCAGCAAGAATGTGTGAGAACCAGAAAAGCAGCTGTGAATTAACAATGAACTGTTTAAAGTAAAGCAACAAAAGACGATACATAAGCAGAGCTGTCAATCGGATTGGTAATGTCCTGAAACCGTGCGAAAGGACAAAATTATGAACATTTAATGGAACTGGTTTGAGCAAGGAGGGCAATGAGGAGATGTTTGCCACCCCTCCAATGGACCAATTAGCGTGAATCTAGCCCCCAAAGTTTGAAACATTTCTGTTTAGTAAGCTAGTAATAGGGTATAAGAGGACCTACACTTAAGTAGGAGGGCGCTTTTTCCATATATAATTTTTGAGCACAGGACGCTGACGCTGAAGAGCTGCTGTATTTTTTCCATAGGCCATTATTTAAAATAATTAATCTTTTACTTTAAAATCTGACTGGGAAAGAACGGGAACGGTTGGGGGAAACCTGTATGGATGACCCAATGAGGAGGTCTGTTTTAGCGGGACAGACAGTCAGTTTTGGGAGTTCCATGCTGTGATCTGCATTTTAACTGCTGTGACGAACTTTATTTTTCATCCAAAAGGGTATGCATTGCATTTTAAATTTACTCTTTACAATGATAATAAATGTATTGAACTGATTAATAAAACTGAATTATATTCATGCTTTTTAAAATTAGATAAACTTTATTATGATTAAAATTACGAGTCTGTGGTTCTTTAGCTCAATAATAAATGCAAATGTTTAATAAGATTTAAAGTGATTGAGCTGGTCTTAATCACCATCAACTGATTCCTACTAGTTGGTCCATCGACCAATGAGCGGAATACCTTGATGTTTTAGAAATCGGCAAGATTTAATCTAAATATGTATGATGTTTGAGAAATTATCTTGTCGACTTTAAAAAGGTATCCCGTTTTCTTCCAGCAGTCATTAATTTCTTCAAACCAAGTGAAGGTGAATGGGATCCAGGGAATATTTGAGTGAGTGAATGTTTTATGCGGTGTTATGGGCCCCACCGTCATATTGGTATAGTAGTTAAAGAATGTTTTTCAACCTGGATGCCATATCTGAAGGAAAAGAAATTATATTAGTCGCCCTGGATCAGATTTCTTGGTAGCAGAGTTATGGTTACTATAGATTAGTTTGGTGATTATTGATTATTGATTATTTCATGTTTAACACACATTTATGTCGAAGTGTATTATGTTATATGTAAGTCGGAAATTTTGAAGCTTGTAGGAAGTGGACACGTGTGGCAAGAGAAGTCACACGGAATAGTGCATTGTCTGGTTTTCAAATTGGTGATAACACAGGTTGTGTTATGATAGGGACATTTTCTGTATGAAACGCGTATGAGTGAAATAGCAACTGGTTTTCTTGTGAAACTCTGGCCTTAATTCTCAGGAGCAGTGTAGTCTCCACATGTGTTTTATCCCCAGAGAAACGGGTTTACCCCTTGCTTGAAAGAAGGGTAAGGTAGAGGGAAGTGCTACACTTATCGAATAAAACTGTATTCTTGCAAAATAGAGTAAACTATCACTTTGTTTAGCGAAAACAGACAATGGAAATGTGTTTTTAATGTCGTAACTAACCAAGAACAGTTGAACAAATTGCCGATAAATTTTGTAAAGGAGGGGTCAGGAGCAGAACTGACATCGACAAAAGGCCGCGCTGGGATTGGCCAGTGCACTGGGAATACGGAAGACGCCCTGATTGCTGCGTTGGTGTGAGATGCGCTGGGATAGGTTGGAAAAGCAGTAACGTAGAAGCTTCGGATTGGTGCGTTGGTGTGAGACGCGCTGGGATAGGTTTGAATAGCACATAGAGAACAGAATTGAGTTACGAGTTTGGAGAAGGGAAAGAAATCGTGAAATATGGCTTATTATGAGTATGGTAGAGAGAAAACGTCGTGGATGGCGAAAATTAAGAACTTCTTCAAGAAAGACAAAAAGGTAGTGACTAGAGAGGGACAAGTAATTCCTCCGCCGAAAACACCAGCTTCACATATGATGCTGAAATACGGTTATCATACCTGTATTTGGTTGGAAAATTGGACGAGATATACCCGGAATGATGGAATATTGGCTTTTCCAGAAAATGGTTCATTTAACGTGGCAGTACTTCGAAATTTGAGAGAAAAGATGACGAAGCTTGAGCCTAAACCTAGACCGACTCAATTTGAAGCATTAGGTGAATGGGAAGATGAGATGTATGAACGAGAGAGATACAGAGGTGCAAAGAATCATGGTTTTGTTCCTGGAAGGTTGTGGGGAGTGAATCATGAGGACAGAATGAAGCGTTGGAGATATGCTAATATGACATAAGGGTTGTTTCCAGCTTTTACAGTGGAGGAAGGTACAAGAAAGAAGTGTACAGAGAAAAAGAAACATACAGTCACAGAAAGGTACGGGTATGGAGGTAGCGAAACAGAGGATGAGTTGCTGGAACATATTTTAAAGAGAAACCCACCTCCATATCAACAGAATTCAGCGGTGGTGACACCCAATGCACCGCCAATGGAAACTGGGAGGAATAAAAGTCCAGAACGTAGATATGAGATAAATAGGTCAAATGAACAGTTAAAAACCCCACAAAGTGAAAAATGTGACAGTGACAATGCAGTGGAGTTAGCAAAAACTACAAAAGAATTGACTGAGAAAATAAGAGAGTTAACAATGAACATGGAAGCTGTAACTGTACCAATGACAATAGGACCAGTAATACCAGTTTTTGAGAATCAGAAAATAGATGAACATTTCTTAGTTATCCCCATGAACTCAAATTTGCAAAGAATGAGAGAAGGGATGGAGCTAGAAACTGAGGGGGCAAGAAATTTGGTCAGTTCGTATAGACCGAGCCCACCTACAAATTTGACAGTAAATGAAAGTGAAATAAGGAGAATTCCTATGAGAACTGAGTCTGCATCCGAAACACAAGAAAGGAATAGAAATTGGATAGAAATAAATAGTACACCTGTAGGTCCAACTCCAGACGAATTAAATGAGTGGATGAGAAACTTGCAAAAGAAAGAGACAGAACCAAAACCATTAGATGTAATTAGGTTAAAAATAGATATGGAAAAGTTAATTTTAGGGACCATTGGTACAGAAAAACTGAAGACATATCAGGACGACGAGATAATGTTCTTGTGTAAGAGCATTACTTGGAGAGCTAGAAATTTACATGACAAATTGGAAGAGACAGCGAATGAACTAGGAGTAGAATTTGTAAAAGTCAGGAGTTTGCAGAAACCGTATAGGGTAGATTTTTGTGAGAAAGACATAGAAAATCTGAACACCTCAGGACGGTTAACCCAGATAAAAGAACTGATTGTTTTACTGAGAAAATGGGGTGATGTGGACAGATGGAGAAGCAGGTGGACTAAAAGGAATGAGAAAACAACTGACAAAGCGTCTTTAGCCTTTGCGGTGACAGACAAGGAATCGGTTGTAAGGGAGTATCCAATGAGAGAAACTCCAGGAGGTAGTTATGTACATGTCCCCTGGTCCAGACAAGACATATTGTCATTCACAAATGACTTTCCAAAATTGAGAGAGAAACATGTAGAATGGTACAGACAAGTGGAAAGGTTTGTCAAAGTTTCGAAGGTGTTGTGGGTAGATTTGGATGGATTATTTGACATTGTGGTACCAGCAGACTTATGGACAGAATGTAAAATTACCATAGATTGGCCAACTGTAGAATACCCCAGAGATGCAAAAACAGGAGCGCCAGGACCAGAGGTCATGAGAAAATATGACCAAGTTATTACCTTTTTGAAAAACAAAATTCCACCCAAAGAAACTGATTGGGTAAAAATCGACAGAACTACGCAGGAAAGTAAGGAATCTGTACATGCCTACTATGAAAGGCTACTATTGGTTTTCAAACACTATAGTGGTTATGAGACCCTGAATGAGAAGGACATGAGTCATTTTGTATATAGATTCGTTTATGGGCTGAAACCAGAAATAAGTGAAATGATTAAACAGCATATGATTTGCTGGCAAAATAGTACGGTTGATGAAGTGTTGAGGTATGCTAAGTATTGTAGTGATGACATTGAGTGTAGACAACGTAAATTAAAAGAGAAAGCAATGTGGGCACAAGTAAAAGTTGCAGAAAAACAAGAAGCTCAACTGAATAATCAGGCTAATGAGACAGGACAAACTAAATCTAAACCGAATATAGGTAAAGGCAAAGGCCAAATGAGTATAGAAGAAGCAAAGAAGAAGTGGCCATGCCATAACTGCGGAAAGTTAGGGCATTGGAGAAACAAGTGTAAATTCCCAGCAAAAGCTAATGCAGAAAATCAATCATTAAATCCACAGGTGCAGAGTGAGGTGAGTTACCAACAGCTGCAACAACCGCAGGTAGTTACTCAACAGAGTCAGGTGCCACAACCACCACTTCCCAAGAGTGTAAATCCACAGAGATACAGTGCAGAGACAGGATTCTACGGAGGAGAGCAGGTAACACAATTGCCGCGCGCAGCTGCAATATCGCAGTATTGGTTACGACAGGATGGGAATGAGTCGGATGAAAGTTTATGACGGTGCCTAGGAGAGGAGGAAGAGTGCGTGCTTGGCGCAACTCTAGAGGTAGATCAGGCAGGTCCATTTGTGGATGGAGAAGTGAATGGTGCAAATGTAACATTCCTTGTGGACACTGGAGCTACCCGTTCTACTGTTAGATCAGTGGAAATTCCAAACCTTCCTCTCTCAGGTGAAAATATCCAAGTCGTTGGTGTCTCAAACCAGCAAATTAAGGCGCCTCTTACCAAATTAGTAGAGGTAAAAGTTGGACCGTTTAGAGAAATGCACCGATTTGTAGTGTGTGATTGCAGTCCTGTAAATTTACTTGGACGCGATATGCTTTGTAAAATGAATTGCACCATCTATTGTACTCCGGATGGGATTGCATTCCAGACACCAGATGAAGATGTGCTATATAAAATGACAATGACAGATATAGAGTCAGGAGTGAATGACTTGTTTCCTATGTTTTGATGTAGAGAAGATCCCAACTGAGTTAAAAGAAACAGTGAGACAGGAGGTGTGGGATTTTACAGGTGAAGATATTGGGTTAATGAGAGGAGTAGACCCAGTTAAAATTTCTATAAGAGAAGGAACGAACTACCCAAATACTCCACAATATAACTTGGCGCCAGAAATCATAGAAGGAATAACTCCCGTAATAAATAAAATGATTGAACAAGGAATTTTGAAAGAAATAATGAGCAGTCCATGTAATTCGCCTATAATGGGACTGAAAAAGCCAAATGGAACATATAGAATAGTGCAAGATTTAAGAAAGGTTAATAAAATTGTTGTTCCTTGTTGTCCAATTGTACCAAACCCTGCCGTAATACTGTATCAGATTCCACGTGAAGCAGAATGGTACACAGTCATTGATTTGTGCCATGCATTTTTCTCTATCCCGTTACATCCAGATAGCCAGCCATTATTTGCATTTAGGTTCGGAGAGCGTATTTTGGCATGGTGCCGAATTCCTCAGGGGTATACAGAAAGCCCTTCGATCTTTAATCAGATCTTAAAGAAATCGTTGGAAGATTTAAAAATGCCAGAAAAATCAGTGATGGTTCAGTATATTGATGACCTGTTAGTGGCATCAAAAACCAGAGAAGCATGTGTTACTGACACAATTGCTTTGTTGAACCATCTAGCAGGAGGAGGACATAAGGTGTCCCCAGCAAAATTACAGTTTTGTCAACAGGAAGTTCAATACCTAGGTCATAGAATTGAAAAGGAAGTAAGAAAGGTAACAACCGAGAGAATAAAAATTATTCGAGGAATGAGAGCTCCAATGACACAAAGAGAGGTAAGAATGTTCCTGGGAATGGTTGGATATTGCCGACAATGGATAAGTGGATTTTCGCTAATTGCAAAACCATTACAGCGGTTGACAAAAAAGGATGTTAAAGATCCGTTTGAATTGAATGATGAAGAAATGAGAGCATTCAGAGAACTAAAAGCGAGACTGTGTGAAGCACCGGCACTGGGAATGCCTGACTACGAAAAAGGTTTTGAGCTGTACTGTAGTGAGAGAGATGGGTGCGCACTTTCAGTTTTAGTGCAAAGACACAGGAATATGAAAAGACCTATTGCATATTTCTCAGCTGTTTTAGACCCGGTAGCAAAAGCGTTGCCTGGATGTCTGAAAGCAGTAGCTGCAACTTGTGTGAGTCTGGAGCAAAGTGAAGGTATCGTGATGGGATACCCACTGAGAGTGTATGTTCCACATTCGGTTGAAATTCTCTTAAAAAGGACCAAAACTCAATACATGACACATAGTCGGCTGACTAGGTATGAAAAAGTGATTTTAAGTGCAGACAATGTAACCATTGACAGATGCACAAGCGTGAATCCTTCGACATCACTACCGGATGAAGAGAGTGTGATAGATAAAGATGAAGTTGACCATGACTGCTTGAATGTGCTTGAATATTGTACAAAACCAAGACCTGATATTCGAGAAGAACCTTTGAAAGAATCAGATTATGTGATGTTTGTAGATGGCTCATGTTTGAGAACGAGTGAAGGAGTTTTGAGTGCGGCGTATGCTGTATGTACGGTAGCTGAAATAATGGAAGCATCTTGTTTGAGAGGGATACGTTCTGCCCAAGTGGCTGAGCTAGTTGCTCTGATTCAGGCATGCAAACTGGGAAAGAATGTCCGAATCACAGTGATCACAGATAGCCAGTATGGCTTCGGAGTGGTTCATGATTTTGGGCAGATCTGGTCCCAAAGAGGTTTCTTGACGTCTGCAGGAACTCCAATTCGGAATGGTGAGTTTGTGAAGAAATTACTTGAGGTGATACAGCTGCCTAAACAGATTGCGGTGGTCAAGTGCAATGCGCACAAAAATGGGGAAGACTACATAACAGTGGGCAATAAGTATGCCGACGAGATAGTGCAGTATTGCGCTAAAAATGTAGTCTCTCTGAACAGAAGGAGAGAAAGAGAGCATGTTTCATGTCCTTTGCTTTTTACTAATCCTGTTGAAACATGGGCTGAAGTGAGACAATTACAGGAAGCAGCAGATGATGAAGAAAAAGATAGCTGGATAAAAGCAGGATGCAGGAAGAGGGAGGAAGATGATGTTTGGGTTTATAGAGATGAAAGACCAGTTATGCCTGATAGCATGATTTCTGACATGGCACGGATGTACCATGGACAAGCTCATATTGGAAGGGATGCGATGATCCGACATTTTAGACAAACTTGGTATAACCCAAAATTCAGAGCCATAGCTGAAAGTCTTTGTCAAAGATGTCTTATCTGCCAACAAACAAATCCCTGAAGGAAGACAGTGGTGAGTCTAGGAACGATAGGACGGGAGGGAGGTCCTTTCACAAGAATGCAACTAGATTTTATAGAAATGCCCCCAAGCAATAGACTGAGGTATGTTCTTGTGGTCGTTTGTTTGTTTTCCCGTTGGGTGGAGGCTTACCCGACCAGAAGGAATGATGGGATCACAGTAGCTAAACTTTTGCTAAGAGAATTCATTCCAAGGTATGGTTTTCCAGTAACGATTGAAACAGATAGAGGAACACATTTTCAAAACAAACTGATTCAACTGATATGTGAAGCTCTTGGCATTCAACAGAAATTACACTGTGCATACAGACCAGAGGCTTCTGGAGTGGTAGAACAAGTGAATGGAACAATAAAGAATAGGTTAGGGAAAATGTGTCAAGCCACAGGACTCAAATGGCCAGATGCCCTTCCACTGGTACTCATGACTATCAGAAGCATACCTGATAGAAAGACAGGTTTGAGTCCCCACGAGATAATCATGGGACGAGCAATGAGACAAGCACATGTACCTGTCAACAAACTGCTGACTATAACTGATGATCTCGTGTTGGATTATTGCAAAGGATTAGCTTATGTGGTACATTCTGTGTTTCATCAGGTTGGACCGGATGTGACCACTCTTGAAAGAAAACCAGCACATGATTTGAATCCAGGAGATTGGGTCCGCATAAAAGTCCACAGAAGAAGAAACTGTTTGGTTCCTCGCTGGGACCAACCACGACAAGTGATCCTGGTGACAACAACTGCAGTTAAGTGTGCAGGAGTGAAAAACTGGGTACATGCCAGCCATACTATCAGAGTTCCAGATCCTGAAGCTCGACCTGTAAGTCAACATCTGGAGATATCTGACACCAGTTCAGCATCCGATGCAGAGGAAGAAACAAACAAGGTTCCAGAACTTGAAGATCGACCTGTAAGTCGACATCTGGAAAACCCAGGTATAAGTTTAACGACAAGAGAAGAAATTGAAATAGCAAAAGTTCCAGAACTTGAAGATCGACCTGTAAGTCGACATCTGGAAATATCAGACACCAGTTCAGCTTCTGATACAGATCAATCAGATGGTGATGAAAAACTAAAGAATAAATGGAAAATTGACATCATAAACGAAGAAACTGAACCAAGAGACAGTGACAGTGAACAGCCAAGCACAAGTTATGGTAAAAATCCTTCAAAGATTGTCAGATCAAATAAGGGAGGGATAGATTCAAATAGAGAGATAGAAAATTCGGAAGAAACCCAAGGAGCAATAGGGACAGACCAACAAACACAAGAACAGGGAAATATAGAAACAGACAGAGAGATCAACGAGAAATCGGAAGAAGCTCGAGGAGGGATAGAAACAAGTGATCAAACAGAAAAGACACAGGATGAATCAGAAGTAGAAAAAGAAGGAGAAATCATAAAGTTCAAGATAAGAGGTAATGAAGTAAGGTCTGAAACAGAATCAGAAGAAAGTGAAGAAGAAAGAAAACAGACTAGGGCCAAGAAAAAGAACTTGGAGAGCTGAAAGAGAAGAAGAAGAAAGTGAACCAAAAAGGCCGAAAAAAGGAGATAATTGGCCTCACGAAGTCAAAAGATTGAGATACAAAATCATAAACATAAACAGAGATAATGCAGAACAAGTAAATGAGATAACCAGTCAAAAGGAACAAGAAAAACAAAGTGGAAAACAATTGCAGAAAACGAAAAGAGTAAAGAAGGCAAACTTGAAATATAAGTCACCTGAGTGGCTATACATCGCTCTAACTGATATCAAGGAAGAAGAAATCACTCACGAGAACCCAGAACAAAGCTGCAAACAAATGGGTGAAAGTGAAGTGC
Source organism: Calotriton arnoldi (assembly GCA_963921515.1). Taxonomy (NCBI): domain Eukaryota; kingdom Metazoa; phylum Chordata; class Amphibia; order Caudata; family Salamandridae; genus Calotriton; species Calotriton arnoldi. Next base: position 1,932,368 of record CAWUFW010000911.1, on the reverse strand, counting down.
AACAAGTTTGAAGAAATTAAAAAGAAGTTTTGCCGGACTGGACACTAAAAACCGAATAAGACAAGAAAGAGTTCTGAAAAGAACTAAAGAGAGTACCAAACGAGACAAAGTGAGAAAGTTGAGTGGCTAAAACGTCATTCTGAGGTGTGGTGACACATTCTATATATATATATAAATATTTAGGTGATAGAACAAGATGGTAGACATAGAGAATAGAAGCTGTAGATGTGAGTTTTTGCGAAGATGGTGTAAGATGTGTTTCTTTTGTACAGGTTTATTGATGTTCGTATGGCTTATCTTAGCAATCACTATTTCAATTAGATTAGCTGTAGAAGAAACATCTATATTAGGGAACAACACAAAGAAGGATAAGAAAGCTAATATACAGAACACAGCAACATTAATAGATAGTGCAGAGTTACATAAAGATAGATCCATAACCGATTTTTCAAAGAATGTCTTCACAAAGTTATTATATGAATATGTAGAAACAATGGACGTGAGAGATTGTTATGTTTGTATGCAATTACCTGCGTCTGTTTCAGAAGGTGTGACTTATCATCACCTTCCTTTGACGTATGGAATAACATGTAGGGTTTTAGCTAGTTTGTTTTATAGAACAGGTAGATTAGAATATTATTATACTGAAATAGATAAGGTTTTTGCAAAGATTCCTATAATTACTGAATTGAATAAAGTGAAAGAAGCAAGGATATTTGGTGAATTTTTCTTAGAAAATAAAGCTTTGACATTAGATGATATAGTAAAATACAACCTTACCTGTGAGTTAAAGGAGGAAGAAAAGGTATTTTTAGAGATGGTAGAAAGTAGAAGAGTCAAATTTCAAAGAAAAGTAATAGAAGAAGAGACAAAAACACCCCTATGGGCATTTGAAGGAGAAAGTAGTGATAAGAAAAAGACAAATGCAGCTATGACCTTAGATTGGCCTCAACAGGGAAAGTTATGCATTAGTAGAAATAGAACTAGATATGACAACTATTTCGTGGGTTCCAGTGACTGCCGAGATAATTATGAAATTTTAGGAGGATGGGGATTCAAAGGGGGAAAAGATCCTATATTTCCAGGGATCTATTATATTTGTGGAAAAAGAGCTTATTACAGGTTGCTGGACCATTGGTATGGGTCATGTCTTTCCCAAGATTTTCATGTAGAAAGAGAAGAAGAAGGAACACACGAAATGGGTGAAACATTCACACGTAGAAAAAGGGAAAGTTTTTCAGAAATAGTGGGTGACATTTTTGGAGCAATGATACCAGCAGTGGGAATATCTTTGAATGCATTTAAAATTCGGAAATTGTCCACAGTAGTAGATCGTTTATCAACGAATACTGCTGGAGGGTTCTAGATGGTAAATACCGAGATGGTTGCCATGAGAGCTATGGTGATGCAAAATCGACTTGCCCTTGACATTCTTTTTGCAAAAGAGGGAGGAGTCTGTGGAATGCTGAAAGTCCAACATTGTTGCACTTACACTCCAGATAAAAGTGAAAATATACAAAAGTATATAAAGAATATTACAAATTTGCACAAAGAACTTGTTCCACTGGAGGTTGAAAATGCCTGGGAGAAACTTGGTAAGAGTTTTTCCTCAATACCAAAATGGTTCACTGAAATAGGTAGTTCCATTGTAGGGAAAGTTTTGATATCAGCAACAATAGTAATCTTAGTAGTACTATTTGTGAAATTTGTTATTATATGTATCAAGAGGAGAAAAAGACAAAACAAAATAAAAAGAGAAAATAAGATAAAGAAAGAAAGAGAACGAGAAATAGGTGAAATAGAACTGGAAGAATTGAAAGAAAGCATATATGAGAGAACAAAAAGACAAGATGAAAGAGATACAGATGTGTGAAAACTAACAAGAAGCAAATGGACAAGAAACAGTGCTATCTGAAAAATTGTGTGACATGGGTTTTGTGGTGATATTAAAAATCACCAAAGGGGGAGTTGATGGAGCAAGGTAACTGAGAAAATTTTGAACTCCCTAATATTAATAATTAATTACTAACGTCATTAATTGATTTGAAAATTAATCAACATTTTACGTTTTCTTATATTTTACTAAATTTGCAATTTATGTGCAAACTAACCTACTTACGATTGTAAAAGTGAAATAATAGTAAATAAAATAGTTTGCGTACTAATTAGAGTAATTTTGCATGATTTGTGCTAAGTAGTGAAAAGTATTGTGGCAAAATAAATACGGATGGTAAGTAAAACCAGCTTTATATGTCGCTTTTGCTAGGTAACACCTAATTGGGGTACGTAGAATGATGGGTGGGAGACGAAAAGGCTTATTTTCTCTATTCTTAACTATTATTGTGCTTGTTTTCATAATAGTTCGCTCGGGCCTGCAAGGGCGCGCTGTAAAAATGGCTGCCGAGATACATGAACCTAGTGCGCAAGCGCAAGATGGCTTCCAAGCGAAAGAAAAGCTGTAGAAATATACCACGTGTTTGCTTAATAGAGCCCAGAATGAAGAGGGGATCAAGGTCGGCATGGCCTATCGTCAAGGCGTGTGCCAAGAGGCATTCAGCAAGAATGTGTGAGAACCAGAAAAGCAGCTGTGAATTAACAATGAACTGTTTAAAATAAAGCAACAAAAGAAGATACATAAGCAGAGCTGTCAATCGGATTGGTAATGTCCTGAAACCGTGCGAAAGGACAAAATTATGAACATTTAATGGAACTGGTTTGAGCAAGGAGGGCAATGAGGAGATGTTTGCCACCCCTCCAATGGACCAATTAGCGTGAATCTAGCCCCCAAAGTTTGAAACATTTCTGTTTAGTAAGCTAGTAATAGGGTATAAGAGGACCTACACTTAAGTAGGAGGGCGCTTTTTCCATATATAATTTTTGATCACAGGACGCTGACGCTGAAGAGCTGCTGCTATTTTTTCCGTAGGCCATTATTTAAAATAATTAATCTTTTACTTTAAAATCTGACTGGGAAAGAACGGGAACGGTTGGGGGAAACCTGTATGGATGACCCAATGAGGAGGCCTGTTTTAGCGGGACAGACAGTCAGTTTTGGGAGTTTCATGCTGTGATCTGCATTTTAACTGCTGTGACGAACTTTATTTTTCATCCAAAAGGGTATGCATTGCATTTTAAATTTACTCTTTACAATGATAATAAATGTATTGAACTGATTAATAAAACTGAATTATATTCATGCTTTTTAAAATTAGATAAACTTTATTATGATTAAAATTACGAGTCTGTGGTTCTTTAGCTCAATAATAAATGCAAATGTTTAATAAGATTTAAAGTGATTGAGCTGGTCTTAATCACCATCAACTGATTCCTACTAGTTGGTCCATCGACCAATGAGCGGAATACCTTGATGTTTTAGAAATCGGCAAGATTTAATCTAAATATGTATGATGTTTGAGAAATTATCTTGTCGACTTTAAAAAGGTATCCCGTTTTCTTCCAGCAGTCATTAATTTCTTCTCCCAAGTGAAGGTGAATGGGATCCAGGGAATATTTGAGTGAGTGAATGTTTTATGCGGTGTTATGGGCCCCACCGTCATATTGGTATAGTAGTTAAAGAATGTTTTTCAACCTGGATGCCATATCTGAAGGAAAAGAAATTATATTAGTCGCGCTGGATCAGTGGGTACCCCTCTACCTTTCCTGGTTAGGCAGAATACATAAAACTCTATAAATGGTATCAGTTCCTTCTAGAGTTTTACACTGTCCTTAGGAGCATTGGTACAGGACCTATTTCTAACAGCTCCTTGTCCCTCCCTCTCTTGTATTGTGGTTATAGGCAGAATACATGCCATCAAGATGGTAGTCCTCCCGAAATGTCTTCATCTGTTTCAGAGTCTGCCCATAGAACTCGAAAGAGACTTCTTGCGCGAGGTCCACACACTATTAAGGAAATTCATATGGCAGAATAAGAGACCAAGGCTACCGTTTAGCCTTCTTAGAAAGCCTACAGATGAGGGAGGCTTGGCGATGCCCGACCTGAACTTCTATTACAAAGCAGCCCAACTTCGGGTCCTGGTGGAATGGTCCCAACGTGAGTCAGATAAACACTGGCTACATATGGACCGAGCGAATGCGGGTAGAGTAATATGGGACTTACTATGGAAATCAAAGGTGGACCGATCGGCGAATGCATCCATTAGTACGCCCACTAAGACGACGCTTAAAGTATAGGATGACATATTGAAGCAGACAGAATGGACCACGTTCCTCTCTCCATTCACTCCCATGCACTACAATCCTGCTTTCCCACCAGCACTACAGTCAGAACCTTTTGACGCGTGGCGGAAAGGTGGTTGCCTTACAGTGGCTGACATATTTCAGTACTGGGACATTTTAACATTTGCACACTGCCAAAGGGACTTCAACCTACCTAACACAGAACACTTTAGTTATCTTCAATTACGTCACTCGGTCCTACAACCCGAGTTGAGAGGAGGGGCGACTAGAGAACTCACGGCCTTAGAGCACTATGTGAAGGAGGCCAGTTCAGTGAAATGGGCTATCTCCTTCTTATACTCTCTATTACTGCACACACTACCATCTAGACGCCCACGATATCTGGAATTCTGAGAACGCACACTAGGCCAAGATATCATAGACACTCAGTGGAAAGCCCTCTGGAGGGATATAAAACACCACTGTCACTCCCTCAGTCAACGCGAAGCCCACTACAAGATAATGTATGACTGGTATCTGTATCCCGAGAAACTGAAAAAAATATTCCCTAACACATCAGACCTTTGCTGGAGGGGTTGTGGCCTTTTGGGCGACTTCCGCCATATATGGTGGGACTGCCCGTCAATTCGGCCCTTTTGGTTAGAAATCCTGGCTCAAATCAAAGAGATATTAGGCTATCCTGTACCAGACTCCCCAGAGTTCATGTTGCTAGGCCTGCGGGACCCAACCTTGAAATACCAAACTAAAGCTGACCAAGCCATTATATGGCTCTGCCTGGGAGCTGCTAAAACAGTGATAGCCGCCACCTGGAAAAAGAAAGAATCCCCAGCCATAACACAATGGCATGCACGTCTATGGCAGGCACTCACTATGGAGCGTATGAGTGACATATATAGAGATGAATTTAAAAACTTTGAATATGCCTGGGGTCCACTGGTCAACTATCTATTCCGCGGTCTTCCATTAACTACCTGCCCCACGAGAGTCAGAGCACTGCACCTGTTCCAGTTTTAATCAGAGCCACCACGAACGTACAAAACCACTTCAAGATCAGATTAGTTGCTCCGGAGCCCCGAGACCCCGTCCATCCCAGGTTATCTCTACCCCGCTATGATTTATTTTCTACCTCCATCCTCGTTATAGCTCTGCATCACACCCCCCTGTCCCCGAATCTCAAAAGAGAGAAATAATGCATCTACACTCCACGAGGAAAGGATCCGGGGAGGGATAAGGGAGGAGGAATGGACTGACGCTACAGATGATTTGCTTCTGTTTTTGTTGTTCTTTCCATTTGTATTATCAACCAGTGATGAAGATTTGTAGGTAATACCTGACAAAATAACTACATGAGATATGAATCGGATCACCCGACAGAATCTGTATACGGTAATAGATGGCTGATAGCGATATTCGAATGCAAAGATAAGATGAATTACCATGCTTGTTGATTGATGTTCTGTAAAACACAATAAAAACAAGTTTGACAAAAAAAAAAAGATGTCAACTGTAAATGTGAACATGTAAACTTGAAGTACTGAAGCACACACAAGAAGTCTATTTAGTTGACGTTTTTCAAAAGATTAATCAATACTGCAAAGTCCATAAAGTTCTTTTTTCTTGTGCATTATTCATTCCATTTGTGGTTTTCACAGAATTTGGTACATAAATGCAGATGCAGCTGACACGTGTTTCGTCCAATGGGCTTTTCCAAGGCTAAGTGTAGAAAAGTCTTCCTGTAGTATGGGAACTCTCTACGGATACTTTGTACGGGCACTCTCTACAGGAACCCAGGCTTATCAAGCCCATTATGCTCTCCGGTGCATGGCCGTTCTTAGTTGGTGGAGCGATTTGTCTGGTTAATTCCGATAACGAACGAGACTCCTCCATGCTAACTAGTTACGCGACCCCCAGCGACATCTATCTAGGAGGAGTCGGGAGTATATTAAGAGTGATTTAAATAATGTTTGTTGACATAATAAGAGCGATAGGAAAATAACCTTCCCCTTTTTGCCTTGCATGTCAACTTAGACTACCTCTGAGTGGATCACCTAGAGTAAACGGTGGGCACAAAGAATAATTGTTTTGGGTATTGGCAACGTCAGTTGTGTGTAGTTTATAACATATTTTTTGGTATTTTTGTTTCACAGGTTTTTTTTTTAATGTTTTGAATCATTTATTGTTTTTTGACTAGGTGCCATTGTATATACATGTGTGTGTGTATTTATGAAATCAGATGTGTTTAAAAAAACTGTGAGAGGGTAATTAAAGGTGCTCTACTCAAAAATAAAAATATGATATTAATCCCTCCCTACCAATCTCTGTTTATATAGATATTGTTTGATACCCAGGTAAGCGGAGGGTCATTTGGGTATACCCCGTTTATATATACCATTATGCTCTCCGGAGCATTGTACCCAGGCTATATACTCTTCACCACTCCACACGCTGCATAGAAACGTTGTTTTGATTCATTACATTACCGGCTCAGATACGTGGAACCCACTTCTTTGTGTTTCCACATTGTGACAATATTTTTTAGAGGTGCACACTGCCTCTAGAGCCAGCAAATTGGAGGCCATATCTCGTCTTTGGGTGGTACTCCTCCATCTGCTCCCCAGATCGTGAGGCGATTCCTACTGTGATTTTCTTAGTGTCTGAGTCATTTCCTGTACTACAGGAACACTATTCTACACTCAGCCTTGAAAAAGTCCATTGGACAAAACACGTGTCAGCTGCATCTGCCTTTATGTACCAGATACTGTGAAAACCACAAATGGAATAAATGTTGTACAAGAAAAAAGAACTGTATGGACTTTGCAGTATTGATTAATCTTTCCCAGCCAAGTCCTTGCCATTCCAAATCACTTGCTTACCATTTGCAAGTTCCAATTCCGGTTTGGATAGCTCCCCCTCAGAAAGCATCTTGCTGACAGTAAAGGTGGTAAGAAGTGAGAAATTATCGTTTTCTGAGCTGATAGATATATATTTCTCAAATTCCTGTGCTCTCATTAGCATGAAATCTACTACTGATTTTGTCCGCGGGAATCCCCTGGTGTGCTGAGCTGTAGAATCAATCACAGTCCCCTCTTTCAGAGTACGCAGCTTCATCCTCTCATCAACACAGATGCTTCCCACCTCTGGTGCAAGGTGTGAAACTGTCACATTGTGCACTAGGAATGTTCTTTCCAGCATTCACTTTACATTTTATGTCTGTATGTAGACTTGTGCTAAAACTGCATTTGAACCCTCCTTTAACAGCAGCACACAATCATCTCCACGTGTAATTACTGAATCCAAAACGCCTATAAAATTATTTGGAAGCAAATTAAGCAGTATTCCCTGTTATCAAAAGTAGGACATACTGTATCAAGTTACAAAGAGGCCATTTCAATACGATTATCACAGGGGTCATAGAGAACTATAGAGCAACCTTAGCAAAAATCAACCACCCTCACTCCCCACCCAAGGACAGCCTCTCACAGACCATAATAAATCTTGTGAAGTAACAACATAGTTCTGCAGCTAGAATTCCTAGATACATACCATATCAAATTGGTTTAAAAAATACACAGGCCTCGCGTGACAGTTACCTTTTAAAACCTCCCTAGTTACAGGCAGGCGTTGATAGCTCACTGCATTGTCCAGAGTTAGGAACGCATGTTAACCATCGCGTCCTTCTGAGCCCCTGTAAACTAGGAACAGTGTACGGATTCACATGTGGGGGCAGATTTACAAGCCCCTTGCGCCACTTTTAACTTGTTAAAAGTGACGCAAAAGTGGCGCAAGGGGCTTGTAAATCTGCCCCGTGGTGTTCCGGTCTGATAGATTAATAATAATAGAGTGATTTGGAATGGGAGTGGGTGGGAGCAAACAAGACTCCACACTACAACAGCAGCATTTGTCAGACAGCCAGAGGAGGCTGCTCCTGCAGCTCTGCAGGAGAACTAGCTTTGGAATAGATGCCTGTAGGGACACAATCATACCCAAATCCATTTGACTAAAGAGCACAAGATGTTCCATCATAAAGTGCACGGTATGTTTAAAAACGAATTCTACTTTAATAGTGTCAAACGAATGGTCTTCCTGTTTCTATTGGCGTTTCACCAGTTTTACATCCCTAGAAAGAGGAGCTCTAAGCCAGTGGATCTCTTAAATGATGGACAAGATTTTACCTCTATTTAATGGTGGCTGGAAGGTTCCATGCTCTGAAGGTTCAAATATGTAACTACATTTTAATATGTTCTCCAATTTTGAGAGAACTGCTATATCAGTCATAGAAGTCATTAGAAGAGATTCAACAAGGGTTCAACGAGCACCAGTATCCTGACTCTTTGATTTGTCTGCATTTTGCCATATGACCCACATGATTCACTGATTGAGTTTTAACATTAACTATTACATTCTTACCAGAAATATCCATGTCCTGCTTATAGTAAACAGCAGCGTCAGTGACATGGCATAGGTTACGACACAGGCAAATACCATTTTCACTAGGAAAAGGTTTCTAATATCTTCCCATTTAGGCCCTGATTATGGACGAGGCGGTAATCGAGTGCTGAGAAATCGACCTGGAATACTGGCCACTAAATCCGACCACAGGATCTCTGCAAGTCACCCCCGATTATGGGTATTAACTGGGGTTTGCGAAATCAGAAATATTGTGTACAATTTTTTCACACCCAGTTTTACCTGCTTGTATTACCAACCAGATAAACCTGCATGATCAACAGTAAATGATATATAACAGCAGGAAATATGCCATTTGCTGGCGCCACATCAAGCTGTGTACTCCCGTATCAATAACATAGACATTTCAGAACAATTAGATAGTTACAAAATATATTTATTTGCAATCAATGAGTATACAGTTTTGCAAAGTTATGCAAGGAGATTGCATATGCAACAAAATTAGTTTTTGACAATATATATATAATAAAGCATAATATATATTTATGAAATGCATGAATTATGCAGGAAAAAAACAGTGCTCTTTGTTGTAAGTGGTCACACAGTGCAAATGAACAGTAGTTCCATAACACAGGCAGTGGCCACGACTACCACAAATTGCAGCACTGCCACTGCTATCTCTCGCTCAGGACAACTGACACTCAATCTGCCACCCCCACCGACTACCCATATCTTATCCAGCAAGCCAGCCTCTGGGGCAGTCACCACTACATCGACATGCACCAACCAACTCAACAGTGGGGGGGACACCAGTGCATAGCTACAGAGCACCACAGCAGCTGCCCAAGCTCCTACTAGGGTTTAAGTGACTGCCACGGTCGCCATCGCTACACCTGTTGAGGTGTGAGCGCCCATTCCACAGAGTCTAAGATGTGAACATGCAGGAAGGGAAAAAGAAGGAGGAGGAAGAGTATGTGTAACTGTCAGGCCAAGGGCAAACCTAGACTGCAGCCCACTTGCAGAGGATATAGCGTAGCCATTGGCGGCTGAAGTTCACCCACCTGTGACCACCACCACCAGCACTGTGGGCCACATATTGGACTAGATGTCCCGAAGAACTGCTTCAATGGAGTCTGGTCATGTGGTGCTACAGGCAAACTCATGACTCCACAGATGCCATTGTGACACTGTATAACCACCCGCGGTCTCTTTGTGACTACATCAGTCAGCTGGTGATGCTCAGCAACAGGAGCACAGATGTACAACACATCATACCGTCTAATTGTGGCATGACATGACTTCTGCCCAAAGACAGCATGTGGTTGACCTCATAGAGCAGAGGGCAAATAGAGAGACCATTCGCCGCATGATGCACGCTGTGCATGAATTTCCAAGCCTGCTTGCAGATGCATATGTGGGCATGTTGCAGACCCTGGAGGCATGCAACTGTGTCCCACACCAGAGATAAATCTGCTAGCTGCCCACCACACAGATTTGTGCATCAGGCAATAATTTCAGCAGGGATCCCCCCTATCAACTCATTTTCCATCTTCTCAACAGGTCTCCCCCATCAGCCATCTCAGGAAGAGGTCTGCCCGTACCACCAATATTTAAGACCTAGCACCCACAGCAGGAAAAACGAGTGCACCATAAGCTGTAAGTGGATTCAAGACTACACAGTCTTAGGTATGTCGACATTTAATTGAACCAGGCTTCTAAGCAGAGCAGCTTTGGGCATTGGCACTCATTATTTTACAAATTAAGCACTGGCATAGAGGAAGTATGGACTGGTTGGGAGGTGGGATGAGGATTGGGTGTTAGAATAGTGTATTCATCTGTATTTGTTGTGTCAGGGTATTGGTAGGGGAATGGATCAGGGCTTTGTATCTTGGCAGTGCACCTTTGCTGCAATACAACTCACTGTTCACTGACGTGTGAAGGTGCTATTTTATGAAAAATTAAACAGGTTTATAAGTGATCCAGAGGTAATTGTGTATGAGGTGGTCTATGATTCTGTTGACAGTGACATCCTGCTTTTGTGATATACCACGTAGATGGCCTAAGGGGCTTTGGTTTCCCATTGTCGCAAAGAAATATAGGCCAGCCAGCGGTTTCATTTGGCGGGCAAGATGGGAGGAATACAGCTGTCCTAATAGCAATATTTGGTTCCTGTGCCTACTCGAATGGGTGGTTGAAGGGGAGAACGCAAAAAATGTCTTTAAAACGTAGGCTGGAGTCATGTTCAGGGGTCTTGGCATGACTGAGGTATCCTAGGATCTCTCCTGCGCTCATGGGTTGCCCTCTCCCTTTGGTGCTGTGCCCCTTCTTCCTTCTGCACCTGGATGAGGGCCTGATGAATGAGGAAATGCATCTCATGCGGGGTGAAGTATTCTGCTATATGTGCTGGATGTACAACATTAGCATGCATACCTTTACCACACATGAACTTTACAATGTATTGTATTACGTGGGTATTTACCACAAATTTATGTGGTGGTGGTGGTGTGTGAGGGTGTGTGTGTGGGTGTGCGTGTGTTTGCTCTTTGCATATAATTTGCTCCGACTCTGCGCAGGAGGAGTACTATGGTGATACTTCCTCATGGGGTAATGGCTATCACTCGTCTTATAATGGTAGTTGGCTGTTTTCCGAATATGATTTTACTGCTCAGTTATTACAGCTGTGTTTCCACATGCAAATATTTTCATGTAGTTTAAATGCTTGCTTTTCTCCATGCATAGGAATTACACATAGGAGGGCTTTCAATAGTATGATGCAAAATGAATGCATAATATAATGCGGAAAAGTCACTGCGCCTGACCCGTAATCAGTGCTTTAAATCATGGTAACAAATCTAGTATTGTTTCCCACTGGATCCAGTCCCAAGGCCTTCTTTAGCTGGTTACAGCCGCGGCATTAGCATCCACAGCTGGATCACAAATACTATTTGATGCATCGTGTAATTTATACTTTATCTTAGAATTAACTTGCTTCTTACTTACTCTTTTCCACCTAATAAAGGGTCATTAACAACTGATGTGTTATTTATCGATCTGCCTTTCCTCTTTCGTCCCAATTTCATTACCATGAGCTATATTCATTAACAATGGGGGAAATAAGCCATCTGAATCAAGCAAATAACCAGAGCTACTAATGTCGACTAATTAAATGCCGGCTTTCATGGGAGAAGAAATGTGCAAGCCTGCAACCAAACCTGCTCATGATCAGTAATAGCGTAATGTGTCAAATCCCAGAAGCCCACTTCTACCTGGAATGCACAGTCAACATCAAAATATTTAATCAGGGCCTTGGTGTCTGTCGACAAAGCTGTAAATGACTTTGCTGCCTGCCCCACTAATACGTGTTCACTGCAGCTCATTTACTTCGCAGATCATACCTTTCATAACACGTTATCCTCTGAGATGCTGAAGGTGGATTGCCAATGTGTGCATTGAAGTCTCTAGCTCATATTAAAAGGTTTCTTGGTGCTATCTGAAAAGACACATTTTCCGAGTTAACATATTCAGAGAAACTCCTGTTTCTCCTTATTTGCCACCCTATACTGAGCTTGATCTGCGGAGCAAGACCTTCCATCACAACGATACACAATACACCGATAGTTTTTTCTTCTGCTCTGAAGTCAAAGGAGGCTCTAGTTCGCAGTTTGTCGGCATTAGAGAAAAGTACCCAACGAGCTCTGATGGGTCTCTGGAGCACTCACCAGGGGAAATCTAAAGATCAAATTGGTAAGGCTCGATCTTAAACCCATTTGACCCATGAAAGCATCAAATCAAATTTAGATAAAGTATTCACTTGGATTAGAACCACTGATCATGATTGATTCATTTTATTAGCAGTTAAAAAATCCCGCTTTGTAATGCAGTATTCATGGCCACTCCGAATTGGCACCAGTTTAGTTGATGTTAATGTGGGTGTTGAGGAAAAGCTTCAATCTCACACACTGCCAGATTAAATGCCTCAGGCTGCTGCAGAGGAAAGTCCACAGAAATACGATTTGGAAGAGATTGAGGAACACAAAGATGTTTAGCTTTCGCTTTCTATTGACTTCAAATGACCTCTGGGCATCAACACTAAGGCCCCCATTACGAATTAGATGGATTGGAACAAACTAATGAATTCTCCCCCTGGTCACAAGTGGTTTTTCCACACCCCATTTTTCTGGGTATGGAAGAACCAGACCAGATTCTCCCATTCAGTAATTTCTGATTGCAATATTGCTCGAGGCTTTTGCTGCCAATCCTCTTTCCGCATTTTCCTTCTGCCGGGGAAGCATACAGTGCTCCCCCCTGGCAGAAAACACATTCCCCTCTTCTTCCCTTACCTACTTCCCCACCCCATCTGAGCGCCCCTCACATATTTACCACCTGCTCTAATACATTTACCACCTGCTCAAATACATTTACCACCTGATTAGAGCAGGTGGTAAATGTATGTTATGTGTTAAACTCAAACAGAACTGGGAATTTCATGTTGTTTTTTACGAGAGGAAAAATCGACCTCACGCACTACTTCCCCCTTCCTGGTGTTTGACTGTCAGCTCCGTGGTACTGGGGCGGATTTATCTAGGTGCAACTCGGGGTGAGGGCCTAAGGGGGTCGGCAGATGCAGGAAATGTGCCAAAATGGGTGGATGTCCGGTCTACTCTTTTTTAGAATGCACACACGTGTGTTTGTGGCAGATGTCTTGCATCTACTCCTCTGTGTTCTAGAGTGCAGAAGCATCCCATCAGCTCTAGGGACATCCAATCTCACTCCTAAATATTAACAGAAAGGGGGTGGGATACTCCTGGCACCAAGCTGTAATAAATCAGCAATGCCAATGCCGTTCATAGATACACCCAGACCCACCTGCGAGAACGTCATTCTTCCTGTTACAATCTGTGGCCTGAACTGACCCTTACATGCTCAGCAGACAGGGGGGCACAATACCCCAAAGTGGCGGGTCAGGCGCTCATTCACAGGAAGGAACAGTTGTGGGTACGCATGGAGTGTTGGGGATCACTTGGCGAGGGCTCCACCTCTTTGAAGGACACTGCAAGAGACGCCCGAGTACAAAACCACAATTTCGATGAAGCCACAGTACTCACATAATGTTTGCAAATAGCAACAGCCATTTTTAGGTTATCGAGTATAGGTTTCTCGTGGTCTAGGCCAGCGTGTCCCAAACTGTGGGTCGCAGCCCACTGGTGGGTTGCAAGCTGATTTTTGGTGGGTCGTGAAAGTCTGAGCAATAAGTATAGAAGCCTTTAAATTCTGTGTTTATCTTATCACGTTTGCTGGTGCTTCAAAGACAGAGGTCAAATGTCAGTCTATGCCTTCTGACAAATTGCTGCTTATGTTTCGTTTTCTTTCTCTGACTGCAAAGTTTTTTAAGTGAATTATGTGTCAATCTTGCTGGAAAACAGGGAGTGTGAAAGGAGAGGCTCCAGGATGTTGTGTTTTTTGTAACACACAACAAAATGTAAATACCTATAAATCAACTGTATACATTCAGCAGTTAGTAAAGCAAAAATGAAGCAGATTTTTTGTCATTCTGAAGTGTGCTGGAAACAGAGATTTGAATAGGATCTAAACCAATCACAACACTTTAATTGGTGATGCACAAATGATACATATTCACAGAAACCTGAATTCCACATATTATCATTTGTGTGCTTTATAGTTTTTTCAGTAAAACTATATGTCTGTGCATACAAGTGGCCATTTCAAAGGAAAACCTGCTTACTGTAAATGGCAATGTGCTATCACACGATGCTTTAGTTACTTAAAAAAACACCCATCCTCTTGTCCATTGGGGGTAGGTGGGTTACGAAAGTTTGCAAGGCAGTCAAGATACTTTGGGGCAGATTTACAAGCCCCTTGCGCCGCCGGTGCATCATGTTGCGTGACGCACCGGTGGCGCAGCCTGCTAAGTGATATTTACAAGAACAGGTAAAGTCAGCTCGCGCGACGTAACCTGTGCTTGTAAATATCGCCCCTGTTCACGCAACACTTTGCGTGTTAGGGGAGTGACATGGGTGTTGCTGTGGGTGTTCCCACGCAACACCCATGTCCACTGATGCATTTCCAGATTTACGAGAAATCGTAAATCTGGAAATGCGTCAGAATGCTACGCCACCCTAGGGGTGGCGTAGCAAGGTGCAACGAGGAGAAATGTTTTCATTTCTCCTCGTTTTTTTTCCTCTTTTAATGCGTGCTGCATTCTACAGCACACATTGGAAGAGGAAATCACCTTAATTGATTGTTTTTGTGCAGGAAGGTGCCCCTTCCTGCACAAAAACAATCTCCCCACGACACAGGCTTCCTTGTACCATGGTGCAAGGGTGCCTGCGCAGGCGCATGGCAGCAGTTTGTGCGCCAGCGCAGGGGGAAGCACAGAGATGCGACATATTGTATAAATATGTCGCATACCTGTGCTTCGAAACTAGCGCAGCGCAGCAAAATGACTTGCGGCACCGCGCTGCGTTAGTTTCTTGTAGATCTGCCCCTTTGTTGCTGCCGGTAGGACCCTGTTTTCAGATATTGAGGAAACCTTGAAGATTATTACCATTTTTGGAAGTGACTGAAGTACAAACTGAATTAAGAGAAGTATGTTTAGGAATCCAATAGTACTATGGAAAAAACTCTTTTTGTTGAAGTACTGTTTCAAAGACATCCCTAAAGAAGCGTAAACTCATATTTTATTTTAAACATATTTTGCTTATGTACATGAGGAATGGGAAGGATCCTCATCTATTTAAAAGGCTTTGATACTTTTCTGATGATGCATGTATTGTATTAAGGTAATGATATGAGATTAGGCCGGTGATTAGTTTGTATCAATATGAACTTTAAAATTCGGATAAATCTTTGTTATATTAGAGTTTGAGAAAACAACAAAACTAGAAAGCATTTGCTCATGAAACAGGGGGTACTTACCTTATCACTGGAAGGAGGAAGATCACTCAAAGCTCTTTTGAACTTGGCTTCATGGATTTTATTTAATATTTCAGTTTTCAGGAATTTCAGACTTCCACCAGAAAATACAGAGCCTTAGACATAAAAACATGCTGACGTTATATCATTTACAATAGCAGGTGTAGGACACTACAATACAATGATAAAATACTAAAGATCTTAATCTTCAAGTATCTGTTATGACTCAGTAGAGGTCAGTGCCCAGCAGAGTCACTATATCCAGTGTTTCTGTTCTCTCTGATATCCCATTCCCTTTTCTCCACAACTACAGATAAGCAAAATATTTATCTTGCGTATTGTTGCCTGCAGGTCTGGAGAGGTGCAGGAACATTCATTGCTTCTGTGGGATCCGAACTACAAGCTCAGTGCTTTCTGACACCTACCAGCTGAATCCAATAGTACCAACAGCACTGAATACCAAGTACCAAAAGCACTGAGTACACTCCACACAGCCTTCACTGGTCGTGAGTCGCTCCCTCGCTCACTTTCACTCAGACACCAGGCCAACCCCTCCTTGGCCGTTCCCCTCTTTCACACAAAACATGTTTTTAAATGTTGCCAGGTCTGGGGAGGGGACAGCAATAGCCGAAGAAGCTTTATAGAGAAGTGGCCAGAAACAGTGTGTGTGGTTTGTGCAGAGGACTGTCTCAGCACCCACTCCTACTCACCCTCCAGAACACAAGTAAAGGCTTCTGAAGCAGCCTATAATGTTGTAGGGGAATGGGAGGCTTCAGCAGAAGTCCTAATGGAGTGTAATTGTGGACAGCTTTACACACACGCTGGAAACCCCCACTCTGTGGAAGGTTTCCAGCGCACCCTGTTTTCACCGTGTGATATTGGCTCTTCATCAGGTGACAGTGTGAACAACTCCATGATCATGTGACACATGGTGGCACCATGTGTGTTGATATGTCTGACAATCGTACAAAGTTAATAGGTCCGAAAATCTAGATGAACCTCATGAAAAGTTTCAATTTCTTGAATTAACATTACAGAAAAACAAATGAAATAACTAAGAAGTTTTTCACCCAATTTTTTATGCAAAACTGAGTGTAGCATTTCAAAAGGCAAATAGGGTTAGGGCAAATTATAACACACTTTGGACACCTGGCTAGCTGTGGCCCAGTGCTCCCTGTCAGATGTATTAGACAGCTGCAAAATCTCCTGTTTCCCTATAAGCAAGTGTGCTTCTCATCTGCAATGGATAACACCAAGTGGCGTAACTGGTGTCTGGTCCCATTTGACTAGAGTTATAATCCCAAATCCCACACAAAATCAAATTATGATATTCTGGGCAAATTTGAACATAAATTCCCTTATTTGCCAAAACTGAGAGCGCTGACAAATAGACACTATGCAGGTATATGAGAATAATAATATTACATTGACAGATATCAACTCATAGTCAGCGTTGCACCATTTTATAATCAGAACAGTGTAATGTACTATAATGAGGTGTACATCTAGTGCAAGACTAATTAGCACTTTTCTTCACAGTATGTTCATATTAGAAAGCTTGGTGTTGCTATAAGACACTTAATTAAATATTCTGAAAAAAACAAGAAGCATATGTGCACAGAACAAATTCTACTAGAACACATTCTTTCAGAAAGAAGCTGACTGAGCAACATGAAAACCCCAGACTGGTTAGCGCACACAGGAAAGTCAGGCAAGCCTATGTGATTTGGTGTCTGAACTCCAAATCAGGAGTATGTGGGTGTTGGGGAATGTCCTGTTTTCTGTGGTAGATGTGGTCTAGTAACTAACGATGTAATCTTTCCTTCTTTTTAGGTCTGGCTTGACAGCTCAGCAGTTGTTTTACCTTATGTGATCAACAAAAATACAGCTTTTAATAAGACTAATGAGTGGGGCTATCCCTCCACTCACATGCATTTTCATTTATGTGCTTCGGCTGAAAGACTACCTGTATTGAACTTCTTGCTTTGTGGGAAACCTCTTGCTCATTACAGCAGTACTGAGTCGGTTATAGGGACAAACCAAAGATCAAGGCCATAGCCTGATATGTTTATTACATACAGGATAAAGTAATCCCTGCTGTACATTATAAGGAAATTTCAAGTCACCAAGGAGTTCCTTTATAAAGTTATGGAACACCGAGGTGACTTGCAAAATCCTTATCATGTACAGCAGGTGGTACTTTATTCTTTATAATGCATGGTAACACCATTGCCTTTCCCACAAACCAGTTAAATCCTTGGTGCATAGCCCTTTCATATGAAAGAAAGAGCATGTTTGCAAACAAGAATAAACATAGAATCTCTAGTGTACAATTAAACACATTAAAAAGCTGTTAAATATTTGTTACAAAAAGATATTGAATCAGTTTAAAAATAAAAAAAGGTGTAGCACAGAATGTGTAGAAACATGCAGAAAGATTATAACTTTTCTATATTTGCCTAAGAAGTGAAAAATAATAAACATGTTGGTATAAATATCACCTTTCTGCTTGTCACTGTACAGCTAGAAAAACGGAGCAGAAGAAAGAAAAGCAATGTTTCATTTTGTTCTTTAAATCACTGCTTTACTTATGGTCTCTGACCTGACCTATCTTTCCACTTGGCTGCTGGCTGTAGCAGTAGGCATTGTGATGTCAGATCTCAACTGTATAACTTATTACAGGTGACTTCTGGCATCATGTTTTTATAATAGGCGACTGGGTGTGTCACAAGTCGCCTATTACGAAGAACTTGAAGACCATTTTTAGACAGGGATTGCAGAATCCTATGTTTTATAAAAAGTTAAGACAAAGGCAGCAGGCCTGACATATTTATTGTGAAAACCTTATGTTAAATCCAATAGGCATGTAAGGAATTCGTTGTTATCACACTATGACAAAAGTCTCTACAGAAGTATTTTGTTACACGGAATCTAACAGATTACCATTTTAGGCAAAGGTTTTAGTTTTGCTTATCACCTCTGACAAATCCTGGGGATAGATGATTTGTAATTTGACAAATCTCGTTAGGCCCGCATAGGAGAGGGTGTATGTTGTTTTGCCAACTCTAATATATTGACATATTTGTAATTGTGTTAATGGGATGAATATTTTCTGGGAGAGAGTTTGTGTAACACAATATGCTTGGGTTGGTTATGATTATGGTGATAAACCAATAATAAAAGTTGTAGGCCATATTGGTTCATTGGGAAAAGCTATGTCAGATGCCATAAATCTGAATTGTTTATGATGAAAGATTATGAGAAAGGCAGTAAGCCTGGCATATTTATTGTGAAAAGCATTTGTTAAATTGAATAGGACTTCAAGGGTTGATATGATACCTTGCTAAAGCATGTTGACAGGTATTTTATTACATGGAATCTCATAGATTACCGTTGTAGGCAAGGGTGTGGTGTTGGTTACTCCTCTATACTCCTCTATATCTCCACACAGAGGATCTAAATGGGATCAGAAGTGCCAAAAACGAACCGATCCCTAGTATTGGAAGACAATCCCAAAATGTATGTTTGGGTACTTAATCAAACATGACTAAGTCCTGTATGCTTGCAATAAGCTGTTCGTAGTGAGACCGCCAGAAAAGGAATCTTTTTAGGACAAGAACCCTCACTCACCTGAGGGTGAAATGCTTCTTCATTGGGTTCCCTCCTCACACGTGGCCTGCAAGGTACATAGTGTGGCTACAACTCCCCAGAGGGGAGGAGCTGAGGTGTTTTCTCAAAGATGAGAGGGTAAGTGAAGGGCAGAGTGGAAAAAAAGGGGGTGATGATGGTGATAAGTAAAACTATCTCCAGGGGACCACGTAAGCTTTATTTGATGGCCTCATGGATAGAGTTTAAAAAGATGACTGGGGATTAATCAAATACATCCCTTACAGGGGTCAACATGTTTCTGCCCATAACGGGTCCCATATAGGGATCCTGGGGCATTCGTCAGGACCTCAAAGTTAAATAGTCACTCTGCAAACACTTGTGTTAGTGAAAAGATAGTTAAAAAACAATGTAAATATACTGGCCACTGTGAGAACAAAGCAGCCAGGTTAGCGATGACCTGTAATATTCTGTGGTGACCGTCTTTCTGAACGTGATAAGAGACAAAGGTCATGATTCATTTCCCATCACAGTATATACAGATATCACACTGGCAGTGCACTACTCAAACTATCACATAACTATTAGAGATTAGCATAACTTCACTCAGTTATCCATGATTGTTCTTACTAATGATAGAGGGCGTGTAGCCCACTCTCCAACCACTGGGTACGTCTCGTATTGCCCAATTAAAGGTTAAAGTGCACGGCAATTGCAGACAGAACATACAGTAATATTATCAATTCACAAACTATGGCAGAGTTAGTCTGGATACTTGTTACTGTTTGCCTAAAGGAAGGGGGGATGAGGTGCTGTCATGTGGATGTTAGCACTTTATATGGGTGTATATATATGTATATATTTTTTGTATATATTCTTTCATGTAGCAAAATAGCAGTGTCTCCGCATAATAAAAGGAGACCAGAAGGAGTTCGCTTCGGGTACAGTTATGTTAACCGCAACTCTTGTATGCTTGAAATGCGTGATCAAAACGGTTCTCGGAGGCCCGCAGTTAACCTCGCTCCAATTGAGGCTAAGTCAACACCAAAAGGACAGCTCAGTACGGGGTTTCACAGAGCGAGTAAATCCCTGCTTACCTTAGTCGTTGATACCACAGCCAAACGGACGTCCCTGGGAGAGTTGGATTCGACCGCCGTCTGCGTCCTGTTAGATAGTGACATTTGTGATGTGTAATATGTGTGCTACCCATATTACGTCCATTGCGTGCACGTGATTCCCTTAGTGGGAATCTTGGGATATGTAGTCCCAATAATGGATGGTGATTCCAAGTAGTTATATAGTTGGTTTACAATAATACTATTTCAATTCATAAATGCACTGATGGCAGCACATTGGGGGCCCGATTCACAGAACTAACTTACGTCAAAAACGTAAAGTTAGTACTTTTTGGTATTCACAGAATACACTTACTCATTTTGGTATTCACAGAATGCACTTACTCATTTGGTATTCACAGAATGCACTTACTCATTTTGGTATTCACAGAATGCACTTACTCATACTAACTTTATGTCCGCACTCGGGCCGGAGATTCCGGCCCGGTGGTGGAGATTCCGGCCGGTGGTGGAATGTCCGCCACCGGCCGGAATCTCCACAACCGGCCGGAATCTCCACCTCCGGGCCGGAATCTCCACCTCCGGGCCGGAATCTCCACCACCGGGCCGGAATCTCCGGCCCGAGTGCGGACATAAAGTTAGTATGAGTAAGTGCATTCTGTGAATACCAAAATGAGTAAGTGCATTCTGTGAATACCAAAATGAGTAAGTGTATTCTGTGAATACCAAAAAGTACTAACTTTACGTTTTTGACGTAAGTTAGTTCTGTGAATCAGGCCCTTTGTGTCTAGTGTCTGTTGGTATTTATTAATCTAGTGGGCGTGTAGAAACAGTGTGTTCCCCTCTGCAATTAACACTCAACATAAGGCGCATTCGTGTTGTTTTGATAACATATCGTGATCTATAAATACAACCGAAGCTGTGGGAATGGCACGTGCAGAGAATATAGGTATATATCTGTGTTCAGATGTCTAGTAGGGAATGATATGAGCACCAAATTGAATGATTTAATCACCAAACAAACCAAAAAGATATATTGTATCAGAGTGACCATGTGGGCATATGGTCAAAAGTAGGTGTGAAGGTATATTGTTCAGGAATCTTTGGGGTCATATATTATTTATTTACCCAGACTGGTCCAAGGAATCTCGTCATTCTGCCCACATCTGTGACTCCCCAGTCTAAAAACCCAACGTTGTTCTCTCTGGAATAAGACTGATTCATGCGAGCCCATTGTTGGTGTGAAGTTAGGTTTATCTATCACCACCCACATTATATCATTTTCTGTGTGAGCTAGGTCTGAGAAATGTCTAGTGAGTTTCGTGTTCTTGTCCTAAAAAGATTCCTTTTCTGGCGGTTTCACTACGAACAGCTTATTGCAAGCATACAGGACTTAGTCCTGTTGTTTGATTAAGTAGCCAAACATACATTTTGGGATTGTCTTCCAATACTAGGGATCGGTACGTTTTTGGCACTTCTGATCCCATTTAGATCCTCTGTAGCCAAACGTACATTTTGTGATTTTCTTCGTTAGTTACTCCTCTGACACACCCTGTGGTTAGACAATTTCCACTGAGAGGTTCCTTGAAGGGCCATCTTGTGGGGGAAGAGGGGTAGTTGTGCATTATTTTGCCAAATGTAATTCTGTATACTTTCTGTACTTTTATGACTTTATACGTGACGATTGCCTCTAGGGAAAGCATATGATCAAAACAGTAGGCCTGGGTTGGTTATGTTGACAAACTAGTGATAAATAATGTAGCCATAACAGGTTTATTATAAAAATCATGTCCAATGCCATAGGTTGGATTTATTTATTGTGAAAAGAATATAATAATCTCAATATGTATTTAGGGTTGACTGTTACTGTACTGTATTAAAGACTGCAGGCAGGTATTTTATTATATGAAAGATCACATATTACTGTAGTAGGCAATGATTTTGGTGCTGGTTAACCCCTCTGACAAACCCTGAGGGTAGAAGATTTGCACTGCAAAAATCTTTAGGTCTTTTTTTAAAGAAGTTGCATATTATATTATATGATTAGCATTTTGTGTTTGTATTAGGGTTTTTGGAGGTGAGGATTGATTAGGTGTTATATCACAAAATGTGATTGAGAGTGCACAAGAGGGGCTCTAACATCTCTCGTACCACTGGAAGGCTATTGTCAAGCGTTAATTGGGAGTCCAAGAAGTGCTGTGATGAGGTGCAGGAATCACTAGTTAGTGCTCTGCCCCTCGGTGTGTAGAGGATGTATTTTCAATAAAAAAAGTATGTGCACTGTGGTTAATCTATGCATTCTCCCCATGTTTGGGATAAAGTAACCCTAAAATCCATGCACTATACTGTTTTGCCCCTTGCCCGAGAGATAAGGGTCCTTCAGGCCAGAGGTTCTGACCCTGATAAGACAGCTCAGTAAATTAATGCACCTGTTGCAGAGACTTGTGACATTTTGGTCACAGGTCCCAATTATAGCGAGATAAGCCAGTGGGCTAATGCGCCTGCTGAAGAGCTCTCTGTATAACCTCAATGTAACCAAAGAGGGGGACTATGGGCTTTTATACAGGTCCAGCATACGAGCCCAAAAGTAATCCAACAAGATGAGTATGCAGTTCCTACCGAGGAGAAGGGACAATATGTTGGCTAAGTGTAAACCAATGTACACGGAACGAAGGGAGGGAAAGGGGATTTCCTCCTTTCGGAATAAGTGCCCTCACACACCCAGCCAGCTAGGTGTCATGCTTCATCATAGGGCGTGCTCCTCGTCAGGTCGGTGCTGCAATACCTAACGGGCACCCTATGAGGGGCTCTTTGGCGGAGATCTTTTATTCCATGCCGTATTGGTGCAGTGGGTGTGAGGGGCCTGAAAAAGTGTAGATGTGTGAGAAGTGGATCACTAGACTATGTGTGGATTAAAACAGGAAATAGAAGTCCACTCAAAACACTTTTAATGAATCTGGCTCCTATCCTGATTAAAAAGGATGTGGCGCAACCCTGTATCAATGTTGCAGGATATTGCGCATTATCTGGTGGTCAACATGTTTCTTGCCCTCGTGTCAAGGTAGACAGCAATTCTTCAGGACCAAAGCTAACAATGTGATCTACACTACTCGTGGTTGTCTAAGTGGGTAAAAACAGATAAACCACAAACAGCACACTAAGTGTGGTACCTGTAAATCGGTTCAGCCAACCTAAGAAAACAAAGCATATTGGTTAGGTAGAGGAGGACATCGTATTAGTCCACTAGACAACTAAGTTATGTACTATGCATATGGAGTGTCAAAAACCGCTCGTGCACGAAAACGGCGATAGAAAATGGGTGACAAAAAGGAGTTAAAAACGGGTGTTTAACGAGCTCGTCCTCCTGTGGTAGCTGGAAGAAACACCGACTCACCCTACTTGGGTTGCTGGCTCATATCATCGACTCCCGGCATGATAAGACTCTCAGAAATGTAGTGTCCTAAAAGAGGGTGGGGTCAAATGGGTAAGCGGTTAAAATCACAGAGTGGGGAATCACAAGCACCCAACCGGCGGTGTGGTAGACAGGTTGTATTGCGAGTACAACGCGGGGATCACGGAGGAACCCCGTCGGTATGTCAAGGGCACCTCACAGGACACAACAGACATACAGCGATCTCCCCGTTACCAGCAATGAGGCAAGAAAAGCCTGAGTGAGGCATTCATTCTCTCCATCTGGTGGGGTTGGGGTAGCCGCAACTTCTGATTGCCTGTGACACGGTCCCGCCCATCCCAACATAGCACACCCTTGTGTAGCCGTTGTCTCGTCTTACAACAGGCACACACAAACCAGGGTACTTACTGATCCTGAACAACGGGTCTTACAAAAAGGTTTGGGATACGTCCCTACCCCCAAAATCGACAGATTTCGCGACAATTGCGAGATCCAAGGTTTTTTCCAAAAAGTACGCCTCAAAGCGTTCTTTCATGAGAAACCTGCACCCCCCGACAATGACTCTGGACTGCACAACCAGTCCACCTTCACACCTAACAGTATGGTACCCCATGAAGTACTAACTTTTGAACAAGCAGTACTGAAGGATGTAGCTGAAGGTACTACACCTGACTCCTTCAACAATCTGTCCACAATTGAATTGAGGGCCATTAAGTCCCTGTCTGATGACCAGAGCATTAGCATCAAACAAGCTGACAAGGGTGGGGCTATAGTGATCATGTCCACCACCGACTATGATATTGAATGTCACAGACAACTTAGCAACCGAAAGTATTACACTCCCGTTGATGTGAATCCCACCACTCGCCTCTCCACAATCATCTCAACCATGGTACACACTGCAGAGTTAGAAGGGTGGATTAGCAAGAAGGAAGCAGATTTCCTCATTACCAAGGACCCCAAGGTGCCCTACTTCTACACATTACCTAACATCCACAAGGGCACTACCCCTGTCCCGGGTAGACCTATCGTCTCAGTGATTGGGTCACTTCTTGAACCCCTCTCAAGGTTTTGCGATCATTTTTTACAACCACTTGTCAGAAAGACTCCGTCCTTTCTTCTGGACACTACTGATGTCCTTCGACTCATTAAGGAGGTCCAACATCCAGAGGAAATAAATTTGTTGGTTACCCTGGATGTTGAGGCCCTTTATACGAACATCCCTCAACGTGCCACCCTGGACGTAATAGAAGATGCCCTGGGTAACATCAACTGGGAGTCACCTACACCGGTGACCTTCATTTTGGAGTGCGCCACATTGGCCCTCACGGAGAATTTCTTCGAATACAACAAGCAACTTTACCATCAGACCCAGGGTATTTCCATGGGGAGCACCTTTGCTCCCAGTGTGGCATGCCTGTACATGGCGGCGTTTGAAGAGAGAGTGATCTTCAACGCCTCAAATCCTTTCTATAACAACTTGATATTATGGAAACGATTCATTGATGATATCCTGATCCTCTGAAGGGCGATATATCCACATGTGATAAATTCTGCAAATGGGTCAATACACTAAACTCTTACATGAAGTTCACCAGTGCCATCTCAGAGAGAGAGATCCACTTCCTCGATCTTAGCATCAGACTCCACAATGGGCAACTCAGTACTACATTGTACAGGAAACCAACTGACAGCAACAGTCTTCTACTGTTTAGTAGTCACCACCCAAGGGCTCTCAGAGAAAATTTACCCTTTGGACAATTTCTCCGAATCAGGAGGAACTGTAGTTCTGTAGATGATTTCAAATCAGAGGCAGCCATCCTCACTAACAATCTGTACAAAAGAGGTTATCCCAAACGAAATGTTGCGCTCTCTATGAAAAGGGCTAGAAACAATAACTGTGACGCCTTACTAGAGATACAACATAGAGAACCAGGCGACGCTCTTACTTGTGTCCCCACATACACCCCAGATTCCAACAGGATAAGAAAGATCATCAGGAAACATTGGGGCATCCTAAGCACAGGGACACTTCAATTGCCTACCCCCAGGTTTGCCTTCAAACGAACTAATAACCTTAAAGATCTATTGATACATACCAGACCTAAGGATCTGGACATTAATCCACAAAGGCCCCTTTGGAACCTACCTCCGGTAACGGGACATTACCCGTGTGGTTCTTCTGTGGTCTGTCCCCTTACAGAACCCACCAAGGAGATAGTGTTTTCTGATACTTTCAAATGGCAGCTGAGAAAGCACACTAATTGTAACACTGCCAACTGCATTTATATGATCACTTGCCCTTGCGGCCTCCGCTACATTGGCATGACCACCAGAACTGTTAAGACTTGCATCACTGAACACCGCAGCAACATTAGGTGCCACAGAACCAATACCAGAATGTGTACACATTTTGAACAACACCATCATCCACCCGACACTCTACACTGGGTCATTCTAGAAACACACCCCAAAATGAACAAAACAACCCTGTTCAGGATTGAACAGAGGTGGGTGCATCGTCTGGCCACAGACAAAGAGGGTCTCAACGAGGACATCCCTTGGAGTACACTTAATAAATAAGTCCTCTAGAAACATCCTAGGTAGCACTGACGACATGTGAGGACTATCACCAATCTTGTCTTATATATACTCAGAATTGATCATTACACTGTATGACACTTTGTCAACAAGCATGGGGCCCCTCCTTAACCATCGCACTTTCGGCAATAGCCGAATTATTCACCATTGCCCCCCACTACACCAGAATCATTGAACCCATCTACAGGGCAGTGCCCTGTATACATCCAGAGTGACAATACACTGCGTGACACTCTGGCATTATGAATGGGGTTTTCTTCCTTCTTTTACCATCGCACTCCCGGCATTAGCCGCATTATTCCCCATTGTCTCCTAACTGTGCACCTGGTCTCCTCAGACACCCCTTCACGTTCTGGACTTTTAATGAGTAAGGACTTTGATTTACGGGCCACCGGCGTTACAACAGTTGATGGGCTGTATTGTCCCTCCGTTATCGGGCACTTCCCCCCCCCTCCCTTGGTGTATTGCAAACTCTTGCAGCACGCGATCCGCCTCCCTTACAGGATCATTGCCTGTTGAGACCATACGTACCGAAATGGCCGCCACATATTTCAAAACATTGTCCACAATGGGTGTTGCCTTTCTGGACGCGACCACAGCACGTGACTTTGCACGCCCCTCAACCAAGAGGGCGGCCAGGCGGAGCATGACCCAATGAGTTCGCGCTCTAGAGCATTAACCCTGTGCCTCTGTGTCACCACGCCCCTCCACTTCCGGCAGCCGTAGCTTAACTGCACCTCGTGAGTTCAGCAGTTACCTCCCGGTCCCGGCAGTGTTTGGGGTAGGTCCACCAACGGTTCCGCGGTGAACGCACGTAAGTACAAACTCTGGGGAAATGCATCTGTTCATTTGATGACCATATCTCTCCTGGTTTGTGTGTGCCTCTTGTAAGATGAGACAACGGCTACACAAGGGTGTACTATGTTGGGATGGGCAGGGCCGTGTCACAGGCAATCAGAAGTTGCGGCTACCCCAACCGCACCAGATGGAGATCATGAATGCCTCACTCAGGCTTTTCTTGCCTCTTTGCTGGTAACGGGGAGGTCGCTGTATGTCTGTTGTGTCCTGTGAGGCGCCCTTGACATACCGACGGGGTTCCTCAGTGATTACCGCGTTGGACTCGCAATACAACCTGTCTACCACACCGCCGGTTGGCTGCTTGTGATTCCCCACTCTGTGATTTTAACAGCTTACCCATTTGACCCCCACCTCTTTTAGGACCCAATATTTCTGAGTGTCTTTTCATGCCGGGAGTCGATGATATGAGCCAGCAACCCAAGTAGGGTGGGTCGGTGTTTCTTCCAGCTACCACAGGAGAACGGGCTCCCTAAACACCAGTTTTTAACTCCTTTTTGTCACCCATTTTCTATCGCCGTTTTCGTGCACGAGCGGTTTTTGACACTCCATATGCATAGTACATACCGTAGTTGTCTAGTGGACTAATACGATGTCCACCTCTACCTAACCAATATGCTTTGTTTCCTTAGGTTGGCTGAACCGATTTACAGGTACCACGTGTAGGGTGCTGTTTGTGGTTTATCTGTTTTTACCCACTTAGACAACCACAAGTAGTGTAGATCACATTATTAGCTTTGGTCCTGAAGAATTGCTGTCTACCTTGACACGAGGGCAAGAAACATGTTGACCACCAGATAATGCGCAATATCCAGCAACATTGAGACAGGGTTGCGCCACATCCTTTTTAATCAGGATAGGAGCCAGGTTCATTAAAAGTGTTTTGAGTGGACTTCTATTTCCTGTTTTAATCCACACATAGTCTAGTGACCCACTTCTCACACATCTACACTTTTTCAGGCCCCTCACACCCACTGCACCAATACGGCATGGAATAAAAGATCTCTGCCAAAGAGCCCCTCATAGGGTGCCCGTCAGGTATTGCAGCGCCGACCTGACGAGGAGCACGCCCTATGATGAAGCATGACACCTAGCTGGCTGGGTGTGTGAGGGCACTTATTCCGAAAGGAGGAAATCCCCTTTCCCTCCCTTCGTTCGGTGTACATTGGTTTACACTTAGCCAACATATTGGAGGTAGGAACTGCATACTCATCTTGTTGGTATAACCTCTATGTCACACGTTTCAATCCTAGCAAGATAAGAGCCCTCCGAGGAAAGCACTGACAGTGAGCCTGTAATCACGATTAAAAAATATAGCTGCTTTTTAACGTTAACAAGTTATGCTTTCTAACGAAATGATAATACTTTTAACTGTCAGTAAAGGGTGCAGTTGGACCATATATTTTATATGAAGTTACTTGTAGGATAGATGAACAGCCCCCGAAAATAATTACAGTACAATTTGCTCGTTGTAGCCTCAGACCTCAGCAGCACATCCATCGACCCTGCCCCCTCATTGCACTCAGGATCACAGCGCCTGTATTTTTCATAAACATCGACCACTGGTGTTAATTGCAGTTCTGAACGATGATGCTGCGGACTGCTTTGGTATATTATCTGGCTGGGGGCCTGGGGTAGGGAAATACGAGCTTGCCATTGAGAGTTTGACTCCAGGAGAGCAACGTGGAGACAGCCCACCGGAGAACAGTGCTGGCGGATGGGGGGTATTCATGTACCTTTCAGCAGGCTTGCGCTGACAGAGAAGACGGGGGTCTGGAATTACAGGAAACCGACACAGAGCGGCGCAGAAGTGACGTGAGGATAGATGTCAACACTGATACCTGTGGCCTAACCTTTAGCCGTCCACCGCCCCCTACTGACAGATGGTTGTCTGGCCCTCACTAAGGTCAGTGCCAGCCACGCTTCCGGCCAATGGCAGACGGACCACGGATTCCTCTGAGACACTTGTGCCCCACCCCTTCCGCTTCCTTAACATCTAGTCCCCTCATACGGCTCGCGGGTATCTTTGATGAGCCGCCTGGATGTGCCATGAGTGTGGGGGCGGGGACTGTGTGCTGCGCACAACCTCTGGCGGGGGATGTCTCCTCCACCGAATCCCGCGGTTTGTAATTTAGCAGCTGCAGGATGTAAATTACCACTTCATGGGGAGATGGGGAGAGAGAGAGGGAGGGCTGTGGGATACGAGGAGAGTGGGTGGGGGCCGGAAAGACTGCTAGAAATGGAAACGAGGTGCGGGAACACAGGATAATTGCAAGAGATGAAGAGTGTGAGGAACCATGACACAAGTAACATGCACTTCAACTACTTTACTGCAGCCCCGTGGCCGTGGAAACCTCCTGCCACTTGAACCGTTCTTTCCTCTATCCTCCTCACAACTGCCACCCAGCTGAACGGCAGCCCTAAGTATTCCAATAGAATTAGAGCAATAATCCTCAAGGAACTCCAAGGCAAAAGGTCCTAACAACACTTCACCCAGCCACCCACATAGACACCGACAGCCGGAAGGAGAAGTATGATATGATTCTATGTACACTTCCTGGGTAAGCTGATTTCCAAAAGGACCCAGCACAATGACTCTATTTGCACAAGTACTAACTAATAACAATATCCTTATATTTTCAAGGGGAAACCAAGGTGCGTCGAATTCTTTGACATTTATAATTTCGTCATTTTCCATATGCCTAGTAATCAAATTCTTCTACAGTTGGCGAGATGGACGTTCCATTTGTTCTTCCTTTATAGCTCTGTCGATGGATAAACCACCCCTCCCCCTGGAATGACTCAGAAGAAAGCGTTGCTTCACAACATGTAGCTTCAATACCTTTTGAACTCTGCATGGAATCCTCACTTTCCACCGAACTCGTAGCTCCAAACGTCCACTTATCTGCTAACCACCACTTATCCTCACACTCTTTGAGTTCGCCATTTTTATTGCTTCCATGAACCTTTCACTTGGACTACCAGCTCATTTGCCACACCTTCCGGTTACTAAGTTCAGCGGAATTGAACACACTTCCACACTTGCCAACTTCAGCACTCTTCTTGACACATACCCACTCTCCTTCTCTTAGTACACATTACTTCACAACATGTGTTGCAAAATGGGTTCTACCCATTTAGTATGCCCGGATTTTTAGTTTTTTTGATCACAAGTTTTGGACTTTCTAATGTGGGCGAGTCTCACTACATGTGTCTCACCCACAGTAATCTCACGGTAAACGGTCTGCTCATGTTTACTGCCATTGTCCGCCTTTTAAGAAAAGGCCACTGCGACACAGCTATTGTAATGTTCATTTGCTAGTTGCATGTGAGAACGTGTGCCCAGACGTGCGCACACATGTGCTGGCTGTGCTTGTAAGATTACTGTCATGCGCTGGCCAATAACTGTGCACAGGCAGCCTGGGGCAGAAGTGACTCTACAGGGTTACCTATTGACCTGGGGTAGGCCTTAAATTGTTTGTGGACACTCATAGAGAGAGAGTCAGTGTGGTATACTGTCTTGTTTGCAGTGACACTTTATTATATACATAGAGGGAAAACTGCCTTTAAGTGCAGTTTCACTTCCCTTTGGCCTACAAAGTCCATCAAGATATCAAAATGAGGTGAAACGTGTGCGCCAAGATAGATTATGCAGGTCCTAAACAGATATATGTACACCTTATGGGTCATCCAGAATTGTCATATTTCTCTGGCTCAGCTCAGGATCAGACCTCAGGCCTTTTGTCACCCTGCTGGGCCACCTTAATTAAATTGCTCTCCAGCAAAAGCAACAAAGGACTCCACTCACAAAGGGACAATTAACAGTGCTTCACTCAGCTTTTGAGGAGGAAGGGGTGAGGAAGGGGTGAGGAAGAATATCTGCATCCATTAATTGGCTATCACACTGTACTAGGGTTAGGACTAGCCCCAGCCCACTGAATAAAGAAGGGAGTCAAGACCTCTAGAGTCAACACAGGCGGGGGGTCATCTTTAAAGTTTTGGTGGGAAATGCCCTTGCAGTGATGTCATTGAGGCCCCCAGAAGAGATGTGACCAGCGAGTCCTGGATGGTGCCATCTTGAATTGTCCCAGCATGCTGTTGAGGAAAGTTGGTACAGGGTGGAGATGTGGT
The DNA here is from genome assembly GCA_963921515.1 of Calotriton arnoldi. Taxonomy (NCBI): domain Eukaryota; kingdom Metazoa; phylum Chordata; class Amphibia; order Caudata; family Salamandridae; genus Calotriton; species Calotriton arnoldi. The sequence continues at coordinate 1,901,150 of CAWUFW010000911.1, read as the reverse complement.
GTGGTACCCTTGGATCCAGGTACGTGGATTGTAGAACTTTAAACCCCCACTTAAAAACCTCTTTCACTAGGGGGAGAGAGTGCTTTTTGTTGGAGCTGGACAGTGGAACTAGACTGCAGCTGCCATGGACACTGGAAGGAGGAGCCCCCGATGCCCTCTTGGACTAAGCACTGTGCCGTAACCCCTCCCAAGGACCAGTTAGGGGAAGAACTGGAGTTTTGGACCCACACAGGAAGAGAGAAGTGCCAGAGGACAAACAGAATGAGAAAGGCTGGCACAGGGAGACAGTGGAACCAACTCCCTCCAAAATGTGCCACCATAGAGGTTAGGATGCCTGAGGAAAAGGCTCCAAGTAGTTACGGCTTGCCACTCATAGCAAAATGAGTCCAAGATTGAGAGAATTAGCCCAACGGGCCCAAGATATTCAAGAAAGAAGGATCTGACCTTTGACCCCCCTAGTCAAGAATCGGGGGGGGCCTTGGAGCTCAGCTGCCAAGTCTTCAGACCCCCCTAGGGTGTTCCATGGCCCGGGGTTTGATGCAAGGATCATCTATAACTTCTTTTTTTATTTATGTGTTTTTATTTTGAAAACAATGCCATAAAAGACAGCATTTGAATGATATCATCTTCCTCTGGCAAGTTACACACATCGCATTGTGTATTTGCAGACAAACAACTTCATTCCTTTCCCCCACCCCCTACCCTCTCTCCCGACACAGCAAACACAGCTCACATTGCTTCGTAAGCTTGGTTTACGAACACAGTCCCCCAAACAGCATATATAGATATGTCCCTATCTCTTTGAGGGAAGTCCAATCAGCTTCTTCCATTTTCCTCTTATAACTTTAATGAGTGGTATTACAGCCATTTACCCTATACCTTGTGACATTTTCTGGGACATCCGCTACTGGCGTATGTTGTTTTTTCAGCAATCATAAATATCCATTCTCCGCTTCCACTCATACCTAGTGGGGCAGTTCTGCGATCCCCAGTATCTAGCGATATCCCCTTTGGCTGCAACTAAACCAAGGCAGCACAGAAGTAGCTGAGCTAAGAATTTAGGGTCTTGAGGAAAAGTGTTCTTCTGATCGGTATCATTTGTACCAGGACTCCATTGTTTTTTCATTGCCATTTCGTGTCAAACACTTCCACACGACCCACCTGGTCGTTTCTGCTGATGCCTGAGGAAATTCTAACTAACACGACAAAAACCATCTTGCAGCCTGCATTTCTGCCCAGGAACTGTCGCACACCCAACCCCCTGTTCTTTGCAGTTCGACAGAAAACCATGAGACACTCACGCCCTGTGTAAATGATTTGTTTCCCATCTCCTGCTCCCTGCCTGGTAAACATCCTTGACACCGTGATCAGGTTATCTGGACAATGGTCTGACTGCTGGGCCTTGATCAGGGTGATTGGACAATGGTTTGAATGACCGAGCTTTGATCAAGCTGATCGAACAATGACCTGAATGACCGTGCTTTGATCAAGCTGAGTGAACAATAATTTGAGTACCAAGCCTTGATCAGGTCACCAACTACAAACACCGTCTGGATCTGGTTATCAACTGCAAACACTGCCCTGATTGAACAATGGACTAACAGCCAAAAGACTGGAATGAAAAAGTATAAAAGGCTTGTAAGCTGCGGAGTAAAGCAGCAGCCTCCTCTGTCTTGTTTCTAACGAGCTTGGGACTCTGTTCCATAGCCCGGGCTATTTGAATAAATCTGGGTTCCTCCTGCAGACGAAGGCTCCTGTGTCTCCTTTTACTACGTATGAAGGGTATGGAAGACTTGGGCAATTCCCCCGCCGCCGAGACCCAGTGAGTTGGTTATTCCGGTTCTTCAAATGGCACCCGAATAGGGACTCCACGAGTACGAAGGTCAGGCCCGGTGGATGTGAGGAGGTGCACGGAGAGACTCCGACGGAGGCGCCCTACCCGAGGGATTCTTGCAATCCGGTAAGCCGAACGACTCGCCCGCTGTTCCTCCCCACCCGGTCTGGGCCACATGACCGCGTCCTCGCTGGAGTCCCCTAGCAAATAATTTCTGGAGCAGGACACAGCCCTACGTCTGCAGAAGAGAACTACCCCTGTAAGGTAAGGGTGGACTGATCACCCACCAAGTCTGTATGATTCTGCTGTTATTGACCTTTGCAAAAGCCAAGCAGGCGAGGTGAATTTTAAAACCCGCCGGTGTCTGTTACCTATTTACAAGCATGCCAGTCAGTAGTAAGTTCAAGAAATTATGTTGTTGTATGTGTACGCAGGACTCCCAGCTGGAGGCGGCTTGTCCGCTTCCTCCAGAAGGGACCCCTGGCCATACGATGTATGTTAAACATGGCCCTTCTGCCATAATGTTTTCCTCATTCTGGGTAAAATATACGAAACAAAGTAACGCGGAATTACAGTGGCCACTTTATGGCTCCTTTAATTCCCAAGTTCTCGCCAACTTAGAGGAACAATTAATGAAAAGAAAAACGCGCCCGTCTATGTTTGAATCTGTCCGATTTTGGAGGAAAGAGATAGAGCAGAGAGATAGAAAGCAGAAGGCTCAAGAAAGAAAACAGGAACGCATGTCAATGGCCGACCACGCCAGAGTAAATTTACAAAATCAAATGACAAAATCGGTAGAAATAGCCAACAGGGAGCATGGGGCCCGGGTACAAAAATGCTATCCAGCTCGTGAGGAGAAAAGAAAGGGCCATATGGATGGGGGAGAAGAAGGTGATTCCTTGCTTGATACCATGCTAGAAAGCCCTCCTGCATATGCCCCAATGTACCCTGCCCTGACGCCTCACACCCCACATGTCCCCCCGCCACCGCCCACTCCTGCCCCCACTGCCCCTCCTACTGTTCTTCCTGTCACACCAACCCTCCCGATTTTTCCTGACACCGACCACGCCCGCTAACCCTGTCCTCACTGCGGGAATGACAACAAGTCTCCATCCGCCCAACCCCTGCGGCTTTACCCCTACCCGCCCTTTTCCTACTTCCCCGTGGTCTACAGTAAAGCAGGATTTATATAAAATGTTCAATTCCCCCGACTGGCCTCCTTGCGCTCTGCAGTCAGCTTTTCGTCCCTTCGAGAAAATGACCTACAGAAGCAACAGTGTGAATGTTGGATAAAGAACGGGAATATTTATGCCTTTAAAGACATATGGTCCACCTTTTCCCAGTGGACGATTATGGAACAGACCACCTGGGCTGAATACATGTGTACGCTGGTCATGCAAAAATTTGAGAATGCGCTTATGCAGATACCCACTGGATTAATGGACCTTAGGTCACAAATAAGAAGAGGCGATGTTCAGGGAGAGGGGATGTTTGGTGCTGTGTCTGCTTTAATGGCTTACCGTGATATGACCGCTTTTTCCAACACCCCTCTAGAGACAGCTATGCCAATGAGAGAGGCGGCCCCTGTCTTTGTTAACGCACTTACCGATGCCCAAAATAATGGCCGAGGGGCTGTTGAGGCACACTGGCGCAGGCTTTGGGTTCATGTTCCTTGGAAAAGGTCAGAAGTAATGCAGTTAAAAGAACAATTACCAGATCCCCGGAAGAATCCGGCTGCCTTTTACAGAGAATTAGGTCAGATTATATCTGCAGGTACTCTCGTTCTTGAGGATATAGATTTACTTTTTGGTACGGTTGTCCCCACTGAAATTTGGGACAAGATTCGACATACTGATCATGAAGTGGCGTTGGGAGGTAAATGGGCTGACCTAGAGGCTATGGAAGAAGCAAGGGTAGGAGGGACTAAACCAGAAGCTGCCATCCTGACTTTGCCCGGTAAAATAATAACGTTTATGAAAACACTTTTGCCGGAAACTGTCATTAACTGGGATAAAATAAACGCCTGTAGGCAGCGAAAAGATGAGAATGTGGCTGACTTCTTTACCCGTTTTGAGACAGAATACAAGGGACATAGTGGTTTGGATCCCCGGACCCCAGGTTCTGGCCCAGTGTTTGTCGATAAGTTTGTCAGCAACTTGCTTCCTGAGATTTCCACCAGGCTTAAGAAAGTTGAAAGTACGTGGTCTGCCCAAACTATGACTGGTATCTTGGCTATGGCACAATATCATGAGAATAGGGAGAATGAAGATAGAGACAAGGAAAGTAAGAAGGTTAGGGATCTTAAGACTAAGGCACTTCTGCAGCAGGCTTACCCTCCCCGAGGTCCCGATGCCCGCGGGAATTTCAGACCTCAACCCCAACACCCTCCGAGGGCTCGCCAGTCTACGCCCTCCAGCCCTCAACATACGGGAGCCCTCCAAACAGATCAGTGTGCTTATTGTAAGGGGTACGGCCATTGGATAGACGAGTGTCCCGTGTTAGCTGAAAACATCCGAACAGGGAAGACTCGGCCTCGCGCTCCCAGGGAGGGAAGGCCGACTAGGGACCATGGCCCGCCCCATCCACAGGATAAAGAACGTAGGCCCAGGGATCACGTTCCCGTCCGGCCGCGCCCGGCCAATAGGTTTGATGGGTACGAAGCAACACGCACTTATTACAATGATGATTATGACGAAGTTGAAGAGATAGGGTCCTACCAAGCATAGGACAGCCAGGAAAGGGGTATTACCAGAGTGCAAATTCCAGTGGATCAAAGGGGCCCGTATGTTCAAATATCAGTTGTGGGGAACGATCAGAATTTTCTTTTGGATACTGGGGCCACCAGGTCTTCTATTGCACGTCTGTCAGTCCAGGAGGCACCCCTTTCTGGCAAAATAAATGTCTCCGTGGGTTTTGCAGGAACACCTGTGACGAGCCCTGTCTCTGAACCCCTCCCTCTCGATATTGGCCCTGCACATGTTGACGCTCCCTTGGTCCTTACTACAGGTTGCAGTGAAAACTTGTTAGGCATGGATTTACTGAAAGCTCTGTATGCGACCATATCATGTAGTCCCCAAGGTGTATCCCTAACAATTTCTCCCACCGCAGTTTCCTATATGTATCTGTCTGGTCCCCTCCCACCAGAATTGCAGTTTTTACCTTCCTCCTCTGGGCATCATCAGACACTGATGTAGGGTGTCTCAACATATCCCCTCATGTGGTACGCATCGAGCCAGGTGCACTTCTCCCCCGCCTCCGGCAGTATCGACTACCCGCGGAAGGAGAAATGGCCCTTTTAACAATAATATCTGAATTAATGGACAAGGGCGTAGTGGAGGAAACATGTGGCAATATCTGTAACAGTCCCATTATTCCCGTTCTTAAAAAGACCAATGGAGATGCTCTCTCCCCTAAAATATACAGATTCGTGATTGACCTGAGAGCCCTTAACAAAATAACAATCTCCCAATATCCTGTTGTCCCCGACATTACAGCCCTCTTAACGATGGTCCCTTCTGACGCAACGCACTTTTCTGTCATAGACCTGAAGAATGCTTTTTTCAGCATTCCTATACATCCTGACAGCAGACATTTTTTTGGTTTCTCCCTTGGTGGGCGAAGCTTTAGATTCTGCCGCGCCCCTCAAGGTTTCACCGAGAGCCCCAGTATCTATAGTCAAGCCCTCAAAAGTCAACTAGATTCCTTGGAACTCCCTGATAACTCCACACTATTACAATATGTAGATGACCTCCTCATTGCTGCAAATTCTGCCCCATCATGTAAAGAAGCTACTCTCTGTTTGTTACGCCACCTTGCCCTCCATAATCACAAAGTCTCTTTAAAAAAGCTTCAGTTTTGTCAAGAGAAGGTGACCTATTTAGGTCATCTCCTCTCGAAGGAGGGAAGACAGCTCACCGCTGATCGTGTAGCCATTATCAATGCTATGACGGCCCCACGAACACAAAAGCAGGTGCGAGCCTTCATAGGCCTAACCTCATACTGTAGACAGTGGATTTCCAACTTTTCGGCCATGGTCAAACCTCTTCTTGCCCTCACCACTAAAGACATATCAGACAGTTCCTTTCCATGGACTAGAGAGCATGCGCAGGGCTTCCAAGATTTAAAGAGGGCTCTGTGTACTGCTCCAGTCCTCGGTACTCCTGATTATAGCAAGCAATTTTTCTTTTTGTACATGAGACAGACGGCTGTGCATGCGCTGTCTTGACCCAGATGTTCGGAGGTCACCATCGGCCATGTGCCTATTTTTCAGCCACCTTAGATCCTGTTGCAAGGGCTCTCCCAGGATGCCTACGGGCGACCGCTGCGGCCGCCCTCATGGTCCGTCAGAGTGTGGGGATCGTCATGAACTCCCCCTGACTCTGATGGTCCCCCATTCTGTAGATACCCTCCTTAATAACACCAAGACACAGTACCTCACTAGCGCACGACTCACAGGATATGAACTGACACTCTTTTCCAGCCACATTAACATCAAGAGATGCACTGTACTGAACCCCGCAACATTACTCCCACTGGATACTCAGGATGCCCGCTTAGACCCACATGACTGCATATTAAGGACAGAGGAGGAGACGAAGGGACGGGTTGACTTACAGGATACCCCGATAGCAGAACCAGAAGGTACACTATATGTGGACGGATCATGTCTCAGAGGGCCAGATGGTAACACCTCAGCCGCCTATGCCCTCACGACATTAGGACAAGTAGTAGAAACAGCTCAGATTCCGCAGTGCTCTGCTCAAGCAGCAGAATTAGTGGCCCTCACTAGAGCCTGTGAGTTAAGCAAAGGGATGACCGTAAATATTTATACTGACAGCCAATATTCCTTCGGGGTGGCCCACAACTTCGGGAGGTTATGGAAAGAAAGGAATTTCCTTACTTCCCATGGGACCAAGATTCAACATGGCCCCCTAATTCACCGATTGTTAGACTCCCTGACACTCCCCAGAAAGGTGGCCATTATAAAATGTAAGGCCCATAAGAAAGTGACAGATGATGTTGGGAAAGGCAATGCCCTGGCTGACCAGACGGCCAGACAAACAGCTCTTAGAAAAAGGGAAGGAATGTATGTAGGAGGTCCCGCTAGGTGGGTGGCAGACGAGGGCATGGTTGAAAACACAGTACAGAGTGTGATCGATATTCAGTCCCATACTACTCCTGAGGAACTACGGGTGTGGAAGGAGCAATTAGCAAAGGAGGGAATTGATGGTTGCTGGGTCCGCACGACTATGGAAAGACAATGGATGTTACCTGACAGTCATGTGCTACCAGTAGTTACGATGGCCCATGGTCCTGCTCACATTAGTGCAAAAGGGATATGTAAACTGTTGGAACCTACATGGTACAACTCTAAGATACCAACATATGCTGAAAAGCTGGTTAAAACATGCATGATTTGCCTAATGTATAACCCAGGAAAAGGCACAGTTACTCCTAAGGGAGGATTCTCTCCTCCTACCTTCCCTTTTGAAGTCCTCCAAATAGATTACATCCAGATGGACCGATGTAACAATTTAAAATATGTCCTAGTGGTGGTCTGTACCTTCAGCCGATGGGTGGAGGCCTACCCCGTCAAAGACTGCACCGCTATCACTACCGCCAAAATGCTATTAAAAGAGTACCTCCCACGATTCGGTTTGCCCCGCTTGGTCTGGAGTGACAACGGGACACACTTTACGGCTCAAATTATGGAATATATCTGTACAGCATTGGGTATAAAACAAAAATTTCATGCAGCTAACCACCCCCAGTCAGCAGGTCTAGTGGAGGTGTACAATGGCATCCTAAAAACTAAAATGGCCAAAATAGTAGCCGAGACAGGTGTCACTTGGGTTGATGCTCTGCCCTTGGCCCTATTGTCTACAAGAACAACAGCCCACACCAGGATAGGGCTATCCCCCATGAGATTGTGTTCGGGAGGCCTGCCAATGTATGGGGTGTCCCGCGGCCTAAGAAACTGTCTGATGTTGAATACCCTGTATTAACTGATTACCTGTACAGTCTAACTAATACCTTTCGTACTCTTTATCACCAGGTGCATGAGGCCATACCTGACAAAAGCGAGGGCCCAGGACACGTTATCCAACCTGGTGATTGGGTCTTAGTAAGAAATTTTCAACGGACTAAGAGCCTTGAACCCCGCTGGACACAGCCCCGTCAGGTGTTGCTGGCCACCCGCACCGCCGTGAAAGTAGAAGGTCGGAAGAATTGGGTGCATTCGTCCCACTGTAGGCGTGTGCCTCTGCCCCTCCCCTACGATCAGTGGGTGAGGGAAGGACAAGGAGACTCAGAAACAGAAACAGTCCCGACGTTTGTCCCATTCAGCGATGCCAGACTGCATTTTACATCTACGGAAGCAGAGAGTGACAGCATACTGAAAGGAAGGGTGGAACCCTCCCTTAACTCTGCTCAACGTCCAGAACAATTGTTTCCCGACCATACTGACCCTACTTCCGACCGATATAACTTGCGCCCCCGAGGGAAGGCTTGCCTTTGACTTCGCCAAGTGCCTATAGGCTGTAGGGCTGTGATCTCCCGGCCGAGAGTAGTGCTGGTGTGTCAGACTAAGGTACGCCATAGGGCTCTTGGCACCTGCGCCCAGTGAAGCAACCACCAATCACAGACAGCCACTAGAGGTCCCTGGCTTAGCACAATGGCTGCCGTCCAAAACACTCGAATCCAGAAACAATATGTCAGTCTCCGACATAGTAAATGCTTCATGGCCACCGTGGTGACGCTGTTTGTCTCCCTCATCCTGTCTATTCTTGGTTGGCTGTTACTAATCTACCATCCTGTTACCTCACCAACCCCTACCCAAACTCCTACAGAGCACCAGTATTACACGCTACCAGCCCACGAGTTACCCCGCCGTGCAGAATTCTTCAATAACACCTTCATCCAAATGTTGCATTATCATCAGCTGATCATGAACACTTCCAACTGCTGGGTTTGCGGACTGATGCCGCATTCCATGATACACCCTGTCCCATTCTTTCCCTACCCCTTTTCCATCTCTGGGTCTTGTCTTGCATGGTGGATGTTGATACAGGAGGCCTACACTGTCAATGGTACTGCCAATTCTGCCCTTGGAACATTTCAGGATGACTTCTGGCGGAACAGATCTGGCCATGCCAATGCTCCTTTTGCCCGACCAGCTCATCCACATCGCTGCTATCACCAGATGAACTCGGTGAGATGGTAGTATTCAACTCAACCACTCGACGAACATTTTCCAGATTCCGCACAAGAAGGATACTGCCCGATGAACGAGACACTGTGAATGTCATAAATGTGCAAGGCCGTGTCTGCATCCATGGCCTAGGGACTAAGAAAGTTGGTACCAGTACTTGTAATATCACAAAATCTTTAAACTCTACATCTCCTCCGAAGCTGGTGGCATCCCCCAACACCTATTTTATCTGTGGCACTGCCGCCTACACTTGGCTCCCCCGTAACTGGTCTGGTACCTGCTATCTGGCCTTCCTCCTTCCGCCAACGTATTCTACCCATGGGAGTTACCACCTGTTGATGAAGGGCGCTCTGCGTCGCTCACGTAGGGGCATCATATCAGCTGAGGATACAGCAGGCCAGGAAACCGGGGACTTCCTTAAAGGTTTCCTTCCATTCTGGGGCCCCATGGCAAACAGTCGGGCTGTACGAGGACTGACCAGGGTCCTTGAAGCCACCATCACAGTAACAGCTGGTGCCCTCTCCAACATCACTGCAGAACTACAGGCGGACCGCCTTATAACACTGCAGAACCGCATGGTCCTAGACGTCCTCCTTGCTGATCGTGGTGGTGTGTGTAAATTGATCGGCTCCAGCTGCTGCGTGTACATCCCAGACAACGCACCTTCAGTGTACTATGCCATCCAACGTCTGCATCGCCTTTCTTCCGAAATTCATCTGGATAAAGGCAACTGGTCCCTCACAGGCTGGATCTGGGGCCTCCTTTCCCAGTGGGGGTGGAGGGTCCTCATCTTCCTTGCCTTGGGAATAACTGTCCTGGTCTCCTGCTGTTTGTGCTTTCAGTGCCTGCCAGTGCTCTGTACAATGTGTGTCCAGACCATCCAGCCTCCACCCTCCAACATTCACAACACCAATATGATGATGATGCTCCAACAAGAAACCGATAGCCTTATGAACATTGACATTTCTTAAAGTATTTGCCACTCAATGGCAAAAGGAGGGTCTGAGGAAAAGTGTTCTTCTGATCGGTATCATTTGTACCAGGACTCCATTGTTTTTTCATTGCCATTTCGTGTCAAACACTTCCACACGACCCACCTGGTCGTTTCTGCTGATGCCTGAGGAAATTCTAACTAACACGACAAAAACCATCTTGCAGCCTGCATTTCTGCCCAGGAACTGTCGCACACCCAACACCCCTGTTCTTTGCAGTTCGACAGAAAACCATGAGACACTCACGCCCTGTGTAAATGATTTGTTTCCCATCTCCTGCTCCCTGCCTGGTAAACATCCTTGACACCGTGATCAGGTTATCTGGACAATGGTCTGACTGCTGGGCCTTGATCAGGGTGATTGGACAATGGTTTGAATGACCGAGCTTTGATCAAGCTGATCGAACAATGACCTGAATGACCGTGCTTTGATCAAGCTGAGTGAACAATAATTTGAGTACCAAGCCTTGATCAGGTCACCAACTACAAACACCGTCTGGATCTGGTTATCAACTGCAAACACTGCCCTGATTGAACAATGGACTAACAGCCAAAAGACTGGAATGAAAAAGTATAAAAGGCTTGTAAGCTGCGGAGTAAAGCAGCAGCCTCCTCTGTCTTGTTTCTAACGAGCTTGGGACTCTGTTCCATAGCCCGGGCTATTTGAATAAATCTGGGTTCCTCCTGCAGACGAAGGCTCCTGTGTCTCCTTTTACTACGTATGAAGGGTATGGAAGACTTGGGCAATTCCCCCGCCGCCGAGACCCAGTGAGTGGGTTATTCCGGTTCTTCAGTCTAATGGGAGTTGGATTGAGAGCACCTTTCCAAGTTCTCCTGTGATGTCCACCCAGTATTGCAGGATCAAATGGCAGCTCCATATCATGTGAAAAAAGGAACCCTCCTCCTCCCAGCATCCTAGGCACTGCGGTGTCTGTGCCCTTCCCATAGCATGAAGACATCGCCTATCGTAGTAGATTCTGTGTAGAATTTTAAATTGAACTAAGAGCAAGTGAGTTTTAATTGCCACATCCCTTGGGTGCATTAAGACAGCCTCCCAGTCTATGCCCACCATGTCCCCTACCTCTTCTTCCCATGTATCTCGTAACTTACGGAGGGTGTCTGGCATGTTGTTGTTAAAGGTCCTATAGATCAGGGAGGCCGCTCCCTTTCCTAACTTCTTAGTTAGGAGTCGGCCTTAAAGAGGGGACGTCACTGGGATACCCTCCTAAGGGAGTCCCTCAGCACGCCACGCATGTCTTATTTGTGCGTATTTTAGGAATTGGTTGGCGTTCATCCTAAATTCCAGCTGGAGAGAGGCAAACTGCATAATGTCAACGCCCTCCAGCAAAATCTCCACTTTAGATATGCCAAGCAAGTCACAGGGCTTGAATCCTTGCAGCTTCTGCATCTCAGGAAATCATTTCCCCTCCCACAACGGTGTTTCTCTGGTAGGGTTTCCATGTCACTCTATCGATTTCAATGCCCTTTCCCATGCCGCTAGTGTGACCTGCGTTGCTGGGAGAAGGCGCCCTGCTTCCCTCATGTGCAAGTAGTGGAGATGGGACTCACCCCTCCACTGCACCCGCTCCAGCCTAAAAGTTGAGTTGTCCTCTGGGACAAATAACCAATTATTGATAGTAACAAGGTGTGCTGCCCAATAGTAAGCTCGTATATCTGGCATGGCCATCCTACCATTATACTGGTTACGTTGTAGGGATTTCAAGGCAATCCTGTGGTGTCCACCTTCCCACAGTAACTTCCGCATGTCTCTGTCAATGAATTGAAAAACCTCAGGGGAGATCCTATAATATGTATTCTGTAGGACGTAGAGCAATTTGGATAATTAAATCTTCTTAAACATAGCTGGTCTCCCATAAGTGTGAGGGGCATCCTGCTCCATCTCCTCTAAACAGGATCGAATCACCATCCTGTATAGCAAGCTTCCTGTTCTACTGTCATAAATATACCCAAGTACTTGAACCCAAGGGAGGTGTGTGTCAGATGTCGGGGCAGTGGTGGTATCTCCAGTCCACTTTGCGGGAGGAAGAGCACTGATTTATCCCAGTTAATACAGTAACTGGAATGTGTCCTGTATTCCTCACAAATCTGGAAGGTTTCAGGGAGAGACAAGGATGGGTCAGTCAGATACAAAAGGACAGAGTCTGCATATAGCAAAATGTTCTCCTCTGCATCCTCCTCACCCAGGAGTTGGAAGCCACAAATTCCAGGATGATCCCGGACTACACACACTAGGGACTCAATTTTCAGGGCAAAGAGGAGACAGGACAATGGGCAGCCCTGCCATGTACCTCTACCAGCGGGAAACTTCTTGGTTACCACTCCATTGACGCTGACCACCACCGCTGAGGCCCGATATAGCAACCGAACCCACCCCCTATAGCGGGGACCAAACCCGAATTTAACCAAGGTACTATCCAGGAAGGGCCAGTGTACAGCATCAAACACCTTTTCGGCATCCAGTGCAAGAAACACATGGGGAGTCGGGGGCTCTCTAACTTCGTTCAGCCAGTTTTGAGTTCTACGGAGATTGTGACGGGTGGATCTCCTAGGCATAAATCCAGATGAATCTCTATGTATCAGGTTTAGAATCTGTTTGGTTCTCCCTATCCTATACTTTCTCTGCCTGTCCTCACTAATGACTTCTTTGTTGCTAGTACTTCCACTCCCAACCACAGCTTTGGCACACCGCTCCAAAATGTCAGCCTTCCTACAATGGCTACTACATCCTTAATGGCTGATCTGCGTTCTGTACAATCTCTCATGCACACCTGCACTATTCATGGGCATAATTATCTGATGCCGTATTAACGCCTGTTCAATCCCCAAAACAGCTACTGATCTCAAGCTTTTTCTAAGCAGATATGTAATTGTCTATAATCTTAGTTTGCTTTATGTAGTCTTAAAAAAATTGCATCTATTAATGGCTATGCACACACTGGCAGAAAAATTCTACAAAGTGTTAAAAATACAGCTCCCTATCTCAACTGTACTTGCTATGTGAATAGTTTTTTTTAATATAATATGATTAAAAGAAACAAGGACCAATATTTGTGTCCCCATTCCAGGATATCTTGATTTTTTGATCACTGCCATCCCTCCCCTGCTCCTCCATTGAGGAAACAAATGGTTTGAAAATGTATATTGCAACACAATTGAATTGTAAAATCGTGGATCTCAAATTGAGGTGTGAGTTTGTGCAAGCACTAGAGTTGATTAATAATTGATAACCATTGAAAAATGATAAAAGTAGCCTGTTGATCATTCTTAATGTATATATAGATCCAGTTACTAAGATGAAACACCTGGTGGCTAATTAAATCAAGAAACTTCCCCCCCATCAATAAGGTGCAAATCAAAAGAAATTATTTTCATTTATAACTAGAGACCTTCCTGAAGATGCCCAAAGATAGTGTGCTAATACCTTTGGGATATTCATGCCTCACAGCTAATCTCCTTAAAAAGTGTTTTGTGGGTTTTTGACGAGGTAGGTGGTATTGGTGAATATGCTGGTTTTCAGTGATGAAAGAGGATTAGGTGGAATGTTAAACTAAAGGTTAGCATTACTATTTGGGCGTCACAATCGAAAATACTATGGAACTTTGCCCTAATGTGTGATTCAACATGCTCTAAAACAGAAGCATGTGTTACTTGGGGGGATCTGACTATTTTGCTTCTGGCAGATTTGACACCCAATAACAAATGGGAGAATATTACTCCTACTCTCCAGGAACATGGATGTCTCTTTGACATGAGAAGATAGAAATCAATAGAGAAATTAGAAGGGTAAGGAAATTGAATTGACTCATGTCACATCTAAAATAGGTAAATTATTGAAAAAGAAATATAAAAAAGAATCTGGGGTTGTAAATTAAGATTTACAGTAGTTGTAAGGTAGGCAACTCTAGACGCTTTTGACAACATATCAATAAACTGAAGGGAAAAGGAAATAATGGCGGTAGCTCCATCTTCCAAGCTGCTTATTTAAACCCTATAAAAAGTTTGTATGTGAACCGGGTACAGTAGTAAGGGTCTATGATTACTATACCTGGTGAAGATATGGAATTATTGATAATTTAGGTGGAAATTGCCACAGCAACAAACACATTTATACTGTACAGGGCACCAGGACATATGGCATTCCCAATAGTGTTCAAACAGTTTCCCCACATTCCCCATATGATGCATTTGTTCAAGGCCAGTTAAATTTAGGGCATATCCCAGACTCCTGTCAAGGAAAAGTATAACATCCTTTGTATAACAAGCACTGGCAAAGCCAAATGCTCTTGCCCATTTGAGAGCCAGCAGCTTTGCCAATGTGTTTTAGCTATTTTGTACACCAGCATGGCTGCTGTTTAGCACGGCTAATCGTTAGTGGCATAGAGAAGAGTGGTAGCGAGGAGTGGCATAAAGTGGAGTAGATTGTCATAGAGAACAATTCCATAGAGTGGATTGACGTGGAGGTTTAGTGGTATAGCATGCCATAGAGTGGAGTTGGGTAGAGTACAGTAGAGTGTAATAGACTAGAATGGAGTAGAGTGTCACAGATTGGAGTGGCGTGAAGTAGAGTAGAGTGTCATAGAGTGGAGTGGCATAGAGTGGAGTGTTGTATAGTATTCTAGAGTGGAGTACAGTGCCACAGAGTGGAGTGGCGTGGAGTGGAGTAGAGTAGAGTGTTGTAGAGTGGAATAGAGTGGCACTGAGTGGAGTGGCGTAGAGTGGAGGAGAGTGTCATAGAGTGGAGTTGCATAGAGTGGATTGGCATAAAGTGGAGTGGTATAGAATGGATTAGAGTGCAGTAGACTAGAGTAGGGTGTCATAGAGCAGAGTGCCGCAGAGTGCGGTAGATTGTGGTAGAGTGAAGTAGAGTGTTGTAGAGTGTTGCAGTGTGGAGTGTTATAGAGTGGCATGGCATAGAGTGGAATAATGGCATAGAGTGTTGTACAGTGGAGTGGTGTAGAGTGTCATAGAGTGGAGTGGCGAACAGTGGAGTAGAGTGTCACAGAGTGGAGTGGCATAGAGTGGAGTGTTCTGGAGTGGCGTAGTGTGGTGTGGTGTGCTGTAGACAGGAGTAGCGTAAAGTGGAGTAGAGTGTCATAGAGTGGATTGTCGTAGAGTGGACTGTCGTAGACTGGAGTGTGAGTGGATTATCGTAGAGTGGATTGTTGTAGAGTGGAGTGGAGTGGAGTAGATTGTCATAAAGTGGCATAGAGTGGAGTAAAGTGGTGTGGTGTGCAATAGAATGAAGTGACGTAGAGTGGTGTAGAGTGTTGTGGAGTGGCATACAGTGGAATGGCATAGAGTTGAGTGTCATAGAGTGGAGTGGCGCAGAGTAAAGTGGAGTGACTTAGAGTGGAGTGGTGTACAGTGGAGTGGCATAAAGTGAAGTAGAGTGGAGTGGCATAGAGTGGAGTAGAGTGGAGTAGAGTGTTGTAGAGTGAAGTGGCATAGAGTGGAGTAGTGTCGGAGAGAGGACTGCCTTAGAAGGTAGTATAGTGGAGTGATGTAGAGTGTCGTAGACTGGAGAGGTGTAAACTCAAGTAGAGTTTTGGAGAGTGGAGTGGTGTTGAATGGAATGGCGTAGAGTGGAGTGGAGTGCCATAGAGTGGAGTAGAGTGTCATAGAGTGGATTGTCGTGGAGTGACGTAGAGTGGTGTGGAGTGTTGTGCAGTGGCGTAGATTGGAGTGCATGGAGTAGAGTGTCACAGAGTGGAGTAGTGTAGAGTGAAGTGTCATAGAGTGGAGTGGTGTAGAGTGGAGTGGCATAGAGTGAAGTGGCATAGAGGAGTGGCATAGAGTGGAGAAGAGTGCTGTAGAGTGGAGTAGAGTGGAGTGGCGTACAGTAGAGTAGAGTGTCATAGCGTGGAGTGGAGTAGAGTTAAGTGTTATAGAGTGGCATAGAGTAGAGTGGCATTGAGTGCAGTAAAGTGGCATGGAGTGATGTTGAGTGTTGTAGAGTGGCGTGGCATGGCGTGGAGTGGAGTAAATGGGCATGGAGTAGCGTAGAGTGGAGTAGTGTAGAGAGGAGTAGAGTGTCATTGAGTGGACTGTCATAGAGCGGAGTTGTATAGAGGAGTAGAGTGGCGTAAAGTGGAATGGCATAGAGTAGCATAGAGTGGATTGGTGTAGCGTGGAGTGGCGCAGAGGGGAGTGGTTTAGTGTGAAGTATGGTGTAGTGGAGTGGCATAAAGCAAAGTAAAGTGGTATGGAGTGGCATGGAGTAGAGTGTTATATAGTGAATTAGCTTAGAGTGGCGTGGAGTAGAATGGAATAGAGTGGAGTCGAGTGTCCTAAAATGGAGTGTCGTAGAGTGGAGTGGAGTGGGATAGAGTGAAGTGGTGTGGAGTGGAGTGGAGTAGTGTGTTGTAGAGTGGAGGACATTAGAGTGGGAGAGAGTGGCATAGAGTGGAGTGGCATAGAGTGAAGCAGAGTGTCATGGAGTTGAGTAGAGTGGCATACAGTGGAGTGGCGTGGAGTGGAGTAGTGTCATAGACTTGAGTGGCGTAGAGTGGAGTAGCCTAAAGTGGAGTGGTGCAGAGTGCAGTAAAGTAGTGTGGAGTGTCATAGAGTGAAGTGGAGTGTTGTTGAGTAGGATGGCATGGAGTAGAGTGGAGTGGTGAAAAGTAGATTAGAGAGTTGTAGAGTGGAGTGGAGCAGAGTGGAGGGGAGGCGACTGGCATAGAGTGGCGTAGAGTGAAGTTGCAAAGAGAGGAGGGAAGTGTCATGGAGCAGCGTAGAGTGAAGTGGCAGGGAGTGATGTAGAGTGCAATAGAGTGGAGTGGCATGGAGTGGAGTAGAGTCTCGTAAAGTGTAGGGGTGTAGGGTGGCATAGAGTGGGGTAGAATGTCGTTGAGTAGAGGGACAGGCAGTGTCATAGACTGTTGCAGAGTGGAGTGAGGTAGACTGAAGTGGTGTGGAGTAGAGTGGAGTGGCATAGAGCAGAGTTGTGTAGAGTTAAGTAAAGTGGCATACAGTGGTGTGGCATAGAGTTGATTGGTGTAGAGTGGAGTGGCACGGAGTTGGGTAGTGTGAAGTTTGGTGGAGTGGAATAAAGTGGAGTAAAGTGGCATGGAGTGGAATCGAGCAGAGTGTAATATAGTGTAGTAGTATAGAGTGGTGTGGAGTACAGTAGCATAGAGAGGAGTAGAGTGTCATATAGTGTAGTGGTGTAGAGTAAAGTGGCATGGAGTGGAGTAGAGTGGAGGGCATTAGAGTGGAAGAGAGTGGCATAGAGTGGTGTGGCGTAGAGTGGAGAAGAGTGTCATAGAGTGGAGTAGAGTGGTGTACAGTGGAATGGTGCAAAGTAGAGTAGTGTCTTAAAGTGGAGTGGTGTAGAGTTGTGTACAATCAATCAATCAGGGGTTTGTTAAAGCACGACTACTCACCCGTAAGGGTCACAAGCCGCTAGGGGTGGGGGGGGGGTTCAGGTTCCATTCCATCAAGGAGGGGGTCTGTCGAAGAGCCAGGTTTTGAGGTTTCTTGCGAAGATGGGGAGCGATGTTGTCTGTCTGAGGTGGAGCGGAAGGGCGTTCCATGCTTTGGCCGCGAGGAAGGAGAAGGAGCGGCCTCCCGATCTTGTCTTTCTGGTGCGGGGACCACGGCGTAGGAGAGCTGGGCTGATCGTAGGGTGCTTTGGGGTGCGTGGAATTTGAGTCGGCTGTTCAGGTATGCTGGTCCGGTGCCGTGGAGGGCCTTGTGTGCGTGGGTGAGCATCTTGAAGGTGATTCTAGCCTCGACGGGGAGCCAGTGGAGTGTGCGCAGGTGCTGGGAGATGTGGCAGTTTTTTGGCAGGTTGAGGACCAGTCTTGCGGCGGCGTTCTGGATGTTCTGTAGCTTGCAGGTGAGGTTTTTGTTTATTCCGGCATAGAGTGCTGGTGACCAGGGCGTGAGTGACGGTCTTTTGGTGTTCGAGGAGGATCCATTTGAAGGTCTTACGAAGGAGGCGGAGGGTGTGGAAGCAGGAAGACGAGACAGAGTTGATCTGGCGGTCCATTTTGAGCTCGGAGTCCAGGATGATTCCCAGGTTGCATGCGTGGTCCGTGGGGGTTGGCGGGTTTCTGAGGGCGGGGGGCCACCAGGTGTCGCTCCAGGCGTCGGGGTTTGGGCCCATGATGAGTACTTCTGTTTTGTTGGTGTTTAGTTGTAGGCAGCTGTTTTTCACCCATTTGGCGACGGCTTCCATGCCTTCTCGAAAGTTGCGTCTGGCGGTGTTGGGTTCGTTGGATAGGGAGAGGATGAGCTGGGTATCGTCTGCGTATGACACGATGTTGAGTCCGTAGGTTCTGACGATGGGGGTGAGTGGAGCCATGTAGACGTTGAAGAGCGTCAGGCTGAGGGAGGAGCCCTGGGGGACTCCGCAGGTGGTAGGTGTGGGGTCTGAGAGGAAAGGGGGGAGTCTGACCCGCTGCGTCCTGCCGGAGAAGAAGGAGTGGATCCAGTCGAGGGCCTTGTCCTGGATTCCTGCGTCGTAGAGTCTGCATATTAGGGTGCGGTGGGAGACTGTGTCGAATGTCGCTGATAGGCCGAGGAGGATGAGGGCTACTGTTTCTCCTTTGTCCAGTAGGGTGCGGTTGTCTGTTGCGGCGAGGAGGGCGGTTTCCGTACTGTGGTTTTTTCTGAAGCCGGATTGGGAGGAGTCGAGGATGTTGTGTTCTTCAATGAATGTGGCGAGTTGGCTGTTGATCGCTTTCTCGATGACTTTCGCTGGGAACGGGAGCAGGGAGATGGGTCTGTAGTTTTTGAGGTCGGTGGGGTCCGCTGAGGGTTTCTTTTGAAGGGGGTTGACCTCGGCGTGTTTCCAGTCGTCGGGGAACGAGGCGGTCGCCAGGGAGCGGTTGATGGTGTGGCGGAGCATGGGTGCAATGGTGTCGGCGGCTCTGTTGAAGATGTGGTGGGGGCAAGGGTCCGTGGGGGCCCCTGAGTGGATTGACTTCATTGTCTTCATTGTGTCTTCGGTGGTGAGGGCTGTCCAGTCGTCAATCGCTGGTTTCCGGGTGTCGGGGTGGTTGGTGAGGGTTCAGTGTGTTGGTTGTCTTCGTCGAAGTTGTCGTAGATGCTCTTGATTTTGTGGTGGGAAAAGGTGCTGAGTTTGTCGCAGAGGTCTTGTAAGGGAGGGATGTCGGTAGACTCGCTGGTGGGTTGGGCGAACTCCTTGATGATGCTGAAGAGTTCCTTGCTGTTGTGCACGTGGGTGGAGATTCTGTCTTCAATCGCTTTTTTCCTCGTTTCTCTGATGAGTTGATGGTGGGCGTTGGTGGCGGCTCTGAAGTTGTTGTGGGCTTCTGTGGATTTGGTGTTCCTCCAGGCCTTTTCAAGGCAGTGGCATGTGCGTCTGGACTCTCGAAGTTCGGTGGTAAACCATCTGGCTTTCTTGGCGCTGGTATTGTTGTTTTTCTTGAGGGGGATATGATGTTGGTGCTGTCCGAGATCCATATATGCAGGGTTCGGGCTGCGGTGTTGGGGTCGTCGTTTTCCACGATGGTTGGGGTGGAGTTGTTGAGTGAGGAGGTGAGCTGGTTGTCGGTGATTTTGGTCCAGTTTCTTCGTGGAAGCAGGTGCTGGTATCTGTGGATTGTGGGTGTTCTGAAGGTGAAGTGGACGCAACGATGGTCAGTCCATGGGAGTTCGGTGGTGTGGCTTAAGGTGATGGAGTTTCCTGTAGTGAAGAGGGGGTCGAGGGTGTGTCCTGCTGAGTGCGTGGGCTCGGTCACGATCTGGCGGAGTCCAATGTTGTGGAGGTTGTCCAGGAGGGATGTGGTGTTGGGGTCCAGTTGGTTGTCGAGGTGGAAGTTGAGGTCTCCCAGCAGGGTGTAGTTGGTGGATGCGATGGCCTGCGGGGAGATAATGTCCGTGATGGAGTTGGCGAAGGGTCCAGGGGTCTAGGGGGTCGGTAGATGAGGGTTCCTCGGAGGGTGGCGGTGGGGCTGGCCAGTATCTTGAAGTGAAGGTGTTCCATCAGTTCTGTGGGCTCGTCGGGGAGTGTGCTCAGGCGGAGGCTGGATTTGTGGACGATGGCGATTCCTTCTCCTGGGCGGGTGGGGCGGTCCTTCCTGGAGATCTTGTATCCGCCAAAACTGTGAAAACTGTGTACAGTGGAGTAGCCCGGAGTGGAGTGGAGTAAAGTAGTGTGGAGTGTCGTTGAGTGAAGTGGAATGTCGTGGAGGAGAGTGGAGTAGAGTGGAGTGGAGTGAAGTGGCAAAGAATAGAGTAGAGAGTAGTGGAGTGGAGTAGAGTGGAGGGGAGTGGCATATAGTGGAGTTGAATAGAGAGGAGTAAAGTGTCATGGAGTGGTATAGAGTAGAGTATAATAGTGTGGAGTGTCATGGAGTTGAATTGCATAGAGTGAAGTTAAGTGGAGTGGGGTAGAGTGTTGTGGAGTGGCGTAGAGTGGCATATAGTGTGGTGTCGTACAGTGGAATAGAGTGGAGTGTTGTGGCGTAAAGTGTTGGCATACAATGGAGTGGAGTAGAGTCTCATAAAGTGGAGAGGTGTATGGTGGGGTAGAGTGTTGTTGAGTGTAGTGACGGACAGTATAATAGATTTTCATAGAGTGGAGTGGCATAGAGTGGAGAGGTGTAGAGTGGAGTATGCATGGTGTGGTAGAGCGCTGCCATTACAGACAACACATTTTCAATTGAAATTACCATTACATTTGCACAGACATACAGTTTTACTGCTAAAACTATACAGCGCACAAACAGTAATGTGTGTATGTCAGCATCACCTAGTGTATTGATTTGTTTTGATCGTATTAAAATATTTGTTTCCACCACACTTCAGAATCACAGAAAAAAATGTGCTTCATAATTCTTCCTTATTCTGATATATTCTGAAATATTTCTATAGTTCATTTACTGACATTTAAATGATGTGTTCTAGAAAAAAATAACATCCTACAGCGTTTCCTTTCCTTTCACATCCCCAGCAAGATTTTTCTCAGAAAGCTTGGTACTGTTAAAATAAATATATGGCAATAGTCAGACAACGCAAACACAAGGAGATGATGGACGGAGCGCTGAAACTTTTCAGACACTCACCCCCAGTCACAGATCGGGGTTGAATCCATCGTCGTTCTTTAGCTCACTTCGCCACCCCAGTTCAGACACATCTATATGAAAATCAGTCTTGACCGTGTGCCTCATGGGAACTGTCCAGCCCGAACTGCCAAGCCATGTCTTCCCTGGACCGGAAACAAGCATCCTGGGACCAGTTTCGGGCTAACAGCCCTCATCAGCCAGGCTAGCTTGAATCCAGTGGCAAAGTGAGCAAGGGACCCACGTCTGGGCATACCCTGCCAACTTAGGGCGAACTAAACAAACACAAGGAGATGATGGATGGAGCGCTGAAACTTTTTAGACACTAACCCCCAGTCACAGATCTGGGTAGAATCCATCGTTGTTCTTTAGCTCAGTTCGCCACCCCAGTTCAGACACAGCTATATGCAAATCAGTCTTGACCCTGTGCCTCATGGGAACAGTCCAGCCCGAACTGCCATGCCATGTCTTCCCTGGACCGGAAACAAGCATCCTGGGGCCGGTTTCGGGCTAACAGCCCTCATCAGCCAGGCTAGCTTGAATCCAGTGGCAAAGTGAGCAAGGGACCCACGTCTGGGCATACCCTGCCAACTTAGGGTGAACAAAGCAAACACAAGGAGATGATGGACGGAGCGCTGAAACTTTTCAGACACTCACCCCCAGTTCGGGCTGGATTGTTCCCATGAGGCACAGGGTCAAGACTGATTTGCATACAGCTGGGTCTGAACTGAGGTGGCGAAGTGAGCTAAAGAACGATGATGGATTCAACCCAGATCTGTGACTGGGGGTGAGTGTCTGAAAAGTTTCAGCACTCTGTCCATTATCTCCTTGTGTTTGCTTTGTTCGCCCTAAGTTGGCAGGCTATGCCCAGACGTGGGTCCCTTGCTCACTTTGCCACTGGATTCAAGCTAGCCTGGCTGATGAGGGCTGTTAGCCCGAAACCGGTCCCAGGATGCTTGTTTCCAGTTCAGGGAAGACCTGGCTTGGCAGTTCGGGCTGGACTGTTCCCAGGAGGCACAGGGTCAAGACTGATTTGCATACAGCTGGGTTTGAACTGAGGTGGCGAAGTGAGCTAAAGAACGATGATGGATTCAACCCAGATCTGTGACTGGGGGTGAGTGTCTGAAAAGTTTCAGCACTCCGTCCATTATCTCCTTGTGTTTGCTTTGTTCGTCCTAAGTTGGCAGGGTATGCCCAGACGTGGGTCCCTTGCTCACTTTGCCACTGGATTCAAGCTAGCCTGGCTGATGAGGGCTGTTAGCCCGAAACTGGTCCCAGGATGCTTGCTTCCGGTTCAGGGAAGACCTGGCTTGGCAGTTCGGGCTGGACTGTTCCCATGAGGCACAGGGTCAAGACTGATTTGCATACAGCTGGGTCTGAACAGAGGTGGCGAAGTGAGCTAAAGAACGATGACGGATTCAACCCAGATCTGTGACTGGGGGTGAGTGTCTGAAAAGTTTCAGCACTCCGTCCATTATCTCCTTGTGTTTGCTTTGTTCGCCCTAAGTTGGCAGGGTATGCCCAGACGTGGGTCCCTTGCTCACTTTGCCACTGGATTCAAGCTAGCCTGGCTGATGAGGGCTGTTAGCCCAAAACCGGTCCCAGGATGCTTGCTTCCGGTTCAGGGAAGACCTGGCTTGGCAGTTCGGGCTGGACTGTTCACATGAGGCACAGGGTCAAGACTGATTTGCATAAAGCTGGGTCTGAACTGAGGTGGCGAAGTGAGCTAAAGAACGATGATGGATTCAACCCAGATCTGTGACTGGGGGTGAGTGTCTGAAAAGTTTCAGCTCTCCGTCCATTATCTCCTTGTGTTTGCTTTGTTTGCCCTAAGTTGGCAGGGTATGCCCAGACGTGGGTCCCTTGCTCACTTTGACACTGGATTCAAGCTAGCCTGGCTGATGAGGGCTGTTAGCCCGAAACCGGTGCCAGGATGCTTGTTTCCGGTTCAGGGAAGACCTGGCTTGGCAGTTCGGGCTGGACTGTTCCCATGAGGCACAGGGTCAAGACTGATTTGCATACAGCTGGGTCTGAACTGAGGTGGCGCAGTGAGCTAAAGAACGATGATGGATTCAACCCAGATCTGTGACTGGGGGTGAGTGTCTGAAAAGTTTCAGCACTCCGTCCATTATCTCCTTGTGTTTGCAATAGTCAGACAACACCATTCTTGACAAGACACCTTAAGAGTTTCAAAGGTCACTAGCAGTTCTCCACCTATACAATCAAAATACGGGTTAGTAGCGAATAGTCAAAAATTGGCTGTGCCATTTGTTTTTAGTGGTAGCATCCGAATATGACTGCTAGTGTCAATAGGTTTACAGGTATTGTATCGTTAGGGTCAAATATATTCCTTGTACAAATCTCCAAACATAGTCAAGATTTCGAGAATTGTTATAAGAGATTTGAACATTTTAAACTAGAAGTTTCACTCCTATTTTCACTCATATTATTTAAGACTGTTTTATTATGTGGTGAGAAGTTGTTAATGGGATATTGATGGTGATTTGAATTAATTAAGACAAAAAATAATTAAGCCAGGAGGTTAACCTTTACGTCCACTCCTTCACACATCACAGGTATATAAATGTGTGCAGTACGGAAACGAATCAATGCTGAAGTGAAAATATGCAGGAAGTACGGGAGGCGTTAGTAGGAAGAGTTATCAAAGCAACGAGCAAATTGAAAGAGGTCCTCCCATTGGTCCTCCGAATCTCACCTCAGCCCAGTGACACCGGAGAGTAGGCTTGCGAGCAACAAGTGGCAAGCAACCCGGTACGCTGAGGAACAGGTAGAACGCAGGTCATAAGCTGACGCAAGGAACAGCTGATCACTGAAGTAAAAACAGCCCCCGTAAACTACTGGCCCCAATATGGCTGCAATGCAAGGTTGTGCAACGTTCCTTGCACGATGAGGAAAGCAGAGCATCTAGTGGCATTGGCTCTAAGCATAGGCCGAGAAGGACATCTCTAGGCAGCCAGATGGGTCACAAGCCTTGGAGCGCAATAACAAACAAGGTGTGTATTTGCTTAGGCCAGCAACTGATAAAGCACTTGCAGTGTAAAACGTGAATGAAAAAAGAGGAACTTACAACTGGTCCTGTAGTGATAACCACAAAGCCGTACCCCAAGGCAGGTGCCCCAGGATACATATGACAGGGGCGTAGCTTAGCGATATTCGGGGGTGTAAATCTTAAATTTCCCAATTAGAAAAGTGGTGAGCTGCAGGGTGGAGGGGTGCGATGACTAAGGTTCAGGATGGACTGTTCCCATGAGGAGTAGTGTCAGTACTGATTTGGCCCTACAGTAATTCAGTGGGTGAAAAGTGATGGGTTGGATTGCTACCCAGAACGATTGCCACTGCTTAGACTATTTGTAAACATTCGTCCCATTACCTTTAGGGTGCTTGATTAATTGCCATTAGTACGCCTGGAAAGCTGAAACTGGCGCAGCTTTCCAAGCCTACTACTGCAATGTTTGTGATTTCCAAAAAGTGGTAAATTTGCATCTTTCAAGGAGTACTTCTAATGGTGCAGGTTTACTACTTTTTGGGAAACTAGTCACTATATATATAAATATATTTAGGATTCTTCTCCAAAAAATGAACAAGTTAAAAGCTCTTAGTAAAATGAGAAAGATGAGAAAAGCCTAGACCCAACTACCAAGCTGGGAGTGCATCTGGGGAGTGTCACTATCAGTACACCCCTTGAAGCTATGCACCTGCCCATCCCAACTGGGCCTGGTAGTTCTCCCCTGGAACTCATGACTGCCACAGAGCACAACGGCCTGGAGTCACTGCCCTGGGATCACTTATTTGAAATGTATTTGCACCACACACACACTTCTTCGTCTCTGCTACAAGAAACCTTGATGGTTGTGTTGTCAAATTGGTGCATGTAGGCAGGGCTCATTGTTTCCAGTCCTTGTCTTTTACAAATCATTTTAGCAATTGGCTGACAGCCCTATGTACTAATCCTGAGTCGCAAATAGCGGTGGATGCGCCCAGGGGCGTAGTTTGGTCACTACAACTGGGGGTGTGAGCTTCAGATTTTCCAGCAATCACTCTGGCGTGAAATGTTAAAGTACATTATAGACCTGCAGTGCGCATGAGAGGGGCTGGAGAGGTATTGGAGAGGGAGAAGAATACTGATGGGTGGGGTTGCTAAGTGAGAGAAAACACAATATTTAGTCAAATAACCAACACTGTTGAACATTTTCAAAATAGAGAGTGTGCGTGTGTTTTTGTCTGTATGTAAAAATTTGTTGTGAAATTCGACAGACAACTCACCATCCCCGACTGAAAGCACCTGTACCCAACTAATTATCAGAAAATACATTTATCAGGGGGAGAGTAACACTCTAAACATGGTTGTATGACTTTACAACGCATTCCGTTGTAACGCATGCCTTTACCACGCATGCGTTACAACGCGAATGCCATCACCACGCATATCCTTTACCACGAAAATGCCTTTTACACGCATACTTTTACAACGATTTTCGTTGTTAAAATATGCATGTTAATGGCATTTTCATGTTAAATGATATCACCCTAAAAATGTACCCTTTTAATTTACACCTGCGCGACACCACCCCCTCATTCCCCCTTACCTCTCCTCTCCTAGATCTTCCGAGGTGACGTTGCACGTCGTTAAGAGGAAGTGTCCTTCCGTTTCCTCTAACGACGCCGATTGCCTCCACATCTTTTTCTTTAAACGCCGTAAACAGGTTCCTTTTTTTTGGGGGGGGGGGGTGCCCCCCAAGCCCCCTTTTTAAATCCCACGCTTTTTTTTTTTTCGGGGGGAGACCCCCCAAGCCTCCCCTTTTTTTTCTTTTAACTTTAGCACACATGCCTTTACTACGTATCTCGTAGTAAAGGTATGCGTGGTAAAGGCTATTCGTTGTAACCACGCATGCATTGTAATGCATGCGTGGTTATGGTTATGCGTGGAAACGGCCGCGTTGTAGTGGCCGTCTCCCCTAAACATCCCCCCTAAAGCACAGCAAATTAAAAGGGCAAGCTAAGCCAGAGCCGAGCCAAGGGCCTGCCTTGGCTATAAGAGACCATGCATGAGCCATGCCATAAAAAATTTGGCATGTATATCGTCCAATAAGTATTATGTAAAAATATACTACAGTCTCTTCAAAATTCAAAAAAGTGTATTTCTTTTAAAATGCGGAAGCTTTTCACCTTAGTACATCAGATTATATCTCTGCATAGTCAGACATTTATTAAAAGTGGTAGTTTTAAACATGAACTTAGAAACATTAAT
Organism: Calotriton arnoldi; assembly: GCA_963921515.1. Taxonomy (NCBI): domain Eukaryota; kingdom Metazoa; phylum Chordata; class Amphibia; order Caudata; family Salamandridae; genus Calotriton; species Calotriton arnoldi. Next base: position 1,874,795 of record CAWUFW010000911.1, on the reverse strand, counting down.
GGCTCACCTCCCAAGACAATGCCTTTAGTGATCTAAGAGGCAAGTCAGTAGTCATTTAAACCCTAAATGTGGCCTAAATTCATATTATAGATGGAGCAACATTATATTCTGTTAAATTAAAGATGAAATGTTCTTGTACAGCACACATCCTGCACTCAAGTATTTAAATTTTTCTCCTATGTGATAATATAGAAAAATAATAAGGCTCTGTGAAATAAAATGTTTGCCTAAGATCACACAATTTGGAAGCAGGGAAGCTGGTATTGATTCCACGTTATGTAGTTTCACATGTTGAAATCGAACCACTGTCTTCCTTCGCCCTTCAAAATACCACTCCCACACGATGGCCCAAACACGACGAAGCAGGAGACATATAACACAACAACACCTAGAAAGGAGTTTCACTTTATAAAATGAAACACATCAAAAACTTTCTTTTTAGAATGAGGCTTGGGGTTTTATTTATGCAATGCTCTCTAACAGAAAGGCTTTCCCAGATATCAAATGAATAGCGTTCAAATGTATATAGAGAGATATATTTATATGCAAGCAATAATAACACACTTGGTTAAATGCAACTGTTAAATACATGAATAATAATAACGAATAAAATGCACAAGCAGATAATAATAGACGTCCTGCAAGAAATCAGAAAGAAATGTACACTAAATACATCAAATGATTACTTTGGATGTGCACTCTGACTCACTCACACATCCCAAAGAAAACAACTCAACTGATTATTGCCATTGGAAACTGAATATGCACCCATAAGCAGTCACGCATCACAATGGTACTTAATCAGAAATCAAACACTTCACCTGGTGCAATTTTCATCCTGGCTCAGTCCAGACTGGGGAATTAATAGCCGAAGCTAGGAGACTCAGCAACCAGATGCCTGCACTGAAGGTGCATCCACCGTTCAGGCTCCCACAATTCCGGTTTCTAAGTCAACAACCCTCAGCTTTATAGTCTCAAAACACACTAGAAGGTTCGAGAATCCTTCCCTCTGCACCAAGAAAACTTACTGGAATTCGCCACCTTCCATGCAAGCATTCCAGGGCAAAAGGAGTTCCCACGTTCCCTCTACATTCTCACATGTTCCAGCCTTTATCTTAACGAAGCTTACGAAAGCCTTTGGTACATTAAACAATCTCTTCTAAACAAAGCAACCTTGAACGTGATTAACCCAAACAACGTGCAAACACTCTGGGGGCCTGTCTGTGTGCGCAGAAAAGCTCAAGCAAGGCAGAGTCAGAATTCAGGATGACATGAGGTCATGTCAAAGCCAATAGTAAGAACTTCATAATACTTCCCAATGTACAACACAATGCACATTTGTGCACCATTGCCTATAGCATCACACACTGCATCTCTCAGTGTACAACATAATGCACATTTGAGCACCACTGCTCATAACACTGCACTTCGAGACCAAAAAGTACATTCCACACCTCTCTCTCTCTCATGCTTTCAAATGCACATCCCACACGTTCAGTTCTTGGCAAGGATGTTCTACTCTGTGACAGCTCCCATTTTAAGAAATCTTCAAGGGAAAAAAAGGCATATGCAGGATGTCGTACATTCATGCCAGGGTAAAGTAAAACACCAAAAGACAATTAAAATGATGGTAGTCAAAGGTCATCACGTGGTGTCAAACCATAAGAGTGCCTCTAGCACTACAAACACCAGCTGTATATCCCTGTCACTCTCTCCTTTTTTACATCAAAGGTCACTGCTTTGGCATTTATTCTAGACCATGCCAAGAAAAATCAACACAGACATAACACACCTGATTCAGGCCCCCCTGACCCAACTAGCAAACCAAGAATGTATTTATTTGGGCGTATCACACCCCAAACAAATCCCCCTCCCCCCAAAGCTGAGCCCCTGTATATGTATCCAAGTTGTCTGCTGAAACATCCTGGGGGCACCATGAAGCCAAGATCCCAAAACAGATGGTATCGTAGTACGCTATGGTCTGTTAGGCTGGTACCAGGGCTGAAGATAATTTGTCACCAAAATTGTGAAGACAACATAAGTAACAGTTCCAATACTTTACTGCAGCCCTAGTGACACCCCTTGTAAATGCAATCCCTCTTTACTCTGTATCCTTTCTAGGTGCCAGGACTGTCTGATATGCAAAAGACATCTTGGGTAATTTCAGAAAGTTAGCCTGGGAATGCATTCTGCCTGTTGCTTGCTATTGGCTTTGCGGTTTGTAACTCACATTTTCTTACTTTCCATTTGCTGGCTTAGGCTCTCCAGGTTCACTTCATCCCTCCCGATGCCAAAACCTCATTTACCGGTATCCTTCCCATAGCTCCTTTCTGTGAACAGGTCTGTAAATCTTGTTCTTATTTCATCACATTTGCTATGCAGTCAAAGACAGAGGTTAAATGTCAAGCTGTGTCTTCAAGGGAGCTTGGCTTGGTGTTTACTTTGCTTTCGGCTGACTTCAAAGCGAGCGTGTTTCTAGGAAAGAGGAATGCAGATTAGTCTCCCCATGGAACTTGCTCGTGCCCCTCCTATGCGCCATTTACGAGGCTGTAACATAACCCTTTTTTGTTTGTATTTTCCCCTCATATCTGTTGAATTACACTGACTGTTCTTAACTACTGGACTTTTCCACGAGAACCATAGCAAAACTCCATGCATAGATCTGAAAGGGTTTAAAGTATTCTCTATCTTCAACGATTTCACCTAAAGGATGGTCAACCCTCAGGGGATAAAAGCAGACTTGCTCTCTGCTGTGCCAGTTTCTTCCTGCCCTGCCTTGTATTTTAAGGTGCATGTCCGTAATTTTGCGTGCAAGTTCGTATGTACATGCTCACCCCATTGTAAATATGTGAATCATTTTAATTTTTTGCCTGTGCATCCCTCTGTGTGTGTCTCGCGAAAGACAGGAATTGTCGGGGAAAGGGCAGGGTCATTAGAGGGGCACAGTTCTCATACTTCCATCTTGACTCTAGGCCCCTCAGTCTCTCCATGGCACAGACAGGCCACCACAGCTGATACTCAGGGAAATGCCTGAATCCATTTCAAGATCTGAGGTGACGGTTCCTGGAGCTGCAAAAGGTCAGGAGAGGGAAGCGAGAATGAAGAGTATGCCAGTCCCCCCAAAACCCCCCTCCCCCGTACACTCCATCTTACCCCCTCACCGAATCCAGCTCTCAGCTGGGATGCTATTACAAATGACAATTTACCAGTGAGCATAAAGGCCTCACACCACACTGACCCAGTACGATATCAAAATCAAGACAAAAACGGTATTAAGTAGGTTTGCGTGGCTGGTGGCGGAGGCAGGGGCATGCTTTTGAACTCTTACTTCCCGATTCCACCAAAAAGCTCTGAATGATGTCAACCTAAAGCCATCGTCACCTAAAAGATGAATATGTCAAAGACAGACATCTCAAAGCTGTCCAACAACCACAGACGCCCCTGCCCCTCCCGCAGTCAACAAATACTAAAGCACCACAATGGAGAGTAAAAACGAGGTGTGTGGCTCAAAATACACAGTCTGCACTACATAAGAGTGCACACAATACACAATTATGCATGCTTTTCTGGAGGGGTAACCCCTCCCCCAAAATCAAGGCGCGTAGATTAGATGCGGACATGCACCTTTTAACTGACAAACACAAGTTTTATCATTCTGACCTTAATTGAAAGTGTATTTTCTTTTAGTAGATGACAGTGCGTTAGTGTGCACAAGCATCGGCAAAGCCAAGATGTTTCGCCTAAGCCATGTTGTATAGCAGCACTGGCTACTGTGCATCATGGCTGAAAGTAAAAAACAAAAGACCTATGACACAGTCAATGGTGGCCGCCTCATGGCAATTTATGTCTTTACTTTCAGCCATGCTTTACGGCAGCCGTGCTGCTGCTGTGCAACACGGCTACAATACATTGACAAAGAAAATAAATCTCGCATAGGGTGAGACCTATTGGCTTTGCCAATGCTTGTTACAATTGCAACTCAGTTGAATCCTAAGCATTCCATTAAAACTAGAACACAGCAGAACTAGAACACTCCAGACGGAACTCCAAGGTAAAACTTCTAACAACACTACAAAGATTAAGGGAGGAAGGAAGCAGGAGCAAGTGGAAGAGAAGGACAGAAAGAGACTGGAAGAGAAGGGAGATAGAACTCTAGTTCAAACATGATGGGAGAGAGTGCAGAAGAAAGACGGAAGGGCAGTGGTACAGAAAAGCAGAGGGTGAGAAAGACCTACCGCCATGCAGGAGGATAGGCCTGATGGCTCCGCCTTTCTTCTGTACCCTTAGAGACAGGGCCCTGCCTTGACCACTGATGATGAGTGGGGAATGGAGAGAGGCAGGAAGGAAGCTCCGAAGAGCCCAGACTGGGCCAGACTCAGAGAGGCCCCGGTTTCCTCAGGACTCTCAGACACAGCACAGTGTTCCGGAGTCCGGCTTGTAACTCAAGACGAGAGCTGGCAACGTCTGTGTCCAAACTCAGGAAGGTCCACAACTGCTGTGGCATGAGATAGGATCACACAAGCAGTACACGTGAGTTCACAGGACTGGCCGTAGCCCATGTATCCAAAAAACCCATAAGTCAGTAAGGCTAACACACTCACCAAACAGAGGCTCATTCCTACACCACCACATATAGATCACACATCATAAGCGAACCCGAATCTGGCCAACGAAGGTGGAATGTCCTCCCTGGACCACTGTAAGCGCTGCAAAGCCACAGCATGGCAGACTGAGTGCTATATGTCAAATAGCAATATATGGCCTAGTAGGAGTATCTACCCACGTTCAAATGCAACAATCACACGCGATGCACCTTCAAAGTGACACCTACTGTTTGATTTAGGGGAGATGATGCATTATTGGAAACAGGTAGAAGGTTGGGGTTCTGGTGGCCCTATTTCTGACACACAGTATATGGGCCTCATCCTGTTTAAAATCATACTGGGCTGAAATAAACTGCCGGGGCCAGGCAAGCTTGCCACTATGGTCAGCCTGGCCCATCATCGCATTATGAGGCATGGGGAGGCACCCATACCTGAAGGGGACTCCGTTGTCCAGGCTGTCTCCCCTTCCTTACATTTCCCTGGTTTTATAACAATATTGTAATGAAAGGAATTGCACAAATTCCGAATCAAACAAGGGAAGATCAACCAACTGCCGGAGTAGCGCATAGAAACTCAGCTCCTAAAGGCCCTGTGCACGGTCAAGCACCAGTGTTCTCCTGAAAAGCGGCCCAGAAGTTGTAGTTCTGCGTTCTGGGGTGTATGCCCCACCCTGATCAGCCGGCTCATTTAACAGCAGCAGGAGCCTTGAGGTGCTCTATCCCTGCCCCATCGCTGGTCTTGAAAGCGTGATTTCAGTACCAAGGACAGGGCTGTGAGGGGCTGAGTGTGATAACACCGTCCACGAGAGGGCTTCAGCACAGAGTACACAGCCGCGAGGCACTGCCAGTGAGAGAACTGTCCACTGGAACACTTAGCGCTGTGCACACAGAAAGGAGGTACTACCAGTGAGACATCTGTCCACAGGAACACGTAGCACTGTGCACAAAGCTGTCAGGCACTGCCAGTGAGAGAACTGTCCACAGGAAGACTACAGCACTACACACAGAAGTGAGGCACTGCCAGTGACAGAACTGTCCACAGGAACACCTAGTACTGCGCACACAGAGCATGAGGCACGGCCAGTGAGAGAACTGTCCACTGGAACACTTAGCACTGTGCACACAGCATTTTAAAATGGCCCTTCATTATCTTACCGTAGCCGATGCTTCTAACACCCCATTAGCCCCTCCCTTCCTTGCCCTCCCTTCACTCTTTCACCCGTGCTGACGCACACCAACAGCACCCTCCACAGCCTGAGGCAGCTAAGCTGTGGGTGATTTAGGTGAGCTGGAGGAGGTCCGGAGATGCTTGCTTTCATGGGCCATTCACTACTAAGCCAGGGACTGACCAGTGAACACAACAAAAGGGCCCCCCTGCCTCCTCCTTTTATTCACTAGCATCAGCAAGGGGTCCATATTTCTCCCTGCCCAGGGTGTTATCATAGCAAGGGCTGGCTCTGCCTGCAGCCACGCCCTCTGGTTCATGCGGTGAACGGGTCGGGAGGAGCATGCGGGGGGGGGGGCCGCTGTAGGCCAATCTTCTTCTTGTGCATTCCCAACATCAAGTTTGCAACCACGAGGTTGACGAGACTCTGAGCCTATGGGTTGGTGGCAGTTCTTCATTTGAGCCGGTGGTTTCTGGTGCTCGCACCTGCACTTAATTGTCAACACCAGCGCCTCTGACAGTCTGCCACAAGGTGCCTCTGTATGGCTAGTATAGAAATGACCACAACAACAGTCAGTTATTAATTCAATATACATTAAAAATGACTATTACCTGCCGCCCAGGCCATTCTTATAGCTTTGGGGGCCTGGAATAGTCCAAATTGTCACACTTGTAAAAGTGTGATGTTAGTAGTTGTGTTGTTACTATCATTGGCAGCATGACAGGGGCAATGTGTGGTGCAAGCTGCAGTGGTCTCCTGACGAGAGCCCTAGCACTTATTTTTTTTTTTACACATTAAGCACTGTTGGTTAGAAAGGCTGAAATCGCAGGGCCACATAGTAAAGCAGGCAATACAAAGACGGAGGTAAGAGTGGTAACCAGTGAGGGGATGAGTGTAGAGCAGTACTCCTCCGCGCAATCGAACAGGATTTTGCAGCCCAGCAGAGTCCTTTTAATAAGACAGCCCAATTAAAACAAGACCTACTCCCTCGATACATATATTGCCAATCAGCTGAAAAATGCCTGCCCTAAACAAAATTGCAATCTACTTTAAAAAGGAGCATCAACTCCCAGTAGGCAATAGACTTGAGAGACAGCATGAAAGTACGAACAAGAAATAAGTCCAACGGAGCCAGCAGGTAATTGCGAGGCCAGCAAAGCCCTGGAGGAATCACTAGAGCTGCTGACACAGTCCGACTCACTAACAGGTCTGTTATGTTGAACAAGTTGTCCATTTTCAATGTTAAGGACAGATTGTTACTGTCCCGTGCTCCCGCTGGGGAGCACAAATGTATTCTTTTAAATGTATGTCTTACATTCCGCTTCCTCTGTCCTGGGTGTTCTGCTCGAACAGTTACTGTTGGAGCTGTTGCACCGAGGACCAGCGCGAGCGAAGAAGCATGGAATGCTACATGGAAGCTGTGTCTAGGCTCACAAAGAAGGTCTCTGAAGAGCCAAGTGTTTTACTTGAACGTTTTAACTTCTGTAGAAGAAAACAGAACATAGAGGAGTCTGTTGAGGAACACATTTCTGCACTTAGATTGTTCGCCTCTACCTGTAACTTTTGGTAATGCTCTGGACATATGTATACACAACCAATTCGTATATATTTGTTTCTCTAAGAATATTCAAGAGAGACTATTGAGTTGCAAGATCCTAGTCTTGCAGAAACAATTGAAATTGCCAAAGGTATAGAGAGGTCAATCGTCTCCTCAAAGTTGATGTCTGCAGAGTCATCCACATCAGGAATCTCTGTAGCTTGTGTGTCTGGGGAAAGTGAAGTCATTGGAGTCATCGATGCAAAACACAAATGTGCTAGAGGCACATTCACAAAGATATCGAACATATGTTTTAGATGTGGTTGAACATATGTTTTAGAAGTGGTTCAAGATCACACATCGGAAACAATCCAAATTGTCCAGCTAGTAACAACCATTGCAAAAAATGTGGCAAGATTGGCCACATTATGTCTGTGTGCAGGAGTACCAGGAATACAATGAGAATAAGTACTGTGGATGTCAAGACTGATTCATGTCCACAAGAGTTATCAAAAGTCATCTTGACTGTTTCCTCTGATAACACTTCTCAATCTGGAGTAAAAGGACCCTGGTGTAAGGCTGGTGTGGCACAAGTGTCTATGACATGACGGCAGACTCTGGAGCTCCAATTACCATTATTTCAGATGTTCTTTTCATGGAGAAATGGGGTATAAGATCCCTGGATAAAACTGATATTCACCCTAAAGCCTTTGGTGAACAAGACATTGACATGCTGGTGAACTTTATAGATATCCAGTCTTGTTTAGGAAGGCAACTCACCACAAAGATTTATATTGCAATTAAAGGCAGGAACATCATAGGGTGGCAGAATTTGGCCAGACTTGGGATCATCTTAATACCTGCTGCGGAAAATCACATTGTTTTAGCTGACCATTCCATGTCTTTTATTGAAACTGATGATGATGGGAATTTGGATAGTGTACTTTAACACATTTCAAAATATTTTCAGTGATAAAATAGGAAACATTTCAAAGTTCGAGCATTTAATCAAGCTCAAGGAAGGTGCCATCCCTGTGGGTCACATGGTCAGGTTGGTACCTTTAAGCATTAGGTCAGATCTTATTAAACAACTTGATAAGCTATGAAGGGAAGGAGTCATTCAGCCAACTGATTCATCTGAATGGGTCAGTCCAGTTGTTATCATGAAGAAAAAGACAGGTGAGATTTGTCTCTGTTTAGACTTATGCACTCTCCAAAAAAACATTATCATTGAATGTCACCTGTTACCCAAGTACAGGGGGACAGATTTACAAGCCCCTTGTGCCACCGGTGCGCCACTTTTAGTGCCGCGTCAGGGGTGCATTTTAGTGCCCCATATTTACAAGGACAGGAAAAGCCACCCTGCATGGCTTTTCCTGTCCTTGTAAATATGGCCCCTTTACACGCAGCACTTTGCGTGAAAGGGGAGTTCCATGGGTGTTGCTCTGGGTGTTCCCACGCAACACCCATGGAACCCGACACATTTCCAGATTTACGAGAAATCGTCAACCTGGAAATGTGTCTGAATGCTACACCTCCCAGGGGAGGCGTAAGGAGGCCCAATGTGGAGAAACGTAATCATTTCTCCCCGTTTTTTACCTTTTTCTATGCGTGCTGCATTGTGCAGCACACATAGAATGAGGAAATCACCTCTGGTGATTGTTTATGTACAGTAAGGTGTCCCTTCCTGCACATAAACAATCATCCCCATGACGCAGGCATCCTTGAGCCATGGTGCAAAGGTGCCTGTGTCGGCGCATTGCAGCCATTGTGCACCTGCGCAGGGGAGAGCTTAGGAATGCGACATATTATTGTAAATATGTCGCTTCCCTGTGCTCTGAAAGTGCCGCAGCGTGGCACAGCCAAAGGGCTTGTGGTGCCACCCTGCGGCACTTTGTTGTAAATGAGGCCCAGGATCTTTTAGCTAATTTTGGAAGGGGGGGCAAAGTTTTTTCGTTGCTCGACTTCAGATCAGCCTATCATCAAATACCACTTGCTGTGGAGAGCCAGGACCTTACCGCATTTATCACGCCTTTTGTAGCATTCAAGTTCTTGCGCATGCCTTTCGGTCTGGCCTCTGCAGCAAGTGTATTCCAAGAGTTTATGGATACTGTGTTGGGAGGCATCCAGGGTGTGCAGGCATTTCAAGACGATGTGCCTGTTTTTGCTGAGAGTGCTAGGGAACACAATTTAATTTTGGAAGGGGTACTTAAGGCCAGATGTATCAAAGGGTTTTACCCGTTCTGTGTCTATAAGGAAATGTGTTCGTACATATGGCCCTTAGAGTTTTGAGAACATAGGCATCACACTCAGGAAGGAAAAGTGTACATTTATGGGGAATCCGTTGGATTATCTTGGTCATTGCATCTCAGATCAGGGTATAAAACCAAAATGTCCCTTGTCTGTGCCATTCTAGACTCAATAGCACCACGCAACAAAAAGACACTTCACTAATTTTTAGGCTACTCACGCTTCATACATGGGTACGCTTTGGTGGTACAACCCTTACAATATCTTTTGAGTAAAGGTCAAGTTTTTGAATGGTCTAATGCAGCCAATAAGGCTTTCTGTAAGATCAAGTCTCTCATTACTCCAGCACCCATTTTATCTGCATTCACAGCTGGGCACCCAAGTTTTCTGACTGTGGATGCCAGTCAGTTAGGATTAGGTGCAATTTTGTCCCAATGGGTGGATAAGAAAGAGCACACAATTACATTTGCCTCATGGTTGTTACGTTCAGCCGAACTTAACTACAACACAATTGAAAAAGAACTCTCGCATGTGCATGGGCGATTGAAAAGTTTAAGGGTACCCAATTTCAAGTTTTCACATATCACAAATCCCTTTTATACCTACTTAATGGCAATGGTACTGGTGAGACCTCCAACAGGTTAGTTTGCATATTATCTAAGTTACAAGAATACAACTTTATGATACACTATTTACCGGGTAGAAAGAATGCCAGGGCTGACTGCCTGTTTATAATGTCTATTTGTGATGATAAGTTGAGTGAATCTGAAGAGGAGGTTGAGTGTGCTGTGGCTTTCATTGGAGACTTTGCAGAAAAACAATATTTTTTTTCTACAAAGGTGTGATTGAATGCCCTCAAAGATGACCTTACTCTTAAACAGGTCACTAAACACGTCAAGTACGGGTGGTCTCAGGAAAGGAATCTGGAGGCTGGGCTCAAAGTGTTTGCACAAGTTTGAGATGAATTATCTGTAGTTGAGGGATTTTTACTTCATCATGAGTTGTTGGTACCACCCACTAAATTGAGAGAATTGTTGTTTCATGAGGCTCATGAAGGTCACTTGGGAATTACAGCTACTATCCAACACTTGAAGCAATATTATTGGTGGCCCGGACTTGATGCACAAGCAAATAGATGGGTGTCAGGTTGTAGTACATGCTTGGTTTCCGACAAACATTGGAAGACAACTGAATCCAATTTACATATGGTTCCCTTTCCTAATGCACCTTGGGATAAAGTTGCACTTGATTTCACTGGTCCCTTTGAACTGCTTCCAGGCAATATGAAGTATTTGATAGTTCTTTTGACCATCTTTCCAAATGGATCTATTTTAGTTTTGTTTCCACACCTGACACCACATCTGTCATTACTTACCTTCACAAAGTTTTTGAGGTTGAGGGACCTCCAAATTAACTTGTAACTGATAATGGTACTCAATTCAAGCCTCATCAAATGACACAATGTATTAAGAACTTGGGCATTAAACATTTGCAGGTGGCTTTGTACTCTCCATTTTCTAATGGCTTGGTAGAAGGTGTTAACAAATGTTTGAAGGAAGGGGTACAGAGTGCCTTATCTTGTGGCCTGCTGGTTGAGAAATTTCTTAGAGAGAAAGTTTAGAGTTATCACATTATACCACACAGTACCACCGGTGTATCTCAGTTCAAATTGTTACGCAACAGACAACCCAGGTGCAAATTGTGTCTCGAATGGGTCAAAGAGTTTTCCCATGACACTGAATAAATACTCACTCCAGTGGTGGTTGGTAAAGTCTGAGAGTGGTGAGATTGAGAGGTTGGAACGACATTTTTATGGAGGTCCGTGGTGATTTACTGTGCATTTTTTTATGGCGTTAAATTAGTTCAGGCTGATTGACAGAACCGAGTTACACATGTAGGGGTCAGGCAAAGTTCTTTTCATTTTAACAGCAGAGTGCACTGTTTACAAGATATATTTTGTGAATGGGGGTGGGGGGGGAGATCAACGCTGGCAGGTCCTTCATAAGCCTTGCAAAATAGCGTAACATGCAGGCAAAAGTCTGCAGCGTTTAAAGAGCAGGCTCCCTTGGCCTTTCCATAAAGTCAAAATCCTTGGGACTCTGAGACTTTTTACACATTGGCATTCTCCCATCTCTGTCAAGGTAAGGCCCTGCACTTACTCCAGTTATGGAGCATATGTAAAGCAATAGTAAAGACAAAAGAGACTTGACCATGCCCCATAACCTCAGGGGCCTGAAAACAATGGAGTTTACACTACCCTTTGATTTACGGCAAGGCAAGATTCGCTGCTCTTCACAAGGGCGAACAAAGCACACTTTTTTACTGTTCACGCCGTTAAAAACATTAAAATACCTTCAGGCACACTTCATCCAAGGGAAAGGCCAGACATTCATTGTAATTTAAATAGTTTCTGCCGTGTGTCTGAGACTTGGCCAGTACTGCGTGCCCTACTGCGTAGTAGGAAGAAAATAAAAGGCACTTTTAATGCCACGGTGTAAGAGATATTGAAGTGCTTTAAATGAGCACCAGTTACGCTACACAAAGACACATTAAATTTATTTTCAGGCAAAGGGAGATTAGGTGATTTGCCCAGGATCATAGGAGGTTGAGCCGACGCCGAGACTCGAACCTGGGTCCCCTGTTTGTAATTTATATTTAGTCTCACACACACAATTTATAATTTGCACCCTTAAACACTAACAGCATTAGCCAACAGCCGCATAGTCGAACACTGGTGACAGCGGCATACCATAGAAACACGTAAACATAAAAAATCAACAAAACTGATTTTACCTTTTATTTTATGCTGTGGGCCGCCACTTCTCTGACTTGGAGCGTGCTTGAAATTTCGTCTGGGCCCGGGACATTTCAAGTTGGCGAGGGGTCTCACGAGGTGATGGGAGGAGGAGGTCTTGCCTGCAGCGCTCCCTCATGTGCAATGCCGTTAGTGGTGGCAATGTGCACGAAGAGGGAAGAGAGAGCAAAAGCAGAAATGATCAATCACCACATGGCTTCATGATAAAGCCATACATTGATTGGTCATGCTCCCCCTTGCGTTACCTAGTGCACCAGAGCCAATCGAGACACTGCTCCGTGAGAGCAGCACCTGGATTGGCTTGGGCAGGTGCACTCAGCGCTCATTAGGAGGCTGAGGGGCTACGGCTGTGATTCCCCTCAGCTCCCAAATTGCGCTGGTGGAGAGAGTGCTCTAGTGCGCATGTCAGATTGGCCACACAAAAGCAGCCGGCCTACCTGCCATGTGCAGAGAGTGTGGACTCGATTAGGGACCCAGGTAAGGCAGAGGGGGCTTGTCTAGTTTCTACTGCTGTCTATTACTTTGAAGCTCCACTCCTGCAGTCCCGCATTCACTGCCCTGCCTACTGAAGATTCAGGAACTGTAAGTGACGAGGCTGCCGCATGGCTGAAAAAAGCTGATGCCACGCCCATTTTTATTTATATTTATTAAACATATACTTATATTTAATACAGGGGTCTGGGGGGGCATAAATATGGCAGGGCAACACCCCCACGCCCTGATAAAGGAATCACCCCTGGCTAACTCTGGGAATATGAGAAACAAAGGGGCATATTTACAAGCACCTATTGCCACCACAATGTCACTTTCAGTGACGTTGTGATGGCGATAGAGGCTTCGCCTTATTTACAAGGCAGCATTAAGCCACTTAATGGGGCTTAATGATGCCTTGTAAATAAGACACCCTTTCACGCTGTACTTAGCGTGAAAGGGGCGGGCAATGGGTGTTGCGGTGGGCGTTCCACCGCTACACCCATTGATTTTAATGCTGCCCCCTATTTACAAGGGTGGTGTAAATAAGAGGCAGCGCCAAAATTGAGACCAGGGAAAACCTGGTCTTAAACAGGCAAAACTAGGAGAAATGCTTTATTTCTCCTCGTTTTTGCTCTTTCCATGTGTGCTGCGTTGTGCAGCACACATAGAAACAGCAAATTGCCATTAATTGTTTATGTGTATGAAGGTGTCCCTTCCTGTGGTTAAGGTGTCTAAAGGTGCTCTTCTTTTAAAAGGGTGAGGATAGCGGAGCAGGAGGAGTCTTGTAAAAGTTTCTCAGGACCAAGCTTCAAAAATGGCAGCTGCCAAAAACAACAGGATTGTTCTTACTGAGAGTGATGTGCGAAGTTCCTGGTGGGATGTTTCTCGGAAGGAAGGTGCTCATCATTCCGCTCGTGGTACTTCCTCTGATGCTAGAGGTGCTGGTTCATCCGTGAGGTACCTCATGGGTCTGATGATGCCTTTTTTTATATGTCTTTCAATTATGAAAGTGTTCCCTCTAGTTCCAGTTTGTGAAGTTTGAGTACATCTAATAGAGAGTCATGGCCTTCAATTGAAAGGGATTTCTACAGAGATTCTCGAAATGTTTCATTTCCTCTCAAATGCAAAGATTATTATTTGGTGTGATACTGTATTTATTTCTATTTTATTGTGTATAAACACGAATGTACTCTTTTAAATGTATGGCTTACGTTCCGCTTCCTCTGTCCTGGGTGTTCTGCTCCTGCAGTTACTGTTGGAGGAGCGGCCATGGGCTCATTACGCTCATACTTACTTCTAGAAATAAACACGCAGTTATTTTACTTACCTACGACTGGATCAGCTTTCTTTGGAATGCAACAAGGTCACAACTCACGAGCCCGACACCCACACAAGAGCATGTGAATGTGTGCTGTGGACATGCGCGAGGAGCTGTCAAACTAGCTCCAGGGTCCATCCCCTGGCTCTTATTATATCTTCTAGTCCCACACAGGAGAAGGGGTTACGTTATGGTGACGCTTCTTGGCTTGAGGTAGAATAATCACAGCCAACCTACAAACAACACTTTCCACCTGAAAGAGGAAGATATTGCAATCCTGGAATCTTGTTTCCCTCCCAGTCCAGAGAATACCACAGGGAGGAAAACATCTCAGGCCAAACCAGAAAGAGATGTGAGGCACCTGCACACCCCCTCCTCTCTCTCATGAAGGCTGGATGAAAGGACAGGGCATTGCGTTACCAATCCCTGAAGAGGAATATTCAAACGATGGTTCAGCACCAAATGGCCACTCAAAATAGCAGAGGAAGTTGTGGCTGAATCACTGACTAAACCACTAATCAAACCAGAAACTTGGAATTACCCAGCTACCTTGACAAAGCAAAGAGAAGAACCAGCCGTCATTCGTACAATATAAGCCGACTTCAAGGAAAGGTCACAGGGGCTCAGGCCCCTTAGCAAGAGAACTTGGACTAATGTGCCCTCCATCACGAGCCCCAAGAAGGATGATGATAAAGCCTACTTGGAGAGCACAATCTGTGAGCAAGGAGAAACTGAGACAGAAGAGTCGACGCAATCCTTGCACCACCCCAAGCCCAGGAGGACATTACTGACAAACAAGAGCTGGCAAAACCAGCAGGCCTCGCTTTTGTCTATTGTTTTTGGCTGTGCTGTGCAGCCTCTGGACACTATGAAGCATCGCCAAAATAAATAATTTGTAAAGAGAAGCGGTTGCGTCCTTCAAGTGATGAGTTCATGTGCTAGAATGCATGCGCACACTAGCGAATTGACGCGGGCACCATATGCTTAAATGTTTTATTGACCAATCCAAGATGGCAGATGTGAAGTGGATTGGTAAATAAAAAATGTAAACATTTTTAGCACAAAAGTGGCAATAAAAACAAGCATTGGCATAGCCAATAGGTCTCGCTTTTGGGCCCTTATAAGTGTTTAGGCAGAGCTATTGACTTTGCCAATGTGTTTAAGCTGTGCTGTAGAGAAGTGTGGCTGCTGAGCAGTATGCTGAAAAGTTGTAATAAAAAAGTGCCAGAAGCATTTTTGTTACCTATTATATGATCAAGAAGGCATTATGTCCAACAGAACGACCATATTAAAAAATGTATGTACAATAAAAAATGTCCCCATTTTTCTTTTGTTCTTGCAATGCTGGCAACTTGTTTTTGCCATTCCAATGGTTGTTTGTTAAAGTTTTTTTTTGAGGAGCATAAACAATTGGAGGTTGAAGGTTGTGAACTAGTACCTGTATTATAACACTATCAGCGGCCAGACGCTAGGGGAGAATCAACAGATGGCAGATTCCGAGAGCAGGCTGAGGTGGTGTTGAGTGATGTTAAGGTGGTAGTGGTGGTGGTGGTGGTGGTGACTGGTGCTGAGACGATGCTGAGGTGATGCTGAATGATACTTAGGTTTTGCTGAGTGATGATGATGTGGTGGTGTACTATTGGAAAGCCGATGCTGAGTGATACTGATGTGGTGTTGAGTGATGTTGTGGTGGTGCTGAGTGATGCTGTGGTGGTGCTGAGTGATGCTGTGGTGGTGCTGAGTGATGCTGTGTTGGTGTTGAGTGATGCTGTGTTGGTGTTGAGTGATGCTGTGGTGGTGCCAACTGATGCTGTGGTGGCGCTGAGTGATATTGTTGTGGCCCTGAGTAATAGAGGGGTAGAAGAGGGGTAGAGGGGTAGAAGAGGGGTAGAAGAGGGGTATAAGGGTAGTAGAGGGGTAGTAGAGGGGTAGTAGAGGTGTAGAGGGGTAGAAGAGGGGTAGAGGGTTAGAAGGGTAGCAGTATACAAATCTTGGTTAAATGCCCGTCGTCCCTGCCATCAGCTCCCCAAACTCATTAGAATCAAAGTCGAGTGACTTACGGGGATATTGCTCGTAAAGTAAAGTCTCGCCATTATTCCCCGAGTGGTAGGCCTCGCCAAGGCGCGCCCCTCCACCCCCTTGCACTCCCGCCGCATTCATCACTCCAACCCCTCCGCTTATGAAAGGGGGTCCCAGGCGGATGGGGCGTGGGGAGGACTTTAGGCAAAGAGTACAGTCGACTCTACAGAGAGCAATATGTACCGCTTTGGTTTACGCGCGGCAATGATAATTTATAATAACTATATTTAATTCTGTGCAGTTACAAGCGACAGGATGGCCGTGCGCATTTATCTGTTGCTAAAATGATTTTTCTGCACATTTGTCTGCTGCGTCAACCATTGGAGTGCACATGTATCTCCTGTATTAACGATGCGGCTGCGCATTCATCTGCAACAATTATTTTGCTGTTCACGTATTCTGTAAAACAGATGGTTGTTTGTCTGTTTATTTATCTGCTGTGCCAATAGTGATTTCATTGCACATTTATCTGCTATTAGAGTAATTGAGCTATTCATGTATCTGTGAAAGTAATCTTTTATGTGCACATTTATAGGTCGCAGTAGTCTGTATTCGCAGTATTTTTATTTGCGGCTCACTGTCTCAACAGTGCAACTCTGCATATTTGAATTGAAACAGAACATACCAGCATGTGCACGTGGATGGCGCAACACATGAACAAAAGAATGTCGTATGGATGTACACAAGATGCTAAACGCGACAGAAGTGTCACTGAGTCGCGCTTTCACCAAGAGTCCGAGTAGTGAGCGGGGCTGGAGAACAGTGCGTTTGAGAGCGTGTTTACCTCAAAGTCCGTGACCTGGAGCTGCCTCGGGCTGTGTTTAGTCGTAATGAAAGGCCTTGTGGGTGTTGTTGTTGTAAGGGGAGATGTCTGGTGCTCAGGAGGGGTAACACCAAGGTGAGGAATTCAGACGACACTGCGTTTTGGATGAAGAACCCTTAGCCTGCTGATAACACAGAGGCTGCTTAGGGAGGGAGCCCAGCAGATGGACTAGCATGCAGTGGAGGCGGCATTTATGGCCTTGTTGGGCACGAGTGAGGGTTGGTTATGCAGGCCCTCAGCACTAGTGCGTTTACCCAGGCATTGGCTGGTGGGGGACGACATTTGGTCGAATCCTAGGACGTTGGAATGGCAGCAATGAGGTGGAAAGGTGGTTGAGTAGCCCCATAGATAATATTTATTTGGGCTCAGTCAGCATTCAATAGCACGCGGCCACTAAGTAACATTAATTTTTGCATGCAAGTGGGAGGAGGTGCTCCTGCTGGGGAAAGAGATGAGGCAGCGTCATCACTCAGCAAAGAGCTGATTCGAGAACCCAAAAGAGGAGATCGTTCATGCCTGCAGACTCCCCTACCGTAAAGGGCTGTAAGGAAATCCGTGCACCCCTGAGGTTTTGGTATTCATGCGCCTGGATAGCTGGTGTTTTTGACCTCTGGCCGTATTGGGTCTACCATACAAGCCCTAAATTCATGCTCAATCGCGGCATCCGCGCTTTACTTTAACCTGTGTAGTGAGGCGACACTACAACATGGTTAAAGGTAAAGCGCCCGTGCCGCGATTATAGCAAAAGTAAAGAAATAGATGTTTTTTTCTATTTCTTTAGTTTTGCAGCAATCGCGGCACCGGCGCTTTACCTTTAACCATGTTAAAAGTAAAGCGCGGGTGCCGCGATTGAGCAAAAGTAAAGAAATTGAAGGTGGTGGTAAGAAATGTTTCAAATAAGTGCGCTTTTAAAAGCATGACACAAATATGGTAATTGTGTTTAAGAAGATCCGTAACTGTCTGGCGCATAAAAGGTTTGGAAAATAAGAGCAACGACTTGAGGCATGTTCTGCCAAAGCAGTGCAACGCGGCAGGGGAGGGGAGGGGCGGAGGAGCGCTTGTCGGAGCGAGAGGAAAGCCACATGGCGCCTCTCAGAAGGGAGTGGGTAGTGTGCGCAGAGGAGCCATTACAGAACAGCCACATGGCAGCTGCGCGCGTGCACGCTCACGTGCACTCAAGCTGGGAGCCTCTCTGATAGTACTTCCAAAACCCACTTACTAAATGTCTCGGCCAGAGCAGCGTTAAGCGCTGGCCCAGGGGAGACCTAAAAAACGACCTTTGGTGTTGGGGCGTAATGGAGGAGCACGTGGGGAAAAGTAAGAAAAGGGGAAAGCAGCACACGGAGTGCCATGGAGAGAAGCACAAGATGGAGGAGAACACAACAGAAACACACAGGTGTGAGAGAGCAACACCGAGCACTGGTGGGGGGGGAGAAGAGCACACAGGCGAGAGAGAGGATCATGAGGAGAGAGAAGAACATGGACAAGAGAGAGCAACACATGTCGGGAGGGCATAGCTGCCAAGGTTTCAGATTGCTTATGTGTGACATTTTCATAATTTCAGTGTAATTATGAGTGACATTCAATGACTATCAGTGACACTTTCAAACAGTATAATGGCTCCCACACTTAGTAGTAGCATGGCACAGCCTAGGTCGGACACCTGTTGCCGGGTGGGGCGGCAGAGAAACAATAAATTAAACAGAGATTCCCTGCCTGCCTGTGCCTCCCTAGCTGGCAACCAATCAAATTAGTGGCATGATCAGATCATGATCAATTGACAGAGTCTGTCCAGGCTCTCTGCCACGTGGGGCCCGAAGCCGACAACAGGATGTGAGAGGGGCCAGAGAGGGGATCTTCTTCCTGAAAATTTCTACAATTAGGCCCCTCTTTAATTGCAGTTTAGACTGACCCAGTTTTTGGCATGTATTTAGAAGCTTTGTTTTGCGGCTGGACATCCACATCTGTTTGATACTATGGCTTGAGCAGGGGGTGCTTTTTTACATTAATTAAGCAGGTGTGTAGTTTTGTGTTTTGGTCTTCAAATCTCTGAAGTTCGTTTGGCTTGCATATGAGTTTCTGTGATAGCAGGATATTCCACGTCTTAATATATTGAGATTTCTATACCTCCGATTGTACTCTATCGCCATCTTGTGGCCTTTGAAAAACAAGCTCAGCTTTTATGCCTCCATCCATCCCAGCAAAGCGAGAAACTGGAACTACACGGCTTTATCACATTTCAGGACACGGTTCATTTGCGTGACAATCTCAGGCATTGTAGTAATGCGGGAAAATTACCGGAAATTAGTTATTCTAACATAAGAAGCGTAGCACTTGGCAGGGCTGGGAGGGAGAGAAGCAGACAAAGGAGACAGTTGGAAAACACTTGCACTCTCGTGGGCTGCATAAGCATAATGAAAACAAGCATTGGCAAAGCCAATAGGCCTCGCTTATGAGGGCTCTTGACTTTTGCAAAACATTTTATAGCAATACTGTACAGCAGCACAGATGTTATGTAGTGTGGCTAAGACTAATTAGAAAAAGTGCTATGATGTAGCCAAGGCTAATGCAGTTTTAAAAAAAGTGCATTAATGCTAAATGCATCACAGTCCTTTTTTAGCTATTGTGTTGCTATACAGCTTGGCCACAAATAATTGCCAAAGTCAGCAATGCCTATGCTGTACAGCATGAACAAAAGACATTTGCAGAGGCAACAGTCTGAAAAGCGAGTACTATTGGCTTTGCAAATGCTTATTAGGTCTCGGCACAACACCCCTGTAATTCTGAGCAAAACATCTAATCTCTCCATGTGTGAAAAAGAAAAAATATATAACATTTGGCAAAAAATTCTTTCACATAAAGAAAGCAATTATGCCCATGTATATGTCTTAGTTAAAATACATTTAGAAGCAGATAATATCAGTTGTTACAATAAACATCTGTATCAAAGGAGAAAAGGGCTTTTTTAAAGTGTGTGAGGCATAGTAAAACATAGCTACAAATGGCAGGAGGTTCAGTAAACATAAATAAAAGTAGGGCCTCAATCACAGTGCGATCAGGGGAAGGACATCAATAAAGCTGAAGTAATCAGTACTTGGTTCATGCTCCACACAAAACAAGCATTGGCATAGCCAATAGGTCTCGCCTTTGGGGCCTTATAAGTGTTTAGCCAGAGCTATTGACTTTGCCAATGTCTTCAAGCTGTGCTGTAGAGAAGTGTGGCTGCTGTGCAGCATGCTGAAAAGTTATAATAAAAAAGTGTCAGAAGCATTTTTGTTACTTTATATATGACCAAGAAGGCATTATGTAAAACTGAACGACCATATTAAAAAAGTATTTACAATAAAAAATTCTCAGTTTTCTTTTGTTCTTGCAATGCTGGCAACTTGTTTCTGCCTATTGCAATGGTTGTTTGTTAAAGCTTTTTTTTGAGGGGGCATAAACAATCGCAGGGTGAAGGTTGGGAACTAGTACCTGTATTATAACACTAGCAGCGGCCAGACGCTAGGGGAGAATCAACAGATGCCAGATTCCGAGAGCAGGCTGAGGTGGTGCTGAGTGATGCTGAGGTGGTAGTGGTGGTGGTGGTGACTGTTGCTGAGACGATGCGGAGGTGATGCTGAATGATACTCAGGTCTTGCTGAATGATACTCAGGTCTTGCTGAGTGATACTGCTGTGGTGCTGAGTGATGCTGTGGTGGTGCTGAGTGATATTGTCGTGGTGCTGAGTGATGCTGTGGTGGCCCTGAGTGATGCTGTGGTGGCCCTGAGTGATGCTGTGGTGGCCCTGAGTGCTGCTGTGGTGGCCCTGAGTGCTGCTGTGGTGGCCCTGAGTGCTGCTGTGGTGGCCCTGAGCGCTGCTGTGGTGGCGCTGAGCGATGCTGTGGTGGCGCTGAGCAATGCTGTGGTGGCACCGAGCGATGCTGTGGTGGCGCCGAGCGTGGTGGCGCCGAGCGATGCAGTGGCGGCGCCGAGCGATGCAGTGGCGGCGCTGAGCGATGCAGTGGCGGCGCCGAGCGATGCTGTGGCGGCGCCGAGCGATTGAGTGATGCTCTGGTGGCCCTGAGTGATGCTCTGGTGGCCCTGAGTGATGCTGTGGTGGCCCTGAGTGATGCTGTGGTGGCCCTGAGTGATGCTGTGGTGGCCCTGAGTGATGCTGTGGTGATGCTGAGTGATGCTGTGGTGTTGCCGAGTGAGAGATAGAGTGAAGATATAATGCCCAATTAGAGAGGGTGGTGAGAGAGAAAGAGAGAGAAAGGGTGTACATAGAATAAAGAGTGGAGCGGGATAGAGAGAGAGAAAGAAGGGGAGAGAGTGAATGAAGGAGTTTGAAAGAGAAACAGATAAAGGGGTGAGAGAATGAAAGGCTAAAAAAGATAGAGAGGGGAGAGTTAATTAAGTAGAGAGAGAATTAGAGAGGGGAGAGAGAGAAGGAGAGAGACAATAAGAGTGGGGGGTGTGGAGTTTAAATAGAGTGAAGAAGTGACGCAGAAAAAGTAACCTTAAATATAGCTTTGTGCTTTGCGCGAATAAATATTTAAAAAAAAACAGAGTGAGACAAAAATACTGGTAATTAGGCTGCGACTCCCAATATAAAACAAATAGCGATATAAGGTGAAATCAACCCACCGAAGCAATATTTCTAACTAGACAAAAAAAGCTTGCATTTCAATGCTAATCGCTGTTGTTTTTCATGTGACTGTAGTCCAGGGCCGTCAGTTGCTAATGTGAGCTGCTGCTGCGATTGAAACATCAGAGTCCAGAGAGTTAATGAGCCATGACGAGGAAATGAGGAAGAGATAGGAAACCCAGATGGCAGCTGCGCGCGTTCACGCTATCGTGAACGCAAGCTGGTCGCCAGCCGAAAGCCAGAGGGTTTGCACTTCCAAAACCCGCTTACTAAAACTCTCGGCCAGACCAGCGCAAGCGCTGGTGCAGGCCGAGACCTAAAAAGAGGAAGTGAAGCCAGAACGTTCTGGTCGAGTAGAATGCAGCAATAAAAGTGACAATGAAGCCAATGAATGTTTTTTTTAAATTTGTTTATTGAGTTTTTAGAATGCTGCAACACATTACAATCATCTGCATTTGTATACAAACTCAGTGTGACGTTCATAAGGCACCAAATAGACAAAAACAGTGTTAACCATACAAAACAGCAACAGTACCACAGTACATATTATACGTATTATACCTTGTAAGCCACCCCCACCAAGGTATTTTAGCCATCCCATCTACAATATTTATGATCGCTATAGCTCCCGCAACTTCACATGCAAATGCATGACATCTCATGTTATTTCAACACATCAGGGTATTCTGCAAGATAAGCCTCCACAGGGCTCCAGATATCCCTTGGCCTGGAAGCTATCAGCAGATCCTCAGCATAAATATTTAATTGCTCCTTACAGTAAGCTATGTCCTTAAACCAAGAAGCAACGGTAGGCGCAGACTTCCCTCCCCAGTGTTTGGCCACCACCCTTTTTGCCAACAACAAAGAAACAGCCACCAGCCTGCGATTACATGGCTTGAGTGCTGTACAAACACCCAGCAAACATATCTGCAGGGTGCATGCCACCGTCTCCATAAGCATCTTTGTGAGGTGTTGTGTGACACTACCCCAGTACCGGGACACGTAGGCGCAATCCCAGGCCAGATGTCTAAAGTCTGCACTCTCAGCACTGCACCTCGCGAGTCCCTCCGCAGCCCATAGCTGTGCAGCCGCTCAGGCGTATAGTACATTTTATGTACAAATTTGAAATAGATAATCCGGAGATTACAATTCGCCGTGAGTCGGCCCGTCAACGCGCAGCAAGCTGTCCAGTCCTCCCATGATAATGGTTCCTCTAGTTGCACAGACCATTTTTCCTACGCCTTAGAAGTGTCCATCTGATTTTCCACTAATGAAGCCCTATACAGCCTAGCTATCAATCCCCTTCTATCTTTACTGGTCAGGAGTATCTAAAGGGCCTTCAACACCTGCGGCTCCTCAGGCTATTCAGCCCTGACTGCTGCACGTAACCTCACGAATATAAACCCAAGCATGGCAGTATATGCTGTCTTGGCAGTAAGATCTTCCAAAGTGACAAAGGTGCCACCACGGTACATATCCCCTAGTGTGGTTATTCCAGCTAACCTCAAAAGATCTAACGCCCTCTGTTCCTGCGTAACAGATATGCCTGAGTGCGCATTTATTAACAATGCCGGTGCATACAAGTGTGCCCTGCCCGCTCTACTCTGCAGCCCTCTCCACGCTCGAGTGGTGCAAGTCACTGTGTTAATGTGGACTCTAGAGTTTAGCGGCCGAGAGTGATGAAGCACAGCCGTGAGCGGGGTTGGGTGAACGTCATCCGCCTCAACTGCCAAGTGCGGCAAGAAACTTTGCGGAAATTGCCAATAATGCGCAAACTGCGCTTGTGCGCACAAATAATACAACCTCAAATCCGGTGCTTCAAAACCACCCCTTTCATATGGCTGCACCATAACACTCCAACTGCAGCGCGGCTGCTTACCTGCCCATTTCAGAGTCAATATACATGACTGTAAGGCTTTGAAAAACGATTTATTTAACACAATAGGAATGTTGACAAAGAAATACAAAAATTTTGGCAGAATATTCATCTTTATCACCGCGATACGATCCGCCAAGGAGAGTGGCAGACGTATCCACCCGACTACCCGTTCCATCAGCATCGCAAGTGCCCGGCCATAGTTTGTCTAGACTGTAGGAAGGTGGAATCTGAATGCATGGTTACCCCCACTTTTTTTCTGGTGTTTTACTGGTTTTTGACTAGTCTGACTGGGATCCTGCTAATTAGGACCCCAGTTTATCTGCTTACTCCCTAAATTGGTTGTGCATGTACTGTTGGTACACTCCAGATTGGATTCTGGGGTACCCTTATAAGTCCCTAGTGTATGGTATACTATGTACCCAGGGCATAGGTACCCCAGAGGCCTCCCAGGGGCTGCAGCATGTATTATGCCACCCCTGAGAGACCCTTTAAAATAACACCACAGGTCTGCTACAGCAGCCTGTGTAAGGTGGTGCATGCACCCCTTACTTAGATATAGGTTCACTATATCTATCCTAATCACTGCACATATAAACATATCAGTCACCCCTATGGCAGGCCTTATCAATCCTGAAGGCAGGGTGCTGGGTTTTATGTGAGAGGGTGCCCATGCATGAGCAGAGCCCCTCTGCAGCCTTCGGAACCTATTCTCCGGGGTTGTTTGTGATGCAGCCAACCATATATACTTAAGTGCATTATAACCTCGCGGTAAATGCTAACTTTAAAACGGCTGCATTGGAACATGTCGTGTTTGGTGTCAAACACCTTGGAATCATACCTCCACACCAGTAACTGGTGTGGGAGGTATGATTCCACCCTCCTAGAGGGAGAAATATGACAACACCGGTACACCCGGTACCAGCTTTCTTGACCCTGGCATCACAAAATGGATGCTGCCAGCCACAGACACGAGTCTGCCCTCCTGCTGCTGGACGAAACTCCGGCAGGGGAAGGCTTGACAATAGGTTTCCTGTCACAGGGAGGTGTAACCACCTCCCAGACAGGCTTTAGTGCATTGGGGCTGGGTGGGTGCACTCTCAGAGTGCTTTGATGTCTGCACTGGGGGCACATTTGGTGTCCCTGTGCATAGTCCAGCTCAAACCGGTTGCAGGAGCCATTTGCTCCTGCTCTGGCGCGAAACTGGACAAAGGACATGGGTGTAGCCACTCCTCTGTCCTGACCCTCCCATAGGTGGGTCCCCAGAGTTTGTCCCACCCCTTCCTTGGGTATAAAACAGGAACCCCTGTCTACAGGACTTTAGATATTACCTGGACTAAACTCTGCTACAGAAACCAAGTACTTCGACAATCTGCACAATGCTGGATGACTGAAGAATCTCCCTTGGAGTAAAGGAGTTACTCCCCTGCTGAGCAGGCACCTAAAATGCATCTGACCGGTTTGCATCTACGAAGCTCCTGAAGGACTCGAAAGATTTCTGCAATACAGGAGGTGGGTTCCCGTGGTCTTTGAGGTTGATCTGCGCTCTCAGCAATTCTGAGGCCCGTATCCCTCGTGGGGATCGTGCAACCCGAACCCCTGGGCACCGTGTACATATGCAGCAGCATATGCTTTTTGGCAATCCCTGAGGCTGTGCTTTAGGCTACTTGTAGTCCTGACCCCGAGCAGTAATTCCACTGAAGATTTCCAGCCTACACTCCACGAGTATTCCGTGTGCTGGTATTTAGTGATTCAGCTCGAGGTCCCTTCGCGATCCCTGGTCCATGGGCCACCAGAGCATCACTCAGGGCCACCAGAGCATCACTCAATCGCTCGGCGCCGCCACAGCATCGCTCGGCGCTGCCTGAGAAGGCAACTTTAACTTTCAGTGGGCTTCCCTGGTTGCTCCAGACGTGCCCTGACTCTCCATTGCTTGGAGAGTCCCCAGGACCTTGCTGGTCCTCACAGAAGCATCTTTCCTCTGACCGCATGGGTTGCAGTGTCCAAGGCTTGTTGGTGTTCAATCTGGACACCTACCCCCAGGCACTCGACATCCTTCGTGGGACAGCTCGAATCCTGACTGTGGTTGTCGTAGACGTCTCCTGGTCCCCGTGGCTGCAGAGTCAAGCTTCACCTCTTCTCACCTGAAGCACCCGACATCGGTGGGCATTCGATTGCTCCGCTCCTGGTCACTTGAAGTGACTCAGACTTGGTCCCCTCTGCTTTCAGGTTCTTCTCATCCCCGATCCAGGCTTGGATCCCACCGGACACTCTTCTTCTCCACGGCAGCAGTACTTTTTCGCATCACGCCATTGAAAACGACGAGGGTTTCCGACACCACTTGACCCCTATGCACCCGGCTCCTCTGGGATAGGTAACTTGGGTACCTCGGTACTCTCAAGGGTGCTGGCCTTAGAACCTTCTATGTTTCGCTGGGTTTGCTTAAAGTCCTCTCCTAAGTGTCCTTAATCTTTAAATTTCCAACTGCGACTTTCCCATAGAGTTGTACGGAGCTCGCGTCTGTGTTCCCACACTGCACCCGTCCTCCGTGGGTCCCCTGTGTCACTACCTTGGGTGGTTCCTTGGGGTCCCAGCGATTCTACGTGCTCTAGGCACTGTGTCTAGTCAAGTCGTGGTTCTTATACCACTTTCTTAGTATATGGTTCGGTCTCCCCTGGAGCCCGCTGTGTATTGTGCTATTTACTGTCGTTCTAGTGATTTAATATTGTGTGTCTTGTTCTCTAATCTCATAAAGAGGTTAGTAGAGAGTGTTTAGTAATAAATACATATATTTTATATATACCTGGTGTGGTTCTCCTTTCATTTGGTCATTCAGGAGGTTATATACTGGTAAACCAAGCTGCTTTACATTCCTTCTAGACTTAGCCTGAAGGCTGCTCTCCATAGCTACCACTAGGATAGCTTTCAATAAAGGTTGTCTTTAACCTAATCATCAATAAAGGTAGTTTGGACTGGTGCAAGGTGCCCACTTTAATTAGTGGACAGCATATACCAGGCCAACTTCTCACATTGGTGTGCAGCGGTTGGGATTCAAGCTTGCTATTGTTTTACCAGATAATCTCATTGAGTGACTAACTGAAAACCACTAAAGGTACTTAGGTACATATAAATCAAGACTAGAATAAAGTAAGTTCTACTGAACTTAGAGTTGGGTAAGTCAAGGGCCTAGCACACCCTTTCTCCAACTCAAGAGAGTTTCAGTTCCCACTAGGGTAGGTAGGTGCATACACCACACCACACTAGCATGTCTTCTAGGCTTGAAGCCAGTGGCTCCTTGCCAACTAAGTGTGACCATCTCTCATTCCAAGAATTGAGAACCATGTGTACATCTAGGAAACTGAAGACAGGGAAAAACCCAAACACTCAACGTCTCATAGAGAGTTTGATTTTAGATGACCTCAGAAAGACCCCAGGGTCTGATGAGGCAGGCAAGTTGGGTGGGACAGCAGAAGAGGAAAGGCCAGGAAGTGAGAACTTCAATGACCTGGACTCTGATGCTGGCCAGGAGGATCAAAATGATTCTACCCTGGACAATCCAATTCTTCCTGAAGGTGAGGAAGGAGGCCTCAGTGGCCCTCTCTTTACCCCACCTGGAAGGGTTAACAGTTTACCAAGAAGATCAAGATCTCCTTCTCAGGAATCTAATCATTCTGGTACTTCTGTAGGGAGCTCTGTTTCTCATAGGACCTCTGCTTCTCATAAAAGGGAGTCCTCTTATGAGAAGAAGTGCCAACTGCTTGAGTTTGAGAGAGCTAAGCTCAGAATCAAGAGAGAGCAATTGGCCTTAGATAGGGAATCCCCAGAGTTTCAGAGAGCTTCTCAGAAGTTAGGGCTAGAGCCCCATGGTGGCAGCAACAGTGTCCCTAGAGGTAGAGAACATACTCATGACCATAGGAACCTGAACAAGATTGTCCCTCCCTACCAGAGTGGGGATGACATCCACAAATGGATAACTGCACTGGAGAAGGCCTGTAAGGTACAGAGGGTCCCTCAGGAGCAGTGGGCAGCAATCTTGTGGCTCTCCTTTGCAGACAAAGGTAGAGACAATCTCCTCACTGTAAGAGAAGAGGATGCTGATAATTACAAAGTCCTGAAGAGTGCTCTGATTGATGGGTTTGGCTTAACCACTGAACAATACAGGATTAAGTTCAGAGACACCCAAAAGGCACAGACTCAGGACTGGGTTGACTTTGTAGATTGTGCTACTAAGGCTCTGGAAGGTTGGATCCATGGCAGCAAGGTGCATGACTTTTTAGGATTGTACAATTTCATTATGAGGGAGCAGATCCATAATAATTGTCAAAACCAGCTTTTACACCAGTACCTGGTGGACTCTGATCTGACCTCTCCCCAAGAATTGGGAAAGAAGGCAGACAAATGGGTCAGAATCAGGGTAAAGCCAAAGAATCAGGGTGGTGACCAGAAGAAAGATTCTTCCAAAAACCAAGAGAAAGGTGGGGATAAATCAAAAGATAAATCCACTACCGGGCCCCAAAAGTCCTCTTCTGGGGGTTGGTCCCAAACTCCTTCCTCCCCTGAAAAGAAACCTTATTGCCATATATGTAAGAAGCCTGGCCACTGGAAAAATGACCCCAGTTGCCCTAAGGCCAGCAATAAGGAAAATGTTCCTCCCAGCAATACTACCACTCCTCCTGGTACTACAAGTAGTAATCCCCCAGGTGGTAGTAATGCACCCAAAAAGTTAGGTGGGTTCTCATGGGGAACTGAGGTGGACCATGGATTAGAAAGGTCCCCCTCACAGGCCTCCTCAGTCTGTGATGGTGGCATGGGATTTGCCACTTTTACTGTCAGTCCTAATTCTTTGGGCAAGTACAGACAGGAGCCACTGATAAATGGTCAAAAAGCTTTGGCATTTCAGAGACACAGGGGCTAGTGTCACCCTGGTGACAGGGAAACTAGTCTCCCCTCAACAGCTTTTACGTGAGTTTAAGTACCAGGTGACCAACATTGATGGTATTAGAACAGATCATCCCATGGCCATAGTCAATCTCAGCTGGGGAGGGGTCACTGGCCCAAAGAGAGTGGCAGTGTCCCCAAACTTGCCTGTAGATTGCCTGTTAGGCAATGATCTGGAAATTTCAGCCTGGGCTGAAGTTGAATACCAGGCCCATTTAAGAATGTTAGGCCTCCCTGAGAAAGTTGGTGGGGCTCTTAAGGCCTCAGCCCAACCCCAGGGAAATTTTGGAGAGGTGGAGCCTGAAAGAATGGCCCACTCTACTCCACAAGAGAGCAGAAGGGTTGAAGAAAAGTCTTCCTCCCCCCAGACTATAGGTAAGGGTCAGCTTCCTCAGGGAACTGATCCTACCCCTAGTGAAGGAACTGCCCCAGAGGTGATCAGGCCTGGCCTGGCAACACCCCTGATGGCAGGGGACCCTTCCACGGTGGTACCCAGTCTGGAGCAGGTATCCTGCCCCTCTCTACCCTACCTCAATCAGCCTAGGGCTGCAGAGGTCAGGGAGGTCAGTGGACCCCTAAGGGCTCCCTGTCCAGAGGAACCCCCTCATCCACAGATTAGGGGCACCCAGTCTAGTAGCCCTAGCCAGGTGAAAATTCCTCAACCCACTGAGGGATCCCTCTTACCATTGAATAGGGACCACCCCCAGATGGACTCTATTGGGCAAGGGCAAACCTGGGACCAAATGGTTCCAAACCTACCCTCTCCCTCTAGTATTCCAACCAAAGGGACCCAACCCCCAGCTGTAGGCAGCCAGAGGTTGACCCTTAGGGCCAGATACAACTCAGTAATGGAAAGAAAGGCCTCCATGGTGACCAGTGATCTGAGGAAGCTGAGGCCAACTTTATTAGGGCCTCACTTCTCTACTCAGACACCCCACCAGCCTTTTACTTTGCCAAAACACCCTACAGGTAGAAATCCCAACTTTTGGAGACCCTCCCATACCCTTAGGGGTAGGGACTGCTTAGTGGACCATAAGACAGGGGGTATCCATGCTAGTGCAGGATCTTCCTTATATGGCCACTTAGTCAATAAAGGCTCAACTGGACAAGGTTAGCCTTATCTCCTTTCATTTGGGGGGGTTATGTAGGAAGGTGGAATCTGACTGCATGGTTACCCCCACTTTTTTTCTGGTGTTTTACTGGTTTTTGACTAGTCTGACTGGGATCCTGCTAATCAGGACCCCAGTTTATCTGCTTACTCCCTAAATTGGTTGTGCATGTACTTTAGGTACACTCCAGATTGGATTCTGGGGTACCCTTATAAGTCCCTAGTATATGGTATACTATGTACCCAGGGCTTAGGTACCCTCAGAGGCCTCCCAGGGGCTGCAGCATGTATTATGCCACCCCTGAGAGACCCTTTAAAATGACACCACAGGTCTGCTACAGCAGCCTGTGTAAGGTGGTGCATGCACCCCTTACTTAGATATAGGTTCACTATATCTATCCTAATCACTGCACATATAAACCTATCAGTCACCCCTATGTCAGGCCTTATCAATCCTGAAGGCAGGGTGCTGGGTTTTATGTGTGAGGGTGCCCATGCATGAGCAGATCCCCTCTGCAGCCTTCGGAACCTATTCTCCGGGGTTGTTTGTGATGCAGTAGGTACAGTCCCGGGCACACGTAACGAGGATATAATATCAGGAGAAATGTCTCATACTGCAGAAATGTAGAGGGTCTACACCAGAATGATAGTCATAGGTGTTTAATATAGTAACAGAGCATAAGCAACCAGCCAAAACAAAAGCAACCAGCCGACACGTGTTTCGTCACAAAGGGTAGTAACCCGTGACTCTTCAGGGCTGGGGAAGATACAAAACATAAGATAAACTGACAAAAAAGCAAACAAACGATGTATAGGTCGAAATTAAAAATCATAAATACAAGTGGAAACCTGGTTACATAACTTACACACAAAATGACAATGAAAGATCTTTGCACCAAGATCAAAAGGTCGAGCTGTGAATGTGTAGAGGAAGAAAAATAAATGGAATTGCAGACCAAGAGGCGAAATAATCAGAACATGGTAAATGAGAAGCGACACAAGCCAATGTGATAAAATTGAAAAGGCAGCCTGTAAAGATAACAATCACGCACTAAGCGGAACGTGTTGGAAATACATGCAATGGAGGCGCCCAGTCATGGCAACGAACAGGTTCTAAGCGGCTGTAAACGCGAAATCAGTGTTGGTGAAAAGTACTCAGGCAGAAGACCAACTAGATAAACAAGAACTCCTAAATAGAGGATAGGTCACCCAGGGTTAAAAGGAGGACCTCTGGTACACAAAGGTAAGACAAAACCGCATAGTGAACGAAATGGTGATCACGAGCAAGCTCCATTGTGAGCTGGACGAGTGCGACTGAAAGACATGCGGAGAAAGCGAAAGAACGATAAAGACACAGCCTAGTAGGTGGCTCTGGAGGGAATAGACGGCTGCCCTAAGTGTGTGCTACTAGTAGGTAAAAGAAAAGAAAAAAGCGGGGGAAAAAGGGTAGAGAAAATACCTGAAAGGCGGTGCCAACAAGGTGGATTCTATGGAGAGGAAAGGAAAACGGTAGCGAAAGGGGTGAGCTGGAAAAGGAAAAAATACGTACAGGGAAACTAAAGTGAAACCTTACCAAGTGACCGTTCAAGAATCCAAAACGGCAATGAAGAGCAGTGCGAACCACGGTAGGTGGACTACTGCCAAATGTAAGGAAAGGAAGACGGATATCGCCGGGCGGCGGATAAGCCAATGAGGACTATTGACCTGAGAGAAAACGGAAAAAGGGAATGAAGTGAAGTGCCAAGTGTGGGAGGGAAAGGGGGGAAGGGGAAAGACGAAAACACTAGAGTATCGAGGTGAAGAAGGCTTACCTTCAGAAAAGTCGATGCAGTCTGTGGCGACGAGATTGACCAAGTGCTAGGTAGCACAGGGGGGAATATAGAATAAGGCGTCCCAGGTCAGTAGTCCAGGACGACAACGGCGGATGCGCCGGAGTACAGGAAACTAGATAGTGAAAGAGGGGGAGAAAAGGTGTAAGCAGATACCCCAGGGATAGTGAGCTAGCAAAGGTTGGCTCGTGTGGAGAGGACTGAATCGCTTACCTGGGAGAAGTGTTGTTCAGGAAGGAAAATGGTTCCGGAAGATGGCATTTATTTATTATGGTATACTACTTTTATGTTTTTTTCCCTCCAGGTCTTAGCATCTCTGTTTTGAGCATCTGACATGCACTCCATATCACAGGAGTTACACTACTTTTTCTCAGATGTTGCATCTATTTTCTCCTTCATCTCTCCTTTCAATATCCTCCATCGATTGGTTTGTCTATATTTTATGTACGTTTGTTCCCTTTTTCTTTCTTTATTTCAGTCTATGTTATTTTCTTTTTCCTTTTTTTTCTGCTTTCAACTTGGGGCGTACATCCCTTTTACAGCACCAATTCCTACACCGGCACACTCTATACATGGCGTCCTGTGTAGCCCACCTCTGCTTTTGTCCTTCTGCGGTCTAGTCTTTCTCCACCTTGCCTATATAACCCCGCCTTCGCCCCTCCTCTTCCGGCCATCTTCCGGAACCATTTTCCTTCCTGAACAACACTTCTCCCAGGTAAGCGATTCAGTCCTCTCCACACGAGCCAACCTTTGCTAGCTCACTATCCCTGGTGTATCTGCTTACACCTTTTCTCCCCCTCTTTCACTATCTAGTTTCCTGTACTCCGGCGCATCCGCCGTTGTCGTCCTGGACTACTGACCTGGCACGCCTTATTCTTTATTCCCCCCTGTGCTACCTAGCACTTGGTCAATCTCGTCGCCACAGACTGCATCGACTTTTCTGAAGGTAAGCCTTCTTCACCTCGATACTCTAGTGTTTTCGTCTTTCCCCTTCCCCCCTTTCCCTCCCACACTTGGCACTTCACTTCATTCCCTTTTTCCGTTTTCTCTCAGGTCAATAGTCCTCATTGGCTTATCCGCCGCCCGGCGATATCCGTCTTCCTTTCCTTACATTTGGCAGTAGTCCACCTACCGTGGTTCGCACTGCTCTTCATTGCCGTTTTGGATTCTTGAACGGTCACTTGGTAAGGTTTCACTTTAGTTTCCCTGTACGTATTTTTCCTTTTCCAGCTCACCCCTTTCGCTTACCGTTTTCCTTTTCCTCTCCATAGAATCCACCTTGTTGGCACCGCCTTTCAGGTATTTTCTCTACCCTCTTTTCCCCCGCTTTTTTCTTTTCTTTTACCTACTAGTAGCACACACTTAGGGCAGCCGTCTATTCCCTCCAGAGCCACCTACTAGGCTGTGTCTTTATCGTTCTTTCGCTTTCTCCGCATGTCTTTCAGTCGCACTCGTCCAGCTCACAATGGAGCTTGCTCGTGATCACCATTTCGTTCACTATGCGGTTTTGTCTTACCTTTGTGTACCAGAGGTCCTCCTTTTAACCCTGGGTGACCTATCCTCTATTTAGGAGTTCTTGTTTATCTAGTTGGTCTTCTGCCTGAGTACTTTTCACCAACACTGATTTCGCGTTTACAGCCGCTTTTAGAACCTGTTCGTTGCCATGACTGGGCGCCCTCCATTGCATGTATTTCCAACACGTTCCGCTTAGTGCGTGATTGTTATCTTTACAGGCTGCCTTTTCAATTTTATCACATTGGCTTGTGTCGCTTCTCATTTACCATGTTCTGATTATTTCGCCTCTTGGTCTGCAATTCCATTTATTTTTCTTCCTCTACACATTCACAGCTCGACCTTTTGATCTTGGTGCAAAGATCTTTCATTGTCATTTTGTGTGTAAGTTATGTAACCAGGTTTCCACTTGTATTTATGATTTTTAATTTCGACCTATACATCGTTTGTTTGCTTTTTGTCAGTTTATCTTATGTTTTGTATCTTCCCCAGCCCTGAAGAGTCACGGGTTACTACCCTTTGTGACGAAACACGTGTCGGCTGGTTGCTTTTGTTTTGGCTGGTTGCTTATGCTCTGTTACTATATTAAACACCTATGACTATCATTCTGGTGTAGACCCTCTACATTTCTGCAGTATGAGACATTTCTCCTGATATTATATCCTCGTTACGTGTGCCCGGGACTGTACCTACTTCATTTGTGTGGATTTCTATCCATACCATCACGGGGTTTTAGGGCATATCCCTGACCTGGTTTGCACCGTTCACACTCCTAGTATAACATAAACTCAGCGCGAATTAGCTTGAGCGCCATTATTCCTGTCAATACTAAAAACCCCACACTGATACATTGTTTGTGATGCAGCCAACCATATATACTTAAGTGCATTATAACCTCGCGGTAAATGCTAACTTTAAAACGCTTGCATGGAAACATGTCGTGTTTGGTGTCAAACACCTTGGAATCATACCTCCACACCAGTAACTGGTGTGGGAGTTATGATTCCACCCTCCTAGAGGGAGAAATATGACAACACCGGTACACCCGGTACCAGTTTTCTTGACCCTGGCATCACAAAATGGATGCTGCCAGCCACAGACACGAGTCTGCCCTCCTGCTGCTGGACGAAACTCCGGCAGGGGAAGGCTTGACAATAGGCTTCCTGTCACAGGGAGGTGTGACCACTTCCCAGACAGGCTTTAGTGTATTGGTGCTGGGTGGGTGCACTCTCGGAGTGCTTTGATGTCTGCACTGGGGGCACATTTGGTGTCCCTGTGCATAGTTCAGCTCAAACCGGTTGCAGGAGCCATTTGCTTCTGCTCTGGCACGAAACTGGACAAAGGACATGGGTGTAGCCACCCCTCTGTCCTGACCCTCCCATAGGTGGGTCCCCAGAGATTGTCCCACCCCTTCCTTGGGTATAAAACAGGAACCCCTGACTACAGGACTTTAGATATTACCTGGACTAAACTCTGCTACAGAAACCAAGTGCTTCGACGATCTGCACAACGCTGGATGACTGAAGAATCTCCCTTGGAGTAAAGGAGTTACTACCCTGCTGAGCAGGCACCTAAAATGCATCTGACCGGTTTGCATCTACGAAGCTCTTGAAGGACTCCGAAGATTTCTGCAATACAGGAGGTGGGTTCCCGTGGTCTTTGAGGTTGATCTGCGCTCTCAGCAATTCTGAGGCCCGTATCCCTCGTGGGGACCGTGCAACCCGAACCCCTGGGCACCGTGTACATTTGCAGCAGCATATGCTTTTCGGCGATCCCTGAGGCTGTACTTTGGGCTGCTTGTAGTCCTGACCCCGAGCAGTAATTCCACTGAAGATTTCTGGCCTACACTCCACGAGTGTTCCGTGGGCTGGTATTTAGTGATTCAGCTTGAGGTTCCTTCGCGATCCCTGGTCCATTGGCCTGTGGGTCCATGAGAAGGCAACTTTAACTTTCAGTGGGCTTTCCTGGTTGCTCCAGATGTGCCCTGACTCTCCATCACTTGGAGAGTCCCCAGGACCTTGCTGGTCCTCACAGAAGCATCTTTCCTCTGACCTCGTGGGTTGCTAATGGCCAAGGCTTGTTGGTGTTCAATCTGGACACTGACCCCCCAGCACTCGACATCCTTCGTGGGACAGCTCGAATCTGGACTGTGGTCATCGTAGACATCTCCTGGTCCCCGTGGCTGCAGAGTCGAGCTTCACCTCTTCTCACCTGAAGCACCCGACATCGGTGGGCATTCGATTGCTCCGCTCCTGGTCACGTGAAGTGACCCAGACTTTGTCCCCTCTGCTTTCAGGTTCCTCTCATCCCCGATCCAGGCTTGGATCCCACCGGACACTCTTCTTCTCCACGGCAGCAGAACTTTTTCGCATCACGCCATTGAAAACAACGAGGGTTTCCGACACCACTTGACCCCTATGTACCCGTCTCCTCTGGGATAGGTAACTCAGTTACCTCGGTACTCTCAAGGGTGCTGGCCTTAGAACCTTCTATGTTTAGCTGGGTTTGCTTAAAGTACTCTCCTAAGTGTCCTTAATCTTTAAATTTCCAACCGCGACTTTCCCATAGAGTTGTACGGAGCTCGCGTCTGTGTTCCCACACTGCACCCGTCCTCCGTGGGTCCCCTGTGTCACTACCTTGGGTGGTTCCTTGGGGTCCCAGTGATTCTACGTGCTCTAGGCACTGTGTCTAGTCAAGTCGTGGTTCTTATACCACTTTCTTAGTATATGGTTCGGTCTCCCCTGGAGCCCGCTGTGTATTGTGCTATTTACTGTCGTTCTAGTGATTTAATATTGTGTGTCTTGTTCTCTAATTTCATAAAGAGGTTAGTAGAGAGTGTTTAGTAATAAATACATATATTTTATATATACCTGGTGTGGTTCTCCTTTCATTTGGACATTCAGGAGGTTATATACTGGTAAAACAAGCTGCTTTACATTCCTTCTAGACTTAGCCTGAAGGCTGCTCTCCATAGCTACCACTAGGATAGCTTTCAATAAAGGTTCTCTTTAACCTAATCATCAATAAAGGTCGTTAGGACTGGTGCAAGGTGCCCACTTTAATTAGTGGACAGCATATACCAGGCCAACTTCTCACATAGACCACGACTTCTGGGTCCCTGTGTATCCACACACCAAGATATTTAACGGCATCCTGGGCCCACTGCAAAGGGAATTCCAACTCATGCGCCATAGTGCTCTGTGTCAGGGGCAGTATGACAGACTTACTCCAATTTAAACTCAATCCCGAAAAGCCACCAAACTTAACATACTCCCTGAGCAAGGGTTCGAGATGTACCTCTGGCTCTCGAACGTACAACAGCATATCATCTGCATACAATGGTATGGCTATCAGTCTCTGCCTAAACCCCAGCGCTGCGTACTTATGCTGCTGCCTAATTTTACACGCTAAAGGTTCCAACACGAGGGAAAATAACATTGGTGATAGCGGGCACCCTTGCCTAGTTCCCCTTTTAATCCAAATTGAATCAGACACCCAGCCCTTAGCCTTGACCCTTGCCGTCGGTTCACTGTAAAGCAATCTAATCCATTGCACGAACTCAGGAGGCAGCCCCATCCTACCCAGCACCGTGAACATATATCCCCACTTTATAGAGTCGAAGGCTTTGGCGGCATCCAAGAAAACCGCCGCCGCCTTCATCTCAGGATCCAGATGGTGCAGCACAGCAAACAGCGTTCGTAGATTGTGCGTTGTGGATCACTCCTGAACAAACCCAGACTGGTCTGGCAGCACCAAGGCTGGTACCAATGGTTGGAGCCTCGTCGCGATTATTTTTGCTAATATTTTAACATCAATATTCATTAAAGATAGCGGGCGATACGATTCACACTTTTTTGGGTCCTTATCAGGTTTTGATAACATCACTATCAGTGCCTCACGTAGAGTGGGAGGCAACACACCGCTATGATAGGCCTCTGCATACACCTCTACAAGTACCGGAGCCAATTGATCCATGTAAGTTTCATATAACTCACTGGGCAGACCGCCAGTGCCCGTGCCTTTCCCGTAGGCAATTTCTGAATAGCCTACTTAACATCCTCTACTGTCAGCGACTGAAGTAAGTACTCCCTCTGACCTGATGAGAGCCAGCCCAGCGCAATATCCTCCGGATAGCTAACGAACTCATCCGACACAGCCACTGGAAGTTGCATAGACAGATTTGTGTAAAAATTAGCAAAGACCGACACTATCTCTGGCGTGGTGTACCATGGTGTCGAATTTTGGTCCATCATTTCAATTATGTGGCCCTGCTCAGCCCTGCCCAGCTAACTTAGCTGCTAAGGTACGACCCGCTCTTCCCCCTTCCCCATAGGCTCTAGCTTTCCACGTCGGGATCTAAATCGCACCTCCTGATCAGCTAACTCCCCATGTTCAGTATTTAATTCCATTATTTTTGCCAGGAGCTCTGGTGCTGGCTTACTTGCATATTGTCGCTCGAGAGCCAGCAGTTTCCCTTCAATGTCCTGCATCCTGTTGCGGAGGGATCACAAGACCCCGGCCTGTACCCCCATGCAGTCACCCCTTATTGTGACTTTAAAAGCCTCCCATAATGTTCCTGAGTTGTCAACCGACCCCGCATTTTCTTTAAAGAAATTAGTAATGGCTGCATCTATAGTGGTGCGGAATACTTGATCAGTCAGGGCCTCAGGCTGTAGGCGCCACTGGAAAGGAGGCCTAACATATGTCGGCACGGCCAGAACCAACATCACCGGCGCATGGTCAGATAACGTTTTCCCTAAATGCGTCACAATCTCTACCCAGGAGCCTACTCTGTCAGAGAGCAGCCAATAGTCCAGTCTGGACCAGGAGTTGTGGACAGCAGATGTGAAGGTACCCTCTTTTATTCTTGGAGTCCTCACCCTCCAAGCATCTATTAATCCTTCAGCATTCATGATCTCTCTAACAGTGTTCACGGCTAGTTTGCCATGCCAGTCTGTAGCCGCCGATCTGTACATCCCTGGGTCCAGATAGATATTCAAATCCCCCCCCCCCAGATGATTTGCGGGGGACCCAGCGCACACAGACGCCTCCACACATCACTATAGTAAGCAGGGTCATCCACATTGGGCCCGTAACTATTAACCGAGACTATTATTGACCCTCCCAGGGAGCCCTGCACCAATCCAAGCCTACCTTGAACGTCACTCTTAGTGTGGAGAGCCCTAAACAGAGTACCTTTTTTGACTAGAATCATAACTCCTCTGGAGTATGCAGAGTAGGACGAGGCCACAACCGTGTCCGCCCACCGTTTACCCACATTTGATTCGGTGTGTTTGGTCAAATGGGTCTCCTGCAACAAAGCAATTTTAATATCATGCCTATCTAGATACGCAAAAACCTGCCGTATCTTCCTTGGATTATTGAGGCCCCGTACATTCCACGTTATCACAGCCACACTCTATGAAGGCGCCGTATACAATTTCACAACGGGACAGCTTGCAGGCCTATGTCACTCACAAATTGCGGCTCCCTCCAGCACAGCCCACAGCAAGACTGCCTCGACACCGCAGCTAATCCCAGCAGCGCTCTCCGCCCTCAGATACTCTTCTAGTTGACGATAGCCTCATACAGCTTCTGGTTTCCACAGGCCCCACGTCCCACTGTCCAGTCTACTCAAGCCTGCGCTGTAGCTTCGGTGTATATGGCCCCTATTTAACGGGTATTCTGACACCGCAGTCGATCGGACTTTCAGATACACTGCTATCTCATGTGCCTCCAGGCAATCAGGCCATACCTGCTCATGGGAAGCGATCTCCTGCCCCTTAATGTAGAAAATTGCAGACAAGCGGGCTCTGCCTGACATCCGTCTGTTTTGTGACTACTGGCCAGGACTCCGCTATTGCCACTTAGATCGTGTCACCACACTTGCACAGCCTGTTCAATTCAGCACGAGTCGCCGCTACCGCCACTCCTGGCTTAAATCTCTGTCACACCGGTGCATCTTGCTGGGCAGCCCCCAGCTCCACTCCCGCGACGTATGCTCCACACTACTGAACAAATGTAGTCGCCGATCCCCCACAGTACTCGCCCCAGCAGAGGTGTCTCAACCGCCAGCCGATGGGGACCCCGAGCAGCCCTGCACTCGCTTCACAGGTGCCGTCCTAACTCTCGTCCCCAGCGGCCGCCATCTTGTCTCTGCCAAACGTGCGTCGCCCCTGCAGCTCGCTATCGCAACGCCAGTATCAGATGAGTGGCTCCGGACAGTCAGATTTACACATCAGCACTTACAGCGCCGATGCAGTTCTCTACACGACTCCCAGCACCTGCTGCATCGTCTTTACACCACCACTCCAGCGGCGGCCGCCATATTGCGTGACCACCGCAACCACCAACTGCAGGCGCTGATGTCGGTCCTCCGGCCGCCTGCCGTGATCTTCGGCGGGCCCGTGGGAATCCCACTGCGTTCCGATGCCCATATCTGTTTTCGGCGTGTGCAGAGCTGCAGCGCTTCTTAGGATAATGGACGGATATTGCCGCTCGGTCGGCAGAGCTGCTCTAAGAAGCAGCCATATTGCCGCCGGCACACTAGCGCCCCCCGCCAATGAATGTTAAGCAATGGGCAGGCTGCAAGCCCCTTGTTGTATACAATATCTATTGCAAGTGAGAGCGCATGCAGAGCATGCGTTTTCGCAGGTGAGACCTAAAGTAGTAGTTACCCAAAGGCATGCAGTGGAATAGACACAAATAAAGAAGCATGCTTGTTGGAAAGTGGATTATTAGTAGGGGCAAATGTATATCTGCCACTGGCAATAAGGCCAATAACACATGATAGGACTCAGCATAGGTCTTAGAAAATTATTCCCATGCTCAACCCTTGGTAGCTTGGCTGCGAGCAGACAGGCTTAACTTCAAAGACAGGGATGTAAAGCATTTAAAAACACCAATTCAGTAAATAATTAAGACACAATACATAATAAAAATCCAACACCAATTAATTTTTTTAGTTTGAAGGAAGTTTATTTGATAAAAAAAATAAGACATAATACAGTAATCAAAGAAATAATACATAAGTACAGAATAATAATAAGAAAAGATAGGGGGATAGAAAGAAATAAAAGAAGGGGGAGGGGGTAGAACTTCCATACTAGGCATTATAAGCGAAAAACAACAGTTATGCATAAAAAATCCTACTATATTGAATTATTCTATAACTATAAGGTAAACATTAATTAAAACAGCAGTATTTGAAAAATCAAGTGGGTTTGGGTACTTCTTCAATGCAGGGGTTATGTGAAGATAGCTTTTTAGCCGAAACATTTAAGAACTCAGTAACGGGCATCCAAAGTATCTCTCGTTTAATGGCAAGCGTGGTTGGGTGTACATAGGCTCTATCCAATCTATGATTATAGCAAATGCCATACCACCATGCTTGAAAGGATACCTCAGAGGTATCTTTCCATGACTTAGTGATCTGTTGAAATGCAACAGCTATGAGCAAATCAATAATACGAAAATTGGCAGGAAAAGAGGACCAAACTTCGGAGACGCTACCTAGAAAAATGTGTAAATAAGAGAAAGGGATATGGGAATGACAAATAGTATTGATTTGTCGCCAGACCTGGGTCTAAAAAGTATGAATTGCTGGGCATTCAAAAAGCATATGTTTGAGGTCTGCTAATGGAGTGTTACATGACCAACAGGTAGAAGGGATGCCAGGATCAATCTTATGTAATTTAGCTGGAGTGATTAGGAGTCTATTATAAATAAAAAATAACGTTTGAGTAGTGTTTGCTGCTCTAGAGGACTTCCTTATTTTAGTCCAGATTTTATTCCACATTGGAATAGAGAAAGATTCACCCAAATCAGATTCCCAACTACATTCCACGTCAGATTTATCACGAGAAATAGGAATATCCATTAACTTTTTGTATATTAGAGAAGCAGAAGGAGAGTTACTTAAAAATGATGTGGTAATAGGAGTTGAGGGGGTAGGAGCATGAGAGGAGATTAAAGAATTGTAAGAAGCTTGGGCAGCTGCTATTAAAGATATATACTTAGAATGATATGAAGAGGGAAGGGAAAAATGGGATTGCAATACTGAGAAGGGTAAACAGATACCATCATGAAAAAGTTGACGAGTCCATTTGAGACCGTAAGTTAACCAATCTTTCCAGAAAATATACTTATTGTTAAGTATAATATGCTTATTATACCAAATTGATGAATTTAAAAATTGTGTACGCTCATCTAGAACAGATGAGAAAAGTGGTTGGAAAAGTTTACGAGCATATTTAAGAATAGGGAGAGATAATGATAAGGGTACATGGGAAAGATAAATATATTCTTCGACGGAAAAAGGATGAAAAAAGGCTCTTTCAATGTCTACCCACAATGGGTAAAGATTAGAAACAGTTCCACTTTCAGACAATAAAAAGAGGAATGTTTAAGAAAAATGAAGTGTGGTAAGAATAAAAATCCACCCATGTGTTTAGGCTTTTTAAGTTTCAGAGAGACATCCTGGGTCGTTTATTATACCATAAAAATTTTGAAAGAATATTATATACAGTTTTATAGAAAGATTTTGGAATATTAATGGGAATATTGGATAGATAGAACAATATCACTGGAACAAGCATCATTTTTATAGAATCTAGTCTGCCCCACCAGGATAAAAATAAGGGATGCCAACGTGATGTGGAAGTAGTTAAAGATCTTTGAAGCTCTTTTAGGTTTAAAGCAACAGTATCTTTAATAGATGGAGTAAACCAAATTCCAAGATATTTAATTTTAACTGGGTTCCAATGGAAAGAAGAAGATAAGAAATCAGCATGAAAACAGAGTTTGTTCAATGGGAGGATCTCACATTTGTCGGCATTGAGTTTATAACCTGAAACGAGAGCAAAGTCAGTCACCTCTGATAAAAATGCTGGTAGGGAGGATTGCGGGTTTGAAATAAATAATAAAATGTCATCCGCGTATACTGAGAGTTTTAACTGGTTAATTCCATAGGAGAAACCTGTGATGTTTGTGTTTGATCAAATTTTTATTAAGAAAGGCTCTAGGGAAAGGATAAATAAAAGTGGAGATAATGGGCAACCTTGCCGAACTCCTCGCTGAAGAGGAAAAGAAGGGGATACAAGACCATTAGCTAGGATAATGGACCTGGGAGAGGAATAGAGTAAAGAGACATAATTAATGAATTTTGGGCCAAAACCAAACCAAGCAAGGGTTGAGAAAATGAAAGACCAACTGACTCTATCGAAAGCTTTTTCAGAATCTAATGAAATTTCTGTTAATGATTTTTTATATGATTTAGATTTACTTAGCAAAAAGAACAATTGATGGACAGAATGCAGAACAATGTCATACATTCACCCCAGTACAGAGATCTGGGCCTAAATCCATCGTTTTTGCTCACCATGCCATTCCAGTTTGGACCCAGCCGTATGCAAATCAGTCTTGACCCTCCGCCCAATGGGAACAGTCCAGCCCGAACTGCCAGGCCAGGTCCTCCCTGGACTGGAAACAAGCATCCTAGGACCGGTTTCGGGCTTTCAGCCCTCATCAGCCAGGATAGCTTGACTCCAGTGGCATGGAGAGCACGGGACCCACGTCTGGGCATACCCGTCCCACTCGGGGTGACAAATGCAAAAGAACAATTGATGGACAGAATTCAGAACAATGTCATACATTCACCCCAGTACAGAGATCTGTGCCTAAATCCATCGTTTTTTGCTCACCATGCCATTCCAGTTTGGACCCAGCCGTATGCAAATCAGTCTTGACCCTGCGCCCAATGGGAACAGTCCAGCCCGAACTGCCAGGCCAGGTCCTCCCTGGACTGGAAACAAGCATCCTAGGACCGGTTTCGGGCTTTCAGCCCTCATCCGCCAGGATAGCTTGACTCCAGTGGCATGGAGAGCACGGGACCCACGTCTGGGCATACCCGTCCCACTCGGGGTGACAAATGCAAAAAGAACAATTGATGGACAGAATGCAGAACAATGTCATACATTCACCCCAGTACAGAGATCTGGGCCTAAATCCATCGTTTTTTTGCTCACCATGCCATTCCAGGGAGGACCTGGCTTGGCAGTTCGGGCTGGACTGTTCCCACAAGGAACAGGGTCAAGACTGATTTGCATATGGCTGGGTCCAAACTGGGGTGGTGTGGTGAGCAAAAGAATGATGGATTAAACCCAGATCCTTGTGACTGGGGGTGAATGTTTGCATTGTCCAGCATTCCGTCCATCAATTGTTTCTTTTGCATTAGATTTACTTAGGACATTAAAAAACAATCTAGTATTATCAGATAAATGACGTCCCTTAATGAAACCACATTATTCCTTTCCAATCAACTGGGGCAAAAAAGAATCCAAACGAAGGGCAAGGTTTTTGCAAATATTTTAGAATCTAAATTAATTAAAGAAATGGGCCTGTAATTCTTACAGAGTGTGTGGTCTTTGTTTTCTTTTGGGAGCAGACAAATCAACGCTTCCTGAAAAGATCCTTCCGATTTTTGAGTAGAAATAAAATATGCAAATAAGTGATGTAATTTGGGAAGGAGTGGGGAAAAATGGGAATAGAATTCAATGGGAAAACCATCAGGACCAGGAGCTTTCCCTTTTTTAATAGCGTGAATAGCAGTAAGAATGTCACTAATTTGAATATCTTCCTCCAAAGAAGAAAAATCTACATTAAGAGATGAAGGTGGAGGAATGGAGGATAGATATTGAGTGAAATCAGACTGTTGAGAAGGAGATTCAGGAGTATAGAGCTGTTGATAAAAGTTTGAAAATTCAAAAAGAATATTCTCATTTTTATGGACTGTAGCATTAGTTGAAGTTAAAATAGATTCAATTTTATTGCGTTCTTTTTTAATCTTGAGATAATTGGCAAGATTACCGGCTTTATTTTGTGCGCTATAATATTTAGCACTAGATTTAAGTAAATATAAGTTAGCAGATTCAGTTGAAAGTTTATTAAAAGTAAATTTGGCTTTAATAAGTTCATTCAGGTCAGAAGAGGCTTTTGTGGAGTAATAGAAATGTTCCAATTGCTTAATACGTGAATTAAGCAATTGTAAGGTTTGGGCGGATGCTCTCCGCTTCTGAGCTACAAAATAAATAATGAAGTCCCTAGAAGCAGCTTTGAAAGTGTCCCAAATAAGTGGAGGAGAGGTATGAGGAGATTCATTTTCTATAAAAAAAAGTGTCTGC
Source organism: Calotriton arnoldi (assembly GCA_963921515.1). Taxonomy (NCBI): domain Eukaryota; kingdom Metazoa; phylum Chordata; class Amphibia; order Caudata; family Salamandridae; genus Calotriton; species Calotriton arnoldi. Next base: position 1,830,657 of record CAWUFW010000911.1, on the reverse strand, counting down.
AAATTTCTGAAAAGCGGGTGTAAATTTAGGGTCTAATTAAAGGGCATTATTAAATCTCCATCTCCTAGTTCCTTCAATGGGGGGGGAGTAAATATAAATCCAAGGATACAGGAGCATGGTCAGAAATTAATATAGATCCTATGTCTGAATGGGAAATATGTTGAGTAAGGGCTTTCGAAATAAATAAGTAGTCTATACGGGATTGTGAGGAGTGAACTGGTGAGAAATACGTCTATTCTTGGAGTGTGGGGTGACATAGTCTCCAAGCATCAACAAGGGATCTTTGAGATATAGCAGATGAAAATTGAGTGTGCATGGAGGAGGGGATGAATTTAGATTTAGAGCATCTATCTATGAAAGGATCCATAACCATATTACAATCTCCACCCAATATTAAATAATCATCAGTATATAACATCAATTTAGATAAAATCTGAGGCCAAAAGAGCTTATCTGGAGTGGTGGGCGCATATAAATTAAAAATAGTTAGAGGAATTTTATTAACTAGTAATGAAACTGAAACCCATCTACCTTCAGAATCCGCATCTTGATGTATAAGTTGAATATCTAAACATTTATGACAAAGGATAGCCACACCATTACGTTTGCCTTAACCCGGTGATGCATAGACATGACCCACCCATTGGCGATGAAGCTTGGCAATTTCTTTACTTGTTACGTGAATTTCTTGTAATAAAACTATATCACCTTTTAATCCAGCGATATGTGATAAAACCTGTTGACGTTTTATGGGGGAACCCAAACCTTTAACATTCCAGGATATAACCTTTAACGACATCTATACAAGCAAAACGTTTAAGAAAACGCAATATGAACTGCAAATAGTAAAATACAATAATGCATCATAATAAATCCACCAATAAGAAGAACTCAAGAAGAAAAGCATTATGCATAGAAGAGAAATGAAGTAGGAAAGATTATCATAGCAAAACAAAAAATGAGTAATAATGGAAAGAAAGGAAAAAGGCCAATGAGAGAAATAAGGAGGAAGAAATGGATGAGAAGAAAAACTTAGAAACTGTATGAAAAGAGGTAAAAACAAAAGAGAAAACAAAGCAGATAAGGAAAAAAGAATAATGGCAATACGATGGAAAAGAACAATGCACAAAGAGAATAATAGAAAAACAAAAACAAAAGACATACCACGGACAAATAATGAACAAGGGGATGGTGGAGCCACATTAGGAAGACGGTACGATCAGGCGGGAAACTCCAGGACGAAGACGAGGAAGGGAGACATCCTCCAGGCGGGAAAAGGGGATCAAATAGCAGGGGACCATGATAAACTGCACCTGACAGTTAAAAAGAAAAGGAATCGATTATAAGAGATACAGCAAACAACAAAAAGAACAAAACATCAATATGAATAAAAAGCGTAAAATGCAGACATGTAACAAACTACAAGAAAAACAATCAAATCATTGATGAACGAGGAATCTCCATGTTCTCTTCTCTGCAGGTATCCAAGAAATGTTGTAGGCGAGCCGGATCTTCATAGGCAGTGGTTTTATTGTTATAAGTTACTTTCATAAGGCAAGGATGGAACAGACCATATCTAGCATTCAGACTGCGAAGAGCAGGTCTCATGTCCAAAAATGTCTTCCGTCGGTCTGCAGTTGCTTTAGCATAGTCCTGAGTGAAGAACAGATTGGATCCCTGCCATGAAATTTTTCCTTTAAGTCTGGCAGCTTGTAGTATTTTAAGTAAATCAGTGTACTCCAAAAAATACAAGATAACGCCTCTTGGTTTGACTGAGGAAGATGATGATCTTAGGTTTGGCCCCAAGCGATGAGCTCTTTGGATATTCAATTTTGGAGTCTCGGGAAGACCCAGGAGATTCGGAAGAAAAGATTGAAAAAAGGAGAGAGGATCCGCACCCTGAAGACCCTCCGCAAGGCCATAAATGCGCAAATTATTACGCCTATTACGGTTTTCCAAATTTTCCACTTGCTGTTTAAGGTGTGAAATCTCCAAATGTAAGGAAGGAACTTGATTGGTAACACCTTGAATAGATTCCACTCGTTGTTCCAGGTGAGTAACCTTTTGTTCCGTGTCAGACCATTTGCTCTCAAGACTTTGGAGACGAGTATTTGTGTCCTCCAAATAAGGTTTGGAGAGCACGAATTTCCTCCAAAAGCAATTCCATAGATAGTGCTGTCGAAGAATTAGAAGGAGAAGGTGGGTCTTTTTTGACGCGTTTGCCTGTTACAGACGATGAGGCAGCAGGTATTTTAGAGGCTTGTTTGGATGCATTGCGAGGCACAGTGGGCGTCACACCCCCAATGGCAGCAGGACCAGAGTCCAATTCTTCCATATTTTCTTGTAAAATGCTAAAGGGGTTGTAATCTTCCAATGAAGAAGAATTAGAGGAGATAACACCACCATGGGAAGAGCGCGCTTTTGCCATAAGAAAGACTAAGCAGGAGCACCCTATATCAAAGAGGCCAATTGAAGTACCAACAATGTCCAGACACGTCAGGAGCCAAAAGAAAAAAGAAAATAACTCTCTGTGATAGGGTTTTCCCCAATAGAATATTATGCGTTATAAGCAGAGCATGAGGGAAACAGGAGGTAAAAAATCACCAATTATCTGAAGGCAGAAGGCATATGGGGCACAAAACCAATAAAATTAGCTCTAAAAGAGCTTAAGTGGCAAAAGGTGCAAGAGGTGCAAGGCTGGCCGCAAAATGCGACATGTGGAGAGAGTCCGGCAAAATTAAAACAAAATGGCGGCCGCGAGTATCGTTGCAGAGCCAACCGGTGAGGAAAAAGGAAGTTAGCGCTCACCCTGCACATCGAAAAACATCTCACAATGCGCCGCTGAGATTCATAACTGGAAATACGAAGCTGCAGGGTCCAGGGAACAAGAAACACCGCCAGGAGAGAACTCGCCCCCTCACGCAGTCTCGGAGCGGCCATCTTCATTGGCGTCGAAGCCACGCCCCCCCAACACCAATTTATAAAAATAGGAAATATTTTTATCTTTAAAATGACACCAAAACGACAAAAATCCAATGTAGGGATCCGGAGATATGAATTTTTAAAGATTTATCACTTTATTGCACTTAGAAACCTATAGCACCATATTGGGACATCTGGTCGCGATAGACCGGCTCAAAGTCAAAGTTTCAGGCCGACCGTGATGGAGCCCTGAGCGGCTACCCCTCGCGGTAGGTCCCGGTCACAGTTTTTACCTTCGGACTTAGAAACTTTTCTGGAGCTTTTTCTCGTGGGGTCCCTCGATGCTCTTCACCAGGCTGAATTCGGTGAGGGTTCGCCGGCCTCGGATTTCTTTACTCCCGGTCAAACTCTGGAAGTCGGACCTACGGAGCTTTCAGCGCGACGAACCTGGATGGCTTGGCCGGCTCGCGGTTGAAGGCAGGCGGCTTGGCTGACTAGGTTGAGTCGGTCCCCTTATGGAGCTTTTTTCCAAAGTTGCTCCAAAGTTCTCCAAACTCCTGGAACTTCTTCCTGAAGTTCCCCAAAGGGTCCCAAAGTGTCTCAAACTCACTCCAAGGGTCTGGAAGCTCCAAGATGGTCCTAGAAAGTTGAGGACTTCAGTTCCCACAATCCACTTGGACAAAACCCTTACAAATCCACTGGTAGTTTTCCAGGTTGCGGATTCTTGGTGGTGATGATCCAGGTGAGCTCTGTTAACCTGTAGCTTGCAGGGAGTCCACTCTTTACTCTTTTTCACAGCAAGGCAGTCCACAGGGCTGTCGTTCCAGATGGTGCAGTCCTCAGAGGGCAGGCCTTAGAAATTGCACATCAAACTTCTCAGCATGGCACAACGTCTTGCTTTTTTAAGTTTCAAGCAGCAGATCTGAGGGGCTCTGCCCTTCTCAGATACTTATTCCAAGTTCTCTGGGTCAAGCAGGAGGTCACTCCTGACCAATGGGGACAGGGTAACTCCCCAAAGATATGACCACATCCTGTAGAGTGTGGCATTATTTTGTCCCAGAGTGCATCAAATCTTCCAAATTCATAATGGCTGATTTTCCAGCAGAGAGTTAAAAGCTGGCTAAACACACCCCTAGGATGGCTATTTCCATAATCTCTCCCCCTTGCATCTGCTCATTCCTTCCTTAACCTAGCATCTGGCTTGGGGGCAAAAGTTTAGAGTTGTAAATTACACTGGTTTCTTCCCTCCCCTTTGAAGACCATGGTTTATGACTCCTCCCCCTGCCCTGGCATTCCTGTGGAACAGCACACTTCCCTCCCAGAAGAGCTAGGTAACCCCAGGGCTCTTTATCACCTCTTCAAAGCAGCCTGGCTAATCCACTTAACTCTGACCAATCAGGACAGACCACTGGAAGGCTGAATCTGGACCTACAAACAAGAAAGTCTTATAACTTCTTGTCTGTACATTTTAAGAGAAATTCAACAATATCATATTGTTGGATTTATCACTACCATTCTGGGAAGTCTTTGAATGGAAGTTCTATCATTCTCCTATCAGGAGTTATCAGTTAACAACTTCTTGCCATGTTAACCTATGTGGCATGGGATTTGCAATTGGAAAAATGATTTGGGCCATTTTTCCAGCACCAGGACTTACAAAAACATATTTTATAAGTACTCCGCCTATATCTACAGGTCCCCCAACCCATGGAACACCTAGGGGACATTTTAGGGGTTCTGAATCTGTAGAAATATTGCAGATCCTCCCTCCACAGTGCTCCTAGCATCAAAGTCGAATTTGGGCAGCACTTTATCACAATGTGGGGAGTGAAATGTGAAATTTCACTTAACCCAGGGCATATAAAACTCATTTTATAAGGGTCCGCCTTATAAATACCTGACCCCACACCCTTGGAACACCTAGGGGAGACCCTGGGGGTTCCTAATATGCCAAAACATTGTAGGTTATCCATTTTCAAGTGCCCCAAACACCAAAGTCGAGTTTGGGCACAATTTACTTTTTAAAAGCAGTCATGGAACATAGGGCTGCTTTTAAACTGACCTCAGGCTTCAGAAGTGCACACATGCAAGTGCAGAAAAGGCTGCTAGCCTCTAAACTGCCATGCCCTACTAAATACTACGGGGCTGATAGGTAGTTTCAATCCCACTGCCCTATTATGTACTAGGGTCTTATAGGGTAGGTCATGCCAATCACAGGGGTACCCCAACCCACAGTGTACCCTAGAGTATGTAGGTGTTTTCACTGTATTCTAAATGTGTCTCTTTCAGCATAGCCCTGGCCCTGGGCCTGGTTAGGCAGAGCCCAGGGTCAGTCAGAGTCAGTTACCACCAGAACCAGTCAGCAAAAAGTTGGGGGGTACCCAGGGGACAGGATGACTTTGCAACATAGCCCCCCCAAACGAAAGGTGATGGGTTACTAACCTACACCCTGGTAGTCCTCATCAGCTAAGTGGAAAAACCTGGAAAGTCCATCTCCATTTGCATGGGCAACCCCAGGTCTGTGTTCCACTGTAAAGTCCATTCCCTGTAGGGAAATGGACCACCTTAACAGCTTGGGATTCTCCCCTCTCATCTGCATGAGCCATCTGAGAGCCTGAGGTCAGTTTGAACACGAAAGTGAGTCCCAAACAAATATGGTCTCAACTTTTTCAAGGACCAAACCACAGCAAAAGTCTCTCTCTCAATGGCACTCCACCTCTGCTCTCTGGGAAGAAGCCTCCTGCTAATAAAGGCAACTGGCTTATCAAGGCCCTCTTCATTTAGCTGTGACAACACTGCCCCAATCCCTTGCTCTGAAGCATCTGTCTGAACCACAAATTATTTTGTGTAATCAGGGGTCAGCAGCACTGGTGCTGAACACATAGCAGCTTTCAGAGTGTCAAAAGCCTTCTCACACTCTGGGGTCCAATCCACCTTTTTGGGCCTCTTCTTAGAAGTGAGTTTTGTTAGGGGGCCCACAATGGTCCCATAATTTTGAACAAACCTTCTATAATACCCTGTCAGTCCAAGGAATGCCCTGACCTGAGTCTGGGTAACAGGAGCTGTCCAATCCAAAATAGTTTGGATTTTAGCTTGGAGAGGCTGTACATGGCCCCCACCTACCAGGTGGCCCAGGTACACCACAGATCTCTGCCCTATTTGACACTTACTTGCCTCAATAGTCAGGCCTGCCTGCTGCATGGCCTGAAGCACTTCCCTTAGGTGGCTTAAGTGATCCCCCCAGGTAGAACTATATACAGCTATATCATCCAGGTAAGCTGCACTGAACTGTTCCAACCCAGACAAGACCCTGTTCACCAACTTTGGAAGGTGGCAGGTGCATTCTTTAAGCCAAAGGGCATTACCTTGAACTGATAATGTCCCTTTGGTGTGGAGAATGCAGACCTCTCCTTTGCTCCATCAGTGAGGGCAATCTGCCAGTAACCTGAAGTCAAATCAAAAGTACTCAGGTACTTAGCAGCCCCTAACCTGTCAATGAGCTCATCAGCTCTAGGTATAGGATGAGCGTCAGTCTTTGTGACTGCATTCAATCCTCTGTAGTCCACACAGAACCTTAACTCCTTGGGTCCCCCCTGAGGATTAGGTTTAGGTACCAGCACCACTGGACTGGCCCATGGACTCTCAGACGGTTCAATTACCCCCAATTCCAGCATCTTAGCAACCTCGGCTTTAATGCTGGCTCTGACATGGTCAGACAAGCTGTACAGTTTATTTTTGACAGGTAGGCTTTCACCAGTGTCAATGTGGTGCACACACCACTCAGTGATGCCCGGGGTCAAAGAGAACAGGCCAGCAAACTGCTCCAGCACTTGCTTACAGTCTCTGTGCTGCTGGTCTGTCAACTTGGGAGAGAGTACAACCCCCTCCACTGACCCATCTTGCACATTAGTGGAGAGGAGGTCGGGCACAGGCTCAGTTTCCTCTTCCACACCCTCATCAGTGACCAGTAACATGGTCATGTCTGCCCTGTCATGGTGGGGTTTCAATCTATTCACATGCAGGACCCTATGAGGGTTCCTGGGGGTGCCAAGGTCAACCAAATAGGTAACCTCACTCTTCTTTTCTAAGATTGGATAGGGCACACTTCACTTGTCATAAAGGGCCCTGGGAGCCACAGGCTCCAACACCCACACCAATTGTCTTGGAGTATACTCAGGCATAGTAGCCTTCTGATCATACCAGTGCTTCATGAGCTCCTGGCTGGCCTCCAGTTTCCTATTTGCCTTGTACATGTACTCTGCCATTCTAGATCTCAGGCCTAGCACATAAACAAGCACATTGTCCTTTGCTTCTTTAAGAGGCTTCTCTAAAGACTCTCGCAGCAGGCTCAATGGCCCCCTCACAGGGTGTCCAAACAACAACTCAAAGGGACTGAAGCCAACCCCTTTCTGTGACACCTCCCTGTAGGCAAACAGTAAGCATGGGAGGAGAACATCCCATCTCCTCCTGAGTTTCTCTGACAACCCATTTATCATGCCCTTCAGAGTTTTGTTGAATCTCTCAACAAGACCATTTGCTTGTGGGTGATAGGGGGTGGTGAACTTGTAGTTGACACCACACTCATCCCACATAGCAGTCAGATAGCTGGACAGGAAGTTCGTGCCCCTATCTGTTACCACCTCTTTTGGAAAACCCACTCTGGTGAACACACCAAGCAGTGCTCTAGCCACTGCAGGAGCATCAATGGTTCTAAGAGGGATTGCTTCAGGATACCTAGTGGCATGGTCCACTACCACTAAGATATACCTATTCCCTGATGCAGTAGGTGGGTCCAGGGGACCAACAATGTCCATCCCCACCCTTTCAAAAGGAACCCCAACCACTGGCAGTGGTATTAGGGGAGCCTTTGTCTTGCCCCCTGCCTTGCCACTGGCCTGACAGGTGACACAGGAGCTGCAAAACTCCTTTACCTTTTCAGACATATGGGGCCAGTAGAAATGGTTCACCAACTGGTTCCATGTCTTTGTCTGTCCCAAATGTCCTGCCAAGGGGATATCATGACCCAAAGTCAGGATGATCTCTCTGTACTTCTGGGGCACCACCAACCTCCTGGTGGCCCCCTCCTTGAGGTTTCTGGCCTCAGTATAAAGCAGTCCATCTTGCCAGTAGAGTTTGTGAAACCCACTGTCATCCCCTCCTCTTGCTTAGAAGCAATCCGCCTCAAGCTCTCAAGGGTGGGACAGTCTCTCTGTCCCTTACTGAACTCCTCTCTGGAGGGTCCACCTGCTCCTGTCAGTTCTGCCAAATCTGACAGCTCTGGCAGGGATGGAGTCCCTCCCTCAGAGGCCAGATCCTCCCCATCAGGGTTAGATTCTTCCTGCACCTCTGGAGTTCCCTGGGCTGGCTCACCAGGCCCTGTACCCTTGTCCTTGGATGCTTGGCCCTTTGTTCCAGGGTCCAAGTGTCCAGCCCCTCCCTTTTGGCTAGTCTGTGACCTAGTCACAGCACATACCCACTCAGGGAGCTCCAATATTTTCATATGGAGTCCTCTCTCCACCTCTGACCACTCAGAGGCTTCAAGATCATTGCCCAGTAAACACTGGACTGGGAGCACCTTTGACACCGCTACCTTCATAGGGCCTATCACACTTCCCCATTCCAAATCCACCACAGCCATAGGATGGAGTTTGGTAGTGCTGTCTGCATAAGTCACCTGGTGAAACTCACCAGGTACCAACCTCTCTGGAGGCACCAGCTCATCCAGGACCATAGTTACACTAGCTCCAGTGTCTCTGATAGCCTCAACCTCAGTCATATTCACTTTAGGCCTCTGCCTGTACTTGTCCATGTTTGGAGGTAAGGCAGCAAGGGTTGCAATATTCACCCCACCCAGAGACACTAAGGTTGCTTTCACCACCTGACTACCCTTCTCTGGGGCACCACTCTCCACCCCTACACTTACACTGGCAATCCCTGTGGATGGCCCCTTACGGGGGAGCTTCTTGGCGCAGACAGCATCTCCCTGTTTGTGCCCTGGCTGGTTACAGTCAAAGCACTTACCCACCTTTGAGGGATCAAAGAACCTACCATTCTTTCCATGATAACCCCTCCCTTTGAATTTGGGTTGGCTCGGGGCCCCCTCCTTGTTCAGGTTTTTGTGGGTCTTTGGAGGACTCCTTCTGGTTTTGACCTGCTTTCCTTGGGCTTTCCCTTGGGGAGGGACCTGTCCTCCTTTCTTCTGGTCACTTCCCTGGTGCTGAATGGAAACCCGGGTTCTCACCCACTCATCAGCTGCTTCCCCCAGCTCTCTGGGGTCTGTCAGCTTAGAGTCCACTAGATACTGGCGTAACTTATCTTCTGCACAATGAGTCAAAATATGTTCTTTCAAAAACAAATTATACAATCCCTCATATGTGTCAACTTTGTTACCAACAATCCAGCCTTCCAGTGCCTTCACTGAAACGTCCACAAAGTCTACCCAAGACTTTGAGCTCAATTTCTGGGTGCCTCTAAACTTCACCCTGTACTGCTCTGGAGTCAGACCAAATCTCTTGACTAAGCATGCCTTCATTTGCTGGTATAATTCTGCATCCTCTCCCTTCAGGGTCAGGAGCCTATCCCTCCCAGCTACTGGAATCAACTCCCACAGGAGTGCACCCCAATACTTAGAGTGGACCCTACTCATTCTAAGGGCCCTCTCAAAAGCTGTTAGCCACTTGTCAATGTCATCCCCCTCTGTGTACTTGGGCACTATACCCTTGGGAAGTTTGGGATCAAATCCACCACCCCTGGACATCTCAAAATCTTCATTTTCACTGCCATCATTTCTTTTGAACGCTTCCTTCCTCTCCCATTTCTTCTTAGCCAATTCCAATTTCTCCTTCTCCAAGGCAATCAAAGCTAATTGAGCCTCAAGCTGTCTCTCTGCAAGGGACAGTGGTGGTTCCTGAGTAAGGGACCCTTCCCCACTCCCACCATCTGGAATCATATGGCTAACACTAGATAAAATGGAAGAGGCATCATCCTCACCCTCCTCTTGGTTGAGGTTACGGGGGACACCCTCTATCCCCCCTTAAATCTCCTCAGCTACCCCAGCCCAGGCCTGTAGGGATTCAAGCAACCCTGCCTTCCTAAGCTTCTTGGAAGCAGGCAGCCCCCTAAGCCTACACTGTTCTCTAAGATCAGCCATCTTGAACTGGGACAGTTTAGCCAGGTCCAGCTCCATGGTTCCCTAGTTTTGGGTCACAACAACTAGGCACAACAGACTTAGAACAATTTGGAAAAATCAAAACAATGGATTAAAAACAGTTTAGTCCAAATTCCAAAAATCAAACTCAAAAGTTTTGTTCTAAGGCAATTTAGAGGATTTTATAATCTTAATTCACTTTACTGAAAGGTGTACTTTTAAACACAAGTCCTCATCCACACCCCTGAGCACCAAATGTTGGAAAGTGGATTATGGCAAATGTATATCTGCCACTGGCAATAAGGCCACTAACACATGATAGGACTCAGCATAGGTCTTAGAAAATTATTCCCATGCTCAACCCTTGGTAGCTTGGCTGCAAGCAGGCAGGCTTAACTTCAAGACAGGTATGTAAACCCTTTAAAAACACCAATTCAGTAAATAATTAAGACACAATACATAATAAAAATCCAACACCAATTTATAAAGATAGGAAATATTTTTATCTTTAAAATGACACCAAAACGACAAAAGTCCAATGTAGGGAACCGGAGATATGAATTTTTAAAGATTTATCACTTTATAGCACTTAGAAACCTATAGCACCATATTGGGACATATGGTCGCGATAGACCGGCTCAAAGTCAAAGTTTCAGGCCGACCGCGATGGAGCCCTGAGCGGCTAACCCTCGCGGTAGGTCCCGGTCACAGTTTTTACCTTCGGACTTAGAAACTTTTCTGGAGCTTTTTCTCGTGGGGTCCCTCGATGCTTTTCACCAGGCCGGATTCGGTGAAGGTTCGCCGGCCTCGGATTTCTTCTACTCCCGGCCAAACTCTGGAAGTCGTACCTACGGAGCTTTCAGCGGGACGAACCTGGATGGCTTGGCCGGCTCGCGGTTGAAGGCAGGCTGCTTGGCTGACCAGGTTGAGTCGGTCCCCTTATGGAGCTTTTTTCCAAAGTTGCTCCAAAGTTCTCCAAACTCCTGGAACTTCTTCCTGAAGTTCCCCAAAGGGTCCCAAAGTGTCTCAAACTCACTCCAAGGGTCTGCAAGCTCCAAGATGGTCCTTGAAAGTTGAGGACTTCAGTTCCCACAATCCACTTGGACAAAACCCTTACAAATCCACTGGTAGTTTTCCAGGTTGCGGATTCTTGGTGGTGATGATCCAGGTGAGCTCTGTTAACCTGTAGCTTGCAGGGAGTCCACTCTTTACTCTTTTTCACAGCAAGGTAGTCCTCAGGGCTGTAGTTCCAGATGGTGCAGTCCTCAGAGGGCAGGCCTTAGAAATTGCACATCAAACTTCTCAGCATGGCCCAACGTCTTGCTTTCTTAAGTTTCAAGCAGCAGATCTAAAGGGCTCTGCCCTTCTCAGATACTTATTCCAAGTTCTCTGGGTCAAGCAGGAGGTCACTCCTGACCAATGGGGGCAGGGTAACTCCCCAAAGATATGACCACATCCTGTAGAGTGTGGCATTATTTTGTCCCAGAGTGCATCAAATCTTCCCAATTCATAATGGCTGATTTTCCAGCAGAGAGTTAAGAGCTGGCTAAACACACCCCTAGGATGGCTATTTCCATAGTCTCTCCCCCTTGCATCTGCTCATTGCTTCCTTAACCTAGCATCTGGCTTGGGGTCAAAAGTTTACAGTTGTAAATGACACTGGTTTCTTCCCTCCCCTTTGAAGACCATAGTTTACGACTCCCCCTGCCCTGGCATTCCTGTGGAACAGCACACTGCCCTCCCAGAAGAGCTGGGTAACCCCAGGGCTCTTTATCACCTCTTCAAAGCAGCCTGGCTAATCCACTTAACTCTGACCAAGGACCTACAAACAAGAAAGTCTTACACTTCTTGTCTGTACATTTTAAGAGAAATTCAACAATATCATATTTAGGCCTGGGCGGAAAACTACGCTACGCTCGCGTAGTTTGCGTAGTTTGCGCAACTACACGCTTACGCGTAATTGCACGTAGCACAGTGCAAAAACGCCGTAGCATAGCGGGCATTTTGCTTGCTCGCGGTCCTCAACGTCAAGTTGGCGACCGCGAGAGAGCAAAATGACATCCTGGCGAGACTTTTTCCTGCTCGCGATCAGCAACATCAAGTTGCCGATCGCGAGCGTGGAAAATAAACCTCCCGGCGAGATTCTCAACGCGGGAGGTCAGGTTTCTCATTGCGAGTGGTCGCTGATGCTCGCGACCGCTCGCGATGAGAAACTACCAGTCCGCGTTGAGAAAACTGCCGCCTCGAGTACAAATCTACTCGAGCGGCAGAAACGACCAGCTTGCACTGTGCAAGATGCCGTTTGCAATGATTGCACAGTGCGGACAAGCATCCTGCACTGTGCAATCATTGCGAACAGCATTTCCTACCGCACTACGCAGTTCTCGTAGTGCTACGCGTAGCTCGCGTAGTGCGAAGTGCGCTTCACGTAGCTACGCGTAGCGCTACTATGCGAACTACGCCCAGGGTTAATCATATTGTTGGATTTATCACTACCATTCTGGGAAGTCTTTGAATGGAAGTTCTATCATTCTCCTGTCAGGAGTTATTAGTTAATAACTTCTTGCCATGTTAACCTATGTGGCATGGGATTTGCAATGGGAGAAATGACTTGGGCCATTTTTCCAGCACCAGGACTTACAAAAACATATTTTATAAGTACTCCGCCTATATCTACAGGTCCCCCACCCCATGGAACACCTAGGGGACATTTTAGGGGTTCTGAATCTGTAGAAATATTGCAGATCCTCCCTCCACAGTGCTCCTAGCAGCAAAGTCGAATTTGGGCAGCACTTTATCACAATGTGGGGAGTGAAATGTGAACCCCTGGGACACCTAGGGGAGACCCTGGGGGTTCCTAATATGCCAAAACATTGTAAGTTATCCATTTTTAAGTGCCCCAAACACCAAAGTCGAGTTTGGGCACAATTTACTTTTTAAAAGCAGTCCTGGAACCCAGGGCTGCTTTTAAACTGACCTCAGGCTTCAGCAGTGCACACATGCTAGTGCAGAAAAGGCTGTGGCCTCTAAACTGCCATGCCCTACTATATACTAGTGGCTGATAGGTAGTTTCAATCCCCCTGACCTATTATGTACTAGGGTCTTATAGGGTAGGTCATGCCAATCACAGGGGTACCCCAACCCATAGTGTACCGTAGTGTATGTAGGTGTTTTCACTGTATTCTAAGTGTTTTCAGCATAGCACTGGCCCTGGGCCTGGTTAGGCAGAGCCCAGGGCCAGTCAGAGTCAGTTACCACCAGTACCAGTCTGCAAAAAGTTGGGGGGTGCCCAGGGCACAGGATGACTTTGCAACCATGCTTTAAAAGGGGGACAAACACACGATGGACAAAGCAAGATATCAAATATGAAGCAAGTGAAGGAGAGAGACAATAAAGCCAACCAACGATAAGCAATGGGCGGTCTTTAAGCATACTGTAAAATCTTGGTAAGCTGACAATAGGTCTTTTGCAACCAGGCCTCTGCTAGTTCAACCTAAAAAGAGTAACAAGAGGTTCAATATGAACTTTTTTAAATTGTTCAATTAGGAGTCTAAGAGTGTCTGCCTGAAATGTCTTTCCAAAATCTAACACCCTCAATATTGAGCATACGTACTGTCCATAGGGGGCATGAGGCTGTCACGCACATGCAGCTGAGGATGCGGCGCAGCGGGGCCCCTATATGTGGAGGCACTAGGCTTAAAATGGCCGCGCACCGGTGTCTACACATTTATAATCAAGGTTCCCTAGTGCTGCATACCAAAAGGCTTGAACCTCACACAGCTGCAGCACTGTAGTGGTCCTGCAGCCGGAGGCACCGGGCTTCAAAGGCTTGTGTTTCAAAAGCTAAACTGTAGGCGAATACATTATTGCCTACCTCTTAAAACAACAATGTGGACAATTTAGAGAAGGTCTTGATGGCGTCAGCAAAGGGTCTTCCATTACAAAGAGGTCATATTGTTCTATGGGGGTGCATTTATTATGTTTGGCCACATTGACCCCTACCCTATCAGTACAGACAAAGCAATACATTACATACAGATACTACTTAAACAGATGGCCGACGTGATATTCAGGGTTATGGATTTCGCACACACACTCTGTTTAGCAACAGGGATTTTTACATTGTTACTGAGCTGCACGCTTTTGTTAAATTCTTTTGGAACAGTTTAATATAGTGCCAAATCCATCAAAAGGTATTTGTGTGGTGTACATGAGCACCAATTACGTTACACCAGCAGACATTCATTTGATGGGCACACTCACAGGATGCTGAGCTGACCACAAGACTCGAACCTAGGGGTCCATTACGATGGCGGGCGGACAAAGTCCGCCCGCCATCGCAACGGAAAAGGGACCGCCCGCCACATGTGCGGCGGTCCCGCTGATTCGGATTAGGATGCGCCCGCCACACTGGCGGGCGCATCCCGCATTTCTACATTGCGCGGGCGGTGCTGTCAGCAGCACCCACTGCAATGTACAAAGGCATGTTGAACAGCATTTGCATGCACAACGTGACAGGCACAGCGCGGTGCCTGCCACCTTGTGCATGCAAATGCAGGGGGTACCATAGGTACCCCCATGTGCACCCCCACCCCCAACATCTTGGGGCCCGCAACGCGCCCGAAAGTGGAATCCGCTTGGCTTTCCATGGCGGAGTCTCCGCCATGGAAAGCCCTGCACCGCCGCCATTATAATATGGATGGCGGTGTCTTGTAGACACCGCCACCATATTTGCGCCCTTCTCCGCCTCGGTCGCCTGTACGACCGGCGGAAAACCGGCGGACGGTCTTTCCGTCCGCCGGTGTCCCCACCGCCATCGTGATTTGGCAGGGGGAAATGGTAGGCGGGCGGTGTAAAATGGCGGGCGGATCGCCACCGCCATACGGGCGGTGGCGATCCGCCCACTATTATAATGACCCCCCTAGTTCCCCTGTTATGAAGCAGCAAGCTCTGTCCTTAACATCACATTCGATCTCCTTATGCTCCCCAAAATGCCCTTATACTTTCGTTTTGTATCACCCCGTTCACAGGTGTATTTATCATCGGTTTAAACAAATTTCCTTTCAAACATGTATAATGCTTAACACAATATTACTGGGTTGTCGCTGATGTGCCTTTGCCCCCTCTATAAAGTCGTAGTCACTCTTTATTCACTCTGTACGTATCTGATTGAGCAAAAAACAGTAACTCTGTCAAGAAAAATCATTTTTCTGTGGTAATTAATTCAATGTGTCTAACAATTGCAAACATCTTGCCAATAGCTTTATACCTTTACTTTGCTTCTAGTAGAACGTATCATTACGGGGTCCGCATGAACACCTGCGCACTATGCAAACACTGATACCAATATATTTTAAACAAAGGTTTCATTTTAAAGTTGCCACAAACGGTGGCAAACAATTTCCCACACAAACAAGGAGACCAAGCCTACCATTTTCGTCACAAGTCGCCACCTCAAACCCAGCCATTCAAGTTTATCCAAAACAAAAACATATGTTGCCCAAACATGTATTCCGCCAACATTACTGCTCCTTCAAGGAAACCGCCTTTCCCACCAAAATGCGGGCATTTCACAAGTCTGCCCCTCCTTATCAGCCCATCGCAAACAACCGTCGGTGCACAATTGTTCTCCTTTCACACTGTCTGTGTACACTTGGGAGGCGCAGCTTATCTCCCATAAAATTCACTGTGTCCCAGCACACAGGGCAGTTAA
This sequence comes from Calotriton arnoldi, assembly GCA_963921515.1. Lineage (NCBI taxonomy): Eukaryota > Metazoa > Chordata > Amphibia > Caudata > Salamandridae > Calotriton > Calotriton arnoldi. The sequence continues at coordinate 1,814,875 of CAWUFW010000911.1, read as the reverse complement.
GCTTTACATGGCCCAAAGCGTTAGGCCGACTTTAACAGCACTTCACTGTAGAATGCTCACACGTCTTTGTGTATGTTGACTCGGCGCTCCAGGTGGAATCATGGAGACAGGCCTGCTGTGATAACGCTCAGTAATGAAAGCCTGTGTCTGGGTGGTAGCCTGGATTACCATATAGCCCAGATAACGTATTTAAAAAAAAAAAAATTTACAATAGGAAGAAAAGATCCTAAAACGTCATGCTAATTAAACAAAATATGTTTGCTTTCAGAAACATATTTTTTATTTCAAACAATTACAATTGTTTACTTTATGCATCTCAACAACAAAAACCAAAGGAAAGTGCCACTGAATATCGTTCCGCCGCAAAAATGGCAATTTTTACCACATCCACAAAATGGAAAATAATATACAGAGACTTTTTTTTTTTTAAAGAACACTTTAGCATCTGCCTACTTAATGTATATTTCATACTCGCATTCATTACAGTACCACATCGTTACTGCTTTTGTGTACTGAATATCATATGAGGCTTATCTTATTAAATACACAATTCGCCTTTTTTTTTTGAAAAATACAATATCATCATATCACTACTGCCACAAATCAATATAGGTTTGATTTCAGTGCATCACCACATGGTGCAGTTAGTGAAGGCATTATTTCAATAACATTATTTATATTCAACATTTAAATGCATTTCGGTTGACCTGGGGTAAACTGAATTTCCAGTCTTCATTATATAGCACAAAAGCCCAACCTTAGGTGTGTCTGGCCGTTCACCAGGGGCACGTAAAATAACAGTAAATGTTTGGGCACCCAGGATAATGTTCTGCATGGCTAAATATTTATGAGGTCCTAAAGGCGAGATCTATTGGCATTGCCAATGCTTGTTTTACTAGTGGAGTGTGTTCTGGCGGGGAGGAGGTGTCCTTGTCTTCGTAGGGGTGGGGGCTGTTATTCTTCGGAGTGCAGTGGGTGCGTGCCCTGGCACAAGCGGGGTGTGCCTGCGCTTACGCAGCTCTGCCTGGCTGCTCTCACGACTCTGATGTTTCTGTCCCCTCTAATTAGCCGCCTGCAGCAAACCCCTTATCAGCTCCCAGCAGACGGCAGGCCGGGCATCCTTTCCGTAGCAGAAATCTCTAATATGCAGCCCTCCTCCTCTGTAGCAACCCCCTTCACTGCCTAGCCTTTCCTCACGACCAACGCCCCCTCCCCCCCCCACCCACACACACACACAACCCGCCCCCCCCCCCCCCCTCCCCTCCCGGCCACTCACTGCCTATCAGCCTCCTCACAGCCAGCGCCCTCGCCGCTTTTCCTCCTCACTGCCCCCGTTTGTTGTCTGAGTCTGACCTCTTTTTACCGTCTTTCCTCCTCAGACGCAGCGCACCGTTCTCACGGCCTGCCACCCTCGCAGCCCGCACACATAACCAGCTTTTCTGGCTGCCCTCCGGCACCTGCCATGCCCATAGCAGACGTACCTCTGACAGCTGTACTCTTTACAGTATAGCCCTTACACCTCACAGCCGGCCCCCTCACCCCCTGCCCTCTTCACTGCCACACTCCTCACATCAGCCCCCCCCCCCCTTCTCTGCCATAGCCTGGCGCCCCTCATTCTGCCCCCTTCGAAGGATGCCTTCTTCGCAGCCTTCCTCACCGCCTGCCCCGCTCGCTGGCGTTCCTTCTCACCGCCTGCCTCCTCGAAGCCTGGCCTCATATACATAAGTAAAATGAAGTCAAAATTTGACAGTATAATCAGGGCTTTAAGTGGGGTGAAAAAACTGGGGGCGTCTCTCAAAGGGGCGTGACCAATGTAATTAAGGGAGTAGCTTAAAAACACCTAAGCTAAACATCTGTGCTTAGCATAGTGTGCGGCTCGACTTGTATTTAGCTGTTTCTGTCATTGCATCCAGATATATGATTCAACAAGTAACATCATACCTACAACAAGTCAGGACTATTGGCTTTGTCAATGGTTGTTAGTTGCATAAGATAAATAAGCAGCAACAATGGCTTGTATATAATATTGAAAAAGCTTCCACTTAAAGGCCTGGTGACACCAGACAATGTTGCTGCTCCTGAGTTTCAAAAAGAGAAGGGAAATCCAGAGAGAAAATGACTCTCTTTAAAGGATTTCCCTTCCCCTACAACGCTCACCTGGCATGACGTCATGCCGTAACTTCTCCACTAGTGAGAAGTGAGCAGTGTGAGCACGCACACATCGATGTGCCTTCTGTCACTGCAGTCCGGAAAAAAACTGACCGTCTGTGCCAGGGCACAAAACAGAGCCCGATAGAGACCCGTTTCAAGGCCCCCTTTAAAAACTGACGGTGCTCAGCCCGGGTGAGACCCGGCCCACTTAAAGCACTGAGTATAATGCAGATTTTCAAAGCGAAAAAACAGAATTCCTTATTTTATACCCAACAAGGAGGCTCATCAACACAGATCTTGATTCGGGGGGCGAGAAGGGAGTGGTCATGTTTGAAAATGGTAGGGCATAATTCTTAACCCCAATTTCAGCAAGGACAGCGAGTCCAACTTGTAGGAGGATTCGGGCCAGGTGGAAGGGGGCAGGGGTTCTCCTACAGAGATAATTTTGAAGAACATGGTGCCACATCATGCGTTTTAAAGCCCAATTTTCACACCAATTTTCCACAAAAAAAACATAACATCTGAAAGGCAGGCATCGAGTGGACAAATCCTTTCATGATGTGCCAAGTCAATCAAAAAGTCAATACCAAATGGTATTCAACCTGCATGAGCCTTCAAAAAGGATGTAACGCACAGATTGCGCCCCAAAGGCAAGCACCAAGCATGGATAAGGGATAGCACAAAGAGGCTGGGCTATTCTATATGTCTGCATAGGAATAGAGTCCAGCAGAATGTCTAATTTCTGTTATGAATACACAACGCCCCAGGAAAGCCGCCTGGTTCACCATTGCTCTCCAAGAAGCCAGACGCACCTGCAGACGCCTGGAGAAGAACTGGAGAAACACCAAGACAACCGAAAACCACACCACCTACAAGGACGCCATGACGGACTACCATAACCAGATCAGGAGCCACCAAGAGGAACTTCATCCACAACTAAATCCTGGCCAACTCCACCAACTCCAAGGAACTTTTCAGTGTCATTCAGAATTCACCAACCCACGCAGCTAAGCCACAGACATTACCCCATCCCAAGACCTCTGCGACAAGCTTGGAACCTATTTCCACCTCAAAATCAAAACCTCTACGACAACTTCATCGACCATCCACCAGGCGCCACAGATGGCCCCCCGCCCCCAGAAACACCAGCCAGCCCACCATCTCCAACTGGACACCGGCCGAAGACACCGCCTCGACCATGAAAAGCATCCACTCGGGGCCCCCACCGACCCCTGCCCCCTCACATCTACCACAGAGCCGCGGCCGCCATCGCACCCGAACTACAACGCACCATCAACACCACCTTCAAAACAGGCACCTTCCCAGACGACTGGAAGCGCGCAGAAGTCAGACCCCTGCTCAAGAAGCCCACAGCTGACCCTACCGACCTCAAGAACTATCGGCCCATCTCGCTCCTCCCCTTCGCAGCCAAAGTTGCAGAGAAAACAGTCAACAGGAAACTGACACAATTCATTGAAGAGAACGCCATCCTCGACCCGTCCCAATCCGGATTCCGAAGCAACCACAGCACAGAGACCGCCCTACTCGCCGCCACAGACGACATCCGCACCCTCCTGGACCAAGGCCACTTGGCCGCCCTCATCCTACTCGACCTATCAGCGGCCTTCGACACCGTCTCCCACCGCACACTAGTCGCCAGACTACACGACGCAGGCATACAAGGAACAGCGCTGGACTGGATCCGATCATTCCTCACCGGAAGAAGCCAAAGGATCAGTCTCCCACCCTTCCTCTCCGACCCCACGAAAATCACCTGCGGAGTCCCACAGGGTTCATCACTGAGCCCCACCCTCTTCAACATCTACATGGCCCCCCTCGCAGCCATCATCCGACAACACGGCCTCAACATCGTATCCTATGCCGACGACACCCAGCTCATCTTCTTCCTCACCAAAGACCCCACCACTGCCAAACTCAACTTCCAGAAAGGAATGCAAGACGTCGCAGTCTGGATGACCAACAGCTGCCTGAAGCTCAACGCCGAGAAGACAGAAGTCCTCATCCTCAGTACCACCCCTTCTGCATGGGACAGCACCTGGTGGCCGACCGCCCTTGGAAGCCCACCTACCCCCTCAGACCACGCCAAGAACCTCGGCATCGTACTCGACTCATCACTCACCATGAACCGACAGGTCAACGCCGTCACCTCCAGCTGCTTCAACACCCTCCGCATCCTCCGCAAGACCTTCAAGGGGATCCCCCCTGAGTCAAGGAAGACAGTCACCCACGCACTCATCACCAGCAGACTGGACTATGGAAACGCACTCTACGACGGCATCAACAAGTCCCTACTCCGCAAACTCCAAACAATACAGAACACTGCCGCCAGACTTGTCCTCGGCATCCCCCGACATGAACACATCAGCCAACACCTACGAAGTCTCCACTGGCTCCCCGTGGAGAAAAGAGTCACTTTCAAAATCCTCACTCACGCCTACAAATGCCTACACAACAACGGACCCAAATACCTCAACGACAGAATCAACTTCCACGTACCCAAAAGAAACCTCCGATCTTCCAACCTCGCACTGGCCGAAACCCCGCGCATCGCCAGAGCAGGCGGAAGATCCTTCTCACATTGCAGCCAAGAACTGGAACGAGCTACCGGCAGACATCAGACGCGCCCTCCCTGAACACCTTCAGGAAGACCCTCAAGACCTGGCTCTTCGGCTAAACAGATCTCGTGACCCCCCCTCAGCGCCTTGAGACCCTCATGGGTGAGTAGCGCGCTTACAATTCCCTGATTGAATTGTAACTGCAAGTGAATTTGTACACTTAATAACCCTTGTGAGGCACTAAAGAGCGGCGTCGGACAGGTAGGATGGCTCACCACGAAGGAGTTCTTGGATGGAATGATATTGCATTTGCTGAGTGGCAGAAGTTGTTAGCGTGAGTGGTGTTCTTCTCTTGTTTTGGAGTGCAGAGCTTAAAGGGTGGTGGCAGGAAACAGGGAGATAAACCTGACATCACTAGCCAGGAAATTACTATCCTGAAATACAATTTTTGCCTCCATGCCTCACACGTCTCCTCCCTCTGTACGTTTTAATAATCAGTCTCTAGCATCTTTACCCATTAAGCTTGATGAGTCTCCCTCTGAGCCCTCGCGCCCTCCACTCTATGACTTTCTAATCCACATCACCTTCATGTGCCTCCATTACTCATTTGGACCAATTTCCTGTGATCCAGCACCTAGGGAAACCCACTTCCCCACTAGAAGACTCTGTCCCACTAATCTCACAAGATTGAAGTCTCATACAAAACTTTCTTCTCTAACTTTATCCCTTCTACTGCAAACTCTGCTCTCCACTGCTGATTTGCAGCTTCCCAAAAAGCACTATAAAGGACCATGACCTGGAAATCATCTTTCTAACCAAGACTTGGCTTTACAACTTCTTTCCACCCTTTATAGACATTCATGCCCTCCCAAACTACCAAGACCCAGAGCAGTAACATGGTGCTGTTCCTCAAGGAGCACCACATATCCGCAGCTGTTTCTTGTCCCCATTGCCAAACTTGCCACACCCATGATATGCAGGGAAAGGGAAAGGGGAGTGGGATGAGAGAAAAAGAAGGTGTGGGTAAGTCACAGGTCTACACCGGTCATCTGACACAGTCCTCCAACTCCTTTGCACTTAGCTTCTATTAGTCGACTCGGTATGCTGTAATAATAAATGCCAGAATTTGATATCTTGACTAACTTCTCTTTCATACTACTGAATTCTACTTTCAAGTTAATTCATGTTCATCATGCTTGACATTCTCCTGGCACCTACCACCTGCTGCCAAGGTTTGCCTTCTGTGAGTTCCTCTAGCTAGGGAGCAGGGGTGGCTCCTCTGTTATAGCGGAGGAGCGCCGCTCCACTGAAATGCCCCCAGAGATGAAAAATAAAATGGTAATGAAGCAAATCCATTACAATTTTATTTTTCGTCACCTGTCCCGAACGGAGTGTCAGCATAGGGCGGGGCCTGCTGAATAGCAGCAGTAGCAGGGAGGAGGGTGGGCTGCCTTTTGCACATGTTGAAAGTACACATGTCTCTTTGGCCGGCTGTCGTGCAACGGCCAGCCAGACATGCGCACTTTAAACCTCTCAACCCAGCTGTCTTTACACATCTGGGTTGAGAGTAAGTGCAGGCATCCAATGCCCTCGAAGCGCCGAAGGAAGCCGCTCCCTCCAATCAGGGCGCTGCTCTCATGAGCATGAGAGCAGCACCAGAATTGGCTTCGGAGCCTGCCTCGAGGAGAAAAGACGATGGAGGACTTCGCCTTGTTCCAGGAAGGTAAGTTTATTTAATGTTTTTTTGCCACCCGCCTCACCACCCTCGGGACATGGCAGCCGCCACTGCTAGGAAGTAAAGAAATGTGATAGTGAACTGCAGCTCAATGCTTTAACGGCACTGCAGCTCAATGCTTTAACTCTAGAGTTTGGCCTGAGGGCCACGAATGGCCGCTCTAAATCTGATAAAATGGGGGCTAACACTTATAACAGAACCACCAATATGAGCCGTATTTACTACTTCCTATTAGATTTGAGACTGTGGCCTGGAGTGGTCGATATGATAGTGGGGTCTACTACAGATAGTGACCACAACCTCCGAGCTCGATTTGCCATTACCCTTGGCCAAACGCTCGAGCCTCCCAAATTCTATTCTTGTGACTAGGGAGGTATGCTCAGCTAATGATAATAGGCATCTTAAATGGGCACATGTAGCTATGGATACTGGAAAATTAGAAGCAATCAAACTTAATCTCCTAGATAGCACCAGAGAGATATATAGATTATCCGAGGAACTGGGTGGTTTGGTTAAGATTGTGGCCTGTCATACTTATCTTTTTAACCAGTTGGCCTCTTACTTTAGAATCCAGCTACGCCCGCAGGGCACCTCGAAGAAGACTAGGCCACAGTATGCCTGGTTTAACCAGGAGTGTAGAAGCCTTAAATCAAAACTGGCCATTGCAATTAGAGCAAATAATGTGGTTGAACTGAGGGAAACTAGGAGGTCCTATAAAGCAGCTCTGCTTAGAGCGAAAAAAGAATGGAAAGTGAATCGATGACTGTCGCTCAGAGACGCCTGTCATAGGAATGACTTACAGCGATTCTGGCTTTTAGTCACCAGGGGAGACGCAGAAAGACTTCGTCCACCCACTAACAACATTGCTATTGCTACCTGGTATGACCATTTCTCCTCACTATGGGGCCTATTACGATGGCGGTCGGATGACCGCCGCCCGGCCGGCGGTGGCAACCGCCGGACCTGCGGCGGACATCCGCCGCGATTGCAAGCCAGAAAACCGCCGGTCAGATTAGGATGGCGGTGGTGACCACGGCGGTGGGAAATTCCGACCGCCGCTTTACCGCCGGTTGCCATCCGCACTCCTGCCCTGCGGACGGAGAAGGACCGGGATAATGGTGGCGGTGCAGGGCAGGCTCCGCCGGCACGATTATGATGCCGGCGGTAGCCAGCCGTTCCTCAGCGGTCAGACCGCCATGGAAAGGCATGCGGTGATTGTATTCCGGGGGCCCGTTGCGGGCCCCCAATGTTTTGTGGGGGGTGTAGGTGCACTGGGGGGGTACCCATGGTCCCCCCCTACATTTCCCTGTACCAGGTGGCAGGCACTGTGCTGTGCCTGCCACGCAGTGCAGGGAAATGCAGGACATGCTCATTTGGACATCGCTGCGGTGCTGCGGGCAGCAGCAACCCCCGCAATGTTAAGGCCCGCGATCCGACCACCGCGGTCGGATTTCGAGCAAGGAACATCCTAATGTGACCGGCGGTTATGTCGCGGGCCTTGCGGACGGTCTTTTCCCGTTACCATGGCGGTCGGGGAGGTTTTCCGACCGCCATCGTAATAGGCCCCTATGTACAGGTCCTTGTGAGCCAGACATTGATGCCTCTAGTCTAGACAATGCTTATTCCCAGACTATCAAGCTTTTCTCCTTAGCTGAAATCAGGTCCAGCATTAATTCCATCGTTAGGACCAAAGCCCCAAGGCCTGATGGCATTCCGGGAGATGTCTTTCTTAGTGACATTGAGAACTGGTCAATTTACACTTTGGCACTAGCCAGCGGAATTGCTGCAGGTGCCCCAATACCACCATCCTGGAAGAGAGCTGAAGTGGTTCCGGTTTATAAGAAGGGTGGCCGCTCGACCCCCTCCAACCACAGGCCCATTAGCCTGATTGATAGTGCTCAAAAGGTCTTTGCCTGCGCACTTTTTATGAAGATCCAGATTTGGATAAGCGACAACAACATCCTGTCCCCTTTTCAAGCAGGGTTTGGACAGAAAACTAGCACTATCGACCAGGTTTTTCGCTTCCTCCTATTGGCCTGGAAGATTGTGACTATCGGCCAGGGAAGCTTATATGTAGCATTCATTGACTTAAGGTCTGCTTTTGACCTTATCCCTAGATATAAGCTTTGGTGCGTCCTGAAGGAGATGGGCCTCCCCTCCGAGATCCTGGCATTGGTTGTTCTTCTTCATGAGGACAATTACGCAAGGGTTCGCTGGGGTAGCCAAGGCCAATTGACAGATCCGATTAGAGTCGATAGGGGGTCCGACGGTGTTGTGTATTGGCTCCTACTCTCTTTTCGCTTTTTATAAATGGAGTTGTTCAGTATCTTACTGATATTACTGCTGATGCACCTACTTTGGGGGCAGCTTAGGTGACAACTCTACTGTTTGCTGATGATACGTTGTTAGTCTCCAAAACCCCTAGAGGTCTGCAGCTGCTTCTAGATCGCTTCGAGGCATTCTGTGTAATGAGAGGCTTAGAGGTTAATACCTCGAAGACCAAACTCCTAATGTTGAATCCCCACAAATCATTTAAAGGCAAGTTAACACTGGGTGGGATTCCCCTGGAGAGTGTGAACACCTTTGATTATTTGGGCATCACTCTCTCCGAGGATTTGTCTTGGAAGCACCATGTAATGAATCGGACTCTCCAGCACAGACAGACCACTGGGGTTTTGATTAAAGAGCATAGGACCTCCCAGAGCAAACCAGTAGCAGCCCCACTTCATATATATGATCACAGTGCAGTGGGTTCAGCATTGTATGGGGCCGAACTTTGGGGCTTTGAAAAATTGGACGGCCTTCTTATGACAGAGAACACATTTTTGAGAGCCTTATGCTCACTTCCTCAGAGTACCCCCCTTCACCCACTAAGACTGGACATGGGCAGATCTTCAATCGTGGAGAAAGCTAAGCTACGCCCCCTACTCTTTTGGTTGTGCTTAAAATCCACTCCCGAGCTGCTCCCATATGCTGCTCTTGCTGAATGCAAAAAGAACAATTAATGGACAGAATGCAGAACAATGTCATACATTCACCCCAGTACAGAGATCTGGGCCTAAATCCATCGTTTTTGCTCACCATGCCATTCCAGTTTGGACCCAGCCATATGCAAATCAGTCTTGACCCTGCGCCCAATGGGAACAGTCCAGCCCGAACTGCCAGGCCAGGTCCTCCCTGGACTGGAAACAAGCATCCTAGGACCGGGTTCGGGCTTTCAGCCCTCATCAGCCAGGATAGTTTGACTCCAGTGGCATGGAGAGCACGGGACCCACGTCTGGGCATACCCGTCCCACTCAGGGTGACAAATGCAAAAAGAACACTTGATGGACAGACTGCAGAACAATGTCATACATTCACCCCAGTACAGAGATCTGGGCCTAAATCCATAGTTTTTTTGCTCACCATGCCATTCCAGTTTGTACCCAGCCCTATGCAAATCAGTCTTGACCCTGCGCCCAATGGGAACAGTCCAGCCCGAACTGCCAGGCCAGGTCCTCCCTGGACTGGAAACAAGCATCCTAGGACCGGTTTCGGGCTTTCAGCCCTCATCAGCCAGGATAGCTTGACTCCAGTGGCATGGAGAGCACGGGACCCACGTCTCGGCATACCCGTCCCACTCGGGGTGACAAATGCAAAAAGAACAATTGATGAACAGAATGCAGAACAATGTCATACATTCACCCCAGTACAGAGATCTGGGCCTAAATCCATCGTTTTTTTGCTCACCATGCCATTCCAGTTTGGACCCAGCCATATGCAAATCAGTCTTGACCCTGTGCCCAATGGGAACAGTTCAGCCCGAACTGCCAGGCCAGGTCCTCCCTGGACTGGAAACAAGCATCCTAGGACCGGTTTCGGGCTTTCAGCCCTCATCAGCCAGGATAGCTTGACTCCAGTGGCATGGAGAGCACGGGACCCACGTCTGGGCATACCCGTCCCACTCGGGGTGACAAATGCAAAAGAACAATTGATGGACAGAATGCAGAACAATGTCATACATTCACCCCAGTACAGAGATCTGGGCCTAAATCCATCGTTTTTTTGCTCACCATGCCATTCCAGTTTGGACCCAGCCATATGCAAATCACTCTTGACCCTGCACCCAATGGGAACAGTCCTGCCCGAACTGCCAGGCGAGGTCCTCCCTGGACTGGAAACAAGCATCCTAGGACCGGTTTCGGGCTTTCAGCCCTCATCAGCCAGGATAGCTTGACTCCAGTGGCATGGAGAGCACGGGACCCACGTCTGGGCATACCCGTCCCACTCGGGGTGACAAATGCAAAAAGAACAATTGATGGACAGAATGCAGAACAATGTCATACATTCACCCCAGTACAGAGATCTGGGCCTAAATCCATCGTTTTTTTGCTCACCATGCCATTCCAGTTTGTACCCAGCCATATGCAAATCAGTCTTGACCCTGCGCCCAATGGGAACAGTCCAGCCCGAACTGCCAGGCCAGGTCCTCCCTGGACTGGAAACAAGCATCCTAGGACCGGTTTCGGGCTTTCAGCCCTCATCAGCCAGGATAGCTTGACTCCAGTGGCATGGAGAGCACGGGACCCACGTCTGGGCATACCCGTCCCACTCGGGGTGACAAATGCAAAAGCAACAATTGATGGACAAAATGCAGAACAATGTCATACATTCACCCCAGTACAGAGATCTGAGCCTAAATCCATCTTTTTTTTGCTCACCATGCCATTCCAGTTTGGACCCAGCCATATGCAAATCAGTCTTGACCCTGTGCCCAATGGGAACAGTCCAGCCCGAACTGCCAGGCCAGGTCCTCCCTGGACTGGAAACAAGCATCCTAGGACCGGTTTCGGGCTTTCAGCCCTCATCAGCCAGGATAGCTTGACTCCAGTGGCGAGCATGGGACCCACATCTGGGCATACCCATCTGAAGTCAGTGCTCTTGATCGCTTTAAGAAAATTGGTTGGCTCTCTAAAGTGAAGTTCCTGCTTAATACTATCGGGCTGGAGGGATCATGGGACATACAAGACCCAGCGTTATTGCCTAATAAAGACCTGATTAAGAAACAACATTGGAATTGGGTGGCCCAGTCTTTTACTTCTCATCCTTCTTGGGGCTACCTCACAATGGATTTTATGGAATTCAAACTGTCAGGTGTCTATGAATAATATCTGGAGGCCATTACGATCCCACAGGATATGAAGCTTTATATGCAATTCAGATTTGGCTCCCTCCCGTTGAATACTTTTACAGCCTCCTGGCGACAGCCTTTCACTACAATGCAGTCCTGCCCAGGTTGTCCCCTTGTTGCTGAGTCAATTGGCCATATTTTCTTTGTGTTTCCCATGTACTATTCTCCGAGAGCCAAATGGCTAACTCCTGCTTGTAGGTGGCTTGGCACTCATTGCCATCATGAAGCGTTGCACATTTTAAAATCGTACTCTAGCCTTCTAGTTGCCTGCGCAGTTGCCAAGTTTCTCGGCAAAATGTGGATCATTAGAAGATCTGTATTGAAAATGTAATTGTTTGTAATGTTTTTAATTATTCTTTTATCCCCTATTTTAATTCATTACATATCTCTTAGCTCTTGCTATAGCACCATTTTTAGCATTGTGACTGCATGGCGGGTCATGCTGCCCTATTCCATCGCGGCATAGGCTCTTGCTGACACAGCCCTTAAGCTCTTTACAAGCCAATCTTATTCTGTTACATCAACCTGTAGGATAATTAATTGAGTTGAAACTTTGTTGATTTGCAGCTAACAAATTTTGGTATGCTTTTTATCTTGTCTCCTTGTACTGTATGCATTTACACTTTTATGGTCGTAATGACCGAAATAAAGTTTTTATGATGATAGTGAATCTTATGTTTTATACGGTGCTCAGAAAAAAAATCTTGTGTTCTATAGTTTCTGCCTTTACCTGTTATTGTTCACAGTTATCTCACTTTGAATCCTATTTTCATATACCTAATTGAGTATTGGCAATGAGGCAGTTTTCCATTTGAAGAAACAAGTAACCTTTACACAATTTTCTATTGAAAGTTCTGCCTCACAATGACTCTTCTTGAATGTTTTCTGTATACTCAAGTTTAGCCTATCAATCAGCTCTCTAGGTCATCAGAAAAACTAAATGCGCGTCTTAAACAATGTTCGTACGAATTTCACTGTGTTACTGCTTCATGCGCTAATGTGAAATGCAGCTTCACACACTCACTATGGGCTTGATTTAGACTTTGGCAAATGGGATATTCCATCACAAAATTGACAGATAACTTGCCCGCAGTATTGCAAGTGCAATCCTACGGCATTTGTAATACGGCGGACAGGACATCTATCACATTTGTGATGGAGTATCCCAACTGCCAAAGTCTAAAACAGGCCCTATGTCTTTTATATTTTCAGCTCTCACTCAGAAACTTCTACAGAGAAGTTCTTCCAGTCTACAAGCTCAGAAAAGTCTACCCTAATTCTTCTAGGTACCTGCGCCTTGCTTCTTTCTGAAGATCTCTTGTCTTACCTTTCATCTTTTATTCCCTCTTGCAGGTCACAGAAGATGCAGCTGAAGTCTGCTGCTGCCTCTGAGAGGAGAAACAGGCAAGTCTTTAGAAGTGCAAAGATGGGCAGTAGGCCAGGAGCTGCCCTTCAAGGTTCTCAATAGATTGCGAGGTTGACGGTTTGTAGCATGGCTTAAATAGTTCTTCCTCACTCAAGGTGGCCTCGGACTCTGGGGAGATGTTCAAATGTTGCGGGAGGTTTTTCCATTGAGAGCAAGCCTCATAAAACACATGCTTGCTATTACGCCCATTACTGTGCTGACATGGCACCTTCTTGCCTCCCCCATTTAACTTCTCACTAGTTTGGGCATGAAACCACCAATGTGCATGCACATTGGATGCCTTAACAGTTAGTGGACCCCGATAATACTCAAACATCAGGCAGGGTGGCAATGCTATCATTTTAATCTATCCTGTTTGGTTGTTCTTAGCCTATCCTTTGTCTTCTTTGAACTCCTTCATCTCAATCCCTCCCTTATCAGCTCAAGCAGACTGAGAGCTGTTCCTCTTTATCACAATTCTGGGCATCTCTTATCTTACTCTGTGATCCTGGGAGACTGTAACACCAGATTAAAGAAATCTTTAGACATGATCTCTTCAGAACAAGCCTCCTTTCTCTCTGTTGATACCTCTCAATTTTGTAGCAAACATACCCAAGGAAAATATCCAAGCCTCAATGTCATCATAATCAAACAAGATTACACCCTACCCTTTGATGCTATCATCTTGGACTGGTCTGACCATTTACTGATCACGTTCTTCTTATCACTCTTTATCATTGAAACTTAGACTCACAGTAAACAAGAGTACTTGGGGGCTTGATTATCAACTTTACAGAAAAACAGAGTATTTCTATCTCCTCTACCTTCACCCCATCATCTGCCTCCTATGACGCAAATCTCCTCTTTAAAAAATGCGACTCTACCCCTGAAGCCATCATTGATGATCTCACCTCTCTCCCCAGAAATACCAAGGACTCTGGGTGGTTCTCATTAAATTACAGTATTAAAAGACACTCTGTTAAAAGAGCTGAATAGTACTAAAGAGCCAGAAAACTCAGTCACTTATCTATCTTGAACTCAGAAGAAAAAGCTACAAATCCTCCATTTTCTCAGCTAAAGTCGCTTGCCTGAATTTTCAACTAACCCTTTCTAAGAATAGACCTAAGAAACTATTCTAAATTCTCAGACAAATATTCCATTGTGGTATATTTGAAGTAGGTGTCTTCAGTCTTTCTCAATCTTATGTTTGCTCTGCAGTACTTGCATGTTATGTATTATAGAATAGAACCTGAGAGGATTCTACTTAGGTGAGTTGGCCTGGTGGAAGAGTGTGGCTGGGGTTTGTCCATTATAGCTCCTGTCAAACCCACTTGGTGTGCTGTCATCTGTACCACCTGTCACACAGCTTATGCGGACGAGGGTGCAGGTGCATTGACAGTGCCTCAACACTATGAGACACTCACCAATGTGGAGGTGGGATGAGTCTGGTGTTGGAGTTCTGCTTTCATTGAATGAAGACTGTCCTACTTGGTGGAATTCAGTCTATTTGTGAGATGTGTTCAAAAGGTCCCACACACTGTTCACCTGGCTGTCTCTCTGGTGCATTTAACAGTTGTTTTGCATTGCAGCCTTGCAACAGTTGAAGTGGAACGCAGAGGTGTTCAGGCTCTATTCAAACTGGGATATACCAATAAATTGGAGAAAATGGAAAATTGTTTCCCTGAACTATGAGAGAATGTGTGCGACTAAATTAGGGGCCTAGAAAAAATAGTCACTTTGAATACATTGTTTGGTGCCGATGGCAGGAAGTATTAGATAACCTACCAGATCTTTCTGCAGAGGAAGAGAGGAGGCTAAATGAACTTGAAATAAACCCTAAAAAGTTAGGTTTACATTACATACCTCTCACGAGTACTCTCACTCTCATAAGTACTATTATGGACAGATATAATTTGTGAAGAATAATTCAGGAGTAGCAGACTCAGTTGGCCAGTATTTGACATGTTTGAGATAATTTGCTAGAAGCTGCAAATTTGGTACATTAACAGATGAAGAGATCAGTTTGTGCTGAATTGTAGTTGTGAAAACATGTGCGAAGAACTATGGTTGAAAGATGCACCTCCACTAAGTGAGGTGATTATCTTTGAAAAGAGAGTGCAACACATTTGTAAGTGTTTAGAAACTAGAAACCATAAAACATGGTGGGGAGAAACTGGTTAGTGTGTCCACTAAAGTAGTTCAAGTACAAGGGCAGGAAAAGAAGTAAATGGGCAACGGTAAACAGACATATCGAGGTTTTTTTTCGAAGTACAAAAATATCGAGTTGGAAATATCGAAGGGACAGAATATCGACATCAAGAATATCGGTGACCAGAATATCGACATGAAGGTAAGAAATATCGTTTTTTTTAATATCGAAGTCAGTAATATCGTTTGTCATAATATCGTTGTTAATAATATCGATATTTATATTAGTGTTCTGTATTTTAGTATGTATGTTAATAGTATGTGATCTAATGTTTTTTGTATAAGTATATCTGTTTTTTTAATGTATTTGTGAAATTTTTAGAAGTTATTTATTTTATGTAAATTAAATTTTGTGTATTTTAGTTCTGTAGCGGGTTGTGGGTTTATAGGGGAATAGGGTGGGAAGTAATTTAATTTTAATAAAGTAATCAATAATTTTTATTGATTATTATTTATAATTAATTTTTTATTAATTAAATATTAATTGGTTATTACATTTTAATAATTGATTAGTTAATTAATTAAATTGTGTTATTTTTTTAGGAGCGGGTTGTGGGTTTATAGGGGAATAGGGTGGGAAGTATTTTAATTATAATTAATTAATAAATAATTTTGATTCATTAATATTTATGAATTTAATATTTTATATTGTTAATTGTGGTAATTAATTAATTATTAATTCGTTATTAATTGGTTGTTAATTATTAATAATTAATTGGTAAATATCTTATTATTATTATTTTTAGGAGTGGGTTGTGGGTTTATAGGGGAATAGGGTGGGAAGTAATTTAATTATAATTAATTAATTAATTTTTTAATTAATTAATATCTATGTATTTAATATTTTATATTTCTCATTGTTGTAATTAATTTGATATTAATTAGTTATTAATTTGTTGTTAATTATTAATAATTAAATGGTAAAGATTTTAATTATGTTATTTTTTTAGGAGCGGGTTGTGGGTTGATAGGGGAGTAGGCTGGGAAGTAATTTAATTTTAATATATTTTTTAAATTTGTTTATTATAATATTTTTTTTTATTTTTTTTATATTGTTAATCATGTGAATTAATTTATTCTTGATTGTTTTTAATATGTTTGTAAATTTTCATTAATTAATTAATTAATCATAAATTAATTATGTTAATAGTGTTATGTTTTATAATATTGGTGGTGTCATTTATAGGGGAATATGGTGGGAGGTAACTTTTTTATAATTAATTAAAATTTTGCTAATGAATTTTAATTATTTTGCTTAAGTGGGAATAGTTAATTATTCCCCTCTGCTGTCCAACACTTTCCCTACTGTTTCACTTGCTGGAGTGGGAATAGTAATTGTTACCCCTCCGCTATCCAACACTTTCACTACTATTGCACTCGCTGGAGTGGGAATAGTAATTTTATCCACTCCGCTATCCAACACTTTCCCTACTGTTGCACTCTCTGGAGTGGGAATAGTAATTTCTACATCTACGCTATCCAACACTTTCTTTAATGTTGCACTCCCTGAAGTGGGAATAGTAAATTATTCCCCTCCGCTATCCAATACTTTCCCTACTGTTGTACTTGCTGGAGTGGGAATAGTAATTTATTCCCCTCCGCTATCCAACACTTTCCCTACTGTTGCACTCGCTGGAGTGGGAATAGTAATTTTATCCACTCCGCTATCCAACACTTTCCCTACTGTTGCACTCCCTGGAGTGGGAATAGTAATTTTTACCCCTCCGCTATCCAACACTTTCCCTACTGTTGTACTTGCTGGAGTGGAAATAGTAAATTATTCCCCTCCGCTATCCAACACTTTCCCTACTATTGCACTTGCTGGAGTGGGAATAGTAATTTTATCCACTCCGCTATCCAACACTTTCCCTAGTGTTGCACTCTTTGGAGCGGGAATAGTAAATTATTCACATACGCTATCCAACACTTTCCCTACTGTTGTACTTGCTGGAGTGGGAATAGTAAATTATTCCCCTCCGCTATCCAACACTTTCCCTACTATTGCACTTGCTGGAGCAGGAATAGTAATTTTATCCACTCCGCTATCCAACACTTTCCCTACTGTTGCACTTTCTGGAGTGGGAATAGTAGTTTTTACACCTACGCTATCCAACACTTTCTTTAATGTTGCACTCCCTGGAGTGGGAATAGTAAATTATTTCCCTCCGCTATCCAACACTTTCCCTACTGTTGCACTCCCTGGAGTGGGAATAGTAATTTTTACCCCTCCGCGAACCAACACTTTTCTTAATGTTGCACTCCCTGAAGTGGGAATAGTAAATTATTCACATATGCTATCCAACACTTACCCTACTGTTTTATTTGCTGGAGTGGGAATAGTAAATTATTCCCCTCCGCTATCCAACACTTTCCTTACTGTTGCATTTTGTGGAGTGTGAATAGTAACTTATTCCCATCCGCTATCCAACACTTTCCCTACTGTTGCACTCCCTGGAGTGGGAATAGTAATTTTATCCTCTCCGCTATCCAATTTTTTCTCTACTGTTCCTGTTAATGTAGTGTGAAATGTAATTGTAAAAGATTAAAAATATTTTAATTTTTTTAATTATTATATAAATATTGTATTTTTATTTTATATTTACTGGTATATGTATATATATGTATTTATAATTTTTAATATGTTTCTAACATTTTATAATTATATTTATTTTTTAATATTATAAAGTAAATTTATATATTATATTTTATATATATGTATGTTTAATTTTTATTATAATTATATTTATTATTTATAATTTTAAACATTTTCTAATAATTCTGACTATGTTTTTTAAATTATATGTATTATTTACTTTATTTTACATTATTTTTTAGACATTTAAAAAAAACGATATTTTTAACAACGATATTTTTTACAATATTTTTGTTTTGATATTTTTGTACTTACCATAATGTAGATAGGACTTCGATATTCTGGGCATCGATATTTCGGCTCCGATATTTTTGTTGTCGATATTTCTGTAGTCGATATTCTGTCAGTGATTCATGGCCAACAGAAGTAATGAAAGTTATTTCTAAGGCGTTTCTTCCAGGTGTGGTAGAGCCAGTCACATGACCAATGATAAAGCATGTCAGCAAATGAAGGCTGTGTGTGCAATCACGGTGGTAAAGTAGGGCATTTTGCTGTGTGTTGCAGGAGTGGCGCAGGATATGTGAACAACAAAACTGTTAAGGAAGTATGTAATTTGGTGGTGTTACAACTGGTGTGCGAAGTCAGCATCTATCCCTCCGAAATGGAAATAAGGATGCTTGACTCCTGTTCCAGGATACTGTTTATATGAGAAGAGATCTACAGGAAATGCTTTGATAAGGTGTCTACGCTGAAGAGAATGGGCATTCATCCTGGTGGTTCTAGGGGAGCAGTTAATTAAAATGTTAGGATTCTTTATAGCAGTTCTGGAGGTCTGGGTCTGACAATGTTTATGTGTCTGTAAAGGGTGATTGTGTTATCGGGTTGCTGCATCATAAGGAGTTAGTGGTCTTTTTAGATCCAAATTCTGAATCACAAGTGCAAGTGAGAGACGTGGGGCATGAATGTTTGGAGGTGGTGCACGGCTGCATGAATTTTAGAGTAAAGTTTCTGGGTATTTTAGCGAGCTTTAGGGTTGCTTCAAGAATTATGTCCACCGGATAAGTCTGAAAGATGGAGCGAGGCCAGTGGCCTCAAGTTTAAAAAGATTACCCATTGGAGTGCACTGGGCTGTCAAGGAAAAATTTAGCAAACTGTGTGAGGACCATGTTATTGTACCCATTGAGGCCTCAAAGTGGTTTGTGCCTATTGTCATGGCCAAGAAGGCCTTGGGAGAAATCAGGGTCTGTCTCAACTTTAAAGGGTTTAATCATGAGGTGTTTGTGGACAAATATCCTTTGCCAAATTGTAAGACTCTACACTGGTATAATGGAAAGAATGGTGTTTATTCAGTAATACATAAACACTCTAAGCTCGCTCATTGTCAACACCCTTCTCCCTTGATCTTAAGAGTCCAACTGTCATTCCACAGGAGTACAATGTAACAGATGTGAGAGGGGTGAAATTAGTAAAGAGAAGAAAAGGTAGAGAATAAATATAACTAGCATAACAGGTCACTATGAAGAAAGATGGGAAAAGGAAACAATAACTTTTACCAAGAGGATTATTATTAATCTCAACACATCTCAATCCTCACAAATGAAACCGCTTTGTCAGGTAGTTGTTATGCCATGTTGGCACACACATATTCTTCTGAATTGGTGTGCCACCACCTGTGACATTGTCTTGGAAAATAGCATGACAAGATTTCTTACACTGTATTCCTAGTGTGGCGGGCATTTAGCAATGTGAATCCATCCTCTAGGATCCCCACATTGCGCTTTATATAAATTATTGTCAACGGCTTGAAAAAATTGCTTTCTTTTGCCTTGCATGAATCTTGACTTTTGACCACCATAAAATCTCCAGCAATGCATTTACATTCCTTAACACATGGTCTCATGTCATATCTCTTCTTACACTCCCTTTGATGTTGAATTACTTGCTCTCATATTTTTTCTCTTTGAACCCACACAGGATGCCCACATTCAACCAGTTAGGAGACAACTTTGTGTCTGGATGTCTACCTCTGAGGGACATGGAACGATAAACCCAGAGACCAAATTAGGAGCAGTGTGATAGCACCATAAGATATTTTGAAGTGATCTCTACACTTGACTTCCAGTCACACTAGCTAGTTGGATGCATTGTTCGAACATTCTATTCACACACTTAACTAGCCCACTGGCTCTGGGACAAATCAAGGCTTTTCTAAAGTGTTGTATGAACAAATCAGTTAGGAAATAATTCCTTTCATCTAAGGTGAATTGTACCCCATAGTCTGTCACAAGGATGCTGATTATATCCTCCACTTAAAATGAGTCAGTAAGGAATGTAATCTGGACAGCAGTAGTGATGTAGTTTACAACCTTGGGTACTGCCCAAAGGGAGTGGTAGTCAACTAACATTATGTATTTACCTGCCAAGTTACATAGGCTAAGAGACCCTACGACGTTCAGTGCTAGATTGTCCCATGGTTTAACTTCCACTGGAGAAAATGGGCCCTTCTTAGTAAATGTAGTCTTGTCATTACGTGCTATGTGCACGCTGCATAGGATGCCATTTGAAAATAGACCACATCTGGGGACCATACCCGACCATTAACTTAACTCATCGGCAGATAAGAGCCATTGTTTTGACATCAATAAATCTAATTGGAAGGAGCCCTGAAGAAGTCCCAAGGGGAACGAAATGAACTGGCTATGGCTACAATCAAAAGTATTTCATGAGAAGATGAAAAATAAAGAATTGAAGAGAAACTGTATTCAGGATTTCCTTGTTATTTCATTGAAACGTGGACAATTGATGCATCCTATATATTGAGTAATTTTTAATTCATGAATAGATTTGGAGTGCTCAGTAATAGCTCAATAATTTCATGAGCATGGTGACTGCCTGATTGAGAGTCGAAGGTGACTGGTCTCTCACACTGATGCACCCAATTAACAAACAAACTCATGCCATGTGATCCCTAGTCAGAAATGGTACCTAGTTTGAATGGAATCCTGAGTGTGAACGAGGTTTTCAACAAGTTATCTTTTGTACCAGGCAGGGACTGCGGAATTACAACCGACATCATTGCTAAAGTATTAGGTGGTATGCCGGTTCAAATAAGTTATGGTGTGAAGCAGACAATTGCGTTTCCATTTAGGACCTTGAAGGGCGCATAATTTAGTTATTCTAACATTGAGAGGGAGGCTCTGGCAGTGCACTGGATGCTCAATAAATTCAGAAACTTGATTTGGGGAAAAGAGTTCACGGTGCAATCTTTCAACAAGCCAATATGTGAGATCTTTTAGAAAAGATCTCTTGATTCCATGGTCTATGAGGATGAGCTGGTGGGTTATCAGCCTGCAAGAGTACACCTATGTGGTAACATATCTGCCACAAGCATGAAATTATGCAGCTGGCTGTTTATTCTGGTTGGTTTTTGAAGGAGGAAACAGTGAAGTTGTGGATAAGGAATTGTAGGAAGAGTAAGTGGTATGTGTTATTACAGAAAAGGCGCTCTCTGAGGAGATTTGGAAGACTGTAAATGTAAAAAAAAAAAAAAAAAGACTGAGGTATGTAGTGATGCTGCGCTTAAGGAACTTGTCCAGGATGGGTGGTCTACTAAGGAAAATGTTTTCCATTCGCGTATTGCATTCTGGAAGGTCCAGGATGATCTTCTGTAGAGGGATGGGTTGGTTTCAGAGGGTTTAGCCTGGTTGCCCCCAAGATGCTGAGGAGGTGTATTTTTGAATTGGCTCAAGAGGGCCACTTAGGTGTGGTCAAAACAAAAGAAAGGTTAAGATTAGATTGTGCAATAAACAGGTTAGGATAAAATAAGAGCTGCCGGGGGGCCCATTTCTAACTGTACCAGCCTGGCCCTACCCCAGGACATACACCAGGGGGGAGAGGGTATGGGGGTGTCTCTCCAAACCACTGGGCCCCCTAGCATCCCATCCCACTCATCCCGGATGAGGGGACTGCATTTCTGGAGCCACCAGCGCAGGTCCCACACATACGGGTTATTGCTGTTATGCTTAATCATCGGACTTTGAATTGTCTTATATGCCTTCTGTGCCTCAGCCCTATGACTTATAGTGTTGCTCCCAGATATCCCAAAATCCTGTTCTCTTACTTTGTCTCCCATTCCGGTCCAATTTATTGACCCTTTGGACCAATGCTAACCACTCGCCTTGTGTTGGCGGAATATGAAGTATATATTTAATACGAATAGCACTCCTTTTCCCGCTTTCCCTCACCCCGCATGTTATTACAACGCGGTGGTTACAACGACCGCGTTGTAACAACGCAATACCATTACCCCGCAAGTCGTTACCACAACTTGCGGAGGGGGGCGCTGGATGTTGGAATAGTATGATTTACTATTCCAACTCCAGTCTGTGCGGACAGTAGGGAAGGTGTTGGATTTTATATCCAACACCTTCTCCTCCCCTCTGCAAGTCGTGGTTTCGACTTGCGGGGTAATGGTATTGCGTTGTTACAACACGGTCGTTGTAACGACCGAGTTGTAATAACATGCGGGGTCACGGATGCGGGGTGAGTGATGTTTACCATTTAATACAAATCTCTCGTCTAGCCAGTAGAATGAATACAAAAACAGGTTATTCTCTTTGTTACTTAACTTAGGACTTCCCACATTACAGCTTTTAACCTCAAACATAACTAAATCTATGCTTAACTCTATGTATTGACCCAGCACCTCTGAGAGGATCTTACCCACGTTGTTCCAAAATCCCTGGAGCTGGGGGCCCTGCTGCAACATATGGATATCATTTGCCCTCTCTTCTCCGCATTTGGGGCAACATCTCACCTCTTGTTTGTTCTTCTTTGTCAGCTTCTTAGGCGTCCAATACGCTCTATGCATTGTGAATAAATTATTTTTTCTGAGAGGTGCAGATTTAATAATATACCAACATACAGACATTGATACTTGCCATAATTTTTGTATATCCATCGTTGGCTGGTCCTTCCCCCAAATCTCTGTGGGTAAGATGAAATCCTCCTCTCCTGCTGAGATGAACATCCATACTTCTTTCTTTTTACCACATTCCCTTGTATTTACCTCTCAATGTCCCTATTTCTTGACCCATTATTCCCTAGGGACCTTGCCCAACTTGCTAGTTGGTAGTACTTGAATTTAGAGAGTGTACCATTAGTCAATATTGATGGTTCCATCCTATTATTGTGTTTTCTTTTATCAGCTGGCCCCATTTCGTTATCCCTTCATCTCTCAGAGGTGTTGATAACCAATCTTTCAAGCAGTCCAGTGTTCCTGGAGATGACCAGATTGGGGCATAATCACTATACTATGGGATTTTTAAAGAACGTCTGATTTGGTACCATAATCTGGAGGCTGACAATAACACCTTTAGTTTCAGTTTTGAAAATGTTTTTGGATGTCCAAATTTATATAAAAAGAAACTGCCTTCCGGACGTGTCATAGCTTGCAGATATATGGGGTAAGTCTTGTGTTCTTTAAATAATATTCTTATATTCTTAAATTGAAAAGCTCTACAGTGCTGATAGAGATCTGGGCTAGCAATCCCTCCATGTTCCTTTTTCCTTCATAGCTTTTTTCAAGCTATTCTAACCCCCTTTGAGGCCCATATAAAGCTGCTCAGGTCTCCTTGTAGCTTATTAAACCATTCTCTCCTAAATTCCAGTGGTATGTTACTGAAGATATATGTAAATTTTGGAAGAACCGCCATCTTCAAGATATTGGAATGGCCCATGAATGATAGGGGGAGACTTTCCCACACTTTCAAGAGCTTTCTAGTTTCTAATACTACTTTGTTCAAATTCAGGTGAGCAATTTTACCTAAGTCTTTCACTATCTGTATACCCAGGTATCGTATCCGTTCCTTTACTAAGGGATTATTGCTCGGAGAATTCCACTCCATGATTTCTGTTTTTTGTTGATTTACTTGATAACCTGAGACTTTTCCGAACTGCTCCAAGGTCTCTGATATTATCGGGAGGGAGCCTGCCAAGTTATCAGTGAAGACCATTAGGTCATCCGCATAGAGGGCAACTTTCTTCTCCCATCCCTCAAACTTAAAAAGAGTTATCATATGATTAGTTCTGAGAGCATTAGCAAATGGTTCGATATATAAGTTGAAGAGGAGTGGGGAGAGTGGGCATCCTTACCTAGTGCCTCTTCTGATGACTATCCTCTCTGTGAGATTGCCATTAACCAGAACTCTAGCTGTTGGGTTTTTATACAAAGATATTACTGCCCCTGAGAATGCAAACCCAACTTGTATGTTTCAATAACTTTGTGTAAAAAAGGCCAACTGACCCTGTCGAAAGCCTTTGCTGCGTCAAATGTGATTACAGACGGGGGGGATCCTTTCCTGAACAGCCACATCTATTGCCCCCACCAATTCATGTGTTAATTCTTGAATTTTATGACAAGACAGGAGACTAGCATTATGCATGACCTTTTATTCACCACTTCTGATGCAGCACTTAAAAGCTTCATGTAGAACAGTATGAAGTCACAAAACACCAGAACATTCAACGTATTAAAGTCTCTCAACATTCCAAACTCATCCTCTTTTGTTTGCTGCTTCTGAGCAGATAAGTATATGTCTTTGATGCTTACAAGGGTTTTTTAATTATATGTAATATTATTAGTTTTAATGGTTGTAAGGCTTTATTTATGTTTATTTAGCTAACTATAAGGTAAGTAAACTTATGGTGTAGTTATATTTAATTACAATTTCATTGTTGATGTTATTTATTTATATGTATAGCCCAATTTTGGGGTATTTGTTTAAAATGTTGTTGTAGAAAGGTAAATGGGTTTAAATTTATGCTAGGTAGTTTCACGAGTGGTAATTTATTAACGTTTAAAAAGATAAGTATAGACTGACCGTTGTTGCCTCTCTTTTGAATTGAAAGCGAGCCGGAGCGCGTGAATGCGCGAGGGGCAGAGTCGTGATGCTTCGTTTTACTAACACCCGAACGAAGCGTTAGTGTTTATTTGTGATAGAGTGAACGGCAGTGCGTGAAACGCGAGAGGCCCAGTCATGACGCTTTGCACCTTAGACGCGTACTAAGCGTTAGGCTTTTTTTGAAGGGAGATTGTGCGCGTAAGACGTGCGTCAGCACGCAGCGTGTGTTTTTTATAGTACATTGGGCATATTTCGGATACGGCTGGAGGCGCGTTGGCGTGCAGAAAGGTTGCTAGGCAACGCGTCTCGAGCCGGGTCAGTTACAGTTGACAGGTTTTATCTTTTGGCAACGACGGAGATGGTCCGCCACCGGCCGGAATCTCCACAACCGGCCGGAATCTCCACCTCCGGGCCGGAATCTCCACCACCGGGCCGGAATCTCCGGCCCGAGTGCGGACATAAAGTTAGTATGAGTAAGTGCATTCTGTGAATACCAAAAAGGAGTAAGTGCATTCTGTGAATACCAAAATGAGTAAATGCATTCTGTGAATACCAAAATGAGTAAGTGTATTCTGTGAATACCAAAAAGTACTAACTTTACGTTTTTGACGTAAGTTAGTTCTGTGAATCAGGCCCGTAGTTTGGATTGTACGTATTTATTTGTGCTGTAATTAGCTTTCAGCGCGTGTTGCGCTGCGGTAATAGTTTACTTGGGACTTGCCCTGATTCCGCTTGTGGTGTGCGGCCTTCAAGTAAGGCTCTTTGCGTGCGCTGCTGGGTTCTGGCCCCCCCGCGGGAGCGAGACGCAAGTCGGAATCCCAGCCGGGAAGCCGACGTACGTCTCGGGAGCCTGCACGCGTTGCATACAGCTGGTTCTGACGCCTCTCCCGGGCTGAAACGGGAGGATTTTATCAACGCAGCAGGCAAGAGGATGGAGCCGGTACCGGGCCTTTTATTTAAGCGCTGACATCGCGCACGCACGCTTGGCAAGTCTGGACACTATTAACCCCTAACAGCCCAGCAGTGGCTGCTAAGGAATTAGTTAATTTTTGGAACCTCTGCTCCCAGTGGGCTTTAGGGTTTTACCCTTTATAAGACCTGCTGGTCAGGGTTTTTGGTACCTTGTTGGCCCCCTCTGCCCCAGCTTTGCTCCCAACCGACGCCCTGGTTTTTTCTGGAGGACTTTGGGCTGATAATTAAGCTGCCCTTTGGGCTTATGAGGTGCTCCACGTTCTGTGGCCAATATGTCTGACTGTGAAGGTTACGAGGAGGAGGTGGCTGCGTGTGAGGACCTCCAGGGCGATGATTACTATTATGAAGAATCCATGGAGGATATCATTGATAAGAAATTAGATGCTAAATTAGATAAGGTACTCTCTTCTGCTCTCTTGCCTATTTCCCAGCGCTTAGAGCAACTAGCTACAGGGAAACCCACCCCTTCCCTCGTCCCTGACCCGGCCCCTTCCCCGGCCATTCCAGCTGATCATACCTGGCCACATGCTTCTGTTTACTCCTCGCTCTATAAATCTAAGGAACAGGCGATTGTGAATGTCCCTGAGCCCCCTCTCCCGCCCCCTACCCCAGTGTTGATTACCACCACAGATGCGGATACCGATACGGATTCCTCGCATGAGTCCAGACCGCGCAAGCGCGCCAAAAAGCGCAAGCACCCTGCCTTCCCCCCGGCCCCCGCCACTCCCTTCCTGTTTGATCCATCAGACATTGTTCATCCCCGGTCCGCCGACTGGGTTCCGCCCTCAGCAGTAGCAGATTACATGCAGGCGCATCTCAGAAAGAGCTTTGATAAAGACGTTAGGGCCCGCTTAAAATCTGAATGCCCCCGTCCAGACCTAGCGCATAAAGTGGCCCTCACGCCCGAGATAGACTCTTCCATGACTACCTTTCTTAAAAAGTACAAGAAGGACCCAAAGAAAGGGATTGACCGCGCCCTACAAGCATGTCAGGACAAGGTCCTGGACGTAGCGGGTCCCCTAGCCAAGATCCTTGAACTTGCTTTGCAGGCGCAGGAAACAGGGGCGCCCATCCATCCTGAGGTCCTAGCGGGATGGACTCAGAGAGCTATCTGCCTACTGGGTAACGCTAATTGTGCTCTCTCCTCCGAGCGCCGCAAGTCCATTCTCCTGCGCATTGACCCGCAGTTGGCGGATCTAGCAACCGCTGAGCCGGGCCCTCTGGCCGAAGGGCAA
Organism: Calotriton arnoldi; assembly: GCA_963921515.1. Taxonomy (NCBI): domain Eukaryota; kingdom Metazoa; phylum Chordata; class Amphibia; order Caudata; family Salamandridae; genus Calotriton; species Calotriton arnoldi. The sequence continues at coordinate 1,787,928 of CAWUFW010000911.1, read as the reverse complement.
CTATTCGGAGACAAGTTTGTCAAAGACATAGCAAGGTTCGTCAGCACTTTTGCTTCTTTGGACAAATCTCAATCCTCACTCAAACGAGTGTTTCATCAGGTCTCTGGTAGGGCCGGACGCGGCAGAGGACGCGCGACCGGCCGCTGCTCTAACCCCAGTCCTCACCGAGGATTCGCCCCTCGACGCAGGGGATACTCGCAGGACCCGGAGCAAGCAGGGTTTTACCCCACCAGATCTCGCGGATTCCGTGGCAGATTCAACAGGGGTGTCAATAGAGGATACAAGAATTTTGACACCCAGTCCTCTGGTAAGTTCTCAACTGTTACCTATGGTTCCCCTCGGGGGCAGATTGTCTCACTTTGTAGCGAGCTGGACTCAGCTGACTTCGGATGCTTGGATCCTGCACACGGTCCAGGGTTATCAGATAGAGTTGGTGCAGACCCCGAATCAGGCACACCCCCCTCAGCCTCTCCGTTTTTCCCTACAAGAGGAAGCTTTTATAGACTCCGAGCTTCAAGAGCTTTTGGCCAAGCACGCTATTGGTGTAGGACCCTTCATTCCCGAAGGGTTTTGCAGCAACGTCTTCTTGGTCCAAAAGAAGGGAGGTGGTCAGAGATTGGTACTCAATCTCAGAGAGTTCAATCCATTCGTAGTGTACAGACACTTCAAGATGGAGGGCATCCATCTTTTAAGAGACCTCCTTCTGGAACACGACTGGATGGTGCGCCTCGATCTCAAGGACGCATACCTTACAGTCCCGGTTTGCCCTTCCCATCAGAAATTCCTGCAGTTCCAATGGCAAGGGCAATGGTTCCGATATCACACTCTCCCCTTCGGCCTGTCGTCAGCGCCCTGGGTATTTACCAAGCTACTGAAGCCTGTGACCACTCGGTTGAGGGAGATGGGAGTAAGGTTGATCATCTACCTAGACGATATGCTGCTCCTGGCGCAGGACGTGCCCACCCTTCTGCTGCACTTACATTGGACAATGTCCCTGTTGCAAGAGTTGGGGTTTGTGATAAATCTCAAGAAGTCAATGATTACCTCAACTCAACAGATAGAGTTTCTAGGGTTTCAGATCGACTCAGTATCTGCGCAACTTCTCCTGCCCATGTCCAAAATCAGGTCCATCAAGCGGGAGATCACGTCCACCCTGTCCAAGCAGAGGATATCTTTGAGGGTATTAGCGAGAATTGTGGGCCTCTTGGCCTCTTCCATTCAGGCCATTTTCCCCGGACCACTTCACTACAGGGCGTTACAGCGCCTGAAGATTTATTATCTTCAAAAAGGGTTCCCTTATGACCATCTGATCCCTCTGTCACCAGACGCTCGAGAAGAGCTTCAGTGGTGGTTGGAACATATGGGGGCTTGGAACGGACGAGCTATTTTTGGCGCCTTGCCAGACGTAGTAATAGAGTCCGATGCCAGCAGATGGGGCTGGGGCGGTCGATGTGGAAACTTTGCCACCGGCGGACGTTGGTCCGCCGACGAACTGAAGTTGCACATCAACTGCCTGGAGCTGCTAGCGGGCTCCTTCGCCATCAAATCGATCTCTCCTCTCAAGGGGAATTGTTGTATCCTTCTCAGGATGGACAACGTTTCGGCGGTTCGATACATCAACCGCCTGGGGGGGACGAGATCGAAAATGTTAGCCACCATTGTAAAAGAGTTCTGGCATTTTTGCCTGGACCACAAGATCAATGTAATAGCGGAGTATCTGCCAGGCAAATTGAATCAGGTGGCGGATTGGAACTCCAGGTTCCTTCGGGACTTCAGCGATTGGAGGCTTCACCCGTCTTTATTTTCAGAGATCATGCATATGCGAGGGCCTTGCCAGATAGATCTTTTTGCCTCCCGGCTCAATACTCATCTTCCCCTGTTTTTCAGTTGGAGGCCGGATCCGATGGTGTTGGGAACGGATGCGTTCCTGCAGCATTGGGGGCCTCAGAGACATTATGCATTTCCACCGTTTGCCCTGATCCAGAGGGTGGCAGCTCAGGTTCGTCGGCAGATGGCGTCAGTAGTGTTGGTCACTCCCTTGTGGAAGACTCAGTCATGGTTTCCGACACTATTGGAGTTATCGGTGGACTTACCGTTCATTCTTCCGAGTTTTCCGTTGCTTCTCCAAGACCCAGTAGGAGCTCCTCATCCGCTGGTCCTGCAGAACCAACTCTCCCTCATGGTGTGGACGCTCTCAGGAGACATGAGCAGATTGAGGGCCTTTCGACGGCGGCTGCCGAGTTTATGCAACAAGCTTGGGCTCCTTCCACCCGTAAGCGTTATTCGGCTTCATGGAAGCGATGGATGGGTTGGTGCTTTCAACGGCAGTTGGATCCCGTGGGATCAGATGTTACGGAGATTTTAAATTTTTTGTCAGAATGTGCAGAGTCAGGTTTGTCCTATAGGTCTGTTAATAATTTTAGATCCGCGCTTTCGGCCGGACATAATCACATTGAGGGAAAGCCGGTGGGGATGCACCCCTTAGTATGTAAATTGCTCAAAGGCATTAGAGTGGCTAGGCCACCTCGTCCCAGGTACTCTACATTGTGGGACGTTTCCAGGGTTTTGAATCTGTTAACATCTTGGCCAGACAACGATCAGTTATCGCTGAAACAGTTGTCAGCCAAGCTTACTATGTTATTGTGTTTAATCTCCTGTCGCAGAGTGTCAGACTTGCGTGCCTTAGACCTGGCAGGAAGAAATTTCTCTCCACAGGGTGTTTCTTTCATCATATCTAAGCACACCAAGACCATGTCTCGTTCGGTTGAGTATCCTGCTTTTCCGCTTAATCCTAAATTGTGCATTTTGCAATGTTTAAAAATGTATGAACAGCGCACTCTTGCGCATAGGACAGATCTTTTGGGACAGTTATTGATTGCTATTCAGAAGCCCTTCCGGCCTGTTTCCGCGGCCACTTTGGCCCGATGGGTTCGTTGGGTGATGTCTGAATCGGGGATTGATGTTTCTGTTTATGGTGCGCATTCGGCCATGGGTGCTATGGCCTCTAAAGCTTATACCTTAGGGTCTAGACTAGAAGACATTCTTAGAGCTGCAGATTGGTCTTCAGATTCCAGGTTTAAGGAGTTTTATTACAAACCGATTTCACATGTTTCCTCGCTGGTGATTGATGAGCTTTGAACCAGAATAATCAGAAGCCTCCGGTCCTGCTATAGAATACAACATTTTCCAGCTATCGCAACAAGAATTTTAGATTCTATTAAGGACACGGAGGCGAGGATTATCCCACCCTGTGGGACAGGTTGATGTCAACTGTCATGTTGTAATGGATTTTGTTGATGTTTTTCCCACCCTGATATATTGAGCCTTTTTGGGTTCTTTATTTTCATAACTGTTTCTGTTACAGGAAATGATTCTAAACAGAGTTAAAACTCTGCTGCGCCAGGAACCGGACCATGGGATGGTCGGACGCTGATGGAGTTTCCTGGACCTGTTATTCGTATTCTCCGTTGAGAAGTGCTCCTAGGATTCACTCTCCGTTGAGAGTCAAGATTGTTCCTTATGTTGGACACTTATAGACTGGTTTGCAAAGAAAGAGGAAGCCAAGATGGTGCCTCAGTATTTTATTGTATGTAAAGCATTACTATTGGTTGTGTTAAGGAGGCGTGGTTCAAAGCCTCATGGGTAATGAAGTTTTTTACTGTGTTACTTTGTTCTCATTGGCTGCTGTGAGTCAGTAAAGAAATTGAGAAAGCATAATCCTCGCCTCCGTGTCCTTAATAGAATCTAAAATTCTTGTTGCGATAGCTGGAAAATGTTTTATTCCTAGTGCCCCCAGCAGACTAGTTAACGGTGGGCACTTATCGTCACATTATTTATAAATAAGGCTCCCTGTTTTCCGTTTTTACGGATTTTTACAGATAAATACAAACAGAAAACAATGTGTTTTCTGTCTGTATTTATTTTTAAAAGTGGATAAATACAGAAAATTGTGCTTCTTTTAAGTGACTCCCCGTGCTATCTTTCATAAATTGTAGCCCAACAGCTGAGCAGATTTACAGCATGGAAAATTAAAATGCAGGATTAAATTCATTTAAATAATGGCATATGTCATCATACATTTGTGGCATAATGCTAATATTTAGTGGATGTATTGTTACGTAATATTTGGCAGCTTAAATAGCTAAATCACAACAGAGATCAAAGTATGAGTTCGTGTCTATCAGCTAAATAAATATGGAAATGTACAGTTTTACAACTTCACTCAAACACAAAACACAAAAAAAATTGATAAATACAGATAAAATGGCCCAAAAATAAATATGGATAAATACATTCGGAAATGTTAAATAATAAATACCATAAAACCGGGAGCCCTATTTATAAAAACACGCTCCATCGGTCCTTGTGGGATGTATTGCATTAAGTTGGTTTAGAAGCAGAATGAAGTTAAAAATGCTCATCAATGGCAATCTGGGTCTTGCAACAGAGACACAAGCTTATAAGGAAGGACATTTCGGTGGTATGTGGGGATTACCAGTAGGGGTGACAGCGCGCAACGGTAAACTCCGCTCCGCCAGCGGGTGGCAGAGTTTTTTGGCCGAACTTCGCACTTTAAGAGAAGCGTGGAGTGTCAAAAACTCTGAGAACTCCACCAGCGAAGTGGAGTTCACCGCCCACCGTTATCAGAAACCTGTGCGTCCTGTTCTACAGACTGACTTTAAGAGCACAGGTGAACGTGCTCATCCACCTTCAACACCTTAAGAACAGTTAAAAAATGCTTCCATTTATACCCCATGAACTCCAAAAAGCAGTGATTGTCACACTGGTTTTACCAAAAATCGATTACTGTAATGCTCTCTGATTCAATACGCAACAAAGACTACTAATAAATTTGCAGACTCTGCAGAATGGAGCTGCTCGGGTGTTACTAGGAATTCCAAAGTTCCAGTCATCCTCCCAAGCATCATCCCAGGAACTCCACAAACTCCACTGGCTGCCTATAAAAAAAATTCTCACATTTAGAGCCCTCTGTATCGCCCACAAGGCTCTGCATGGCTCAGGTCCTGAATATTTTAAAAAGAACCTCCAATGGTGTACCCCTGGCAGAGCGTTGCACTCTGTCTCAGCCAAAAACGCCATCATTCCCCCGGTTCAAGTTCACGAAATGGGGAGGCAGGAGCTTCATAGGCGGCACAGTTAAAATCTGGACAGCCTCATTCTTTATCTGAAATCACAGACCACCCTGCTCGGTTTCATGAAAGACCTAAAAAACAGACTCTTTACTATCCAATCTCAGCTTAGTCTAGACAGCATTTGCTCCACAACTCCACAGAGCCAAGACGCATTTATGGCATTTGCGTGCTTTACAAACTTTAATGTTAACATGGCTTTTACAGTTGCAGGAGGCTGCCATAAATTCCTTAGGAGTTGTGCTAGATTTGAAAGGGCTATTGTCTGGAAAGGTGTCTTACCTGTATTTTTTTATTTTGGTTTATCTTTTCCAGTGCTGGCAGGAGGTACAGTGGATACATTATATTATTAACCACACTGTGAAAAGTTTCTTGCAGGAGTTTTTTGTGGAGAAGGATATCCCAAGGTTGTGGTCACAGATAAGGGTGAGCAATTTTGCTCCATAAATATGGTAGAAGTTTTTTAAGAAGTGTGGGGTTGAACATAAAAAAACTGGCACTCTATCACTCTGAATGGTAGAAAGGTTGAATCAAACGTTGAAGGAAGGTATTCAGTTCCCTAGGAGGACATCAGGACTGGGCAGGAAGTAAGAGCTGCTAGCAAGAGAGTCTCCTCATCGGATGACTAGTCAAACTCCTTTTGAATTATTCAGAGGCAGGGATCTGAGCACCAAGTTAGTTCCAGGGTGGATAGACTGGACGAAAGGATGTGTCCGTGTCTACTGAAGGTGTGTGGAAAGTGTAAAAGGAAATTGCAAGAAAAAACCCAAAATAATTTTTAGCTGCAAAAGGCCACCAGGGATGTGGACTTAAGGGTAGGTGATTGTTGAGAATTAAAGCCCCAGTGGGTTGTGGAAGATTCTCAAAGTGTACTGAGCAATGTAGAGTAGTCAAGCTCAACAGGAATGATGTGAAAATCTCTGCTGCAAGAATATGGAATTTGAGTAGGGTCCCTAGATGTGTGACTGATGGGATTTCACATGATGTACCCTTAGGGTCAGTTCTCAAATAGAGTGATGACCGGTATCCAGAAGGTGTTTTGTGGGAGAGTATGGGGAACAAGGGTTTCCCGCAAGTCAGGTTAGCTCAAAGAATATGTTCAGTAATTCTTCTGTGTTTTTGTGTTACTTCTAAGGCGTTTGTTAGTTTTTTTAGTTTTCTTGTTTATTATTTGATATCTCACACAATGCCAACTATCCTCAAAGTGTCTCCTTCTCTGGATTGTTTCCTTGAAGGGGAAGATGTGAAGTACATTTGATGTGGGTGTATACATGCTTACCCATCTTACGTTTGCTCTGCAGCACTCATGTTATGTATTCTACAATAAAACCTATGGTTTATGTAGTGAGGACTCTACCTGGCCCAGTTGGCCTGGCGGAAGACTGCGGCTGGGGTTAGTACATCAAAGCTCCTGTTAAACCCACCTCGGTATGCTGTCATCAGAGACACCTGTCACACTTCTCTTCTTCTTGTCCCGGTGCCACCACCAGCAACAAATTTGCCTCATTCTTCTTTGAAAAAATAAATAAAATTGCACAGGAACCTAATGGCTCTAATAATAACTCTTTAATCAGGTTGATATCCTCTAATATTTCTTTTACAGGGTCTTTATGCCATCCTAGCACCAAACCGATCTCTCCTTGGTGCTCTCTCTCTCTCCACTCTGATGGTGATCTTCTCTCTGTGCTCTCTGACACTAAAACTTCCCCATACTCTTCTGACCCAATCCCTCATTCCATTACAAAGACTTTGTTCAAGTCTTTCTCATTCATTGGCTGGTCCTCGCCAGCTCATCTCTTCAAAATGTTGTTGCACCAAGCTTCCTTAAGTATTCTTCAAGTGTTGAAAAGTATAGCTGCTGTTACCGTTCTTTTAAAGGCTATTAAAAATGTTATTAAAATGTGTTTTCTCCCAACTGATTAACCATATCAATGAAAACAACACTCTGGGAATTTTTGAATATGGCTTGGTCCCAGGTCACAGTATGGAATCAGCAAATATATGCTCTGGTCATTTGATGAAGGCCATACCTGCGTTCTCATATACCGGATTTCACCGCAGCATTCAGTATCATAGACCATCAAATTATACTCTAAAAATAGTAATGGTCTATCATTCTTATCTTTCAGAGAACTCTTAGTTGGTCAAAATGAGTAACCTCTTTTCTGATCCCAGCCACATTTCTTGCAGTGCACCTCAGAGCACAATGGTAGCACCCATGCATTTCAGTCTCCAAGTCCTACCCTGGGTGAGCTTCTTGAAGATCTTGCATCTCATTCCATCAATAAGCAAATTATAACCAAGTTTATTTCAAACTACAATCCCCTGAATCCATCTCCAAGAATTCATTCCAATGAGAAATGGATAGAGTGAAAGCATTTAAAATGGAATGCCCTGAAGACTGAGGGAGAAATGTAATAACACTTTGCGCTGGGTTCACATAATAAAAGTAATACAAAACAGCCACAAAGTGTTGTATTGAGATTTATTTCTAACACAATTCCCGCTTTGTGTTGGAAAGTAGTCCTAAAGTAATAGAAAGTAGTGAAAGCAAAGTAGCGCTGTGCCCTACTGTGTGCTAATTTGCATCAAGGGGGAGTTCAATGGGTGGTACATGGGCGTTCCCATGATTTTTGACACAAATCCCTAACTACTAACATTGGTAGATAGGAATTTGCCCCAAAAATGGATGCCTCTGGCATGCAGGCCTAAGGTTTGAGAACATTTTTCTTTTCTAAAAACATTTGAGACATTTAATGTGTTGTGCACGGTTGTACGACGGAACAATGCAGGGAAATACACCGCAAGCCTTAACCACGTATTTTTTATCACACATTTCTTTATAACGTGTATGTTTTTACAATGAATGCCATTACCATGCATTGTTTATTTATTTAAAAACAATTTATTTATGGGGGAGACCCCCCAACTTACCTTAAATGCATGGTAAAGGCATCCGTTGTAAAAACATACACGTTGTAAAAACATGCGTGCCTAAAAATACGTGGTTAAGTTACAACGTGGTAAAAACCTCGTTGTAAAGCCTGTTTCCTGTTATGCAATGGACAGTACACATAAAAAGTGGTAAAAGTGTTAAACTATGTCACAGAATTATATATAAATACATATATGTGTGTATGTTATATATGTGTGTGTGTGTAAATATATACATATATATATATATATATATATATATATATATATATATATATATATATATATATATATATATATATATATATATTGCCAAAGGGGAAAGGGTTCCTCCTGGAATTGAGCCCGTAGTCAGGTGGTGCACGGTGCCGGCGGAACCACAGCCGGGCAGTAATAATCCAAATGCTACTTGATAAAGCGCACACTCAAATGACCTCTGCTTGTACAAAAAGAGATTTATTCCTCAGTTGCAACGTGTTTCGGCAGAATGCCTTGATCAAACGCTGAGCAATTGTTAGGACGTCCTAACAATTGCTCAGCATGTGTATCGGGTACTGTACCCAATGTTTTCTAAGTGGGTTGTCATCCTATATTCAGGAATGCGCACACTTTAGTGCAAATATCTATAAGTGGTCACTGATGTGTGATCGTGTGAGTGAGTGGAATGATTGTGAAAAATAGGTTACATGTGAGAAAGTGTTTCTAATGTAGTGAAAGAATTAAATAATTAATTATGAATTAAGGCGGAGGTAATGATCATTCAGAAATGCCCATAATGGAGCAACTGGGACCTTTCTAAGGATGTATCTCTTAGTTGGAATCAATTCCTGGTTCTCAGAAGTTCGCATATCAATTAATGCATATGACATTTGATTACAAACGATTTATAATGATTACGGGCCAATCAGTTGGTCACCTCCTACTTAAAATCAGTGAATTTAAAATATTGCTGAAAGCATGCCGTTACTGATCATTGCCCTATATATCAGACTCCTATATGGTTGGCTTATTCCTCTCCACTGTTTAACCCATTTGGAGTTTTCGTATTGAGATCAATGATATATCTTGACTCTAGGATGCGGAGGCGTTTCTCTCTATCACCACCTCTTTGGTGTGGCATTGCTCTGTCTATCCCATAGAACTGTAATAGTCTGTTGTTGCTATTATGTTTTTCAGCGAAGTGTCTTGCTGTGGGATAGTTGAAATCTTTATTGGATATGGCCTGTAGGTGTTGCAAAATCCTAATTTTCAATTGCAACTTTGTACGGCCTACATATTTCGAACCGCAAGGACATTCTAACACATAGATGACAAAATCACTGGTACAAGTGATTAACTTAGTGATTGTTTTTGTCGTTCCCAAATCTGTGTCAAATTAGGATTTTGCAACACCTACGGGCCATATCCAGGGCAGGGAGCAGGCATGCGACATGGATGTCAACCCACTGGGGCAGAACCAGGCATTAATTTGGGAGCAACATGGGGTAACACGTATGCAGCACTACAAATACCATGATGCTCAGAAGGCCCATTGAGGGTGGGACATCTATTTAAGCTTGAACATGTGACTGCATTTCTTGCTGTTGACTGTTGCCAGGCCTGTGATCAAGGGTGTGGAAGCCCGAAATGCGTAAGGCCGCATTTTATGATTTCCTGTCTTATGTTGTGCTCACTGCATCTTCATTAAAGGATCAAGACCCACCTGTGAGTGCAATTCCTTCTGAGGGCAACCTTTATATTTGGATATGTTATGGCTGGTCCGGCCGTGGAAATGCGCCGTCGCGGAGGAGCGGATCTGGGATGTGTTGGAATAAAAATGTTTTAGCTGTGTTGTTTATGCATTGTACGTCTTAAAGTTAGCATTCGCAGCAGCATTTTATGTTTAGCCGCCATTTTGAGCCATGATCAAAACTAACTTCTGTCTCTCTCTGCCTCTGCTTAAAGCAGCTGCAATAGTTTTCGTTTCTCCAAGGTTGAGCTAATGAATACACTGTTCTTATTAGCCCACTAGATAGGCCTGCTCCCACCCTTAGAGCGGCAGGCACAGGCAGAGTGACCTTGGCATTGAGATAGCACGTGCCCCTTCTCAGGATCGAAACTCATCCTTCTGTATCTCCTTTGTTCAACTGCTCCCAACTGGAAATATCCAGTCAGGGCGTGTCTTTATTAGTTCTGAATTGTACATAATGTATCGCCATGCTTGTTGAAGTCAGTCCCTCTGCAGCAATCCCAGGAGACTGGTCAGACTGGACTCCGCTCAAGTGTACCTGAATAAATATACTTGGTTTGTATTCTCTACTGTCTGACGGACTCTTCACTTGTATGGAAGGCTGAGAGGTGGTCGTGAGTGACCCGGGTGGCCCGAATCGGATCACTTCCTTCAGTTGGTGCCCGAACAGGGACTCCATCGGGTGGTCCATGCTCGCCCGTTGGCGGGTGAGGAGGTCAGGGCTATCGTCGGGTCGGACGGGCGGACCAGGGATCCTTGCACGAGAGAGTTCCTGAACTCGCAGCCGTCTGTCTGACCGGTCGGTGCCTCGCCCAGCGGTCATACCGACTGGGGTCCTGAACGGCAAAAACCCTTGGATCTGACCATTTGGTCCGAAGAGTCGGCAGTAGAGAATAAATTCGTTTGACCTGTGTGCACCAGGTGAGTTTGTTTTGGTTCTTTGTGGATATGGTGCCATTTTGGTTTGCATTTGGTATGGTCTGAGGACTGATTTGGATACAAAGTGTTTGTGAACACTTTGCCAGGCAACATAACGAATTTGGCCTACTTTTGAAAATGCCTGGAATGAGCCGGTTTTGGTTTCTTGTTGTCGTTGTTGTTCTGCTGATGCTCGACTGGAAGAGAGTCAGCCAGCGCCTCTGGAAGGCAGTCCGAACTTTGATATGTATGTGAAGCATGGCCTTGGCCCTATTATGTTTAGTACACTATGGCACAAATATACGAGGGACAATGCCGAATTGCAGTGGCCGTGGACGGGCACTTTTGATGAACAGAACATTGCCTTTTTGCAGGAGACGCTGTTTGCAAGAAGAAGTAGGCAGTCTATGTTTGATTCCCTCGGAACATGGCAAAAGGAGGTTAAGCAGAGACAAATGAAAGCAGAGAAAGAGGCCCGGAAAGGGAGAATGCAAACATTGACTCAGAAAGCTGTAGCACATGATAGAGAGAAGCAAGAGATAGGCATTGAATGTGAAGATAGGAGATTCCGATTGCAGATTGACAAATCTTATGTAGCCCAAGAAGAAAGTGATACCTTCATGGAACAATAGTTGGATACTCGACCCACACCCCCTTATGGCCCGCAGAGGATATATCCCGCTCTTCCCTTCCAGGCCCAGCTGCCTGGTTCTTCTGTCTCTGCCGTTTCTGCCTCTGTTATTGTTGATCAGACTGCCTTGGCCACGGCACCTCCTGTCCTTTCTTTGCCCTCGCCGTCTGTGGCAACTGTGAATGTTAGTACTCCTGCAACGCCTATTGCTTCGGCTTCTCTCTCTCCAGCTCTTACCCCCATGACGCAGCCGACAATGACGTTGGTGCCCGCTCCCTCTGTTCTTGCCCCCACTGTGTTCCTCCATTCCCCGACATCACTGAGTAGTGGGACACCGATACACGGCCATGAGGATAGAGATTGGATGAAATTTAAGGAACGTATGGGGTGGACGTTGGTCCGATCTGATGTGGGAGATGCAGAGAAAGAGGTGGTGGCTAATCAGGCTGCGCAGTGGGCTCGTAACCACATTTATGGTGTGGAAGATGTGTGGAGTGTCATGAAAGATTATGAGCCATTTTTTACAACAACATGCCCATAAGCATATGTCGGCTACTTTGTTTAGTATTTGGGAGCAGCGTTTCAGGGGTGCAGCGCCACAGATCATATATGATATTAGGGATCATGTGTATGTTACTGATATGGAGCCTGCTCATGTCTTTGGTAATGTTACGATGTTGGTTGCTTATCGGGAAAGGCTACTCGAGAAGAGCCCCACCCCGGTAACTCAGTTTCCGATGAGGGAGGTTCATCCCTTCTACCATCCAGAGATACCGGAGCTAAGGGATCAGCATGATCATGTTACTAGGCCAAGGGTAGAGGCCTGTTTCCAAGAACAATGGGTTTATACTCCATGGAAAAGGAGTAAAGTCTTGTCCCTTAAGACTCAGTTACCTGAACCTAGGAAAAATCCCACCGCTTATTATAAGGAGCTGACTGAAGCTGCCTCTTCGACAATGATGACGCTTGCTGATATTGAAATGTTCTTTGGTTTACTAGTTCCCATTGATATTTGGAGACAAGTACACACACAAGATCATGTTGCGTAATTAGGTGGTACCTGGGATCAAATTAAAGTATGGGATCAGGAACGAAAGCCAGGTGATAAGCCTAGGGCGGAGATACTTGCTTTGCCTGGCTGCATTATCACGTATATGCATTCTATTATCCCTCCGAGGAAAGTTGATTGGGACAAGCTATCGGCTTGCCGCCAGAAGACGGATGAGAGTGTGTCAGATTTTTCACTCGGTTTGAAGGTGTGTTCTTAGACTATAGTGGACAGGATTTGTCGATTGAAGGTGGTGTGCGGCTGTTTGTTAATAGATTTGTTTCCAATTTGCTTCCTGAGATTTCGGCCCGATTGCAGGCTTCTGAGAGCACTTGGTCCACCTCTTACCCTTCCGTTATCTTGAATATGGCGCAGTATTATGAGCACAGGGAAAATGAGGAGAAGACGGAAAAGAAGCACAAAGATTTGAAGATGAAGGTGTTGTTACAGCAGGCTTCTAGAGGGAACGGTAGAGGACAAGGTGGTTTGGCTCGACAGCTTCCACGCACTAGTAGGCCCGGTAATACTGTGCCTTTGGGGGCAAATCAATGTGCATACTGTAAAGAGGAGGGACACTGGCGCAGTGAGTGTCCGGTGCTTTTGCAGAAGGTGGCGGCTCCTAGAGGACGAGGTCCTTGTGGACGGGGTCGTAGAGCTGGTGGCCAAGACGGGGCTCAGAATACTGTGGCCTCGCAGAGTCGCTCTGATCAAAACTATTTTGATGACGCTCAGGGTGGACAGTATTACCACAATGATTATGATACGGATGAGGTGACAGGGATGTCTAACAGCTAGGACAGCCAGAGACAGAGTGAGGGACCGGTTCAGATACCTGTAGATCAGCGTGGCCGTACGTTAGTGCGGATGTGCATGGTTCAACTAAAGAGTTCTTGGTGGATACAGGTGCAACGAATAGTTCTATTTCTCGTTCTTCGGTCCCTGGGGCGACTCTGTCTGGCCATAATAATGTCTCAGTAGGTTTTTCTGGAGTACCGGTTGTAAGCCCCATTTCAAAACCCCTTGCGCTGACTATTGGTCCCTTTACTGTGGATTCGCCATTCTTGTTGACGTCTAATTGTGGAGAAAATTTGATGGGTTTGGATTTATTGAAGAAATGTCATGCCACAATCTACTGCTCCCCGGAAGGTGTCTACATGACAATGGGTCCGAATGTTGTGCGCGCTACACAGTGTCTGTCCAAAGATGCACCTCTTCCTGCAGAGTTTAATGATGTGCCACCCACTCTGTGGGCAGCGGGCGACACAGATGTGGGTTTGTGATACGTTTCGATACGTGTCAAGGAAGGTGCTATTTTACCCCGCATTCCCCAGTATAAAATAAAACAGGCAGGTGAACGAGCTTTGATGCAAATTGTGCAAGATTTGATTGAGAAAGGAGTGGTTGAAGCAACGGCTGCTAATGTTTGTAATAGCCCTATTCTTCCTGTTCTCAAAAGGACACCTTCGGGTTCCTCTGACGACCATGCAGATGTTTATCGTTTTGTGATTGACTGGCGTGAAGTTAACAAACTAATGATTCCCCAGTTTCCAGTGGTCCCTGACATTACAACACTCTTGACAATGATTCCTTCTTCTGCTAAATTGTTTTCTGTCATTGCCTTGAAAGATGCATTCTTCATTATCCCCATTCATCCTGACAGCAGGAATCTGTTCGGGTTCACCCTAGCCGGTAGAAGCTTTAGATTCTGTCGCGCTCCTCAAGGCTATACAGAAAGTCCGAGTATTTATAGTCAGGCATTGAAAGGTCAGCTGGATTCCTTGTCGCTCCCTGCAGGTAATGTATTGCTCCAATAAGTCGATGACCTGCTAATCGCCTCGGACACAGAACAAGGTTGCAGAGATAGTACGGTTAAACTGTTGCTCCATTTAGCTGACCATGGTCATAAGGTATCCCTTTCCAAATTTCAGTATTGTCGACAGGAGGTCACCTACTTAGGTCACCTACTGTCGAAGTAGGGTAGGAGATTAACACCTGAGCGCATCAGTACCATTGTTAAAATGCCCATTCCGCAAACCCAGAAAGATGTGCGTGCTTTCATAGGTATCACTTCCTATTGCAGGCAGTGGATACCTGGCTACTCGCTGCTTATTAAGCCCCTGCTTGTGCTTACACTAAAAGATGTGCATGAACCCCTGCCTTGGACGCCTGAGTGTCAGCATTCTTTTGAGCAATTAAAAACTGCGCTTTGCTCGGCTCCAGTGCTTGGTACCCCTAATTATGCTAAAAGCTTTGTATTGCATGTCCATGAGATGGGTGGTTGTGAGCTTTCTGTTTTAACACAAAAATTTGGGGATAAGCAACGACCGTGTGCTTATTTCTCTGCTGTGCTTGACCCTGTCACGCGAGCCCTCCCGAGCTGTCTAAGAGCAGTCGCGGCTGTCTCGATAAGACAATCGGCTGGACTCGTACTTGATACTGACCTCACAGTTATGGTACCCCATGCTGTGGACACACTTTTGAATAAGATGAAGATGCATCACCTCACTAGTGCACATCTGACAGGTTATGAGCTAACGCTCTTTGCACGACACATCACGATCAAACGCTGTGCCACTTTGAATCCAGCCACGTTACTACCCCTCCCTTCTGAGAATGAGGCGATTGACATACATGATTCCAGACGGAAGAAGAGACGGTAGGACAGGTAGACCTGACTGATGTTCCCTTATCTGACCCCCAAGGGGAACTATATGTCGATGGCTCTTGTTTCAAATTGCCAGATGGCACCACCACTGCAGCATACGTAATTACTATGTTGCGTACGGTAGTTGAGACATCACTAGTTCCCGATCAGTCCACCCAGGCAGCTGAGTTAGTCGCCCTTATTCGAGCCTGTGAATTGAGTGAGGGGCTAGTTGTCAATATTTATACTGACAGTCAGTATGCCTTTGGAGTCGCCCATAATTTTGGGCGGCTCTGGGCAGAGAGAGGGTTCCTTACTTCCGACGGGACACGTATTCAGCATGGTCCTCTTATACATAGGCTTCTGTCCGCTCTAAAACTCCCTAAGAAATTGGCCAAAGTGAAGTGCAGCGGTCATAGAAAGGTTACTGACGATGTGGGCAAAGGGAATGCCTTTGCAGATCAGACAGCTAAGGAAACTGCCCGAACTAAGATGAAAAGAATGTTTGTAGCAGGTCCTGCTAAGTGGGTACCCGAGGTCACTATGTTTGAGGATACACTAGAAAATGTGAAGGAGATACAGAGTGAGGCCACGATGGAGGAGTTAGCAGTGTGGCAAGAAAGAACAGCAAACTTGAATGATGAGGGATGTTGGATTGACAAGTCAGGGAAGCAGAGATGGATGTTGCCAGATGCATATGTTCTTCCTGTAGTCTCGATGGCCCATGGCCGAGCTCACATCAGTGCTAAAGGTATTTGCAAACTGTTAGACCCCGTATGGCAAAATGACAATATTCCAAAGACGAATGAATACACAAAAGAAGCTGCCCTGAGTGTAAATGACCGAGATTTAGAAGATACTAAGTGAAGTGCCTGGCATCTCACAAAAAGTGAAGGATTGTCTTCACACACCACCTGGTGTCATACTTCATCATTGGCAGTCCTCGCTCTCTAAAAACTTGGTTTGATAGAGAGCGGGCCTACACCTGGAGACAGGGAGGCACTTCTAAAACTAAGTGGGGGCCCGTGATAGTGAGTGATAATCTAAAAATCAGTATATTTGTCAAAATACATTTATTCTAATAGGCAATTATATGATATTAAAAATGAAAGGCGGTGAGAAGGGGAATTATTACCCCATCACTGTGGTGATAAAAGTTGTCAACATGTTTATGCCCTTATGGCCCAAAGGGTACGCGGTATTCATCAGGACAGAAAAAGAAAGAAATGTGGGCTCCTATCTTACCAAAGCGTTAGCAAAGACAACTGAGATGCCAGTCACTTCACTTAGTATCTTCTAAGTCTCTGTCATTTACACTCAGGGCAGCTTCTTTTGTGTATTCATGTTAGGATGGAGGCCAGCTTGCCCTGAATGCCCCGTGCCTCTAGTTCCCTCCCCTAGGACTTCCTAGGGTTAGTGTGTTGCATGGTTTTCACAGCTGACAACTGTGGGAACAAATAAGGGGTATTATCTTTATTGAAATAGTGGCATCAGTAGCCAAAAAACAAGGGTACCTTGAATATAAGGAATAACAACCCGTCGTTTTTCTAAGTCCACCCCAATCCGGTGAGACATATTACCCAACCCCTCAGCCAACAATGGAGAACGAACTCACATTTGACGAAGCAACGATAGCGGAAATACTGAAAGCACCCTATCTGTTGGCAGAAACAGTTGTAGCCCAGACGGTATAAAACTGGGATGAATGGGATGCCCTCTCTGCGAATAAGAAAGAACAAATTCGCACTGCCCTACATGGTGCATTTATGACTGAATACCTCCGGAAGAACACGGCACCACGAGGTTTAATAGTCACTAATGAACCTAGACTTTTTTTTAACAACAAAGAATTCCGGAAAAATTGGTCGTGCATTGCGTGGAAATGCACTAAAGATTGGTTGGTGTTAATTATTAACACTGCCAGGAAACTAGCTGATGCATTAGTCGTGGAAATACAGCAGAGTGAGAGCAAACTGAAGACGACAGTGCATATTTCCGTCTTTAAGAAGAAACTGGAGGAAATTAACAATGACCATTCCCAGTATAAGGAATATCTTACACAATCAAAACCAACCAAACTCAAAAAGGATGTGCAGAAATTCAGCCGGGAAACAACCTACCCATACATCACAGACGAGTACTACGAAAAACCCCAACCACAACCCGCTGGAAGAAGATAACAGAGATTCAGACCCACCCCACAGAACTGGACCTTCAGTTCCAGAGAAGAAAGGAGTGGCAGTGACAGCAGCAGTGATGAAAGTACAGGACGCCCCCAGGGACAACACTTTCCAAACTATCAACAGCCACCTATGCATCCTCCGATGCTCCCATTCGGGTACTGGCAACAACCCAATTACCCACCAGGGTTTCCATTCCAACAAGGTCTGCCGCCTTTTTTATACAGGGGCAGGGGAAGAAGAAGACAAAAACAATCAAGACAACATGCTAGAGTACATTGGGAGGACTAGGCGCCCAACATAGTGGTCACACGGAGCAAAGGGAAAGACCAGGGTCCGACCACGAGCAGGGACCCACCAATATAGTCAACCTGAGTGGCCACACACTATCCCCAGAAGAAGATTCTGTCCTCTCTAAAGGATTAGGGTTTGTGCCAACCGCCAGAAATGATCTCTTTGCTCTTCGCATTGAACTCGCCCAGTTCTTCAGAAAGATCAAACTGAAGAGCTTCTTTGAAAACTCAGAATCCAATCCACAGGAGATACCTAACACAGGACTGAGAAAGAAATCTACATTCTTGCCACCCACGCAGTCCATCCCATGCCATGTATTGGCCTTTGAACAGGCGGTACTAAAAGAGATAGACACAATCAACTGCCAGAACAACAAAGGCTTCCAGAACCTGAAGAAGTGTGAAAGAAAAGCACACATTGACCTGAAAGAGAACACTAAACTTGTTATCAAACCAGCAGACAAGGGTAGGGCGATCGTCATCATGGATAAAGATATGTACCATGAAGAATGTATCCGACTGTTATCTAATGGAGACAGCTACGAAGTGTACCAGACCGACCCAACACCAGGGCTCATAAACAGAATTAAAAAGCATGGTGGATGAAGGTCTAATGAATGATTGGATAACGAAGCATGAAGCAGAGTTCCTAGTGTGTGAAAACCCCTGCACCCTTAGGTTTTATACTTTCCCAAAGATTCCTAAGAACAGGATGCCCCCGCCAGGAAGACCCATAGTGTCAGGTATAGGCTCAGTCCTTGAGCCCCTGTCACAATTCTGCGACTGGTTCCTAAGAACAATTGTACAAACATCTACCTCCTACCTGAGAGACACAAAGGATGTCCTCTGCCTCCTCAGAGACCTGGAGATCGACCCAGTGGAGGACCTGATTATCACAATGGATATCGAGGCCCTGTACACCAGCATACCCCAGAGACGCACTTTAAGCGTGTTGGAACACATTCTACTTGAGAGAGATTGGGATTATATGACACCAAGACATTTCATCCTGGAGTGCGCGAAATTGGTACTTACGGAAAACTTCTTCGAATATGAGGACACAATATACCACCAGATCAGAGGTACTTCCATGGGGAGCACATTTGCTCTCACCATGGCGTGCCTCTACATACACCAATTCGAAGCAGATCACAGCTTCCATCAGGACAACCCCTACGTGACGCAACTGAAAATCTGGCGACGATACATAGACGATGTCATTATCATTTGGCACGACAGTCAAGAGCAAGCCGAGGACTTTGTACGATGGGTTAATAGCAGAGACGAACATCTGAAATTTATGCACTCAATCAGTAAGGAAGAGGCGATTTTTCTGGAGCTAGTAATAACCATGACCCAAGACGGAATCAAAACTAAGGTTCACAACAAAAGCACAGATAGGAATAGTCTCCTCCTTTTCAAAAGCTTCCATCCGAAGTCACTCCGACATAACCGCCCGGTAGGCCAGTTTCTTAGGATACGGAGGAACTGCTCAACCATCGAAACCTATGACGCACAAGCTGAGACACTGGAGAACAAACTGGCAACACGTCATTACCCCAGGAAAATGATCAAAAAGGCAAGAAAAAGAGCCAGGAATAACAATCGGGAGGCACTACTTGAGAGCCAAGAGAAGAAGGAGAATGATAGAGTAGTGTGTGTCACCACATACACCCCGATATCTAATAAAGTACAGAACATCGTACGTAAACATTGGCACATCCTCAATGGGGCAACAAAACACTGGGCACCCCCACTTTTTGCATTCAAGCGGAACACAAGCATACGGGATGAGCTTATCCACGCCAAAACACCACCACCAAGAAACCAGAATTAAACCACACTATGGGGCAACTAAATACAAGTAGGTCGTTACCCCTGTGGCGGATGTGTGGCATGTACCTTCACCAGTGCAACTAAGGAGGTAGACATAAAAACTAACAAACCATGGGTACTAAAAAACTTCAGCAACTGCAACAGCGAGAATGTTATTTACTTGATCACATACCCCTGCCATTTAATGAATGTGGGTATGACCACTAGAAAGATTAAAGTACAAACACAGGAGCACCATCAGGTGCAGAAAAACTAATACCAAACTGACACGACATTACCTGGAAAACAACCATAGAGATGTAGATCTGAGATGGGTAGTGCTTGAGGTCATTAGGAGGAATAGTCCGGATATCCAGAAAATACTCCACACCAGAGAGTAACGATGGGTATATCATCTCCGGACCTGGGATATTGGACTGAATGATGACATCCCATGGCTGCATATTGGGAAGTAATGAAATGAGAAACATGCGCGCATTGGCATACATGACACAGCTGGGTGGCGGACATACAAGGGAAATGATCCACCTGCCCCATCTGTTAGTGTCTCTCTGAGACCTATACCCTGCGTATATGAGCACTCACACATGAGGGTTACATAACACCGTTAAACAAATGAACTGTACGGATGCACTGCTCAGTATTTTTTCCAACCATCTAAATGTAGGTAGGATTCCTTTTCCAAACAGGTCCCTGCTTAATATGGATTTATTCCCACATGGGATTCACATTTCATGTCCCATCTTTTCTGGTTACACATAACTGACCAGAATTTGAAAACCGGGACTCTTTTCTCTGTAAGAATTCATGGTTTACAAACGGGCGCTCGTGGCACGTTTAATCAACACGCGGAGCACAGGCAACCCCATTCGGGACTGCTGAGCTCGCACATGCACTTGCGAGCAACACCGCCCCATGTACTCAGCTGACACGAGGTCCAGGCGAGCCCAGGCAGTCTCCGATGGGACACCGGGGAATCACAGGTGTTCCGTAGATGGGCCGCAATTAGGGCTTCCCGCTGCTTCTCTTCATTTCCTCTTCTTCGCTCCTGACGCAAAGATCAGGCACATGACCGCTAGAATACAGGAGGTTTTCCAGACACCAGAAACCTTTTTTAAAATTTGTTTTTTAAAACAATTACGATCACATGTGCTACTAATTTACTCATTTTACTCATTAAGGGTACTATTTAAAGCCTGAATTCCGCGCTCTTCATTCCGTAACAGGGAAGAGGAGTGAACACAACTAGGATCACGGAGAGAGACATACCTTGATGTAGTAAGAGCGTGAATGGTGGTGTGGATGCGTACTCATTCAAAACTTTACCATTTCCCATAAGGAAATCTTTGGGTGATAGAAGCTGACTTTAAGTGTGTTTCTATTTCAATTTCTCTTCCAGAGTTTGACTACAGGGGTCTCTCCTTCACCCTCCTCCCATGGGGTGTGTAGGAAGCTTGATTAGGGTAAGGCTGTGAGCTGGTCTCACACTTATGTGCAAGATAAACTGTGTGTGTCTCACGTTTGCAGTGACACGCGTTTCACACAATAGCCACTATATGTATAAGTGATGCATGTGGGGCAATTTTTCACTGCATTTTTTACCTTTCTTTGACTGAATGTCCTTGATGCCAATCTCTTTTTCATTATGTTTACAGGTTTCAGGAAACCCTCTCAGGTAGAGTGTGACACAGGTCAACCTACCCAGTGGTAATTCTTTGCTAACGCTTTGGTAAGAAAGGAGCCCACATTTCTTTCTTTTTCCGTCCTGATGAATGCCGCGGACCCTTTGAGCCATAAGGGCAGAAACATGTGGACAACTTTAATCACCACGGTGATGGTGTAATAATTCCCCTTTTCATCACCTTTCATTTTTAATATCATATAATTGCCTATTAGAATTAATGTATTTTGACAATTATACTGATTTTTAGATTATCACTCACTATCACGGGCCCCCACTTAGTTTTAGAAGTGCCTCCCTGTCTCCAGGTGTAGGCCCGCTCTCTGTCAAACCAAGTTTTTAGAGAGCGAGGACTGCCAATGATGAAGCATGACACCAGGTGGTGTGTGAGGACAATCCTTCACTTTTTGTGAGATGCCAGGCACTTCACTTAGTATCTTCTAAATCTCGGTCATTTACACTCAGGGCAGCTTCTTTTGTGTATTCATGTTAGGATGGAGGCCAGCTCGCCCTGAATGCCCCCTGCCTCTAGTTCCCTCCCCTAGGACTTCCTAGGGCTAGTGTTTTGCACAATATTCCAAAGACGGCTTCACACCTAGTAAAGTATTGTATGGTGTGCATGATGCACAATCCTGGCAAAGGTACCCCTACACCACCCGGCAATTTTGCACCTCCCACTTTCCCTTTTGAGGTCCTTCAAATAGATTATATTGAAATGGACAGGGTCAATAATTTGAAGTATGTGTTGGTGATTGTTTGTGCAGTCAGTAATTGAGTTGAGGCTTACCCTTCTAAAGAGAACACGGCCATTGCGACTGCAAAGGCACTCCTGAAGGAGTTCTTTCCTCGCTTCGGCTTGCTTCGTCTGATCTGGAGTGATAACGGAAGTCATTTCAATGCTAAAGTTATCTAGTTAGTTTGCGAGGGTTTGCACATAAAACAGAAGTTTCATGCTGCAAACCACCCTCAGTCAGCAGGTTTGGTTGAGAAGTACAATGGTACTCTCAAACTGAAATTGGCAAAGATTCAGGAGACAACAGGGTTACAGTGGCCAGATGCTTTACCATTAGCTCTTTTATCAACAAGAACAACAGCACATTCTAGGACAGGATTGTCACCCTACGAGGTCGTGTGTAATTGGGGACACTAAATGAATTTAGCCCCTTATTTCTTTATTTTGGTGTCGATTTTTAATGTTAACTTTTGTGTTTACTCTAATGAAAAAGATGGAGTGATTTTTCTAAAGATAGGTTTTGTTCTCCCCCTTTTATCATAGCATGGATAGAAGGCAATAATCCTTAGAAAATCCAGAAGACATTGGTGCGATTGGAATATTGATGCATATTTATATAGCTCACTAAACTTGTTTGGTGATTTACATGAGCTGTTCCCAAGTGAGTTCTGTTCTTTCAATAATTATCCTATTAGACTTATTAGGTGCTTGGAAGTGTAAACTAGATGGTATATAATTTAAGTGGGTAATCAAATTTTTTTTTTAGAATAATCAACTCGCTGCCCTCTCATAGATTAATGGATGGATGTATTGATTATAGCCATGATAGATTTTGCTCTCTTCTTTTTAGCTTGGATATATATTACTAACAAGACGTCACGAGATTCTTGGCTTTCAAGATTTCACATTCGTAGATTGCTTTGCTGATCTTTGTGATCTGATTCACATGCAAGTGTTACTTATATAAATATTTTCTATATTAGACCCTTAGTGGGTTGATGAGCTATTGTTTCCAACCGTCATAATCACCTTCAGTACTGCTGTACTTCAAATCATAGGAAGTACCTTATTGACTATTTTTCAGGTATTATAAACGGGACGTAGAATACCTTATATATTTGTGGATTATAAATCCTTTTTTTGATCTGGATGTCCACTTTTTCTCCTTTGATACTCCTATATACAGATCATGTCTGAACTGAGAGCATTTGTAATAACAATGAGGATTATATGTTGTGAAACTTGTCCGATGATTTTTTGGATTATATGTAGGCTGCTTTTCCATATCAAAAACACAAATACCATAACCTATTGGAAACAAATGTTAAGAATGGATATAGGTAGGGAGCATCTTACTACAGGATAACAATTACAGTATTGAGAGAAATTGTCATTATTAGAGGTAGAATTGCCTCATGTCCTTTTTATCATGTTCATGTCTATCTGGTCTTTCTTATTGTATATTGTATAATATAGGTCTTCTTCAAAAGATCGTGTGTAAATATATATATATAATTTTTGGATAATTTCTATAATGTTTTTTCTAACTGTTTTACAGCCCTGATGAAGTCCATCTATTGGACGAAACGTGTTGGCTGGGCTTTATGCTTCTGATTGGAAATGAAAATAAAGATTATATGAAGAAAAGAAATTTCAAGACTCCCCGCACTTTCATTTTGTTTCAAATCGCATGAATTTGATATTGTTTATAATCTATAAATGTACTATATTTGATTATATGCTCCTTTTCATTATTTCTTTGTCACCCTACGAGGTCGTGTTCGGATGCCCAGTAAATGTCTGGGGCGTCCCGCGCCCGCGTAGATTCTCCGAAATTGAGTACCCTTTGTTGACCGACTACCTGTACAGGTTAACCGAAAGTTTGCGTTCTATTCACCAACAGATTCAGGAGTCACTTCCACCTGTACCAGAGGGGCCTGGCCACAACATCCAGCCAGGAGAGTGGGTATTGCTCCATAATTTTCAGCGGAAGAAGAGCTTGGAGCCCAGGTGGAAGGGGCCCGAGCTGGTACTCCTCGCAACACGCACCGCGGTGAAAGTGGCCAGCTGTAAGAACTGGATTCATTCAAGTCACTGTCGCAGGGTACCCCTGCCCTTGCCCTACGACCAGTGGGTGAGGGAGGGACTCGGGGACACTGAGACTGAGCAGGTGCCCCGGTTCGTCCCTTTTAGTGACGTGAAACTTACATGGACCCAGACGGATGTAGAGAATGATGATGTTTTAAATGCAGCGACACTCCCAGAAATTTGAGCCCTTGAGGAACAACTGTTTGTCGCCCCCTCTGTGCCTGGAGTCACCAGGTATAATTTGTGCCCTCGGCTGAGAAATAGTGCACCAAAGGAGAAGTCAGATTAGTTAGGGATGGACTGTGTAAGTTAGGGTGTGCCTTGTTACAGCACCAACGGTGTTAGTTTTAGGATGAGGTAAGATTGGTGCACTGTTCTGACATTGGACAGGATAGATCGAATGTGCTCCCGCTTGGGGGGGGGGTACATTATCCTGGACGACGTGGGATTCATTGAGAGCTAGGACTCAGCAGCTCCACCGCCGGTGCTCAAGAGCGCCAACGTTGATGAACAATAGGAGTTTACCAGTGAGGCTCTGACGGACACTGGGAACACTTGCCCTTGCCATCAGTTTTATTGCATTCCCTTTTCCTTGTTTCATAATGTATCTGTTTGGTCGGCCTATTGAGGAGGAAGCACAGCCATTTGCATCACCGCGGCTAGCACAGGGCTGGTCCACAAGGGGTAAAATAGTCTTCGTATTGATAGTTGCGAATGCATTAATAACAGTACTTGGAATAGCTTGGTTCCTAGAGGAAAAGTATCATGTACATTCCTTGGTTGGTACAACGCCCACTTCCCCTGAGCATATGTTTGTTACTTTGGCCCCTCACAAAGGGGAACACAGAAAGACTTACACAGGTAATGTTTATGCAAATGTTACATCAAGCTCATGATGTGTCCAATACATCAAATTGTTGGGTTTGTGGATTGCTTCCCACAGTTACTCATAAGAGCGATCATTTGTTGTCCTTACCATTGTCATATATTGGTAGTTGTGAGGGATGGTTTCAATTGTTCGTTATGGTGCACTATCATTTCCAATTATCTACTCAGGTTATGACATCTGCTGATTCTCGCACTGTGATACAGTATATAAGTTTCCACCACGGATTTACTCCCCTAGGTTGAGAAGGAAATGGGACGTCCGGTACACTATCCCCAACATCTTGCATGAGCATATATGATAAAATACAGAACGAGACATGGCTTAGAATGGAAATGGCTGATTTCCAAAGATTCAACACTTCCGAGTATTTCCAATCTTTCCAAGATCGTAATGTTACTAATGACAAACCCAATCCGGTGTCCGTGGTTAACACCACAGCTCGTTTCTGTGTCCAGGGAACAGGGGAGGTAAAGGTGAGGGAAAGTAGTCCGCCCTTGGTTCTACCTCAG
Source organism: Calotriton arnoldi (assembly GCA_963921515.1). Classification (NCBI taxonomy): domain Eukaryota; kingdom Metazoa; phylum Chordata; class Amphibia; order Caudata; family Salamandridae; genus Calotriton; species Calotriton arnoldi. The sequence goes on along the minus strand of CAWUFW010000911.1, from coordinate 1,762,665 downwards.
AATGTCTATTTTGTCTCTGGATCCCAAACTTATGTCTGGCTTCGGATGGGGTGGTCTGGCAGATGTTATCTCTCTTTCCCCCTTCTCCCTGTGTATATTGCCCCGTCCAATTACCATAAAGACCATCGGCTGCAACGTAGGAGTATATACTTGCCCCGAGTCTGAAGGGTTGTGGACACTGAGGATATAGATCAGACAGATACCACCTGGCAGCAGTTTGACGATGCTGCAAGGGGTCTTCTACCTTTCTGGGGCCCCATGGCTAATAGTCTTCAGCTTCGTCGGCTCAGTTGTGAAAGGGGTTATTAATACAACAGCTGGGATACTGACCAACATTACTGCCGAGCTCCAGCCTACGAGGCTCGTTACATTACAAAACAGGATGGTGTTAGACGTCATCCTCGCTGATAGGGGAGGGGTCTGTTGCATCAATGGCAGTAGCTGTTGCATTTACATACCTGACCACGCCCCAGTGTGTATAAGGCTATACAAAAATTGCATGGATTGTCATCAGACCTACACCAAGAGACAGGTACTTGGACATTATCGGGGTGGTTCTGGAATATGCTAACAATGTGGGGTTGGAAGATCCTTATCTTTTTGGTTGCAGTTGCTGGTATTATCTTTACATGTTGCCTTTGCAAGCATTGCCTTCCGGCTTGTTGTACCTGTTGTATACGTGCTCTGACCCCTAGACTAAAAATGTCAGGCCATGACACCAATACTGCAATCATGCTGCAGAAACAAATTAATGAAATAATGCGGATCGACGAAGGTATCTTTGAATACTGACTATGTGTGTATCTACATATGGTGCTGTTTCCTATCTTCGCAACGTGTTATTCATTTCTAGATAGTAATATGCAATGGTTAGCGAATGCTAAAAGGAGGGTCTGTTGGAATAAAAATGTTTTAGCTGTGTTGTTTATGCATTGTACGTCTTAAAGTTAGCATTCGCGACACCATTTTATGTTTAGCCGCCATTTTGAGCCATGATCGAAACTAACTTCTGTCTCTCTCTGCCTCTGCTTAAAGCAGCTGCCATAGTTTTCGTTTCGCCAAGGTTGAGCTTTGCTGTTTTAATGAATACACTATTCTTATTAGCGCATACCTTTCCCACCAGATAGGCCTGCTCCCACCCTTAGAGCGGCGGGCACAGGTAGAGTGACCTTGGCATTGAGATAGCATGTGCCCGGTCTCAGGATCGAAACTCATCCTTCTGTATCTCCTTTGTTCAACTGCTACCAACTGGAAATTTCCAGTCAGGGCGTGTCTTTATTGGTTCTGAATTGTACATAATGTATCGCCATGCTTGCTGAATTCAGTCCCTCTGCAGCAATCCCAGGAGGCTGGTCAGACTGGACTCCGCTCGAGTGTACCTGAATAAATATACTTGGTTTGTATTCTCTACTGTCTGACCGACTCTTCACTTGTATGGAAGGCTGACAGGTTGTCGTGAGTGACCCGGGTGGCCCTAATCGGGTCACTTCCTTCAGCGAATTGGTGTCACTTTCAGACTGCTGGTTCCTTTATGAAGGCTGTGGTATTGGCAGGGAGCAGGCATGTGACATGGATGTCAACCCACTGGGGCAGAACCAGGCATTAATTTGGGAGCAACATGGAGACCTACTGGGATAACACGTATGCAGCACTACAAATACCATGATGCTCAGAAGGCCCATTGAGCGTGGGACATCTATTTAAGTTTGAACATATAACTGCATTTCTTGCTGTTGACTCTTGCCGGGCCTGTGATCGAGGGCGTGGAAGCCCGAAACGCGGCAGGCCGCATTTTATGATTTCCTGTTTTATGTTGTGCTTGCTGCATCTTCATTAAAGGATCAAGACCCACCTGTGAGTGCAATTCCTTCTGAGGGCAACCTTTTATATTTGGATATATATTCTTCCCCCAAGCAGCAGTATGCCAGGAGGCGTGTTTGCAGAGAGGTGGAGAAAGGGGGCATGGCCTCTGATGACCTCTCAGAAATCCAGCTGTGTGGTTTTACGGGAGGTAACAGGAGGGCTAGTTGGCCCCCAAGGACCCTCAAGAGCCAAGGGGACTTCATCCCCCAACTAGTAGTGCACCAGGAGGCACCAGGAGGCACCAGGAGGAAGAGTGGTAGAGAAAGAGGGCGGGCCTCCTACCAGGTCTCAGCAATCTTGCTGTGTGAGACTTACTGGAGGTAACAAGAGGGTTAGTTGGTCCCCAAGAACGTCCTTGGGGACCAACTACCCCTCCTGTTATCTCCAATAAGTCCCACACAGCGGGATTGCTAAGAGGTCTTTGGAGGCCACGCCCCCTTTCTCCACCACTCTGCAAACGGTGCTTGTGGTGCACTACTGGTTGGGGGCTGAAGCCCACCTTACTCCTGATGGACCTTGGGGGCCAAGAAGCTCTCCTGGTACCTCCTGTAGGTACTACACAGCGGGATTCCTGAGAGCTGGTCGGAGGCCCAGTTCCCTTTCTCCACCGCTCTACAAACGTGACTACTAGTTAAAAAACCTTACAAATTCACTGAAAAAAGCAAAGGTTACAGAGACGCTATAGTCAGGAATTAGCATTTAAAAAACCTTGGAAATTTATTGAAAAAACAAAGGTTACAGAGACGTTATAGTTAGGAAATGGAATAAAAAAATCTTAGAAATTCACTGAAAAAAACAAAGGTTACAGAGACGTTATTGTTAGGCCCAGGATTCACTCGTACAAAACCAGAGAAATTCAGCAGTTAAAGTTAGCTGAGCTAACTAACTATAACTCGCGCCCCCGCAATGCACTGCTTTTTACCTCACATATTACATCACTCATGACATGGTCAGTGGCATCACTCATGACATCACTGATGACATCATCAACAGAATCTCTGATGCATCCACTCACACCCCAATATAACCTTTCATACACCCACTCCAACTTCCACACTACCATTCTCAAACCCATTGACATACTCATACCAGTATTTACACACCCACTCACTGATTCATAGGTCTACACACACATCCACTCAGTCACCCATACAGCCACTCATACATCAACTCACTCACTAATACAGCCACTGATATATACACTCATACACCTATACAGCCACTCACACACTGTCAGTCACCCACAGAGCTACTTCATACAGATACTAACACATACTCACTCACCTATACACTTACTGACACAAGCACACTCTCACCCACACAGCCACTATCACAATACTTCACCCACACATACAGTCACTCATATACTCCAACACTCACCTATACTGCCTTTCACATATCCAGTTACTCACCCATATACCACTGACACATCCATTCACTCACAGACAGAGCCATGCACACACTCAGTCACCTATACAGCCCCTCACTTATGTCCTCACTAACCCATACAACCACTGACTCACCCACTCACTCATCCATGCAGGCAGTCACACACATGATCACCCACCCACACAGACACTCATACACCCATACAGGTACTCAGACAACCAATCAATCACCCATACAGCCACTCACATACCCTCTCACCAACCCATACAGCCACTTAGACACCAACTGACAGACTGATACAGACATTCTCAAAACCTAGTCACTCACCCATACATTCACTGAGACACCTAATCACTCACTTATACAGTCAGTCACGCACCCACTGAAACATCCATACAGGCACTCATACACCCACTGATTCATCAACACACCTTGGTATATATATTTAACACTCATAAACCTTTTAAAAACACTCACAGTCACAGGATGATGTCATCAGTGATGTAATTTGAGATGGCATCAGTGATGTCACTAAGCATGTCATGAATGATGTAATATGTGAGGTCATAAGCAGTGCAACGTGGGGCGCGAGTTATAGTTAGCTCAGCTAACTATAATTGCTGAATTTCTCTGGGTTTGTGCGAGTGAAACCTGAGCCTAACTATAAATTATCTGTAACCTTTATGTTTTTCAGTGAATTTCTAAGGTTTTTTTAATTCCATTTCCTAACTATAATGTCTCTGCAACCTTTAATTTTTTCAGTGAATCTTTATATATATATATATATTTCTTTCAACCATACGCACTCGTGCAGAAGATCACAGAGGCACTCCGTGATCTTCTGCACGAGTGCGGATGGTTGAAAGAAATGTGACGCGACTCACCATCGTGTAGGAGAGCACCCGGGGCGTGTGGTGCGGCGTCCGGTGAACTTTGTTGTGTGCCATATATATATATATATATATATATAAATTACCTACTGGCGGTCGCCAGTAGGTAGTTATAGTTAGGACCTAGTTTCCATAGGAAAAGCGTTTTTTGATTTGCCAATATCTTTGGCGTCGTTTGACAAATCTTCGCGAAATTTTCAAAACTAATGGCCCGCTCCGGTCAGCTCCTGTCTTAAAAGTTTCAGGGTGATTCGCCAAGCGGGGGCCAAGAAAAAAGGGGGGTCCCAAAACACATTTTCTCCATGTTAAATTCCATAGGAACTTTTGTCGCGGCTACAGCCCGAACTGCAGAACGGAATCACACCAAATTTGTCAGAGAGGTAGCTCTTGGTCCAGAGTGCACTCTTTGCTATAAATGGTGTAAATCTGTTCAGTAGTTCCTGAGAAATTTAAAAATAAAAAATATCGATATCTGGTGACCCCGGTGGATCCGCGAACCCTCCCGATCACGAGCTTCATTCTGATTGGCTGCCAACACTCCAAACCAGGAAGTGTTGGCAGCCATCTTGTGAGAACCGAGTCACAATAAAAAAGGTTAAAAAAAAGAAAAGGGGGCAGGGTAGAAACACCAAGACCCCATAGGCCTGCTCAGGGGGTCCCACAGGGACCCCCAGAGCCCAAAAAAGTATTTTTGGGGGGCGGGATTCGCGCTTGGTGCGCGAATCCCGCCGAAATAAAAAAAAAAAAATGAAACACTGTCTCCCGCGCTTCGTTTTAATAGGCCAGGTCCTGGGGGCAATATGCCAAATAAATGCGGGGGCCGCGTGGGCCCCCGCAACCTTGGGGACCGCCACCTCCCCGGGGCTTTATTAATTATGCACGGGGGCACGCACTTCCCCGCAGCCCCGGGGACTGCCACGCTGCCCTGGGGACCACCACCTCCCTGGGGCATTTGAAAATAATGGGTGGGGGGCCTTGCAGGCCCCCCAAGCCCCGGGGACCACCACCTCCCCGGGGCTTCAATGTTTAAATGCGGGGGGCCTCGCGCCCCCGCAGCCCCAGGGACCGCCACGTCCCCGGCGCTACTTTTAAAAACTGTGTGTGGGGGGGCTCAAGCCCCCCCACACTGCCATGGGTACCACCACCTCCCAGGGGCATAGATCAATGAAGTGCGGGGTCTGTTGCGGACCCCTGGCCCCGGGGACCACCACCTCCCTGGGACTTTAAACTTGTTGGAGGGGGGCCGCGTGGCCCCCCTCGTGGAGACCTAGATGGCCCTGGGGACCGCCACCCCCCAGGGCCGGCTGCGGGACATTGCAGTTTGCAATGACAGGGCGGGACCACTGCTGCCGCCCTGTCATTGCAAACTCTGCTTTGCTTCATGGAAGCAAGAGCAGGAAACCTGCTCTCGCTTCCATGAAGCGAAGCAGAATTGCTTTTGGACAAGGGGAGCTGCATGTCAGCAGCTCCCCTTTTCCAAAAGCAATGCCGGAACCCGCAGGACCGCTGGGGCATTGGGGCTCCCCCGCAGTCCCCAATATTGAGGCCATGCCCCGGGGGATGGGGTCCCCGGGGCCAACAGAGGCCCAGCAAAGGGGGGCTGCGCGGCCCCCCTCCCGTTAAATAATAAAAATAAATAAGTAAAAGAGGCAAAGCCCCGGGGGATGGGGTCCCCAGGCCGAAAAAGGCCTCAGGAGGGGGGCTTCGCGGCCCCTTCCTTTCAATGTAGCTTTTTAAATAAAAAAACAAGTGGCCATGCCCCAGGAGATGGGGTCCCCGGGGCCAAAATCGGCCTCGGGAGGGGGGGCCGCGTGGCCCCTTTCCTGTTTTTTTTTTTAAATCAAAAAAAGGCTCAGGCCCTGGGGGATGGGGTCCCCAGGGCCCAAAAATTACTAAGAGAAGGGGGGGCCACACAGCCCCCCTTCTAAAAAAATAAATAAAAGAGAAGCCGGCATCTCGCTGTAGGCCCCGTCCTCTCCCTGCACCACTCTGCAAACGTGCCTCCTGGCGCGTTCTGGGTTGGGGGATTAAGTCCCCTAGAATCTTAAGATTCCTTAGGGGCCAACTAGCCCACCAGGTACCTCCAGTAAGCCCCACACAGTGGGATTGCTAAGAGGTGGTCTGAGGCCACGCCCCTTTTTACACCACTGTGCAAACACGCCTCTTGGTGCACTGCTGGTGGGGCGATGAGGTCCTCTTGTGTCTTGAGGACCTCAGGACTGAAGTGGACTTCATCCCCGAGCAGCAGTGTGCCAGGAGGCACGTTTGCAGAGTGGTGTAAAAAGGGGGTGTGGCCAGCAATCCAGCTGTGTGGGGCTTACTGGAGGTACCTGGTGGGCTAGTTGGCCCCCAGGAACCCTCAGGAGGCCTAGGGGACTTCATCCCCAAACCAAGAGCATGCCAGGAGGCTCGTTTGCAGAGTGGTGGAGAAAGGGGGCGTGGCCTGTGTCCACCTGTCAGCAATCCCACTATCTGGGGCATACTGGAGGTATCAGGTAGGCTAGTTGGCCCCTAAGGACCCCCAGCAGCGAAGTGGACTTTAAACCCCATCAAAGAGCGCACCAGGGAGCGCTTTTGCAGAGTGGTGGGGAAAGGGGGCATGGCCTGCTATGAGAACTTAGCAATCCTGCTGTGTGGGACTTACTGGAGGTAATAGGAGGGGTAGTTGGCCCCCAAGGTTGTCCTTGGGGACCAACTACCCCTCCTGTTACCTCCACTAAGTCCCACACAGTGGGATTGCTAAGAGGTCTTCGGAGGCCATGCTCACCTTTCTCCACCCCTCTGCAAACGCGCCTCCTGGCACATTACTGGTTGGGGGATGAAGTCCACTTTACTCCTGAGGGACTTTGGGGGCCAAGAAGCCCTCCTGGTACCTCCTGTAAGTCCTATGTAGTGGAATTCCTGAGCGCTGGTCGGAGGCCCAGCCCCCTTTATCCACCTCTCTGCAAACGCGACTACTAGTTAAAGAAGCATTTGCAATGTAATAGGTTTCACATTTGTGAGAGTTAGAGCTATTGGCTTTGTAAATGTAAAAGTATTTTACTAATGTTTCTTGGAGGGGAGTGGATGTAGGTTGTGTGTAGTGGAATTATGTGGTATGATGTGCAGTGAAATTATGTGGATAGACTTTGACTTTGATGTGGATAGAAAGTATGTGGTATTTAGTGTATAGGAATTATGTAGAGTGGGATTATGTGTTATGGAGAGTAATTATGTGGTATGGTAGTCTGTGTTGTGGAGTGGTAACCTCAGGTTTAGTCTTCCTCGTTTCCATGGAAGCTAAACTATAAACTCAATGAGACAAAAAAAAGAAGGAACCACTGAGGAGCACTTCTGGACCTAGTCTGGGGTATGAGCAGGGCCACTGGAATTATGCGACTGTTTGGCTGCACCGACTTTCGCACAATTATACATTTTCCGCATTTGCCACATAATCCATCATCTGCTGCATAATCTACAGATTTGAACATAAAAAACCTTGTTTCTAGCTCAAACGGCTCAAACGCTACCAAAATGCAGCGACAAGTGTTACAGCGTGGTGGAAGGCCCTTTGCAAACCTAGAATGGTCACCTGTTACTTATTGCTAAATGTGGGTATTAAATTGGTACTAATGGTGTACAAACCACTCTTGCTTCTTTCTGCACCTCTCTTGCCTCTTTCTGCATTTCTGTTGCTTCTTTCTTCACCTTTCTTTTTCTGCACTTCTTTTGCCTCTTTCTGCTCATCTCTTCCACTTTCTGCACCTCTCTTGCCTCTTTCTGCACCTCTGTTGCCTCTTTCTGCACCTCACTTGCTTCTTTCTGTACCCCTCTTGCCTCTTTCTGCACCCTTCTTCTTCTTTCTGCACCTCTCCTGCCTCTTTCTGCACCTCTGTTGCTTCTTTCTGCACTTCTCTTGCCTCTTTCTGTACCCCTCTTGCCTCTTTGTGCACCTCTCCTGCCTCATTCTGCACCTCTCTTGCCTTTTTCTGCAGTTCTCTTGCCTCTTTCTGCACCTCTTTTGCTTCGTTCTGCACTTCACTTGCCTCTTTCTGTATCCCTCTTGCCTCTTTCTGCACCTCTGTTGGTTCTTTCTGCACTGCTCTTGCTTCTTTCTGCACCTCTGTTGCAAATTTCTGCATCCCTCTTGCCTCTTTCTGCACCCCTCTTCCCTCTTTCTGCACCCCTCTTCCCTCTTTCTGCACCTCTCTTGCCTCAGTCTGCCCACCTGTTCCCTCCTTCTGCACCCCTTTTGCCTGTTTCTGCAACTCTCTTGCCTCTTTCTGCAGTTCTCTTGCCTCCTTCTGCACCTCACTTGCCTCTTTCTGCACTTCTCTTGCTTCTTTCTGCACCTCTCTTGCTTCTTTCTGCACCTTTCTTCCTCTTTCTGGACTTCTGTTGCCTCTTTCTGCATTTCTCTTGCTTCTTTCTACACCTTTCTTCCTCTGTCTGCACCTCTCTTCCCTCTTTCTGCACTTCTCATGCTTCTTTCTGCGCCTTTCTTCCTCTTTCTGCACATGTCCTACCTATGTAGGCATAGTTAGAAATTAGCATTTAAAAAACCTTAGAAATTCACTGAAAAAACCATAGGTTTCAGGGACGTTATAGTTAGGAATTAGCATTTAAAAAACCTTAGAAATTCACTGAAAAAAACCACAGGTTTCAGGGACGTTATAGTTAGGAATAAGCATTAAAAAAACCTTAGAAATTCACTGAAAAAAACACAGGTTTCAGGGACGTTATAGTTATGCTGACATTTCACTTGTACAAAACCAGAGAAATTTGGTTGTTATAGTTAGCTGGGCTGACTATAACTCGCGCCCCCACAATGCACTGCTGATGACGTCACATATTACATCACTGATGACATCTCAAATGACATCACTGATAACATCACTGATGATAATCGTTCAGTGACTGAGTGTTTCTAAAAAGTTGAAGAATGTTATATATACGCCAAGGTGTATTCAAAGAATGAGTGGGTGTATGAGTGTCTGAATGGATGATTTAGTGGGTGCGTGACTGACTGTATGAGTGAGTGATTAAACATGTCTTAGTGAATGTATGGGTGAGTGACTAATCTGTGTAAATGTGTGTATCAGTCTGTCAGTTGTTGTGTAACTGGCTGCATGGGTTGGTGAGTAGGTACATGAGTGTCTATATGGGTTATTGATTAGTTTTCTGAGTACCTGTATGGATGCCTGAGTGTCTGTGTGGGTGGATGAGGGGCTGTGTGACTCCCTGCATGGATGTATGAGTGAATGAATCACTAGGTATATGGGTTCATGAGTGCATCTGTGAGGGACGGTATGGTTGAGTGAGTGTGCATATGGCTGTGTCGGTGAGTATATGGATGTCTCAGTGGTACATGGGTGAGTAGCTGCATATGTGAAAGGCAGTATATGTGAGTGTTGGAGTATATAAGTGACTGTATGTGTGAGTGAGTGTGAGAGTGGCAATATGGGGGAGTGTGTGCTTGTGTCAGTGATTGTAGAAGCGAGTAAGTATGTGTTACTATCTGTATGAATAAGGAGGTGGTGTGTGTATAGCTGTATAGGTGAGTAAATGGTAGTGTGATTGATTCTTTGGGTGACTGACTAGGTGTGTGAGTAACTCTTTGGGTGAGTGGTGGTATGTGAGTGTCTGTATGGGTGTATGAGTGCATATATCAGTGGCTGTATTGATGAGTGACTGCACATATGAGTGACTGTATGGGTGAGTGGATGTGTGTATAGACCTATGAATCAGTGAGTGGGTATGTACTAACTGGTATTAGTGTGTCTATGGTTTCGAGAATGGTAGTGTGTATTTTTGAGTGGGTGTATGAAAGGTTATATTAAGGTGTGAGGAGGTGCATCAGATATTAGGCGGATGATGTCATCAGTGATGTCATTTGAGATGTCATCAGTGATGTCACTGACCATGTCATGAGTGATGTAATATGTGACGTCATCAGCAGTGCATTGCGGGGGCGCGAGTTATAGTTAGCTCAGCTAACTATAACGGCCGAATTTCTCTGGTTTTGTACGAGTGAAATGCCAGCCTAACTATAACGTACCTGAAACCTGTGTTTTTTTCAGTGAATATATATATATATATATATATATATATATATATATATATATATATATATATATATATATATATATATATATATATATATGCTTATAAATATGCTCCCAATGTAATGACAACAATGTAATGACTGCCAATATAACAAACTGCGGAGTAACAATTGGCATTCCATATCCTCTGTATAAACAGTGGCAAATATTTTATATATGCCACAACTGTTTGTTCATCTGCTTCCACAGTCAATATATGTGTCACGACTTGCTCCCTGCGTTCTCGTGTCCACCACCAGGGGGCTGAACTGTGGTACTCTGCAGTGTTCTAATAAGCTTCCAGACCCTCCCCTTCATGTACATACTGACTTCCAGCCATTTGAACTCTACTTGGAAATAGCCATCCATTCCCAATCCATGCCGGGTTTTGTGAAAGCCAGCCTGCTCATGCTTGAAGCCAGCCTGCTCATGTTTGACACTCTGTTACCTAGAATTCCCTGCTCACTGCTTCATCTCCACCCCTGCAGGCCAAGGATGGGTGGAGGAATTCAGCTCACCTGTGGCTGGCTGCTGCTAGCCTGCTCACACCTGAAGCATGTGATTATTGTGAGCTCTTTTAAGCCCCAGCTCCCTTCAGGCCAAGGTTGGTCATTGTAGCTGGGTACCGGTGAGACCGAACCTTGTTTCCTGAACTTTTGTTATCCTTGTTTCCAGAATTACTGAGCTATAGCTATCCCTTGTGCTTGAATTAGCACTGCCTGCATTGCTACCTTGTTTCCCGAGTTCCTGAGCTATATTTATTTTTTTCCTGTTCCTGGGCTTCAGCTATTTCTTGTTCCTGATTTGCACTGCTTGCTGTGCTCTCTTGACTCCTTTTCCTGAGCTGTAGCTATTTCCTGTTCCTGAACTAGCACTGCCTGCAGTGCTGAATTGGCTTTTGAGTTTTTGCTAAATTCTTGTTCTTGCACTAGCACTGCTTCAGTGCTACTTTATTTTCTTGACTCCTGATCCAGCACTATTCTAGTATACCCTTGTAGCCTCCCCTTCTGTATATCCTTTTCCAGTCCCTGCCTTTCTTCCCATTTCCTTGGTTCCAGTTCCTAGTTTGCTGTCTCTCTATTCTGCTGTCTTGCTTCTATTACCTTGCATGTTTGTTACTTGCTTTCTGCCAAGTGTGCCCTGTGATTTCCTTCCTTTCCTGTTAAGCACTCCTCTTTGCTAGCTCCTTGTCTATTGTGCTTGTGTTTAGTTCTACCCCCTTGCTGTTACTGCCTTGCGTGTTCCTGTTTGATCTCCAGGATCCGTGGGCACAGCTGACTACCTAGGTGGTGTTTCTTGTTCACTGTGAGTATTGCCTTTGAGTTACATTTATAACATCACCATAGGTATCGGCTCCACATACCCTGCCTTTGCGTGCATATCCTATATGTGGGTATTTGCAGTCAGTATCTGTAACAGCAATTGTGGGTGAGGAACTTACTGAGCTTCAGTCTTACCGCGTTGAGATCCCGAGTGATTTACCCCACATTCCCTTTATTGTTAATGTTGTTTTATATATAAGTGTATTGCACATCCGTCCTGGGTGTAGAGATTCTGAATGCTGAACCGCCTCATGAGTGCCTGTCCATTCTGAGTCTTAGCCATCTTGTTCCTTCGTGCAGGCTTCCCCTTTGGATCCCTATTCTCCTCTGACTTCCTGTGTGATCCTGGGCAGTGCTGTACTATTCTTTCTGTGAACGTTTTCTACCCAGTTCCCAGTCCTTGCCCAAGTCCCTGACTATGTTCCTGACATAGTCCCGGACAGTCCCTGGCAATATGGTTGTGATTGCACAGTGCTCTGAAACCTGATTGTGTGGAGTTTGCGCTTTATAAGATAAATAACTAAACCTAGCGCTCTGAGTTATGTTAATTCAATTACTGTTCCTCCTTGCATGTTTGAACTGGCCTATAGGGCCAGGGCGGATGAGGAAAAGATAGGTCGAAGCACCGGGGGCCTGCCGTTGACAAGTTTCCACGACGCCCCGCCTCACCCATACCTATGAGGCAGAGTAGGAGTCTTTTAAAGTCATAGGCTCAGTGGAAGCCCACATATCTTTCTGACAGAGTGGATCGGAATGAATACACATGAGCAATAGACTTTCGCATCTACAAAAACAACATTAGGTGTTCCTTTGTATTTAGAATTAGGTCCTGACAAAAGCCTAGACCCTGACGAGCATTACAGGCTGAAATATGTTGACTACTCACTCGTGATGTTTAGGACAATTTACACGTCCATAGAACGTCACCATTTCATCTTTTAATCTTACCCCTGTATTCTTCACCCATATTAAGGTAATCATTTTCGAGATACAGGAGGTAGTTTTATACATCACCAGATGGATCCCACCAGTACTTTCCCTTGGAAGGAGGCGATACTCACCTAGGGATGCAAGTACCTAGGTGCAAAACCCAATGATGACGCCGCCCAACATTATACCATAGTGGTGATACCTTACACCACAGGTGGCCAAGATTAGTTGAGGATTTCGGGTCAACACTGGAGAAATCCAGACCCAGCGAAACCGACAGGTTTCACTCTCCTTTGATTATGAATGGTATTAAAGTGGAAGTGGAGTAAACTTTACACAAAACTTCTGCCCCCCCACCCTTGATTCTTATCTCTACAGGGCAATTCCCCAGTGCCAAGGGGCTGGTCTGAAAGGTCAGTGTGGGGGCCTGTTCTTTGGCTGTTTGTGGGTGTTTTATAGTCTTGTAAGCTGCTTTTCATTGTGGATTTCCCTGATATTACCACAAATATTGCCTGCAGCCAGCACAAATGCATGTAGTCCCCCCATACCTTGCAAAACACTACTATAGGATGTCTTTACGTGTTCAAAACAACCACAATTTCAGAACAAGAAAGTGGGAGATTTATAAAAAATAATCTGGAGAATGTGTTTCCCCCATTAACTTCTAGGAGACAGCTAAAATAAAGCCATTTTGGCTTCAGAAATCTAGAGTATCCCACCTGAATTGGGTTTATTGCATGCATGCATGATCACTTACATTTCGCCCCCCACATTCTCCATTGCCATTTTAGCCTTTGGCTATGCTCAAGGCCACTGGAACTATGCAATTGTGCCACCGCATCGATTTTTGCCTAAATATAAAATTGACACATTTGCCACATAATCCATCATCTGCCACATAATCTGCAGATTTTAACAAAGGAAATCTGTTTCTAGCTCAAACAGTTCAAAAGTTGCTAAAAACACAGAGACGTGTTGCAGCGCAGTAAAAGGCCCTTTGCAAAGGTTGATTGGTCATCTTTCTGATGCTTATTGCTATATTTGGGTGCTAAACTGGTACTAAAGAGGTGCCCGTGCAACCAATACCCAAACAGAGTTAACAATGCAGGAATACCATCACAAAACGTGCCGCATTACGCCACATAATTTGCCAGTTCTTGCCGCCTAATTTATTCAGCCTTCGCGAAAATGTGGCCCTCCTCTGCCGCATAATTCCAATGGCCGTGGCTATGCTTCCCCAGAAACTTCAGCAACAGGATCGCTGCAGCTGTGTCGGGAAGCCAAAACGATGGCCGACACTGCCATCTGGTGTTCGAATGGCGCGTAGGCGGGTGGAGGATTTACGTGCGCGAGAAACAGCAACATACTACAAGGGAGCTTCAGCATGGGTAGCCGCCATCATTCAAGGACATCATTTGTGAGGGTTTGAAAATATGTAACTTCGAACTAAAACATGTCCTCCTCTAGCAAAACCTTGCACTCTTCGTTGGCATTACACCCTGCCAAATATAACTTCTGGCCCTAACGTAATCTAATCATAGATGGCCTCTGACACCAACGTACCTTCTAATGGACGCTCCTGCGTTCACGCACCAGGAATGCCCTGTGACGTTAACGTCGCCGTTTATAAAAGCCTGTCACCGTGTAGTAATGGAAATGAAATCCCTGCGGTACGATCTGAAATGTTCTTGCAGCATGAATTGGAGAAAGGTGGCGACGTCTAGAGTGTTTAATGTATGTAGTTTCATGCACTGCATGTCGTGGCCCAGTCCATAACATTTATAAAGCGGCAATATCTTACAGCTATCCAGGTGCTTCACACACGCTACAGAATGATGATGTAGGTTAAACCACATGTTATCCTCTTTTCGAAGCAGGCGAAATACGTGTTGTTTGACTTCCTCCCGGAGGTTCAACAAGCTTTTTCCTTCCTGTAACATCTTGCCACCTAGCGTGCTTCTAGGGACTCAGACAGCCCTCCTTAATGTTCTACATGTATGTATATATGTTTGTATGTATGTATGTATATATAGTGCAAACCTAGCTATGAGACGGGTGAGCGTTGTACATGGTCAAAGACATTCACGAGAAGAAGCTAGGTTAAGGATGGTTAATGCATTACGATGTAGTATTCTTTAAAGACGTGAGTTTTCAACGCTTTATTAATTGGGGCATTGTTTGGGCAATGCTAATGGATACAGGGATGCTGTTCCAGATCCTATGTGTGAAATGCAAAAGCCCTGCTCTCATGTTTTCTCGTTTTTACACATCTTAGTCGGCAATCTGGCTGTGGGTGTGCTGAGAACCACCAGAAAAGGTGAGCTTGTCTACAAATAAATGGGGTGATGGTCATGACTGCCTTGTAAATGATGCAGTAAGTTTTGAAGAGGGTGCGGGCCAGCAAGGGGAGCCAATGGAGTTCCATCAGGATGGGAGTGATGTAATCATATTTCTTCAGGCCCTGGATGTGACATGCTGAGGTGTGTAGGATGCCCTTAAGAAGTGCCAATGTGGAGCCTGGGAGGCCATGAAACAGGGTGTTACCACCATCCATGGAGTATACTCTATGAACCCTCCTCTCCATGGTGGGCCCCCCTGTGTGAATAGATGGACCTTGTAGTATTTGGTTTGGGAATCCCGGCAGGTGCCACAGATCCTGCAGTAAGCGAGCTGGAGGCTCCCAAATGTGGTGTGGGAAGTTTCTGCAGTTCAATTTTGTGCTTCCTGTAGTGTGTGATCTTGTAGTGTGGTGGATGACATTGCTTGCAGTGGGATGTTGAGTTTAAAGCTATGTGCTGTACGGTGCCCTGCAGTACATTGGTGGCTGCTACTGCAGTGTTCGGTGTGGCGATTCCTGTAGTGTATGGTGTGGTGTTAGTTTCAATGTCTGTTATGCAGAGCACACTGAGCATGTGCTGTTCTGTCGACAAATCCTTATTGAATGGAGTCACTTGACCTATAATCACATTACAAACTGGAATTGTTGACAGTATATATACTCCATATGAAATAATTATAATGAAGATAAATATCTAGAACACCTATCTATGTACACCTGATAAACTAAAGTCAAAAGGGAGTTAAGGTTAACAAATATATTTACAGTGGCTTCACCATCAAAAGAATTAAAATAATTCCCATGTTAAGGTGCTTCCTTCACCTCGTGTTTTCCATTTGATGTTGGTTATATAGTCATCAATCAGCATTTGTAAAGCGCAACTCTGTCACCCCTTGGGGTGTCCGGGTGCTGTGTCTCCATCGAAGAGCCAGGTCTTGTCTTGAGTCTCTTTCTGAAGTCTGCAAGAGAGGGGGCTGTACAGACCTGGAGGCGGAGGTTGATCCAGGTCTTGGCTGCGATGTAGGAGAAGGAGCGGCCTCCGCAGCAGGTGCAGCGGATTCGGGGTGTGTGTGTGCGAGGGTGAGTAAAGAGGAGCATAGGTGTGTTGCTTGGTGATTCAGCATTTGAAAGTAGCTGTATAGGTGTGGGATACATGGTTTGTGGTCATATACTGCTGTTTGTGTGCACATATAAATGTATTCTAAGGTTGTATTTCAAGGTGGGTTGATGTTACACTGGAATTTTACCAGAGATGGCCAGCCTTCAGAGGAAGACAGTGTGCTCATCACAAAGTCAGGCAGTGCGCTGAAGGATGTCATTCTCAGCACATGGCTGGGCATCCTTGCACCCTATACCACTCCGCCATTTCTGCAGTCACGGTCATCTGGAGGAGTGCTCTGCAAAATGTGAGCAGCATCTGATAGGAAATGCATTGGTAGGACTGTGGAGTTCTGCAACAGGAGAAAGATGTTAAATGTGGGTTTCTGACATACTTACTCAACACCATGTGCTAGAAGAGGCCAAGCCTTATCAACTGTAATTTCCTAGATGGTGGTTGGTCCAGATATATCTGCCTGAGGTTCCCACTCCAAGATGAAGTTGAGTTGTTTCCTTTGATGTCAGTTACTGTTTAAATCATGCATAGAGAGGCATTAAGGAGCGGAGGATGCATTTCAATGCATTTGTTCCCTTATTTTTTGTCACATTCATTGCCCACTTTACTACTATTTTTGTCCCTGATTTTTTCTCCTTTGACTTTGAACCTGGATTCCGTTTGGATTTTCTACTGCTTGTCTTTAATTGGCTCTTTCCCCTTCCCAGATGTCAGGGAGCACTTGGTTTCTTGCTTATCGAATTATGCATAAGTTCATCTTCAAAAAAGAGCCTGAACATTTCTTGGGAGATTTTTGTTCCTTTGTGGCTTTTTGCTCCCAAAGAGCTTCTGGACATCTATCGTGTATACTGTTAACTGCAGGGTGGCACTGTGGCTACTGGGAGGAGTCGGCCTTTCCTAGGTATTCAAGAAGGAAACTTGACAGACTGCGTCCAGTCCTTGACAAGTGATGGCTGCATGAGTGTGGTTGTGCTCTCGTATGTCTGCCAGATGCCGGTATACAGGAGTGTGGCTTGATTGTGTGAAGAAATATATGTTGGTGGCCTTGTTGGCATTTAATGCTAACCTAATTTTGTTTTATATAGTGCAGTGTCACATTTTGTGTTTTAACAGATGTAGGGTAGATATTGTATTTCTGGGGGTGGGAGGTAAGACTGACTTTGTAGGGTAGGGGGTTGAGACATGCTGTAAAGATAGCAGCTTAACTTGGGAATTTCTTTACTTTTTATGGTAAAACCACTAAACATATACTTCAACCTTAACTCCCTTTCAACTTTGAATTTTTAGGGATTTTTTTTTCATTTTTTTCCAACTGAAAATGTATAAAAACTATCTTTACTGTGTCTGTTCTTCTTGTATTAACTCCGAACAATGTTATTGATCTGAAAGCTTAAATTAAGAAGTGTTTGGGAGAATCCTTGATTATGTCAATCCGTTTGTCAAAGGATGGAAAGGCATGGCTAGTGGCTGATGGGGACAGATGTGCGCTGTGTGCTCCTGGCCATGCCCAAACACAGGCACTGACCCTGCTTAATCCTGGTGCCCGAAAAGGTCATTTATGATCATGTGAAGATCAGAGGGAACAGATGACTCACCTGAGAGGCATTTCTTTGTGTTCATAGCTGGGTAAAGTAAAATATTGCAGAATCCAAAATGGCTCCTTGGGCCTTGATGTTGCAGTGAAACATAGTGGGAATCACAGAGTGGTGGGGTGTGTGCCCAGTGGAGAGCTGACAGGCAAGGTAGGGACCCTGGAGACACTGCTTGGGGACTATTGCCACCTCCCTTACCACATCAGCGCTGAGCAAATGGCAAGCTGAGTGATCAGAAAAAACACAGAAAGATGCTGGGCTTTCGGTAGTTAGTGCAGTGGAAGGGGCACATGTGAGCAGCTGGCCGAATTCCTTGCCCAGAAAAATATGTACCATTGTACAGGCACGTAGGGATGGTGATGAACATGCCCTCTCGAGTAGTCAACTTTCCTAGAAGAGCATCGGGAAGCCACGAATGGCCAAGAGTGACCAGTAAAGGGGGTAGCTATTCGAGTCCCGGAGGATGGATCTGTGGTACATAAAATGATGGAGGATCTCCACTGGGAATAACATGGTTGGTTGGCCCCTCTGCCATCCAGAGCCCTTATCATTCGCCGCATGGTGGTTGGCCAAGGGTTGGCCTAAAGTGTTGAGGCACACCATGAAAGGTCAGGTGAGATGCCTCTCGTCAAACTCAGGAGCATTTCCATGGGCGGTGGTGCATTCCATGCTGCCTCAACCCTGGCATTGGTTCTACTAAAAAAGGACAGTGCAGTCCGATGGCTGAAGGACAGAGCGGGAACTGGTGGCTTGGAAGGAGTCGAGAAAGTGTGAAGGGAGCCACTCTAATTTGGCCATAGGCCACCATGGTAACTATTTGCCGGAGGACGGTATTACCTCATACCCAGTCACAATACTTTGGTTAATTTCCTTGTATTGCAGCTGCATTCGTATGCAGTAGTTAGTGCTCATAGGTGTGGGGGCTTACACCTGACGTGGTGATATTAACATGCAGTATTGACCAACATCTTTGACGTGGCATGAGCACTTGATTCTAACCAGAATGGTAATTCTCTAAAACCTATAAACATACACACTTGATGGCCTTGAATGCAGCTTTCCATATACTTGTGGGTCCAATCAAAGTCCCTAACGGGGTGGGCAAGAATATATCCCTGAAGCACGCTCTATGTATTTAGCTTGTAGCAGACCAAAAGAGTCACGAAAAATATGAACAAATGAAAGTAAGCACTTGGACCCTCAGATCCTATGTTATTCACACAATCAAAAAGGGAAACTTTTGCTTAAGTTGTTAAAGGGCAGTCAGGTTTACAATATTTTTAAGGAAAATGTAGTTAATGCATAGAGTTATTGTGTGCAGTATTGAGAACAGTGTTGCTAAATGAAAGCACAAACTTCGGATCACATAGCAACGACAAATTTATATTAGGATTCTTGTTGTATGATGGTCAAATTAACAGCTGGATGAACATTTTTGACTAGTCAAAAGTATTCCTGACGAGAAGAGAAACAGCCGACACGTGTTTTGTCAATATGACTTTATCAAGGCATTATTGGAATGGTGTAAGCGGAAAATTATCACAAATTCCAATCAATTAATTCTCTAAGATGTAATGTGCCAAAGGTCAGGATCAACAGTGACAAGGTTCAAGGAATTAGTGTGCTGTACCGCTGCCCAACATGACAGTAAATTGTCCCAATACAAAAAAAAAAGTATCTGGACACTTTTGTCAGCCACTGTAACAGAGGCAAACGCTAGGTCCGTGAACACCTCAAGCAGACTCCTATATGTCCTGGACCAGCACTGTCCATCAAGCAGGATGAAATGCAGGCTGAGAACTCTGAAACAAATACCAAACCCATGCTCCATCAGATAAGCTGGACAGTAACCTTCTGACCCTTAGAAACATCAGTGTTACAGTATCTCAACCTCAGCAGCGCTAATCGATGGAAAATATTCAGCAAAATCACATAAATAGAATCTAGAGTTGATTCACTGTGACCAATTATACGGGAAATACAGAAGCAGCTCTTAGATCTATGAGACCATAGGCTTTTCTTTCAATACAGAACAGAAGATTTCCAAGGGTTTTCTAGATTGAACATAAGGATTGTAGGCCTGCCTGAGAAAATTGAGGGACACAGCATGGAACTGTACTTAAAGAAATGGCTGTGTTTCCAGGAAGCACTGAACAGTCTCTCCTAATTCATCATTGTTGAAAGGGCCCTAGCGATTCCACCACGCCCGGCAGCCAGCTTCATCCAGATGTTATCAGCAAGTTAATAAGTTACTTAATAAATTAGAGGGACTGCTGCCACTTGTTGCACCAGGTACGACAATAGTGTAACATAGTGAGGTACTTTTGTTCCCTGACTACACTGCAGTGGTACGGCAACAGAGGAGTTCTTTTGTTGAGGTCACGCAAAGCTCAGATGCATGGGCTGGAAGTACATGCTCAAGTTTTAGCAAAGTTGAACGGGCTAGGTGGAAATAAAACCCACTTCTTTATAGAGCTGAAAGCAGTGTGGAACTTCGTGGAGCATTGGTCTGCAACTAATGACGTCAAAATTGACATAACCCTACCACAATGCAGAAAAAATACACATCCCAGATCACGATTAAAGAGAGCCCATCTATCAACTGAGAAACAAATATTCCATGACAAACCGGCAGCCACGGAGTTGGCTGGCTGAAGCTACTAACATTAATATATCGGCAGATTCAGGCACCATGCTCACCTCTGGATCTGGCACAGGTGAGAAGTGCTCCAGCAACTTCTGCTTGTCTCTCCTATAACACATAATAATTTGATATCATTAAGTTGCTTTGCCTGATGCAACTTGCTGTGTAAAATGTACATGTCACAGTCAATCATGACCTTTTTTTAATTCTAGAGGTTCACATTATAGAGATTAGAAAGTAATCTGTCAGTGTAGTTTGTGAGCACGACCGTGATCTTGAGACTAGGGGTGGGTGGAAAACTCCGCTCCGCCAGCACAGTTCACAGAGTTTCGAAACTCCGCGCTCCACTTGGAGCGCGGAGTTTGGCAAAAACCCTGACTCCACCGCCTGGCAGAGTTTTTACTGGCACCCAGCCTTTCATAATCAGGGCCTTTCAGTGCCCTGAAATGAATGATGAGTTAACAGTTAATAAGCATAGGGGTATAGAGCCAATAAGACTCAAGGCTCAAGTGGGAGGGCGTCTAACCAATGGGATGGCCGAAAACACCTAGCCAATAAAGTGTCATTGAGCTTTGTCAGTGTTTCCAGCCAATGAGCTGTTCGTCTGATGATAGCTGGGCATGCCCCTCCGCCTCCTCTATAGGATGCTCTCAGAGCCAGCTTGTGCTTACAGAGCCATCCAGTGTCCGCTCAGTACAGCTACAGGGTCGGCCCTCATGTTTAATTCCTGCACACAGTGCAAAAAGAGGAGCCACAGGAAGCACTGGAAGTCTGCTCTGCTCCTGTGTGACAGCAAATGGGGAGCCCAGAGTCGAACTCCCACAGCAGACGGGTCCGAGGAGAACCAGCCTGCAGCGCTGCCACCTCGGCCGGCTGTCGATGTCACTTGGAGAGAGGGAGCAGCGGGCAAGGGTGGAGGGCTGATGGAAAAAGGAGCGAGAGGCCGCATAAAGTTAACACTGGAGAATCCTGGGTAGGAGGCAGGAACTGGTGCCACCGGGGAGCAAGGAAGCCGGACGGGGGTCCAACCTGCTGCCTGTACTGGGCATGCTGCCTCTGCACTGTCTACTGGCTGACACTCTAGGTTAGTCCATCCACGGTCTGGTGACAGTGTGCCATGGGAGTGCGGTACGTGTAGTGTAGCTGGAACAAAGTGCGGATAGAGCACACAGTGCTGCAAAGCGCTCATAGGGCATACTGTGTTGGGGGGGTATTGACGATCCCATCAGTGTAGTGTAGTGTAGTGTGCATTTGTTCCTTGATGACCACTTTGGAAGCTGAAATATCCTGCGTATGCATCTTCATTAAGCGATGCCTACGTTACATAAATCCAAGCTTTGGCCCCTAAAGAAAATGGCAGGATTTTCAAGCATTTCTTTTGCCAGCTCAGGGTTGAATCTTGTTCTCGGCATGTTTACTGTGTACATTGGACTTATAAATAATAATGTCTGTGGCGTGTTTGTTCGCTGCAGCACATGGATTTCTCGCACTTACTTTTTCATAAACCACATTTTTTTCATCAACTTAGAGAAAGGGCAGTTTATGCATTTGGTGCTCGGTACCTTATAATCTAGCTACCGCATGTCAGAAGTAAATATCCTGGATTTTGGTTTGTCCGCTTTTATGTGTTATTGTTCGCAGTGCTGCAAGCTCATTGAACCTGCAGCGTTAACCCCCGTCCCTAAAGGTTACCTACTCCGCCAGCTCACGGCACTCTGCGAAATTTGGCAGAGTTTTTTGGCTACTCCACAAGCTCTGCCCAGACCTACTTAAGACCTACATATTTCAAGGAGGGGAAAGAGTAGTGGCTGAAAGGCTTGGTAGATATTTATTGTTGAGCTCTCATCACCCACAAGCACTCATGACACATGCCATGGGACGGGGATGCTCAAATTGCATGCTTATGTTAGGGTTGAGCAAGGGTAGTTCTATACCATGCCTTGGAAAGGAGCATCTCTGAGGTTCTAGATGTAGGCTGCATCTACATTACAGATCATACTACAAACATTGACAGAAGAGCAAAGGCAATGGTTTTTGCTGACGGTTTTATCTAGGAGGCACTAGGTGTCAAAAGAAAGGCATTTTCTACCTTCATGGTGTAGAAGGTCAGAGGAATCTAGGAGACTACTCAAGAGACAAAAGAAAAATGCATACTTGCACAAGCGAGGAGGTTACTTTTTCTCCCTTCAGGAAATGCACTTTATCATGAAACCGAGAAGCAAGCCACAAAAGAGGTGGAGGGGTCAATTATTCCCCACATCATATGCCGGGCGTGCATCTGTGAAATTAACCTGGGGTCCAATTTGTAGCACTGACAATTTGGACCCTGTTGATAGGTGTATTATGATGAAAGGTTGTCTATACTGGGTTTCACTGACCATATTCTGTTTGTATACCCCAAACACTTCACAGGTTGAGTTCATGGACACGTTAGGTGACTGGCTACTGTAAACTCTTTACACCCCGGCATTGTGGGAAGAATTTAATTGTGTTCACCAGATGGCTGTGCAACTAGGATTTAGTAGATGTCTGGCGGACCTCCAACCCAACAGGGACTGAAGACTCATTCTACTCCGTGGTTCACAGATTGCACTCAAGGTTGGACCATGAGTCTGTATTTTCACATGTAGGAAGGCTAATAGATGGTACAGAACACATTGGCAGCACCCTCTCTGATCATAACACACAGTTGGCATTTCTGACATTCAGACTTCAAGCTATTTAATTTGAGGATTCAGTATTCAAAAGGGGAGTATTAGAGAGCATGTCCATCAGTAATTTCTAAACAGTGAAAGCCCAGTGAACAGCGTATTTACAGAGTGGGATGCAATTAAAGTGTACATTGAAGGCATGTGTATCAAGACAATGCACAGGATGACGATCGTTCTTAATAGGGCGGCTACTAAACCGGAAAATAACAGGAGAAGCCTCAAAAATGGAGGAGTGCATGAGGCTGAGATGGGGAAATCTTTACTGATCAGGAGGACTGAATATAAACAGGGACGGTACACCTGAAACTCTCTAAGTGTAGGGCATATGTGGCCAAGCGAGATAGCGAGGGAGTCAAGTTGGGCCATCTTCTTGCTTGGCAGATCCAGAGAGAGAAGCCACGCTCACCAGTGGCAGCACTGAGAACGCCTAAGGGCTCTGTTATATTCTCACAGCTCGATATTACTTCCAGTATGAAGGAATACTACATATAAATTTACTTCTGGGCCCTTGGATGCTCGAAGGGGGATCTGATGAGGGATGTCCATGGAGCTGAATTAAACACCCCGACAATGATGCAGCAGGAGTCACTGGATGCTGCCCTGTCCTCGGCCAAAATGAAGGTTGGAACTAAAAGAATGGCAGCTGGAAAATTCCCTGAAAGCAACCCTTACACAAGAGAAGGGGGGCTTTAAGACGTAACCCCCCCCCTGCACATAACTAGTGTTGGGTCGGAGGTTGTAAATTCTCCACCTCACTCTTAAGCAAGGTGAGGGGAGTTTAAATGACAACCCCTGCGCTTAGGCAGTGTGAGGTGGGAACATTTTCCCCTCATTCTTAGGAAATGTGAGGGCAGATTGCATCAAAGCTCCTCCACGCTTTGGCAATGTCAGGGGGAAGATGGGGTGCATTTTCTGACCCCCTTACCATTTGCCAAGGCAGGTGGGGCAGAATGTAGCTACCCTAATATAATTTTTGATCACCATCCTACCCTTGGGCAAGGCATGAGGGCATAGGCACCCTCCCCCCACCAAGGCCTTCAGGCAAGGCCAGGATGGGAATAGATTAACTCCCCTTACTCTTGGCCAAGGTTGGGGGAGAGCATGATTAGGCCACTTGGACCTGACCAAGACAAGGCGGTCAGAAGCAAAGGCATACTCTTTTGATCCCTCGCTGGCCTATGTATCCACCCACGCATAAATAATGCAGCTTCAGTTGTCCAGACCATGACCCTTAAGTTTTTTCCTTTTTCCTTTTCTTTTGTGCAGTTTTCCTCCTGATGTTTTCAAACACTGGGAGGAAATCCCTGATGTGAGTGCCTAGTGGCATGTACAGTGTGCTGTGCATGTGCACTGGGGTCCAAAGGTCCTGCACATGCTTATTTAGGAATTTAAAAATGTCTGCTGTGCCATAAAGTGTGGTGACTATCTGTTCAGCGGTTTTGGGGTTACGTGCGTAAAAACATTTTCTATGGAAAAGACCATTTCAAAGTCAAGTGAAAAACACCTTTTGGCACTTCACCACAATAACTGTTGAACCGCTTCATCCATCTGCGCCAGATTTGGCACACTATATATTACAAGGTGGCAGTTCTCATTGTGTAGTAATGGTTGAGATGCACTTTGCATTGAAAAGCCATTTTTTGACTTGCCTATGCGTTTGCCCAGGTCTTAATTTGTAAAAAAAAAAAAAAAGTGCCAGGGCTCTTGTCAGGAGACCACTGCAGCTTTCACCACACATTGCCCCTGTCATGCTGCCAATGATAGTAACAACACAACCACTAACCATCACACTCCTACAACTGTGACAATTCGAACTATTTTAGGCCCCCAAAGCTATAAGAATGGCTTGGGCGGCAGGTAATAGTCATTTTTAACGTACATTCAATTAATAATTAACTGTTGTTGAGGTAATTTCTAAATTAGCCAGACAGTGCCACCATGTGGCAGACTGTCACAAGCACCGGTATTGGCAATTAAGTGCCGGTGCCCAGCACCTGAAACCATCAGCTCAAATTAAGCACTGTGTTTGCCTCCCTTGGACGGCTGTAAACGAAATTTGACTGATGAAAAGTTTAGTCAGCTGTGGTCTGGCATACCAAATTTTATTCACATCTGTGCTGGGGAAAACTTGTAAAGGAGTGAAACTAGTTGTGTTTTCCTATTTTAGCTCCATTGGTAATTTTGCTTGCACCTACAACAAAAACCACTGAACAGCTGTATGGCAAACGTGGCATTAGAGTACAACTTTACTCCAAATACATGCTTTTTGTTGCTCTGGTGTAAATACATTTGGAAGTTTTTGAGATATAAGACTACAAAAAAATAACTGAGCTGGCTTTAAAGGGTTAATACTTTGGTATACCTATGCCATCTAAAATCGATATTCAGAAAATCACAAATCCTGTCAATCACATTTGAATTTTCCTTAAATGTGATTGGATGGGGGGCGTGGCTTTGCTGCGGAGCGTAATGGCCGCGAGATAGAGTAGCTCCGAACACACCGGAACCCTCCCCACAATCCGCTACACAAATCCGTCACCCAAGAGGCGGGTGAGCCGTCGGAATTGCTGGGGGTGCTGGCAAAGTAAGAACCGACTCTGGGGAGCCCATAATTCCAAAGTTGCAGATAGTGCGTCGGACGGCCTCTCACAGAACTGGGCGTGGCGACGTCGAAGATCCGGCCCATAACCAGCGTGAGGCCGTGGTCGGGGCCTGTGGCAGGAGCCGGTGGGGACGTGGAGGTGCTACGGATCCGCGCGTCGCAAAGGTCACCGGAGCACTGCCGGAGCTGACGGACCGCAGGTGAGCCCCGAGTCCGCTAATAGCGGCGGCAACGTAACTGCTGAAAAGCGCGCTGAAGTGAGCG
The DNA here is from genome assembly GCA_963921515.1 of Calotriton arnoldi. NCBI lineage: Eukaryota > Metazoa > Chordata > Amphibia > Caudata > Salamandridae > Calotriton > Calotriton arnoldi. Next base: position 1,736,923 of record CAWUFW010000911.1, on the reverse strand, counting down.
CACTCGGAGGCCTTACCAAGCTGTTTCTGCCCTGGTGGTCCGCTACTGTTTGTTGGCATACTAATTATCGGGCGCAGTGCGGCAAACAACCCTGGATCTGGGGAAGTTGTGGGAGCGGCTGACGGGCACCCTTGCGCCCCAGACAGCGTGTGTGAGCCCCAGCGCGGTTTGCCCCGACTGAAGGCCAGCGGTGAGAGGTGGATATCCGGCTCAAGACCATCAAGGCCTATGGCCTAGAGGGACACTGAAGGGGTACCGCCCTGATCCATTTTAGATCAGCGCTTATGTATAAGTGAGGAGTGTCCAGTGCATTGGAATATTGGTGCGGCCTGGGCTCGATTGTCACACGAGTGGCATCCATCCATTAAGCAACTGACTAAGGGTGTACCGGGTGTTGAGACCTCACTTACCTTGACGCAGTATCGAAGCGTCGGGCCTTCGTAACCCTTGATCATTCAACGAAGCCGGCTCTATTGTGTACACCCACCTGCAGGGGGTGTGACCTTGCTTGGGAGACAGGTGTGGGCCCTACAATATCGGGAGCGATGTCGGGATCGAAAGGCCTTAAAGCATCCCAGCAGACAAAGCTGGACAAATATGCGCTTCCGAAACCCACTGACTCCGAACATCACGCCAAAGGCAAAATGGCGGCCGGATCAGAAGAGGAACACCCCGAACTCACACTGAAAGACGTTATGGACGCTATCCTGGGCGTCCGATCATCTCTAGAGCAAAGAATGGATGCAATCACATCGGAGGTGACGCTCATCAGGGCAGACCTGACAAAAATCGGCGAGAAGGTGAAACAAATGGAAGTCGTCACCTCTAGCCTCGTCGGAGACACATCCCAAATGCAGCACGATATCAAAGAATTGCAGGCCTTCCATAAGTCCGCAGAGGACAAGCTTGATGATTATGAGGGCCGCACCAGACGAAATAATGTGCGAATTATTGGGGTGCTGGAAAAAGCGGAGGATCCGACGGCTGACCTATTTGTAGAGGACCTCATACTTAATCACCTGCAACCTAAAGGTCTATCAAATTTTTTTGTAATAGAAAGGGCGCATAGAGTTCCTGGGGGACAGCCGAAGCCTGGTGCGCCTCCTCGGCCGATATTGGCAAAATTGTTGAACTTTAGAGACAGAGATGTTATATTACAGAATGCCAGGGGGGCCCCACCCCTGCGATATGAGAATGCAGAAATCTCTTTCTTCCCGGACTTCACCATTAATGTGCCGAGGCAGCGCCGATCCTTTCTTGAGGTAAAGAAAAAACTGTGAGACAAAGGGGTCAAATACGCAATGCTGTTTCCAGCCCGGCTTCGAGTAAAGGCGGAGGGCAAAGCCTGGTTTTTTGATCATCCTGAAGCGGCTGCGGACTGGCTGGAGGGTTAGAGAGGGGCAAGAGAACATAATGCCCGATGAGTGGCGACCCTGAACACGTCCGCAGCTGGAACTGTTTTGAGAAAGTAAGGTGCCTTAGATTCACTCTGAATGTTTAATCAAACGGACTCCTCTGACTGGCAGTGGTCCACAGAGTCAAACTGCAGAACTATATTTTGGTAGCAGTACTATTTATCCTATGGTATCTTACTGTTGTTGTCCGGCTCGCCTGGGGAACCTAAAGGGTTTATTGCGTCAGGGGAGGGGTCGAGGTGGTGGGGCTTTTCACCCCCACTGTTTACTACTTTTAGTTCTAGTTGGGCGACAGGCACTCTGCATGGTGTATTTAATGGGCAGTTTAGGCCCAGGGTGCAGGGGAGAGGGGAGGGGGGTAGTTGGGTTGGGGAAGAGTTGTTTCCACAATGTTTAGAGAAGGCGGCATTGTTAATTCGTGGCCGGGAAGAGGGATATATGGCTCGTAAATATGTCAATGAGCACACATTGGGACAAAAGCTTTAGGCTCCTGAGTTGGAATGTCAACGGACTTGGGGACAAATTAAAACGTTGCATTGTCTTACAATATATCAAACGACACACCCCAGACGTTGTACTCCTTCAGGAGTCACACCTGGTAGGCAACTCCTGTAAAGCAATGAATAGATCGGGCTATAGGCTAGTGGCACACTCTGGCTTCACCACGGGCTCCAGGGGAGTGGGCATCATGCTCAAAAATTCCTTCCCGCTATCTATACAGCACACCTGGATTGATGAGATGGGTAGATATGCCGCGGTTTCGGGGCAGTGGGAGGGGAAAACACTCACACTAATGGCAGTGTATGTCCCACCGGGTCTACAGGGTCGTACATTCGGGGACTTAGGTACCATCATGCTCTTGTTTCCAGAAGGCTGCCTTGTCGTGGGTGGAGACTTCAACTTGGTAGTGTCGGGAATACTCGACCGTCATCCCCCCCCGAGAAATAGGTTCCTCGCACAGATGGCTTCCAGACTTCTTAGACGCTCTGGGCCTCGTAGACGCATGGAGGGCGTACCACCCTGAAAGCATCCAGCATACCTTCCACTCAGGAGCACACAATAGTCTTTCCCGAATCGATTACCTTCTTGTCCCGGCATCTCAGATAGAGAACATTCAAGAAATTAGGCACATGGCGCGGGGTATCTCCGACCACTCCCCAGTATGGGCTGCCTTGGTTCTGGGTGAAAAAAGGGTAGGGAGGATTGCTCCAATCAATCCCTGGTACCTTCATAACCCTGTGGTCAAAAACGCACTCCTGCAAGCCATTGATAACTATTTCCTGGAAAACGAAGGGTCGGTGCGCTCGTCTCAAACCATATGGGAAGCATTTAAAACTGTACTGAGGGGGCAGGCACTCTCACTCATTGCAGGAGCACGTAAGGAGAAAGTGAAAGACCTAACCGGCTTAGAGAACGAAATCCTCCGTCTGGAGGAAGGGGGTGGTGGGGTGGCGATGCTGGAGAGTCTTCATGCCCTGAAGCTCAAAAGGGATGAATACAAATCCATTGCTACTGATATGGCCAAAACACTGGGCAGGGACAACGACAGCAGACTTTATGACTTGGGTGATAAGGCAGGGAAGTTGCTTGCCTGGTTAGACAAGAAAGAACTGTCAGGTAGACTTGTACCATAATTAATAGACGAGTCGGTGGGACAATAACGGATCCGCAGGCAATTGCCAATGAGTTTGCTGAGTATTATAGATCTATCTATCGATCAAGTTCCTCCCTTTCGGAGGCAGACTCACGGGCTTTGCTTTCGGAGATACGGCTTCCTACCCTGTCAACAGAGGAGAAAAATGCACTAGATAGTGACTTCACAAACGATAAAATTGCGCAGGCGATTAGAAATCTCCAGTCAGGCAAAGCTTTGGGCCCTAATGGTTTACCTATTGAGCTGTACAAGTTAAAGCCAGATAAAATAGCCCCGCACCTGCGGGCCATGTTTGAGGAGAGCAGAGAGTTGGGATTGCTCCCCCTCGACCAAAGAGTAGCAACATTGGTTACTATACACAGAGAGCAGACCAAGGTCTTGGTGTTCATCATATAGGCCCATTTCCCTATTAAATGCAGAGCCAAAGGTTTTAGCTAAGTTGCTTGCGAGTCGCTTGGCCCAAGTAATAAGTAACTTGGTGCACCCTGACCAGTCGGGCTTTATGCCTCATCGAAACACTGCATTAAACCTGAGGAGATTGCAGGGGGTGCTGGGAGGAGTGGACACAATCCAAGAAGCGGCAGTAGTTGTCTCGTTGGATGCTAAGATGGCATTTGACACAATCGAGTGGCCATTCCTGTTTGCAGTTTTGGCGAAGATAGGTTTCAGGCCCAGCTTTATCGATTGGGTGCGGCTCCTTTACACAGAACCCTTAGCACAAGTAGTGGTCAACAATAAAAAGTCGGAGGTGTTTGCGCTAAGCCGTGGGACTCGTCAGGGCTGTCCACTGTCGCCCTTGCTCTTCGCCCTCTCCCTGGAACCCCTGGTGGCATGGATCCGCAGAGACCCAATCATCCGGGGGCTGAAGTGGACTGATGCATGGGAGGACCACATCTCTTTATATGCGGACGATATCCTCCTGTATCTTGTCTCCCCTACGGCGTCGCTCCATAGAGTGCTCAATATATTTACAAACTTTGGGAAATATTCGGGGTACACAATTAACTGGAGCAAGTCCTTAATGTATGCCCTCAGTGGAGATCCCCCTCCCCCGCCCAGGGGATGTCCTATTTAGGTGGCAAAGGTGGGCTTCCGATACCTGGGAATTTTCATCACAGCAGACCCCAAAATCCGCTACAAGCGTAATCTGCTCCCCCCCCTGCAGAGGCTGAACCGAGATGTTGCGAACTGGAAGACGCTCCGGCTCTCTATGCTGGGTAGAGCAGCGCTGTTCAAAATGATGTCCCTGCCATGTTTTCTGGATGCGTTGCAGAACTTCCCGGATTTGGTCCCAGCGTGCTACTTCAAGGAGATAGAGGGCCTCCAAAGGGAACTGCTTTGGGATGGTAGACCCCGCAAAGCCTTGCAGAAACTAGTTTTGAGTTGGTACGATGGAGGGATCGGTCTTCCTGATGTTAAAAAATATTATTGGGTGGCCCACCTAGCGGCTATTAATCACTGCACATACCGCAGTGGGGAGGACCCGCATTACAGAATGGATAAATGGCTACTGCCGGGTGGTAACTACAAACGGCCCTATATTCCAGGCCCCAAAGGTTTTCCCTAACATGTCCAACCAAGCACTCAGTACAGGTATGGCATGCTACACACAGAAGCCTGGGGTGGGACCGGAAACTCATGCTGGCTACCCCTTTGTGGGATACGGAACAGTTGGGCACGCTAAGGACCTCGAAGGGATTTGACAAGTGGGATCTGATCGGGATCGCAAAGATTGGAGACCTATGGAAAAAGGGTGAGGTGGTTACATTCGCTTTTCTGCAACAGGAGTTCGAGCTAGCAAACACAGAATATTTCCGATATCTGCAGGTGCGCCATGCGCTCATGTCATGTCTACCGAAGGGTGCCTCTCCCCCAGAATCCTCGCCGTTGGAGGATAGGTTGCTTGATGGGTATTTGCCAACAAAAGTAATATCTCGGACCTATAAAACGTTGATTAATAATAACCTGGACCCCCTTAAACTGGTCAGGGAGCGCTGGGGGGGGAGGGTTGGACTGGAGCTCGATGATGAGGAATGGCAGGAGGCAGTGGCCTCCCCACGGGAGGTTGCGATCTCCTCCAGACTTCGCCTGGTTCAGCTTAAAATCCTCCACAGAGTCTATGTTTCTGGGTCCCGGCTCATCAGTATGGGTAGAATCGACGAGGGAATGTGTAGAAGGAAATGTGGCCAAGCAGGCACCTTTATGCATATACTATGGGAATGTGGACATGTCCAGAATTATTGGTCGGGAATTCATAATTGTATCAGAGAGGTCCTCGAGCATAACATTAGACATGAAGACAAAAGGTGCCTTTTGAATGTCTGGGAACCTACAGACCTGAACAGCAAAGACAAAACATGGGTTACGCTGGGCCTAATGGTGGCAAAAAGAAATATAGCTCAGTTGTGGGGTGCCGGGGTATCGCCTAAAGTTGAAGCCTGGAAAGCTGATATGGACTGGTGTATGGCCAGAGAAAAAAACGTGTATGTGGCACGCGGGTGCCCCAAAAAACGGTCCACTATATGGAGCAAATGGAACGCCTATCGAGGCAATATCTGTGTCCCACCCATTATCCCCTCACTTGAAGAGCCTACTTCGCCATAACCGCTGTAATGAAATGAAATTAAATGAAATGAAAATGAAATTAAATGAAAAGTGGTATTTATAAAGCGCTAACTGCCACTCCGAAAGGAGCATCCTGACGCTGTTATGGAGGTGAGCGGCTTCTTTGAGGTTCTTAGATGAGTGAGAGGCAGAGTTCATCTGAAGCTCCGAAAATCCAAGTTTTTAGTGCCTTCCTATATTGTGCTTCAGATTTATGCATTCTCAGATTATATTGGCAATAGGTTCCAAGCTCTGGTACCTAATACAGCCACTGTTTTTCCTCCCCTGGTTTTGCATCTAAAACTAGGAGGTTTGAGTAGGTTGGCTGATGATGACCTGAGAGATCTGGTTGTACTATAAGGGGTGAATCTTGAAACGAGGTATTTTGGTCCGAGTTTGAGTGAGTGTTAGAAATGGGGGTCTCTAGTTGGCAATGGCTGGCGCCACTGTCCAAATAGGGACCCTTCTTCCTAAGTCAGGGCAAGTGGGCTACCCCCTTTGATAACCCCTGATCAACCCTGTGGTAACGTAGCACGAGCAGTTAGGCCTATCTCAGAGGCAGTGTGTGAAGCATTTATGACCATGCACAATAAGGCAGTAACGGCACCACAAAAGGACACAACTCAAGTAGGTATAGAAAAATAGTATCTTTATCTAAGGTTTAGTACGAGACTCTCAAAAGCGTTTTAACCAGTCACAATGCACGTAAATCAGTAGGGACTTAAAAAGGCATTACGTATTCACCAGAACGTGGCACTGACTGAGTTCAAGGCCTGGGTCTACGCGATCCGTTGCGCACCAGATACCTGCCGTTGGACGGGGACACAGCAGGTAGCTTCTCGAAGAAGCGGAGTCGGTGACAGGCGGACTCCCAGCGGCAGCAGCATGCGGCTGCGGCGGCCCAAAGGACAAATCCCAATGATGCAAAGTAGGCAAAGGTGCGAGCACTCAGCGGCGGCGGCTCACAGGACAAATCACGATGATGCAAAGTTAGCAAAGGTGCGAGCACTTCGCGGCAGCAGCTCTCTCTTAGCTGTGGCGGCTCACAGGACAAATCACGATGATGCCAAGTTAGCAAGGGTGCGAGCACTCCGCGGCAGCAGCTCTCTCTTAGCTGCGGCGGCTCACAGGACAAATCAAGATGATGCACAGCTGACACAAGTGCGGGCACTCAGCGGCAACAGCTCTCTCTTAGCTGTGGCGGCCCACAGGACAAATCACGATGATGCACAGCGGACACAAGTGCGGGCACTCAGCGGCGGCAGCTCTCTCTTAGCCGCGGCGGCCCACAGGACAATTCACGATGCTGCACAGCTGACAGAAGTGCGGGTACTCAGCGGCGGCAGCTCTCTCTTAGCTGCGGCGGCCCACAGGACAATTCACGATGCTGCACAGCTGACACAAGTGCGGGCACTCAGCGGCGGCAGCTCTCTCTTAGCTGCGGCGGCCCACAGGGCAGATCACGACGATGCACAGCTGACACAAGTGCGGGCACTCAGCGGCGGCAGCTCTCTCTTAGCTGCGACGGCCCACACAGTTTCAGCGAAGGTTCTGAAGATTCAAATTAAGGCGGGCGCTCAGCGGCAGCAGCTCTCTCTTAGCTGCGGCGGCCCACACAGTTTCAGCGAAGGTTCTGAAGATTCAAATTATGGCGGGCGCTCAGCGGCGGCATCTCTCTCTTAGCTGCGGCGGCCCACACACAGAGTTCACAAGGGTTACCAGTCCGCGTTCCTCACAGTAGAACTAGAGGTTCTGGATTACTCGACGGAGGCCTCACCTGCAAGTAGAATCCCTAGCACAGGAATTCAGACGGCTGACGGGGTGAAGTCTAATGTCCCTGAGACTTCAGCAGGAGGCGCTCTCAATTCAGGCCCTTGGGTAGTTTCTTCAGCAAGCTTGGTGAAAGTTTCAAAGTCCTTTCCTCTGTCCGCTCGGACAGAGTTTCGTCTTGACATCCAGAAGGAACACACCGCACAAGATTTCAGCCCAGCGTTTTATACCTAAAAAGTCTTTGTTCTCTGCAGTCACAAATCACTGCATCCAGCCAGAACCAGTTCGGTGGGGTCGGGGAGCACTTGGTTTACGAGGCGACATCCTGCCCTTTGAGAATCTGGGGGTCTGCTATCAGACGCCCAGTGGGAGGTGGAGCCATCATTCACCTTGCCAGGCACGGCCCTGCTCTGATCAAAGAGTCACCCCTCCCCATACTCTAAATGCCGATCTCTCTCTCCAGCCAGGTCTGACCCAGCTGGCCCTGCTGCTCCAAAACCAGACGGCCAATACACACGCTAACAAAGCCTACAGGAAAGCTTAGGCCAGAAAATACCTCGTTTCTAGTAGAGGCATTTTCGAACACGGGCTACGCTAATAATCCTTACTAAAAGATGTATCTCAATGTTCTGAGCTTAAACATCAAATTTGACGTTCCTATCAGGTTCCTGGGGGCAGGTAGGATTAGGGCATGTAATACTCAGCCCGCCCATTCTGGCCTATGAGAACGGATAGCCTCACAACAGTAAACAGTAAAATGGAGGGTAACTCGCTGTTAGAACATGCTACACAGGCATACTTTAAAAGCTGCTTCAGTGGGTAGCGCAAATCAGCGCTGCAGGCCCACCGGCAGTATTTGGTCTACCAGCCCTGGGCACACACAATGCACTGATACTAGGGGCTGACAGGTAAACCAATCGAGCCAATTATGGTTATCCCAATTGATACAGTTATCTTTACACAGGGAGCATTCGCGCTGTGTCACTGATTGGCAGTGGCACAGCGCCCAGAGCATCTAAATCCAGCCAACATAAAAGGTAAGGAGCAAAAAGAGGAAGGGAGACCCGCGCCAATGATGCCAGGTCCAACAGTGAGGCTCTGAAGGTGATAAGTAGAATCTTGAAGAGTATTCTCTTATGTAGCGGGAGCCAATGAAGAGTTTTTAGGGCTGCTGATGCGGAGGACCTTTGTGGTAGTGTCAAGACCAGCCGCGCCGCTGCATGTTGGACTACTTGGAGTCTTTTTAATGTTTGTTTGTTGGCTCCTGCCAGGAGGCTGTTGCAGTAGTCGAGTCGTGCCAGGATCAGGGCGACTGCTACTGATTTCCTTGCTGCGAGTGGAAGTAGATCGAAAAGAAATTTCAAAGATTTTATAAGGCTGAAGCAGGTCCCAGCTACTGTTAGTGCGTGTGGTTTGAAGCTGAGAGCGGAGTCAAACTGCACTCCCAGGATTCTTGCCACCGTTACCGTCTCAGGTGGAGGTGACATACCTTCTGGCCACCACTCGTCTGGCGAAAAAGAGACCTCTTTCCCTATTGGTAGGATTTCTGTTTTATCGGTGTTGCACCTGAGGTGGTTATCCTTCATCCACTGGAGGACCTTGGTAAAACATCTTTTGAAGTTATGTTCGGCCTCTTTGGAATTTTGATCTAGGGATAGGATCATTTGGGTATCGTCTGCGTAAGAAGTAACTTTGATCCCGAATGATGTTATAAGTGAGATAAGTGGCGTCATGTAAATGTTAAATAACAATGGACTTAGCGAGGAGCCCTGGGGTACTCCTGTTGCGATGGTGCGTTCCTCAGATAGGAAGGTTCCAAGGGACACAGCTTGTCTGCGCATGGAAAGGAAGGATTTTAACCATTCCAAGGCGATGTTCGAGATACCGCAGGAATTAAGTCTAGATAGTAGAATGCTGTGTGATATGGTATCAAATGCGGCTGTTAGGTCGAGTAGGATCAGCACAGCCTTCCTACCTCTGTCAGCTATCATTTTGAGACTATCCGTAATTTCCAGGAGTGCGGATTCGGTGGAGTGCTTGGGGCGGAAACCGGATTGTTGAGGGTGGAGAATGTTTGCGGCCTCGATGAATTTATTTAGCTCTTTATGGAAAACATTTTCTGTAATTTTTCCTAATAGGGGAAGCAGTGATATGGGGCGCAGGTTAGAGAGGACCGATGGGTCAATGTTTGGCTTCTTTTTCAGGGGTTTCACCATTGCTAACTTCCAATCCTCTGGTACTGTCCCTGAGCTTAAAGAGGAGTTGACAATCTGGTTTATAATTGGGTTGACTGTGTCAACAATCTGGTGAAGAATTGTGGGGGGACAGGCATCTAAGGGAGATCCTGATTTGCATGATACGATTGCTTCACGTATTTGATCAAGTGATACTGGTTTGAATGAGCAGATAGAGTGTTTAGTAGTGTCATGGTCGTGCTCTAAGGTGGCATGTGTAGGAGAGACAGGATCCGTAATGAAGTCTTTTTGAATGTTCCTGATCTTTTCTTCAAAGAAGCATGATATTTGATCACATAGCCTCTGTGACGGGGGTAGTTCTTTTTGTAAAGCTTTGTAAAAGACTTTACGACGGAGAAAATGATTTTATGGTCTAGTTTAGCCTCATGTATTTAGTTCGAGTAGTATTCTTTTTTGGCTAACTTAATCTGTGTGTGGTAGAGCTTTCTTCTTATTTTAAATGCTTGCTTCTCTCCTGCGTCATAGCATTTTCTCCATTTACGCTCTTGTTGCTTAAATTGATTATGCGCTTGTTTAAGAGTGGGTGTGAACCACGGGGCTTTCTGGGTTGTTTTCTTTCTATTTTTGTTGGGATTGTCTTGTGGGATGAGTTCATTGCTGACTGCAGTCATCCAGCTATGGAATAGACGTGAGTCTGCAGCGGTGTTTCCTGTGAGGGCAGGTATCAGAGCCTGGGCAGTGTTAGCCAACTTGGGATTGCGGGCTAGTTGTGTCCATTTATGTCTGGTCTGCTGGGCAGTTGATTGATCATCAAGGCGATTTGTCAGTGGGATTTTGAGTGTAAGGGGGACTAGGTTATGGTCTGACCATATTTGTGGGGTGGGTGGGTCTGCCGAAAGAAAGGCGAAGTTAGAGCAGACCCCATCCAGAGTGTGGCCAGCTCGATGTGTAGGAGCCTCCACCATCTGGGTCAGTCCTAGTATTTCTGTTATTTGAAGGAAATTGTCTACTCCTGGCTCTTTTTTGTCTTCTAGGTGCAGGTTAAAATCTCCTAGTAAGGTGAAGTTGGCGTATCTCAATAGGAAGTGGCTAAGGGTGTCTCCTAGTGAATCAGTGAAAGAAGCACTATGACCCGGTGGGCGGTAAATTAGGGCTCCTGAAAAGGACACAGAGGCATTTAGTGAGATGCAGAAACCAAGACTTTCTGCTCCCTTGAGTGTGTTTAATTCAAAGTTGGTGAAGTGTAGTGTGTCCCGAAGGATAATAGCAAGACCCCCTCCTCTGGAGTCCCCTCTGTCTTTCCTATGGATCGTGTAGAGTGGTGGCAGCGCTACCGCGATATCTGGGTTGCACCACTCTTTCAGCCATGTCTCGGTAATAAATAGGAAGTCTAATTGTTGTTCCGTTATTAGATCTCTGATGTCTTGGCAGTGTTTGCTCATTGAGCGGGCATTGATTAATCCCCCTTTTAGTTGGTTCATGTTGGTAAGCACGGCTAGTTTGGGAGTATTACCTGTGATGGGAATTTCTAGTTTACAATGGTGGCATGAACATACCCCTTTTAGCTTCTCAGGCGCTGTCAGGTATTTGCATGACCCCCCGTGTTAAGATTTTTCAATGTTGCCGAAGAGTACACAATTTTTGGACCTTTTTGGGCAGCTTTTCCTGTCCTTGTCACGTACTTGGCGCGGACGGGCGCAGACGGGCTTGCCTTTGGCGCGCCCGCTGCGCGTCCGGCCCAGCATTGAACTAAGTAACTGGCCGGGCGCGGGAAATGTCTGTGTTCCGTGTTCACAACTGGAAATCAGGCAGGACAGGCCTGTGGGTGTGTCCGCTTCCCTCCAATCAATCGGCGTTAGCCGCGTCGGACCGGGGAAGCGGAGACTGTGCTTGGGAGCCAGCCACGGGTACCGGCAGAGGTAAAGTGCAAAGGTGCTGGATAAAATAGTTTAAAAAAAGGCTAAAACGAAAAAGTGCAAAGTTGCTAGTTAAAAACCCTTGCGGGCGCGATATGCGTGGCTAAAGGTAAAATTGCTTGTACGTTATCATTTGTCATTTGTACTGTTCATTGTCAACATTTGTGTATGTGTATTTAATTCTGACACTATCCCTCTCTTCTGTAATCAGCACTGTCGATTCCCCCGACGCAGCCACATCACACCCCACCTGAGAGACCTGCACTGGCTCCCTGTCAACAAGAGGATAACCTTCAAGCTCCTCACCCACGCACACAAAGCACTCCACAACTCCGGACCAGCCTACCTCAACAGACGACTCAGCTTCTACACCCCCACCCGCCAGCTCCGCTCGACCAGCCTCGCCCTCGCCACAGTCCCCCGCATCCGGAAAACGACCGCCGGCGGCAGATCCTTCTCCCACCTCGCCGCCAAGACCTGGAACACCCTCCCCACCAACCTCCGACAGACCCAAGACCTACTGGCCTTCAGAAGACTCCTCAAGACCTGGCTCTTCGATCAGTAGCAGCACCACCCCCCTCTTCCCCCAGCGCCTTGAGACCCTCGCGGGTATGTAGTGCGCTTTATAAGTGACATGATTGATTGATTGATTGACTATTGTTTAATAAAAAGAATTATAAAAAAAAAAATGTGATTGGACGATGAAGGAGATTTGTATTTTTCTGCCATCTTGAGATTCATATATATATATATTTTTTTAAATCACGATTTTTGTGGCGTGGAAAATTCCATAGCAATTGGTGGTCAGACTGAGAGGTGCCTGACCACACAGGAGTGCAAGCAGTCACTGAATTGTGTGGAAAATGGTGCTAAAATATTTTTGAAAAAAAAGAAACGTTGCCACGGTAAAATTGCAATTTGTAAGAAAATCACAATTCTACAGTCACCATTTTTTGACTCTTAAAATTTTGTTCTTGAAAAAAGTGAATTAAAAAAAAAAAAAAAATGAAAATAGCCTCCCTTTTGGGAAGACATTTTGGTGGCAAAAAGAGTGGAAAACATGGTAAAATGGGTGTGATAATTGAGGAAAGCTATGTTAAAGAAGCAGGTGTGGGTGTTGTTATTTCAAAGTACAGTGGAGTGCACAGTCATAGATGTTTTGTATCACATCAAAAAAGATTGGGTCAACTAGTAGGGTCATTATCCTCAGTTAAAACCTTTTTGGATGGTTAGTAATGATTTGGCAAAGGCAGATGGAATACCGTTCAAGAGCTCGAATATGGTTCCGCCGGGCTTTGGGCCTGATTACGAGTATGGCAAAAAGGGTCCTGCCTTTGAAACAGCATCAGATTCCCCACCCGCCTCGTTGGCGGGCCACCAGCTGTATTACGATGTTGGCGGGTTGCTGAAGGAAAGACCGCCAGGGTACCACCGACGCCGCCAGCCATTAGCAGATCGCCTTAATGGCGGCAGGGCGGAAAGCAGCTGTCAGAGGGCGGTACAGACAAGGTTACCGCTGTCCAGATTACGAGGTGCCTGTCGGTCAAGCCGACCATGGCGGGCAGACTGCCTGCATCGAGTCATTGGAATCAAAGGAAATAGAGTGCAACCTCACCCATTTCCTTCTTTTCCCTTCAGTCTCCCATGTCAATCCCTTCCTCCTGGGGCCTCCTTCAGAGCAGCAACTTAACCCCAAAGAAAACAAGCGCGTTGGCACCGAAATCCAGGTAAGCCAGTTTCACACTTTTCACCTATTCACTGGACTGGCACATACTGTCCGGACTAAAGTACTCGCACAAGGTATTTTCTCATATGTGTACATTTTGCACTTGTTTAGTCACAATGTATACACCTGCATCGACACATATGAAAAAATATTCCCCGTCGTCAGAAACACCGCCGTTGGGACATCGGTGATATCGTAATACTCGCCCACCGACTCAACGGTGTACTTGGGACCGCCACCACAGTGGGATGGTGGGAAGACCGCCAAACTCATAATCAGGCCCTAGATCATAAGAAGAGTGATATATATATGACTCATTAGGAGCATTTAGGCTTGGTAAAAACTAAGTAAAGATTTTATTTATTCACAGAATTTTATAAATCGCGAACAAGACCCTAGGGCAGTGGCTCCCAACCTGTGGTCCAGGGACCCCTGGGGGTCAGCGACGCCTCCTTAGAAAATTAAATATTAACAGATTAATAAAGTGTATATAAATAAAGAAGATAAATGTACAATTGAACATTTTAAAACGTACTGTAAATGTGAAGGAATTTGAAATTGGAGGCTAAAAATTAAATTAGTATCCTCAGATTGATTCGTGGGAGCAGTGCAGGTGCATCAAACAGAATATAGTATGGACGATGAGTGGCCTCAATTTAATTTAGTAAAGCTCCAACCTTTCTATTAAAATTACATTTTGATTTTTATTTATTTATATGTGTTTGCGAATTTAAAAAAATGTGTCAACATTTGTGTAATTGTTTAATGAATGCTTTTTCTGTATTTTTTGTATATCGTTTTGCAGTTCAAATCATCAACAATGCTTAAGCCAGGGTCCCCGGCTTCCAGTAATGACTCGTGAGGGGTCCCCGGATTCCAATAATAATTCAGTGGAGGTCCCCAGGTTCCAGTAATGATTAAGTGGGGGTCCCTAGAAGTCAAAGGATGGGAACCACTGCGCTACGGTATCAGAGTGCTGTATAGAGAAAAACCCAATCCCGTTACTACACAGATAACAACATGTCAGATATAATCAAAGGAAACTAAATGTACATTGTCCCATACCATTCTGGATGAGGAGACAACGACTAGCATTGATATAGCATAGTGTGAGATCAAACAGGCCAGATCCTGCATTGGAGTTCCTATGGAAGGAATCCGGTAAATAAGATAATTTGACACCAGCCCGCTTAATATAAATTCAATTTGCAGGCACTTTTCTTTTTCTTTTAATATTTGCTGATTTTACATTTGTCTTTTTTTAGCATCCTGGTTACAAATGATGCAGTTTTATCAATTTCCACAATAAAGGTTTATTCTTTATTCATTCATTCATTTGACTTCTTTCTTGAAGGCTGAGGTTGAAGGGTTTGCATGTGTCTCTGGAGGAAGAGAGTTTCACATTCTTGGGGCTGACCCAGAGAAGGTTCGGTCATAGATTTTCTGTTTTCTGAATCTAGGAGGTTCTAGCTGGAGGAAGCTAGCACTCCTAAGTGAGTGTCTGCCTCCTTACATCATGAGCTTCTGCACCAGATACAAGAGCGTCTTATGGTGGAGGGCTTTGTGCCTCAACCAGGCTATTTTCAGCTGGATCTTGGCTTCGAAAGGGAGCCAGTGAAGAGGTTTAAGAGATGGAGTGATGGGGTCAAAACATCTTGATCCTGTAATCAATCTAGCTGCTGCATTGAGGGTCACCTTAATTGGTGCTGTTCTTGCATTTGGCAGACCTGTTAATGTCGCACTCCTGTATTCCAGTCTGGAGATGACTAGGGAATGTACTGCTAGCTTGAAATCAGGAGGTGGTATATATGGTTTTACCTTCCTTAGGGGATTCGTTTGGATAGAAACTTCTTTTGAGGCTGCACTGATGTGTGCTTGGATGTTGAGGTTTTTATCCAGCGTTATCCCAAGGGATTTTGTTAACCAGATGATAGCAATGTTTACAATTGAGGGCACTAAGGTGGGTAATCCATTCTTCAACTAGAGGTGAGCTGTGTGAAGGGGATAGCAATAGGAATTCTTTTTTCAGGGCATTCAATTTGAGGTTGTTTGTGACAGCCATAATTAAGTTTTCAGAAGTGTGTCATTGAGTCTTATGATAACGTCCAGGGAGGAAATCTTTTTAGGTAAAGTTGAGTGTCATTAGCGTACATGTGACAAGATAGGTTTGCTTATTTGAAGATCTCTGTCGGTGGTTCAATATAGAGGTTAAACAGAGTGGGGGATAGGGTGGATTCCTGCGATACCCCAAGTGTTACCGAGGAAGAGTTGGAGAGTGAGCTCCACCCCCATTTGGATCTGCTGTGATCAATTATGTAGAAAAAATTGAATCAGTGTAGCACTCTTTCAGACATTTCCATTCTGTGTTCCAATAACTCCAAGAGCCTGTTGTAGCTGACCATATCAAAAACTGAGGACAAGTAAAGGAGGATCAGTAGACACAAATCATTCCGGCAAAGAATTTTGAGTGCGTTATCCATAATGTGTAGGATTGCTGTCTCAGTGCTGTTCCCAGGTGCAAAACCTGGCTGGAAGTTGTCCAACATGTTCCATTTTTCAATGTGTTTGCATAGTTGGTTATGAACCCCTTTTTTCCTGCACATTAGCAAGGAACAGGATGTTAGACACCAAGCGAAAGTAATTTAGATCAGTCATGTCTGCGCCAGGTTTTTTCATTAGAGGTTGTACTTGTCATGTTTTTAGGCAGTGCAGGATTGAACCTTGCATTAGGGAGGAGTTCACTATCCTTGTCCAAAACGGGGAGAGAAGAGGGCTTAGGTCCTTCATTATTTTAGAAGATAAGGGAGTGCAGAAATATGATGTTGGTTTCACTGATGGTATGATTTTATGTATTTCGGCTTTGCTTAGGGCTTTGAAATTGCTCCAGGTGGCCTTGTTTCTGGTCTTGGTGGAATGATGCGTATTAGTGTCTTCTCACTGTTAGTAATTTCCCACTGGGATTTATGGGCATTTGGACTCAAATAATGAAGCCGTTCTATGTCAGTTGCTATTGAGTATTCCATTTTATTTAGTTTCTCCTCGAAGACGGCAGATAAAGCTTCACAGTTCTATGAGGAAGCAATACAGGTACCTGTGGGGTTGTTAGACCAAGTCTGCTGATTGATAATCTCAGATAGTTTGCATGGGCAGTTTTTGGCATTATCAAGTTGGTGTCTGAAGAATTCTGCTTTGGCATTTTATTGTAGGTATTTCTTTGTTCTCTAAGCTGTTGCAGGTGATGAGAGGAGGGTTCTTGTCTCCAGAGCCTCCCTGTGTGTCTGAGTCTCCTCCTATCTTCTTTTAGGTTCTGATTGAACCATGGCCATGCTAATTTGGTTGTGAGCAGCCTTTTGAGGTGTCGAGGGGCTATAACTTCTATTATGTTGGCCATTGTGTGACTATAGTGTTCTTGTAAACCCCATAGTTCCTCTGGGGGCAGAAGATTTTTCTGACAGGGACAGGAGAGATTGTCCCAATTTAGGTTTCTCAGATCTCTGGACCAGTATGTATGTTTGACCCCCTTGCCTCTTGATTTCTGAACGTGAGCTGTGATGCAGAATATGATGTTGTGATGGTTCGACCAGTCACATGGGTTTATAAGGTCGATGTTCAGAGATTGCGGCTTGCATATAATTAGGTCGAGTGGCACTCTTTTAATTTGGGTTGGTCCTGTACATGATCGCACAAGCTTTTCTTTAGAATGTTAACATGTATGTCATCCACTTCGTTCAAGTGAAAGTTGAAGTCCCCAAGAAAGATTGCCTTAATAGCCTCAACCGACGACATCAGATCCGTCCTTGACCGTGGCGAAACAGTAGCCCTGATCCTCCTCGACCTCTCACCGTCCTTCAACACCGTATCCCACCACTCCCTCATCACCAGACTCCACCACATCGACATCAGAGGAAATGACCTCAAGTTGATCACCTCCTTCCTCACAGGTCGCACACAGAGAATCCGCCTACCGCCCTTCACCTCCGAACCCAAGAGCATCATCTGTGGCATCCCCCAAGGATCTGCCTTCAACCACACCCTCTTCAACACCTACTGTAGTGTAGTTCCTATTTCCCTAATAGGCTCTGCGCATTGGAATAATATAACCTATAGGCTTGACATAGGACTAAGGTCGGTATGTCCCTATCGAGTATATTAAACTTAATTACTTGTGCCAGCTAGCTCAGAGGCCACTAGAAACTCCTTGAGAACAAGAAGGGAGTAGTTTCTGGCAACTGCATAAACATGACCACTTTGTTTCCCTTTAGAATTGGAACACGTCTCAGAATCGTGGAAACAATAGATAACAGTTTCACTCAGTCAATCGTGCATGCTTAGTTTCTACAGAGTTACACAGAAAGGAAAGACGGGCGTTTCAATAAAAGGGTTTTATTGAACAGTCTTGTTTCTCGTGTAAGAGATATGTGCTGTTATGATCACAAGACAGTATGCAAGATAAATAATGTACAGCGTAAGCAGTAGAAATAAATAATACTGCGCTAGCATTATCTTTTAGCATATATTCACGTACATAAATAACATGAGCTAAAAATGCGAGTACTCATACGATGCGTCTCTAAGCTAGTTCTACCCCAATGTACCTAACCTGGTCTAGGTGTAGGGAAAGGTAAGAAGTAGGTGGAGTATTCTCTAGTATGGTATACTAAGAGTATGTTAAGTCTAGTATGCCAAGAGTCCCTCTAGGTTCTAGTCAGCTCCATACCTTGAGAATGAGAGAGGTGGGAATCTCTTGCCGGATCTGGAACTCTAACACCCCGCGAAGGGAGTCAGAACACTGGAAGCTGGATTCGTCTGCGAGCAGGAATGACAGCGTCTTCTCAGTGCGTCAGGCCGGGATACGGGCTCCTCTGAAGTCGAGGTCTCCTCTAACTTGCTTGGGCGAGGGAAGGTATATTTATACCTGATAGGTGCCTCGGAATGTTAGCATTGACGTGAAGTCGGACAGAGGAAGACGTCAGGAATGAACCCTTAAGGTATAACGGTTCATACATAATAGATGAGTTCTTGGAGAAATCAATAGTCCTGTGCTAGGGGAACTCCCGAAGCTTAAGGGTCTGGTTTCTAAGAACTCGTTGTGACGTTAGGGTGGACGGATGTCGGTGACCATGCCTGTATTTGGAGTGCACGGCTAATGCCTAAATAAGGACTGGGATTCTATGCCTATATAAGGGCAATGCGAATTGTGCCTATATAAGGACATGATTCAGGAAAACCTATATACGGACACCTAAAGCGGAATACAACACCCACTCCACTTTCGAATGAACGATAATACTAAATGCTAAACATTTAAATGCTAAACATTAAATTGAGTACCACATATTGCTAAAAACATTTCTAAAAGCATATTAAAAGAAGTTTAAAATAAACTGTTGAAATGCAACAGGTACTGTACATTGAAAGCATTGTTTTCATTCTAAGCATATTACCGAAATAAATGCAACATGAATGAATAAACAGAAATATATACATATGATGAAATGGTTGATAAGTTTTCAAAAATCAAAGCCATTGCATATCATGGTATTAAATGAAATGTTAGACAAGTAAGGTGACAATGTGTCCCTGGAAGTATTCAAAGAAGTCCGTTTTATAAGACTAGTTCTACTGTAAGCAGATTGTTTTTTTTTTTTTGCCATGTCATTTCAAAAATTAAAAAGAAAAAGTTCAATTCTGGGAAAAGTTCCAAGTTTGAAAAATATGAAGGCCAAATTTCATTGCTTCCCTGGTACACTGTGAGCCGAATCAAAGTCAGTGTATGGGTCTGGCGTAAACATGAGATCATCTATTTCCGTAGCCAAAATATCGTCCACCGAAGTTGGTGACATTTGGAACACCTCGTTCAGAAGGTTAATTGCACAGAGATGAGAAACATCGCCTTCAGCAGAAGATGCAATGTTCGCGTCCGTTGTTACCTGTGTGCCTGTTGATCCATCTCGTACCTCAGCAGCTGCCGGAAGCGTCTGTGAGATCTCAATGAATGCCGTCATCAGGATTGGTAGCCTCTGGGGACAACACAGAGCATGGGCCGTTATCGGGTCCAGCAGAGTATCGACATCCGTTGGCATGACTGATGGGAGTGTTAGACAGGTGTCTAGCACGCATTCTTCACCGCAAAACAGGCAGCGTAGAACAGGTAAGATGCAATCTTGCCAGATTGGTCTGAATGACAGGAACCACGTTGTATTAAGTTCCCGTAGACGAGGCATGCCCAAAAGCTGTACTATTCGCTCACGGCATTTCCGTTCAAGGAGAGCTTTCTCCACATCGCTCGGAGTGATGTTGGCGAATAGGCTTGCCATAGCGTAGTAGTAGGAATAGAAATAGAATTCCTGCAACAAGTGCTAGAATTAATGGCACACCACCAAACACTGAATGTGCGAAGTTTGGGATGATTCCGAGGACAGCCTGGAAAGGTGCTAATAGTCCGGAACAGATGGTCTTAAATACATGTACAATTCCGCTCGTATCAGACATGTTAAAGATACTTCCCATTATTTCTACGAAATGTATAGGGCAGTTTGTACGAATTAAAGCCTGTATCTCAGCCGAAGTCCTTGCAACTTGTAAATCATAGATTTCTTTGGCCGAGGTCAGAGGCACTGTTTGTTGTATAAGCATGGCTTTCATTCTGCTTAAAGTATCAAATCGTATAAAAGAGACATTCAACGAAGGCCATAGAGGCGACTCCCTGACTGTGTCTATTGGGGCAAACAATACTTGCATACAGCAAGTGACCCTGGAGTCGACCGTTACCAGATATGGGATGCCTGGCAACATGCCACAGCAACTCTGATCATTCAACATGAGGTAACTCCCATTAGAAAGTTGGCCAAACGTTGGATTAATCACAGTAGCTGGTGTACCCTGCTGGTGGCAGGACAAATTTGCCACAGAACCATTACAAGCCCCGTGTAAAGAAATGTCCTGACAAATCAGTGAACCGCTTAGTGCACTTTCACAGTGTGTACCGCTCAGAAACACTTCACGATCCCCACTCCAACATCTATATGTGTAAGGTAAATTCCAGGATGTCTTAATGTATTCTTTACCCAACCTTTCATATTTGCCTGCTTGCATTTGTTTGAGGCAATACTGAAACTGAAAAGTAGTTACAGGCAGAGTGATTTTGCCATGAATAAGCCATTCTGTAGCTGGTTTTTCTGCCACTGTGAATGGTAATTTTTCCAGTTTTTCAATGCTCAGCACTGTATACTTTGCTCCTCTTTGTGCCAGTTCGATCTGTTTATCAGTTAGATTGTATTCTGCAAACAGAGCCGACGTGTTGATAAAACGCCAAGGCACATAGCCCGCACGCAAAGATTGCAGCGTCCAGCTTAATAACATAATAGAACGTAACTGAGATTGGCCTTGTTGTAACATGGCTAAATCTTGTTCCAGTATGTCAATAGCAGAGGATACAATGTTGTCCAATGAATAAATTCTGGATGACAAAGTTGTTAACCCGTTGTCGACCACAGTGAGAGTTTTCTCTAAGTTAATACGATCAATTTCACGTATTCGTTCTGCGGCCTCTGCCTGTGACACCTTCCATGCTTCATTATAAGCAGCATAGATGCCGGCATATATGAAACGTTTTTGACGCGGTTTTCTTGGTCCAAGCAAGAATTCCCTAAGGTCTGCGTCTTCTTTAAGTAAAGATAAGTGTTGTTTCACATCCTTAAGTGTAGATTTTTGCAGCCAATCGAGGCATAATTTTCCTACACTGTATGTTGTTACTACCCCCGGATGTTGTCTTTGGACGTATCGTGGGTCTGGCCTATGGATAGTAAACCCCTGTGTTTTATTCAGGAATCTTTCTTGACAGATGTTTGTGTCTGTGGGCCAGATCAACCATTTTCTCCAATCAGGATTTGTTCTGTTGATTTGTAGTATTGTGTCAACTGTAACCGCTGCCTGTGTATTGTTATTACTGGCAGGTGTTGGTACAGAAGGTGTTTTCATGTCTTTGATCTTGGCTAAACCAAGGCAAGACGTTTGTTGCACAGTGTCATTCAAAAACATTATTTGCTGAGGGATGATACAGGCTCTAAACACAGCTTCTATCCCCTGCACTTGCCAATCTTTAGTACCCCAGACAGATTTTGTGTCTATTGTGTCTTTCCACAAGTCGAAACCATGTCTAGACAGTTGGGCAATAAATGCTGCAGAGTAAATCTGTTTTGTATTAGTTAACATAATTTTCAGTCCTGTTTTGTTTACATTTTTATAGTAAAATGTTTCTGGATCAGATGTATTGTATCCTGAAAAATATGGAAACTTTTTAGCAAATGTTTTTGAACTACCTTTTGGTGGTGTAGGACAATGCTCCCATTGGTTAAACATAAACACATTTCTAGGTGTTGCAGATTTATGCAAAAAATGATGACCATAGTGGTTATAGCAATACAGCTGTTCATAGTCTGATGAACCCTCTAAATATTCATTATTAGAAAATGCAGCAGACTTTTCTAGGTCAAACATCATATCATTTACAGTTTCAAAGTCCCAATCATCAGAATAGGTACTGGATGAAACAAAATCACTTAGTGAAATCTTAAATAAATGTGGAATGTTCAAATGTTCCGTAGGGCCGAAGATATCGAAATCTGTTTTGTCCCACACTATACCATCCTGTATAGGAACGGCTGTGATGTTCACTGCTGACAAGTCTCTTGCTTCACGATGGGATGATTTGTGAGGTTTCAAAAGTAAGTTCACATCTTTACTTTCAATGTCCAAATGGATGTATCTGCCATTTATAAGCACGCTCATAGTCATAACCAAAGCTAGCCACAGCAGAAAGAAAAATATTCCAGAAATAATCCATAGTTCAATCCATGGTGAAACCAGATAAGTCTTTCTCAAAAAATGAAAAAAGTCTTGTACTTGCTGTTTAAAAGTTTTTGATGCTGGCGACGTCTCAGGCTCACTCAGATCCTCAGAAAACGTATCAAAGTTAATGAAATAGCCAGAAGCAGTTCTGTCAATTGTTGGAATTGCATCAGGATTTGTAGAAATCGCTGGAACCAGTTGATCACTTGTTACATTGGTGTAGACAGGTGTATTTGGACGAACTGTTACTTGAGTTTCAAGAGGGATGAGTTCCATAGCATTGTTGCTCAGTCCTTCATCTGTTACTGCTGAATTCTCGATGGTTATCAGTCTTTCAGTCTGAACCTCTTGGATAGTAGCGAGAGGAGTGCGTCTGCTACTAGGTCGGAGTCCACGAGGCCTACTATTTAGTATTGGCCACATACTGTGGTTTGATGAGGTCGATGGACACAAATCTTTTCTCCTTTTTTCCAGCAAGGGGCGGCAGAAGTACTGTTCTTGTTCCGTGTATGGCTAGGACAGGTACTGGTTGTCTGTAAGAAGGTCCAAATTCCTTCTTGTCCGCAATTTTCTCTCTGACTAGATCCCCAACTTTTGGAATCCAGACAGGCCTTGCTGGGACTGCCGGTTTTTCCCCAGTGGTGGTTGGCTGCAGGAACACGTTGCTTTGTTTCGATCTTAGTTCATTTAGATCCTGTAAAACAGCCAAACGATCTTTGATATCAAAGGGTTTATTTTCCACCACTGTGCCTTTACATTCGAGATCAGGTACCCACATTCTTGTCCCAAATAGGACCTCATATGGAGTGACCCCCTAGAGAACTTCTTGGCAAATTATTTAATGAGCGTTGGACCCCATATAAGATGTTTGACCCACCCATCACCCGAACCTAATACCCTAGCTGTTATAGACTGCTTTATGTCCCGGTTTTTCCTTTCCACAACAGAATTTCCCTCAGGATGAAACGGAGAGGAGTACCGCAATGCAACGCCCAGACTGGCCATGGCTTCTTTGTAAGCCCGAGAGCTAAACGCAGGGCCCTGGTCAGAATGTAGCGTGCCTATTGCGTATGTGCCGATAAAGACTCGCAAATCTTTTATAACAGTTTGAGCGTCAGCCGAACACTGAAGCCATATCCATAGGAACCTTGACTTAGTATTTGTGGGATTGCATTTGTCCAATAGGACGCCCGCGTGTAGATAGTCTAATGCTGTCTAGCAATGGTGTCTGTACTGGGCAGGCTACTACGTAGCATGGTGTCTGGTGGCGCTCTGCATCACGCTGTACCTTACAGTCTATGCAGTCATTGATGAAGATGTGAATTTGTGTATTCATTCCAGGCCACCAGTACATCTCTTTTAATGTCAATATTGTTTTAGAGATCCCTTGATGTGACAGACCCTCCCCCAGATGTGCTTCATAAATCAAAGCTGCTCTACGTTCCATGTTTGGAATTACCCTATCCCCCACTCCAGGGATTCGAGCAAAGGAACGTTGTTCGCATCAATTACATAAGAGTACTTGAGTGGAAACTTTTTTGGTAACGCTGCACCACTGCCTTTGCTCGTAGCATTGACAGCCAACATTATCTCACTGTCTATTCTCGTTTTTGAACGAGTGATCGCAGCTACGGAAGCCGTCTGAACAGCCCCCTTTGCGGCTTCGTCAGCCAATGAATTCCCTGCAACGTGAACGCCATCACGTTGATGACTCAGCGTGTGTATCACGTGAGCCTTTGGTAGTTCGTTTTTAACTGAACTACTTGTTCCCAAAGCGTTTTATGCTTTATTGTGCCACCTTTTGCATCTTTGAACCCATTTTCAAGCCAATTTTGTATATATTCATTATACGACTGCACACAGTAGAAAGAATCGCACACTATTAGTGTGGGGAATTCGCGATCTGTACTTTCAAGTGCCAGTTTGAATGCTTGTAGTTCAGCTCGCTGAGCTGTACAATCTCCTAGAGATTGAGTTTTAGTGACCATTGGTCTGAAGTTACCATCGCGCATGCGACCTTTAACGATTGCGCACGCTGCACTGTAAGCTTGCTTACTCCCTGTAGCGGGTTGTGCGGATCCGTCAGTGTAAATTATGAATTCATACTGATCGAGAGGCAGAATTTCAGTGGGCAGAGGACATTCATGTTCATATTGCAGGAACGCTTGTGTTTTTAGATCAGGATCAAAAACATATTCAACATCTGTTGCAGCAAGAGAATTAACCCATTGTATCCATCTAGGATGTAATGCTTTAGCATTTGGAATGCTCGCTTTAGTTACCGCCTCTAAGGCCGGTACTGGGGTTACGACAATAATGCGTTTCCCTTGGGCTAGAGCTCTTTCTTTTGCTACAGCGGTTTGAACTGCTGTCAGTATTTTTTCAGTTGAAGTGAAGCGCATTTCTGCTTGTGTATACAAATGTGATTTGTATGCTATTGGTACTTTTTCACCCTCATTAAATGTTAAGTAGGTGAATCCGCATTGACCCGAAATTATTCGGATCACTAAGTTGCGTTGACTTACGCGTGTTTGTAAGTGATTTGTTGCTAACATGTTAGCTTGGAGTGAACGCAAGATTTCTGTGTGTTCCTGTGTCCAATTTTTGATTGAAAAATCAGGTTTGATTAATGCGTAGAGAGGTTTAACCCTTTCTGCGTAATTTAGAATGTAAGTTCTTCCAAAATTTAGGAAACCCAAGATGGATTGTAAGTTTTTCAGCGTTTTTGGAGGTTGGAGCAGCGCACACCTTTCTAAAAAGTTGGCTGCCAAGCTCTTGCCTTCACTTGAAAGCTCATATCCTAGAAAAAGGACATTGAGATGGGCAATTCTGGATTTTTTAAAGTTGAACTTATAGCCCTCAGAGGCGAAGCGCAATATAATGGTGCTCACCCTGTTCAAGTGCCTATCCAGGTCATCGTCTGTCAGATAGATGTCATCGACATATGACAATGCCTCATTATCATAAATTTGTAGTGACTCTGTTACCCTCGCTGAGAATAACCCCGGGCTGTTCTTGAACCCTTGTGGGAGTCGACAAAATTGACGCTGGGTCCCCATTATTGAGAAAGCTGTTAAGTACCTGCTTTCAGGTGCTATGTTTTGACAAAAGAAACCATTTGAGATATCCAATGTGGTTTTATATTTTTTACGCACAATGTTATTCATTAATGCTGTACTATGTGCATTTTGCACTGCAAATGTTTTAGAACAAGTGTTTAAGTGTCTGTAATCCAAAACTAGACGATATGTATGGTCTGGTTTGGAGACAGGAAACAAAGGATTGTTCATTGAGGAGGTGCATGTTTCAATCACCCCTTGGTATTCAAGTTGATCTAAGATCTCCCTGACCTGTTTTTTAGCTTCTTGCTTTATTGGGTACTGCCTTTGTGCAGTAGGTTCATTTTTTAGATGTATTTTATGGTGAGGTGAGTCCTCATCCCATCCTACATGATTTTTGTATAATACTGGGGCCTGGGCAACTGCCCATTTCCTGGCATAAGTATATTTTAGGTGAATTGGAATATGGTTGGAGAAGGCAGGCATAATAATGTCTTCACCATGTGGGCACTCCCTGACAAATTGTGGTGGCCAGTCTTTTTCTGCTAGAAGTATGTCATAACCCCTTGAAAGTTTTTCCCAAAAGAGTGTTTTCACCTTTCTTGGTATGTCTCCCTCCATTCGGAGTGTTATTTCATATAACTTTTGTGGAGTACTAACCCTGGTGTCTACAGTCTCAACTGTGATGTACTCATTCAAGTCCACTATCTCCAGAAGTTCCTTCAGGTTCTGGCGAGCTATTGTGACTTCTGCCGCACTGTCCAGCATTGTCTGAGCCCATTCTCCGTTCTTGAGTTGTGTTCTCAGTATCCTCGGCATGTCTGATCTTCAGACCTGCTACCTTCTTTTTGAGAATTGAGGTTTTGATTTATTTTTCGGAACGTGTTTGTCGTCTTTCGATTTCACGCGTTCTTCTCTATGTTCTGACCGTCCTCTTCTTTCCGATGTCTGTGACGATATCTGAAAGGTACGAGAGGAACGTGTATCAGTATCTTGATACCTGTCAGGTTTTCTTAAATTATCCCTATTCCTGAGGTTATACCTCCTTTCAGAGGGCTCCTTTTGAGGAGACCTACCTCGGGATTGAGAACGTTTCTCGTTTGAATTTTGTTTATTAGTTTCCCACTTCTTTTTAGAAGATGTAGGAGTTTGTTTAATAGAGTCCTTCTCAGGACTTTCAGATAGTTTTGGCTTCAATGGTCTTCCACCTAAACTATCTCTGCCTAATTCTGCATAAGAATGTTCTATTATTCTGGGTAGCTCTGTTTGAAGTTCTGTAACATCGAATTCCCTTAATCGTTGGCGGATCGCCACTGCTGCTGCCTCCCTTTAATATTAGATAATATTATTGTTGAGACCTGGTCGAAATTTTTCAGTAATTTCATACCTAAATTCAGAGCAGGCTCTGCCCCGTATTCGTTTTGAATTTGTTTCAGGACATCTGGTATTACTGCAATTGACGGAACACCATGTGTTTTAGTATAGATGGCAGCAAAGACTGAGCCCCAAGTGGTGCAGTCTTCCAGTTGTGGTGTGATCCCCATTGGTAAACAGATTGTTAGGATTCTGTGTTTCTCATAAGGGCTAGTATTAGGAAATACTGCTTCTATTTGAGTAATTTTTTGAGCTATCCAGAATGGAATTTGCTCACGTTTTGTGGGCATTTTTCCCATGACTGCGTATAAAGTCTGTGGTGTAATTTTTAGTGTATTCCCCTGTTGAGGGGTTTGATTTGGAATGGTTAATGGTGGTTGGACTGTGAAAGTCCGCATGACATATTGGACTAATTGTCTGTAAATTTTTATTAACTCTGTAAGTTGAGTAAGTAATTCCTCGTCTGACATTACATCGATGTCAGGATGAGGAGTGTAGCCGGCTAGAATCGGCCATGTTGCTCCTGGTCTACCTAGTGGACCGAGCCTGGTAATGTTTCTGTGATGTTTTAGGGCGCCTTTAAACCAGAGCTGATGCTCCTGGTATGTTAGTGGAATTTCAATATCCTCGAAAGGAATATATTCCTCTGGTGGTTCATCTTCTTTGTAGAAGTGAAACAGTTTTGTTACTGAATTTGATTCAGGGAATATTATCCATGAATAGAATACCTCTGTCTGAAAAGATTTGTGTGCCTCTATCACAAAAACTGTTCTACCGCCTCTTGGTGGTAGGCCGTGTTTTATAAGTTTTAGAGTGATGGCTCTTCTTAAGTTTGGATGGATGTCTATAACACCCTCCTCGGTTTCATTTAAACCTGTAAAGTTAAAAGCTGCTATGACTGGGTCAGCCGCAGCTTCACCGTTCCCGGTGTTATTGTCCCCGTGTATGGACATTTGTTTTTTGAAAATGTAGAACAAGTTTCAAGGAAACAAAAAGATAAGGTGCACAATATTTTGGAACACTGTATCCTTCAACGTTGAACAAACCAAGCAACTAATATATAGGGTTTTTGTCCTATTTAGTTTTGGCGGATATTTAACCCTACCCACTCCAGACGTCTTATGGAGTATGTGAGTAAGGGTCTCTGAGAAAAGCACGACTGAGTTACTCAGTATCTAGCGTTAAATTACTGCCTTACCAAACGTTTGGGCGCCATGTAGTGTAGTTCCTATTTCCCTAATAGGCTCTGCGCATTGGAATAATATAACCTATAGGCTTGACATAGGACTAAGGTCGGTATGTCCCTATCGAGTATATTAAACTTAATTACTTGTGCCAGCTAGCTCAGAGGCCACTAGAAACTCCTTGAGAACAAGAAGGGAGTAGTTTCTGGCAACCGCATAAACATGACCACTTTGTTTCCCTTTAGAATCGGAACACGTCTCAGAATCGTGGAAACAATAGATAACAGTTTCACTCAGTCAATCGTGCATGCTTAGTTTCTACAGAGTTACACAGAAAGGAAAGACGGGCGTTTCAATAAAAGGGTTTTATTGAACAGTCTTGTTTCTCGTGTAAGAGATATGTGCTGTTATGATCACAAGACAGTATGCAAGATAAATAATGTACAGCGTAAGCAGTAGAAATAAATAATACTGCGCTAGCATTATCTTTTAGCATATATTCACGTACATAAATAACATGAGCTAAAAATGCGAGTACTCATACGATGCGTCTCTAAGCTAGTTCTACCCCAATGTACCTAACCTGGTCTAGGTGTAGGGAAAGGTAAGAAGTAGGTGGAGTATTCTCTAGTATGGTATACTAAGAGTATGTTAAGTCTAGTATGCCAAGAGTCCCTCTAGGTTCTAGTCAGCTCCATACCTTGAGAATGAGAGAGGTGGGAATCTCTTGCCGGATCTGGAACTCTAACACCCCGCGAAGGGAGTCAGAACACTGGAAGCTGGATTCGTCTGCGTGCAGGAATGACAGCGTCTTCTCAGTGCGTCAGGCCGGGATACGGGCTCCTCTGAAGTCGAGGTCTCCTCTAACTTGCTTGGGCGAGGGAAGGTATATTTATACCTGATAGGTGCCTCGGAATGTTAGCATTGACGTGAAGTCGGACAGAGGAAGACGACAGGAATGAACCCTTAAGGTATAACGGTTCATACATAATAGATGAGTTCTTGGAGAAATCAATAGTCATGTGCTAGGGGAACTCCCGAAGCTTAAGGGTCTGGTTTCTAAGAACTCGTTGTGACGTTAGGGTGGACGGATGTCGGTGACCATGCCTGTATTTGGAGTGCATGGCTAATGCCTAAATAAGGACTGGGATTCTATGCCTATATAAGGGCAATGCGAATTGTGCCTATATAAGGACATGATCCAGGAAAACATATATACGGACACCTAAAGCGGAATAGAACACTACATGACGCCACTGGATGACATCATCCACACCCACGGACTCAACATCATCTCATACGCTGACGCCACCCAACTAATCGTCTGTCTCACGGAAGACTCCGCCACACCAGATCCAATTTCCAGAACGCTATGACCAGCGTTGCAGACTGGATGACATCCAACTGCCTGAAGCTGAACACGGACAAGACGGAAGTGCTCATTTTCGGAAGGAACACCTCCCCATGGGATGACACTTGGTGGCCCACTGCACTCGGACCCTCACCTACCCCCACCACCCATTCATGCCTGGACAGCGATCTCTCCATGAATCACCAGGTCAATGCAGTAGCCTCCTCCTGTCTCCACACCCTCCACATGCTTCACAAGATTTTCAGGTGGATCCCCATCAGAGCCGGGAAAATGGTGACGCAAGCCTTCATCACTGGCCAACTGGATTACGAACATGCACTCTATGCTGGAACCACCTCCCACCGCCTCAAGTGACTACAGACTATACAGAACACCACAGCCAGACTCGTCCTTGACCACCCCAAGCAAACCAGCATCACCCCCACCTCAGAAGCCTCCACTGGATCCCCGTCCAGAAGAGATGCCAGTTCAAGCTGCTGACTCACACCTACAAGGTCATCCACAACACTGGACTCTCCTACATCAACCACCGCCTGGCCTTCCACTAGACAACTACGATCCATCCAGTGGCGAAGCAAGGGTGGCGGAGGGGGCATTTCGCCCCGGGCAGCATGCGTTTTGATGGTGGCAGCGTCCGCCCCCCCGCTCTTACCTGCGGCCATAGCCACGGGGCGGGGGTGGCAGCCGCAGAACTGACCAGAACCCCCCCCCCACTCTTCAGGGCCTGTATCAGGCAGAGCCGCAGTGGAGGTCGCTATTTCTCCTACCTTGCCATCAAGTCCTGGAACGACTTCTCACTCTACATTCGAACCTCCCCTTTACTCGCCAACTTCAGAAGGGGACTCAAGACCTAGCTCTTCGACTAAGGCCCTCCATACTCCAGCGCCTGAAAACCCCCGGGGTGATAAGCCACGGTTAATAAATACTGACTGATTGATCAAGTTCGGGTGTTGCATAGAGTGGACTGTGATCGTTTCCATTATTTGCTTAGTGAACAACTGATTGTCTCCTGAAGGATGGTGAACAAGGTGTAATTTAGCAAAAGATCTGCCTGCTGTGCAGATTTCCACACTCATGTGTTTTCAGGAGGATAGGTTATCCATTTGGATGGATGTATGGTGTATGTATGCAACCCCACCACCTACTTTTCCAATGATAGCCTTATGGTAGCATATTTAGGAGGGACTAGAATATCTATTAACGGTGATGAAGAGTGGTTTAGCCATGTTTCAGATATGAGTAGCATGTCAAGCAAATGAGATTGGATAGTTTCTGACATGGTTGTAGTACATTTGAACTTTTGGTGGCCAGGTCCTGACCTGGAAGTAGAGCGAGCCATCAGATGGTGTATGGAATGCACTAATAGTGGCAAGATAAACATGCAATCCACCTATTCAATGTCAAACCCAGCCTAAGAAGCCATAGCAGAATTTAGCTCTAGACATTGTGGGACTTTTAAGGGGAAAGCAAGCAACACCTTCTTTACTTGCCTTAGAGGATCTCTTCTCTAGATGGCCAGAAGTGTTTGCCATGTGTCATAATCTCAGCCAGGATCCTTGAGTGTTTAGAAACTGTGTTCAGTAAAGCAGGGCTCACAGGAACTAATTTGATAGGTCATGGGACACAGTTCTGCTCTAAAACAATTGTGGCTTACTTGACTGGGTGCTGTATAGTGCAAGAAACGCTCACTCTATCAGCCTAAAACTACTTGGTGGTGGAACATCTCAATAGCACCATCAAGGAAGGAATACAAATGGCTACAGTGAATGGGTTGTGTTTGAAGGAGGAGCAGGATAGAAGCCTCTATGCATAATGGACATCACCCCACTTGTTAACTGGCAGGTCACCGTTTGAACTGCTGAAAGGTAGAAGGACTCTGATCAAATTGGCCACAGGATGGATGGTAAGCCAGAAGACAATTGAAGATGTTTTGGTTAGTAGTGAACAGAGAAAAAGGAAGGTGGCACAACAAGTTGTGAGGAAAGCAGCTACGACTGATTCTACATTACTCGTGACGCAGTCTAGTTGTGCTTGTGCACGCCCATGCAGCAACAGGCCACATCCACCCCAGAGGACCAAGGCCGAACTGGCCATACAGAGCATTGGGCATTTACCCAGGCGGCTGAAAGGGTGGGAGCCCGGTTTTGTTACTGGGGGTAGGTTTTGAATCAGTGTAGCAGTTTTAAATGCACCCGCTGCAGAGTTCCTTGTATATCCAGCAGTTTTCAAGCAACAATGAAAGTGTCAAGATAACTCTGGTGATTAATGTACCTGCTGGAGAGGGATAGAGTTTTGTCTACTGGAAGTTTTGACTCATCTAAGGTAGCGCAGAGGGTTCATATGCTTGCTACAAGAACGTGTACCATGCAGATCTAAGAACAGTGTTTTATGTACACAGTTCGGTGGGTTACTGCTTTTGTCACAGAGATCCTTTTGTTACTGTGCAGTTCATAAGTTACAATCGTAATCTAGTGCATTCAGCTATTGTGAGAGGCTGGCTTAGTATATGGTGCTCACTCATGTAAGTGTAGCACCCTGCACTAATTCAGACAACCCTTATGGTAATTTTAGTGATCTTAGACAACCTTAGAAAGCTCTCTAAGTGGTAGCTGTGGAGAGCAGCCTTCAGCCTTAGTTCAGAAGGAGTGTAAAGCAGATTCTTTTACCAGTACTTAATCTTATGGTATAGGTAAAGTGAAAAAGTGGAGATGCAACACAATATACGGAGTACTTTGTCAACAGAATTCGTAAATAGCACAGAATACACAGTGGACCGCGGGGGAGACCAAACCATATATTAAAATAGTGGAATGCGAACCACGACCTAAGTCGAGAATGAATCCAGAAGACGTATAAGAGCCGGAAACCCAAGGAACCACCCAAGGTGAGTATCTAGGAACCCCACAGAGGTCGTGTGCAGAGTAGAAACACGACCGCGTGCTCAATGTTAGTCAATAGGTAAGTCGCTGTTGCAATTTTAAAGAAGAAGGACCCTTCCCAGCAGACCCCGAGGAAACCCCGTGGAAGATGGAAGGTTGGAGAGTCACCCCACCCGTGGATACCCCAGGAACCAGGATACCTACACCAGGGAAGCCGGGTGCAAAGGTGTGAAGTGACATCGGAAACCGCCGAAGACCACAATAGAGGACTTCAGAAAAGATACCGCTGGCGAAGAATGTGAAAGTGTCTGGTGGAACCAAAGGGTGGATTCAAGATGAGAGGTACCTGCAAGCAGAGGGGACAGAGTCTATGCCACTCAGGAGTGACCAGGAGGCACGGAAGACAAATGCCCACCGATGTCGGAGATGCAGGAGAGTTAACGGTGCCCTTGAAGTTGCAGCTATATAGACCAGGTGACGCAGGAGCCATGCACGAGCTGTCCCATGTCGGATATCAAGAGTCAAGGGGTCAGTGTCCGGCAGGGGCACCAACAAGCCTGGGCAACAGCAACCAACGTAGTTGAAGAAAAAGGTGCAGTGTCGGGACCAGCAAGGTCCAAGTGACTCACCACGAGCAGGTAAATCAGAGCAGGCCCTGAGCAAGCAGAGGAGCCCACTGGAGCCAAAGAAGACCCTCGAGCGGACCCACAGGCCAGAAGCACAGGAGTAGCAAGAGGACCTCGAGCAGCTCACCAAAGGATGAAGGCCCACGGTGCAAAGGATGAGATGCAGGAGAAGATCTTGGCTGCAGGAGATGCTTGAGGTTGAAGCTTCTTGGAGCCCGAAGGTCTCTGGAGGAGAGAATCAACAAGCCTTGGCAACGGCGAGTCAACGCGGTGCACAGGGGTTCTGTTCCAGCAGTTCTGAGGAGGGATACTGGCCTCAAACTTGGGGAGAAGACAGTGCAGGCCTCGAGGGAGTTGCAGAACCACCACCTGTGTTGCTGAGCTTTTCGGAGTCCATGGGAGCTCAGGATCAGCAGACTGGTCAGCTGTGTTGTGGTGCCTGCAGATGCAGAGGAGTGACTCCTTCACTCCAAGTGAGATTCCTTCGGGTGTCTTGGATGTCCACAGGCCCTGTGAAGAACCTGTATGGAGTACAGGTGCAGACTTTGCAGCAGACTTGCAGGACGACGAGACCACGAGCAGCAGGAGTCTTCCCAGTTGCAGCCTCGGTTCCCAACGTGAAGTCCAGAGTGCCCAAATGGTTGAAGTTGAAGTGGTATGTGATCTGAATCTTGTCCCATGACGAATCTAGGGACCCACCCACAGGTAAGCCCTTAAGTACCCTAAGGAAAGTGTTGGAACGATTAAGGGGTCCCTCCCAGGCTGGACAGTGGGGAGGATACTCCCATGTCCTTTGACCAGTTTCGTGCCAGAGCAGGAGCCAACGGCTCCCTGAACTGGTTTGGACTGGAGTATGCAAGGAGGGCACCAAATGTGCCCCTCAGCAGTCTGAGTGGCGCTGGCCAGTGCCCCACCCGGTCCCAATACACTAAGTACTGTCTGGGAGGTGGTCGCACCTCCCTGTGACAGGATATCTATTGTCCTGCCTTCCTCTACTCGAGCTTGGCTCAGCAGCAGGAGGGCAGAATCGTGTCTCTGGTCGGCAGCAGCCATAGTTTGCTTTCCGGGTCTAGAAGGTTGGTACCGGGAGCACTGAGGGCCTCCCAGAGGAGCTATACAGTGCATGGAATCATACCTCTCACACCGTTTTACGGTGTGGGGGTATGATTCTAACATGTTTGATACCAAACACGACAGGGTTCGTTACAGCCAGTTTAGAGATGATCATCGCTTAATGACACATGGCCACTCTATGTATCTTAATGGCTGATGCACTTACAACCCGGGAGAATGGACTCCGAAGGTTGTGGGGGTGTCCTGCTCATGCAGGAACACCCTCACACTTAGAACCGAGCACCCTGCCTTCAGGATTGAAAGGCCTGCCTTAGGGGTGAGTTATAGGTTTTAAGTACAGTGACCTCAGATATAAGGAAACTTATTTCTGTCGTAAGTGGTGCTAGCACCGGCTTACATAGGCTGCAATGGCAGGCCTGTAGTCACAATTTGAGTGGTCTCTCATGGGTGGCATAATACATGCTTCAGCCCATGGGAGACCCCTGGTGTACCTATGCCCTGGGTACCTTAGTACCATATACTAGGGACTTATCAGGATACACCAGTAGCCCATCTGGAGCGTACCTAAGTACTCACCATGTCCAATTTAGGGAAGAAGCACAGAGACTGGGGTCCTGATTAGCAGGATCCCAGTCAGACTAGTCAGTAAAACATAATGACACAAGCAAAAAGTAGGGGTGACCATGAAAGCAGATCCTACGTTCCTACACAACCCCCCAAACGTAAGGAGATGAGACTAACCTTGCCCAGTTGAGTCTTCATTTTCTAAGTGGAAATATCTGGAGAGTCCATCTGCGTTGGCATGGTTTCTCCCAGGCCCATGTTCCACTGAATAGTCCACCCCCTGTAGGGAAATGGATCGCCTCAAAAGTTTGGGATTTTCACCCCTCATTTCCTTAAGCCATTAGAGGGGCTTATGGTCTGTCTGAACAATGAAGTTAGTACCAAACAGGTATGGTCTCAACTTCTTCAGGGCCCAGAACACAGCAAAGGACCCCCTCTCTATAGCTGACCACTATATAACGTTTCTCCCTGGGGTCCACCTTCTGCTTATAAAAGCTACTGGTTGGTCCTGGCCCTCTGCATTCAGTTGTGACAAAACAGCTCCTACCCCTATCTCATATGCATCTGTCTGGACAATGAATGTTTTGGAATAGTAAGGATTTTGCAGAATTGGAGCAGTGCACATGGCCTGCTTCAGGTCATCAAATGCCTTCTGACAGCTAACTGTCCACTAAACTTTCTTTGGCATTCTCTTGGAGGTCAGATCATTAAGGGGAGTCACAATTGACCCATATCAACAAACCTCCTGTAGTACCCGGTCAGCCCCAAGAAAGCTCTGACCTGAGTCTGGGTAGTGGGAGCAACCCAGTCCAGAATGGTCTGGATTTTGCTCTCCAATAGCTGAACCTGGCCTCCACCTACCAGGTGACCCATGTACACAACCTTGCTCTGCCCTATCTGACACTTGGTGGCTTTGATAGTGAGGCCTGCCTTTTGCATGGCCTCCAGAACTTTCCTGAGGTAGACCAGGTGATCCTCCCAGGTGGAGCTAAAGACAGCAATATTATCTAGATATGCTGCACTATAGGCTTCCAGACCTGTGAGAACTTTGTTCACCAAACCTCCGAAATGTGGCAGGTGCCTTTTTCAGACCAAAGGGCATCACAATAAATTGATAACGCCCACTGGGGGTTGAAAATGCTGTTTTTGGCATGGCATCCTCAGCTAGTCGGATTTGCTAGTAGCCAGCAGTCAGGTCAAATGTACTCAGAAACTTGGCTGAGGCCAAAGTATCTATGAGCTCATCTGCCCTTTGAATAGGGTGGGCATCAGTCCTAGTGGCTGCATTGAGGCCTCTGTAGTCCACACAAAACCTCATCTCTCTTTTTCCACCCTAGGTGTGAGGTTTTGGTACCAGGACTACTGGACTCGTCCAGGGGCTATCTGAAGGTTCAATGACCCCCAATTCCAGCATCTTTTGGACCTCTGTCCTGATGCAGTCTCTGACATGGTCAGGCTGTCTGTATTTTTTATTCTTTGCTGGCAGACTGTCACCTGTGCCCACTTCAAGGGTACACCAAGTGGTTTGACTGGGTGTCACAGAAAACATATGCTTGTACTGATTGAGGACATTCCTGCAGTCAGCTTGTTGCTGGTCAATGAGGCTGCCTGCCAAGGCTACCCCATCAACTCACCCATCAACAGGGTTCTGAGAGGAGATCAGGGAGAGGGTCACTCTCTTCCTCCTGTCCCTCATCAGTGGCCATGAGCAAGCTCATGTCAGCCCTGTCCATAAAAGGTTTTAGGTGGTTCTCATGAAGTACCCTGTGGGGACTTCTTGGAGTGCCAGGGTCCACTAAGTAGGTGACCTCACCTTTCTTTTCAAGGATAGTGTGGGGGCCACTCCATTTGTCTTAGAGAGCTGCTGGGGCCATAGGCTCCAACACCCACACTTTCTGGCCTGGTTGGTAAACAGTCTGGACAGCCTTTTGGTCATGCCAGACTTTCTGAAGCCCCTGGCTGGCCTCAAGGTTTTTAATGGCCTTCTTCATGTACTCAGCCATACGTGAACGCAGGCCAAGGACATAGTCCACAATATCCTGTTTAGGAGGTTTGAGAGGTTGCTCCCATCCCTCCTTAACTAGACACAATGGACCCTTAACTGGATGTCCAAACAGAAGCTCAAATGGGCTGTAGCCAACCCCCTTCTGAGGAACCTCTCTGTAGGCAAAGAGAAGGCAGGGTAGTAAGACATCCCATTTTCGCCTGAGCTTTTCTGGGAGTCTCATGAACATACCCTTTAGGGTCTTGTTGAACCTTTCAACAATCCCATTGCACTGTGGACGGTAGGGTGTGGTAAACTTATAATTTACTCCATACTCTTTCCACATTGCAGTTATGTAACTAGACATTAAGTTGGTACCTCTGTCTGTTAAGACCTCCTTAGGGAAGCCCACTCTGAGAAAGCTTCCCAGGAGGGCCATGGCCACTCCAAGGGCTGTAGTGGTTCTAAGGGGAATTGTTTCTGGATACCTAGTAGCATGGTGGTCCACCACCAGACTATAACTGTGTCCAGACACAGTTGGAGGGTTCAAGGGACCTACAATATCAATCCCTACCCTCTCAAAGGGCACCCCAACCACTGGAAATGGAAATAAGGGGGCCTTGTAGTGCCCCCTGACTTACCATTGGCTTGGCAAGTGACACAGGAGCGACAAAACTCCTTGGTGTCCTCAGACATATGGGGCCAGTGAAAATGAGGGACAATTCTGTCCCAAGTCTTACTTTGCCCAAGGTGTCTTGCAAGGGGAATATCATGTGCCAGGGAGAGAAGAAAACCTCTGAACTTCTGGGGTATTACCAACCTCCTGGTAGCACCAGGCTTGGGGTCTCTACATTCAGAATTCAAAAGCCCAACTTCCCAATAGATCCTATGGGACCCACTGATATTCCCTGCTTCCTCAGCAGCAGCTTGCTGTCTGAGCTGTTCAAGAGAGGGGCAGGATTGCTGCTACAAACTCAAGTCTGCCCTTGAAGGGCACCCTGCCCCCAAGTTCCTCCGGGACAGTTCCTTCACAGGGACTGAGGTCATCTCCCTCAGGAGAATGATCCTCACTGAGAGTTTGGGAGTAGGGCAATTCCTTACCCTTTCTGCTCCTTCTCTCAGGATCCAGTGTTCCCTCAGTGCTAAGCTATTTGGCCTTAGCCCTGATTACAGCAAAGACACTGGCAGAGATGCCCATCATCTCTGCATGAGTCCTGAACTCTACTTCAGACCAGGCTGAAGTCTCTAAATCATTGCCCAACAGACAATCTACAGGTAGGTCTGGAGATACCACAACTCTCTTAGGTCCAGTTACCCCTCCCCAGCTGAGATTCACAACTGCCAAGGAATGATCAGTCCTGACATTGCTAGTGTTGGTTACTTGGTACATCTGTCCAAGTATGATTTGTTCAGGGGACACAAGTTTCTCTGTCACCATGGTGACACTGGCCCCTGTGTCCCTGAAAGCTATTTCTTCCTCGCCATTGATTAAAGGCTGTTGCCTGTACTTGCCCAAGTTAGTGGGACTTACTATTAAAGTGGCATGATCAATGTCAACATCACAGACTAGAACAGCTTGAGCTGAAGTTCTGACTAAGTCAGAACCCATCTCAGAACCCAAGGTTAACCCAACTAATCCCTTGGTTGCTGTACAACCACTTATACTGGTGCTAGGGGGCGCAGTTGCCTTAGGGGCAGTGGTAGTGGGTTCCTTGGCCTTTGGAAAATCAGCATCTCATGTCCAATGGGTCTTTACTTTGCATAAATAACACCAAGGTTTCTTTTTGCCCTTCTTGGAGTTTTGGGACTCACCCCCAGATGCACGTTTTTGGGGCCTTAAGAAGACTACTTTTTGTCTTTGCCCTTCTCCCCACCCTTCTCCTGGGGTTTAAAAGAATCTTGCTTCTTCTGGTCACTTCCACCACCATGGTTTTTCTGCTTAACCCTGGTGTGGACCCATTTGTCTACCTTCTTTCCCAATTTTTGGGGAGAGGTCAGATCAGAGTCCACCAAGTACTGGTGCAAAAGTTGGTTCTGACAGTTATTAAGGCTGTGCCCCCTCATCAACAATTTGTACAATCCCTCATAGTCCTGTACCTTGCTTCCATGAAGCCAGCCTTCCAGAGCCTTCATAGCACTATCAATGAAATCTACCCAGTCCTGGGTGTGTGCCTTCTGGGTGTCTCTGAACGTAATCCTGTATTGCTCAGTGGTTAAGCCAAACCCATCTATGAGGGCATTCTTCAGGACTGAATAATTGTCAGCATCCTCTTCTCTAACAGCAAGGAGCTTATCTCTACCTTTGTTAGCAAAGGAGAGCCACAGGATAGCTGCCCATTGCCCTTGAGGGACCTTCTGAACTTTACAGGCCCTCTCCAAAGCAGTGATCCATTAATGGATGTAATCCCCCTCCTGGTAAGGAGGGACTATCCTACTCAAGTTCCTAGTGTCAAAGGATGTTTCCCTGATTCTAGGTACACTATTGCTGCCACCATGGGACTCTAGTTCCAGTTTCTACCTAGCCTTCTGTACCTCTAGGGACTCCTTGTCAAGGGCCAAATGATCTCGGCTGAGCTTGAGTCTAACTCTCTCAAGTTTGATCATATGGTACTCCCTCTTCAAAGAGTCCTCCATCTTGCTAGATATGGAGGTCCCTATTGAAGTGTCTGAAGCATTGGACTCAACAGAAGGAGCTCTAGACCTCCTCTGTCTACTCTGAACCCTCCCAGGATGAATAAAGGGGACACGCTCTGTGCCATCTGCACCATTCCCTGGGGGATCTGAGTTTGCCAATGTGGAGTCATTAGACTCCTCTTGGCCATACTCCGAATTGAGGTCACTAGGGGGAACCCCTGGTGCCCCCTCTTCAGGAGCATCCCCACCCACATTGTCCTGTTCTTCTGCCTCACCAGGATTCTTATCATCCTGATGAAGTAGCTCTAAGAGCAGCTTAGTAGTGGGGTCATTACCTGTTTTTTTTCTTCTAA
This sequence comes from Calotriton arnoldi, assembly GCA_963921515.1. Lineage (NCBI taxonomy): Eukaryota > Metazoa > Chordata > Amphibia > Caudata > Salamandridae > Calotriton > Calotriton arnoldi. The sequence goes on along the minus strand of CAWUFW010000911.1, from coordinate 1,697,690 downwards.
GGCTACACAGGGTCCTGAGTTCCTGGAACTTCAGGCCACTGTAATTAGTAGACTGGGGTACACTAGTATCCCCAACTATAGGCATGGTCACTAGGTGTAGTGTGGTGTTGCACCTACCTAACCTACTGTAAACTAAACTTCCTAATATTGGAGAAAGGGTTGTGCTAGACCCTTAACAATCAATCTAAATGTTCAGTAGAACTTACTTATTCTATAGTATTATATGTGCCTAATGCTAGTGATGGTTTTTCAATTAATCCACACCTAGATTAGCTGGTAAAACAATGCAGGCTTGAATCCCACTGATGCCACCAATGTGAGAGGCTGGCTTAGTATATGGTGCTCACTTATGTAAGCGCAGCACCCTGCACTAATCCAGACAACCCTTATGGCAATTTTAGTGGTCTTAGACAACCTTAGAAAGCTAGCTCTATAAGTAGTAGCTGTGAAGAGCAGTCTTCAGGCTTAGTCCAGAAGGAGTGTAAAGCAGCTTGTTTTACCAGTACTTAATCTTATGGTATAGGTTAAGTGAAAAAGAACCACACAGTGTAGTTATAAAAATATGTATTTATTATTAACACTCACTAACAAAATGTATTATGTCCTACCCGGAGATACAACACAATACACACAATACTTTAGGGAAGAAGCACAGAAACTGGGGTCCTGATTAGCAGGATCCCAGTCAGACTAGACAGTAAAACATAATTACACCAGCAAAAAGTGGGGGTGACCATGAAAACAGATCCTACTTTCCTACAGCTATGAACTGGCATCAAAGTGCTGCATGCAAAATGCATGGTACAAGTTAAAAAGGTATTCTTTTTCCCAGTCTTTCATTGTCCTAATGTTGCTAAAAAGAAAGTGTTTGGGTATAAGTAAATTCTTATTAGTAAAGCCAGTCCTAACCACTGTGTTACGGTCTGGGTTTGTACTTCTCAGACCAAGCACTTTTAAAAAATTGCTACCAGTATGGATGACGTGAATCCTAGACCTTGTAGTCCCGATTGTCGTATCCTGGTGCGCTGCAAGGTCATCATTTACTATGCTTTAGAAGCTAATACAGTTGAATATATAATGAAAAATGTGTTGTAGAATGCACAATGTTTGCCATTTTTCCCCCAATTTTCTTGAGGGGAGTACCCAGAAAAACCCCTGTAGTGGTCAGGCTCACTAGCAATGGACTGAATGGGGGCTAGTCTGACAACATTTGCCAGGGCTGCTTTGGGTTCCCAGTCTGGCCCTGAGGGAGACACCGGACCTCATGGTTTCGAAGACCCACTCAGCAGGATAAAGTGTTACGTAGTTGCCTGCTGTTCACAGAATGTTCGCTTACCCAAATTCTTACCTGAAATATTTACCAAAAATTCCTGGTTTTGTTTTCCCAACACTATTTTCTTCTTGAAGATTGTACAGACAGCTCTCTGAGTTCAGCCTTTTTCTTGCTATTGGTTACTTACCTTGTGGGAGCTCTGGAGCTGGTAGCTTTTTCTCTGTCACTCACTGCTTCATGTCTGGTAGTGGGAACTTGCAAAAAAGAGACAGGAGAGAAACAAGCAGTTATCAGCAGTGGAACAATTCTACATGTAGGTAAGATGCATGCATTGCTGCCTGGAAATCATCCTTTTCTGAGAAACTCTGAATCTCCTGAAATTGGAACAGACAAGAGACTGTGTTAAAAACTAAGTTAGTTAGTGTAGCATTTTCTTGTAATTATGATACTTGATCCCAAAGCATCTGGTGTGGCATTTTTTGTGGACTTTCATATTTGACTTCGTGAAACTTTTATTAAGAAGTCAGAAGCAATGCATTCTCAATATTGGTCCTCTTTACACTGTCTATAGGTAATTGGTATTCTTAGGGGGCTTTTATATAATCTCACTTTCCTAGGCTTTAAGTAGCAATGTGTTTTCTTACCTTGTGTCTTTGTAGGTTTTATGGTATGTACTCACATGCAGTTCATAATTAGGCAGTAGGAAAGAGGGAAGATAATTGGTAAGCACTATATACAACATAATTAATAGAAGTAATAGTCTTCAGGTGTTAAGATATTGTCACTTATCTCTCTCCCTTCTCTTTCATAGATATATAAAAGATAAAGCCAAATTGACCATTGCAGAGGTGTCCATATTCAGAGGGATCGTGTTAGTGAAGCACGCTGATTATCTTTTCTTCATTGTCCACTTTCCCTTTCCCCTGAACACTGTTTTGTCCAGGATTCTTTATATGGGAGTCAGACAGATATAGTGGTTGGATAGTGCTGGGAATTCTCTTTTGGATTTGTTTCATGCTCCTACAGGACAACACTACTTGGTAAAAACTCAGCTCAAGATAATGCATAACTTTACAGAGTGGTATGATATAAAATACAGCACTAACAACATCTGTGTGAAAGAGGGTGATGGGGGAGATAAAAGCTCGGGTGGGAAATGTAATTTTGTCTTTGTTTTTCAGGTCAAAGGAACCTGTGAAGGTGTTAAGAAATGGTGTTAAGACAGCAGATGGGATAATTTGGAATTTGAGCAGAGCAAAGGGAGACATAGTAGTAGCAGCTCTAGTTCAAGGGGTAGTGGTCTTATAATTGTAAGTGTAGCATTTCTACAGCGTGTTAGACAGGCCTGGGTGTAGTTCGCAGAGTTTTGCTATGCAGAACTCCACAAAGTGACAAAAAACTCAGCGGACTTCCGCAACTGGCGGAGTTCAGTGCGAACTGGCGTTCGTGCTGATCATCCTGCCGCTCGGGTAGAAATTCTACCCGAGCGGCAGCTCACGCTCGTCAACTTACCATTCACGAGCGCGAGCGGGGAAAAAACTCCGCTGCACTACGTGGAGCGGAGTTTTCTGCACTCAGTAAGCTCCGCGGAGAGCGGAGTGCAGAAAACTCTGCTAACTCCGTGAACGGAGCTGAGTTTACCGCCCAGGCCTAGTGTAATACTAGAAGGCATCAAAGAGCTAAAAACGGAGGAGACTGTGTGAATGGTGAGTCCCCTAAGCAGAAAGACCTTAGATATCCACCAGACTCATCCTCAACAACCCCCACCGCAGCCACATCACTGGCCACCTGAGAGATCTCCACTGGCTCCAAGTCAACAAAAGAATCACCTTCAAACACCTCACACACACCTACAAAGCTCTAAACGACGTGGGACCTGCATACCTTAACCATCGCCTCGCATTCCACACACGCACCAGAGACCTACACTCCGCCCAACTGGCCCTGGCTCCCGTCCCACTTATCCGCAAGACCACGGCTGGAGGAAGATCCTTCTCCTACCTCACAGCAAAGACCTGGAACACCCTCCCTCTCCACCTCAGGCAATCACCATCACTGCCTCAATTGAGGAAGAACCTCAAGAAGATGTGAAAGGCAGTATAGGTAAGTGATGAGGTATATGAGTGGCTGATGGGTGAGTGAGTGTATCTGAGAGTGGCTGTATGGGTGAGTGTGTGCTTGTGTCAATGACTATAGGTGAGTGAGTATGTTAGTATATGTATGAGTAAGTAAATGGGTGTGTGCATAACTGTATCGGTGAGTAAGTGGCTGTGTGATTGACTGTATGGGTGAGTGATTGGTTGTGTGAGTAGCTCTATGGGTGACTGACTCAGTGTGTATATGAGTAGATATATAAGTGGCGTATTAGTGAGTGAGTGGGTGTATGAGTGGCTGTATAGGTGAGTGAGTGAATTTGTGTGTAGATCTATGAATCGGTGAGTGGGTGTGTAAGTACTGGTATGGGTCTGTGAATGGGTTTGTGAATGGTTGTGTGGGAGTGGGAGTGGGAGTGGGAGTGGGTGTATGAAAGGTTTGAAAGGTGCTATGGGGTGTGAGTGGGAGCGTTGGTGATTTTGTGGATGATGTCATCAGTGATGTCATTTTAGATGTCATCCGTTATGTCATCAGTGATGTCACTGACCATGTTATTAGTGATGTAACATGTGAGGTCATAAACAGTGCATTGCAGGGGCGCAAGTTATAGTTAGCTCAGCTAACTATAACTGCTGAATTTTACTGGTTTTGTACGAGTGAAAGCAGAGCCTAAATATAATGTCCCTGTAACCTTTGTTTTTTCAGTGAATTTTTAAGGTTTTTTTACTTCTATTTCCTAACTATAACTTTCCTGTAACCTTTGTTTTTTTCAGTGAATTTCTAAGGTTTTTTTTAACATGAAGTAAGATGCCCATCACAATGCACAGTGGGGGTGGGGTTGAACGCAGGGCCTGGCATTGTGCTGCCCCCACTCAAGCTTGCTGCTCCTGCCCCCCTCCTCCTTGCCATCCATTGTCCATGTACATGACCCTGCTCCTTAATTACAGCCATGTGTGGTCGTTATTCTGCCACTGCCCTTCCTGCCTGCCCTAAATAGTTAGCTTGCTGCCACATCCATCTCCCCCTACCCTCTGTTGTCCGAGTCCATGCACCAGCCTCTTCCTTCTGCCCTGCATGGTCCAATGTGCTGCCACTGCCTTCCATTTAGCTCAATGTCCCTACCCACTCCTCCTGCCCTCTGTTACCCAATTCTATGCAGCATCATTGTCCTCCTGCTTAGCCTCTGTGCTTAGCTTGCACTCCCTACTCTCCTTCCCCCTGCCCTCCGATGTCCGTGTGCATGTCCCTGCTCCCTCCTTTCTGCCCATCATATTCCATGGATCTGCCACCCTCCTATCCACTCTGAGTGTTCTATGGAGCTGCCACTGTCCCTCCCATCTGCCTAGCAGGGTCAGATGGCTGCTGCCTGTCCCTGCCACCTCAACCCTGCCTGTCCAAGTTCCATGCCCCTATCGCTGCCCAACTGTCCTCCATGGTCCATTTTGCTGCCACTCCCTTCTGCCCTCCACGCTTTGTTTTGCTGCAACTGCTCTTCCTGTGTGCCTTGCATGGTCTGTTGTAAAGTCCCTTCCCCTGCCCCTTTTTATCTGTATCCAGCCCCTGCCCCTCCCTTCTGTCCTCCTTGGTCTTTTGTGCGTGCCCCTGCCCTCTCCCTCTTGCCCACCATGGCCGTTGTGCTGCCACTAACCCTCCCGCTTGCCATGCATGGTCTTCTGTGCTACCACAGACCATCCCACCTGCCCTGTGTGGTAGGCTTGCTGCCCCTGACCCCCTCCCACCTTCCCTCCGTTGTCTCTGTGTATTCCATCATAGTCTCACTGTTGCCCTCAATGGTGTGTTGTGCTTCCAGTGCCCATCCCACCTGCCCTGCATGGTCAGCTTGCTGCTCCTGCCCTGCTCCCTTGCCCCCTCCTCTCCGTTTTCCATGTGCAGACCCTTATCCCCTCCCTCCTGCCTTGTTTGGTCCGCTGTTGTTCCCCTGCCCCCTGCGCTCTCCTTCAAACCCTTCATGTTCGTTTATGCAGCAACTGTCCCTCCTGTCTGTCCACTTTGGTCAGCCTGCTGCCTTTGTCTCTTTCCCCTCTCCTCTCTGTTGTCCATGTGCATGGCCCTATCCCCTCCCTATTGCTTTCCATGGTCTGTTTGCTGCACTGCAGTCCCGCTTGCCCTGTGTGATGTATTATGCTGCTGCAACCCCTGACGCCTGCCATGTAAGGTCAGTTTGGTGCCCCTGCCCATCTCCCGCCTGACCTCTCTTATCCGAGTCCATGTCCCTACCCCATTCCTCCTGCACTCCGTGATCCAATGTACCAAACTTGCCAACATTTTGAACTTGGTAAGAGGGAGATTTTGAAAAAAAAACTGGGGAATGAAATTTCCCCATTGACTGGCATTGAAAAAGAGGAGATTTTAGGCAGGAGACAAATAAAATAAAGACCTTTTGGGCTTAAAAACATCAGGAGTCTCCTTCCTGAATCGGGTCTGTTGGCATGGATGGTTGTGTGCACTATCGTAGTTATGTATTTCATTGTATTAATGTATAAGCAATGTATTGTGCAGGTTTTCACATGGAATCTCAATATGAGTGTTTCCCTCGTGCTTGAGATTCCATGTTGCCTAGCATTGCTGGGGAGTTCTGTGGGAGAACTCGAGGAGTTCAGTTGGGACTTGCGGTGGAGTAGGTGTATGCATCCTTGTACCTGGAAATAAACGTAATTCTTCATAACCAAGTTTCCTGCGTTCCTGCTTCTTTTGTGAAGATACTACAAGATTTTGGCGACGACCGGAAGAACCCAGCTGCTTCACCATTCTACTATTGACCAGATCTACTCTACTACCAAGCATTGAAAACGGGCTGTTGGCTTCGCTACTACTGCTAAGGCTTCTGCAGTAAGCACTGAAGACCTCGATGGTGTATCCAGCATTGGTATGGTTTCGTAGTGTCAAGTAAGTGCCAGCCAGGCTCTACATAGCAAATTTCACTACGCGCAAGCGCTTACCACAGGCATCATTTGAAAATTCCCCAACGTGCGCTGCCTCGAGAGTTCTCCTGTGCGAGTTCATTCACACGCGCTGAAGCGCATGCTGTGCGACTCTCCTGCGTCACTTCGGAACCCTCCTGCCTCCTCACAATATGGAGCTCGTCACTCAAAGTAGGTTCAACGTGACCTCAGGAGCCAAAAGATCACGTTACGTACCACCATTTTTTTTTTTTACTGTTCGATCAGTTTCATGTTTATTGTAACGGAGGCACCACAGTGTTCCAGGACAAGATTTGTACATTTTGCTACGCAATTACCACAAATGGATTTAAAGGTACTTATGTAAGGGTGCATACACCATATTTGTCTCTTGCCATCATATATATATATATTTTGTTTTTAACTCATTATAAGCCTTTTCACAGTGTAACTTTACCATGTCTACTGAGGAAAGAATTGTTGTGCAAGGGAACACTCCACCTATGCAGTTATCTTCTCCTAAAGAGTTCTTAGCAACACCTGGTGAACCTGCTGTTCATTGGAACCAATGGAAAGATAATTTTCTAAATTATATCGCTAGTGGTACATTTTCTCCTAAAAGAAAAAAAAGAGTCCTTATGTACTGTCTAGGACCAGAAGGTTTACGTATTTATAATCAATTGCAAAAACCAGATAGAGCAAGCGGTGATTTAGACGTGTTCAAAAGTGCCATATTAGATCTTGATGATTATTTCACGCCTGCTGTTTGTATCGCCGTTACACGACATGCTTTCTTTCAGAGGAAGCAAGAGAAGAGTGAGAGTATAGAAGAATATGTGGCTGCTTTAAAACACCTGGCTAGTAGATGCAGATTTGGTGTTATCCATGATGAACTAGTCCGTGACCAAATTGTCATGTATACAAAAAATAAAGCTATACAAGATAAACTTTGGATGGAAGGAGAACATTCACTTAAGGAAATTATAGCTATGGTAAAAAAAAGCTGAACTATCGGATCGTTGTGCCAGAGCCACATTATCTCAAGAAAAAATCTCGACTGAAGTTGTAGGGAAAATATCTGACAACAAACACAAGAACATTGTAAGTAACGAAAGGTTTAGAGAACAAAATAAAGGGAAAAAAAGGAGATTTTGTTGAGCAAGGAAAAAGTACAAATTATGCATGTTATAGGTGTGGCAGTTCGTCTCATTCGGCAAGATTTGAAAGATGTCCAGCTAAATCTGCCAAGTGTTTAGAATGTGGAATTATTGGTCACTTTGCGAAAGCATGCAGAAGAAAGCAAAGAAAACGATTTCCTCTCCCTCAAAAAGTGGCGTGTGCAAAGGATAGTGACGAGTATAGCTCATCCAGTGAGAATGAAAATCTGTCAACTGAAAAGTGCGTTATTCGCAAAAGTTATATGTTCAACATTTCTGACGAAGGAACTTCTAAACCTCTGTGCTGGATGACAATTGGTGGAGTTGAAATACAAGTAGCTGCCGATTCCGGCTCACCGTATACCATTGTGGATCAGTCTGTTTGGAATAAACAATTTGTTGACCAGATTGGTGGTTCATTGGAACCATCGGACATTTCACCGGAAAGTTATACAGGAGAAAAAATAGATATTATTGGGTTTAGAGTTTTAATGTTTAGATTCAAGAACAGGCATGCTATGTGTAAATTATATGTGGCAAAAGAGGGTCCCTCGGTTCTGGGATGGAAAGATCAAAAAAGTCTTAACATTATTCTCGATCCCAACAGTAAAGAACAAGTTCTGGTAGCATGTGAGGGTGAGAATACCAGAGTATGGGCTTCACAGGAATTCCCTGAAGTCTTTGATGGTAAGAGGGGGAAGTTGAAAGGTTTCTTTCATAAAATTAGACTAAAAAAAGATGTTGTTCCAAAAATACATAAAGCTCGCAATATTCCTTTTATTGTGAGGGATGAGGTTAAAAAGGAACTGGAGAAACTACTGGATTTGAATATCATTGAGCCAGTGGAGACTTCTGAATGGATTTCTCCATTGGTAGTCGTACGCAAACCAAACGGAAAAGTTTGTTTGTGTGTGGACTTACGCTGGCTCAATGGTAATATTATTATTGATCAATTTCCTTTACCAAGAATTGACGAGATGTTAATGTTGACCAGACAAGTAAAATTGTTCTCTACGCTGGATTTAAATGCTGCATATCACCAGATAATGCTAGAGCCTGAAAGTAGACACCTCACCACATTTTGTACACCATTTGGATGTTTTCAATTTAAACGCATGCCTTTTGGCTTGGCGTCCGCGGCAGCGGTCTTTCAAAGATTAATGTTCCAATTATTTAACCACATTCCTGAGGTTGTCTTCTTTCAGGATGACATTCTTGTGATGGGCAAGAATATTGCACACCATGATGAAGTATTAAGGAAAGTACTGAGTATTTTGAGAGATAAAGGATTGGCTGTGGAAAGTTCAAAATGTAAGTTTGCTGAAACAAAAGTTGCGTATCTTGGCCATGAGATTTCTGAAGTTGGTATTAGCCCCAAAGAAAAATTAGTAGAGGCCATTGTTAAAGCTCCTGCACCCAAGAATAAGGAAGAATTACGTTTGTTCCTAGAATTCTATGCAAAATTTGTGCAAACCTTTTCACAGTAGACGCACAAAATGAGGACTTTAATGAAGCATAGTGCTCATTTTGAATGGAATGAGGAGTTTCAGGCATCTTTTGTTGAAATCAAGAATGCCATTGTCAATGCCCCTATTCTACAAGCTTTTGACCCATCTTGTGACACTTTTATCACCTCTGATGCTAGTGGGTCTGCTTTAGGTTGTGTTTTGTCTCAAATGTCTACACAAAGCAAGGAAGTCATCATTGCGTTTGCATCTCGTTCTCTATCACCCACTGAAGAAAAGTATTCGGTGATAGAGTGGGAGACACTAGCTTATGTGTGGGCTACGGAGCATTTCCGTAAGTTTGTGTGGGGCAGGAAGTTCACTTTACGTTCAGATCACAAACCTCTTACAAAACTTTTGAATACAGAGGGTTTATCTAGAGCATCGGCTAGAATTGTTCGTTTGTCCTTGAGATTACTAGATTTTGTCTATGATGTCCAGTATTTTCCTGGTGTCAAAAATGTTGCTGCAGATTTTCTCAGCAGAATGTCTCTGTCACTTAAAGAAGTTGAACAAGACCCATGGTGTGATTATTCTGTGGCATGTATTTTGGATAAAAGCAGTTTTTCGTGTATAAAGAAGGAAGAATGGATGGATGCTTATCTCAAAGATGAAATTTTGATGGAAGTTAAAAGTAAAATCACTAATGGTTGGGGAAAAATGCAGAGAAAGGAGTGTAAGGATGATGTAAAAGCCTTTTGGGAGGTTAAAGATGAACTTAGATTATGTGATGATTTTATTTGTAGAGGCGAAAGAATTATTCCTCCCAGTGATGTCAGGAGCAAACTAATTTATTTAGCACATGAGGGTCATGCAGGTATTTCGAGAACCAAACGGAATGTGAAAATGCTTTATTGGTGGCCTTGGATTGATATAGAAGTTGAAAGATTTGTGAGAAATTGTGTGGAATGTGAATGTGCTGATAAAACTTTTAAAACGCTCAATCCTCCCTTGTCTTCATTGAGTTGTCCCAACCTTCCTTGGGAGGAAGTTGCCATGGATATAATGGGTCCATTAACGGACAGAGATGGGAAAAGTTGGCATGTCATAGTTTTGATGGACATGTTTTCTAGATGGGTTGAATTGGAAATGTTTTGATAGAGTCAATACAGCGTATGTCATTGAGTTTCTTGAGAGGATTTTTCTGAGAGAAGGTTTTCCAGCTGTCATGTTGACGGATAATGGCGTACAATTTAAATCTGAAGAGATGAAATCGTTCATGAGACAAGCAGGTATTGAACAAAAGTTCACAGCTCTTTATCATCCAAGAGGTAATGCTGTTGTTGAGAGAATGAATTGTATGGTTAAAGGTGTTATTCAACTTGACTTTAAAAGTGATTGGGAAACTGAGTTGAAAAGGATGGTGTGGACCTACAGATTGACACCTCATGAAACGGTGGGTCAGAGCCATTTTTGTCTCATGAGAGGTAGATTGCCTTACTGTAAATTAAATCCTGGTTGGATGAAGAGAAGTAAGATGGTTGATGTGGATGTTGAGATTGTTAAGGATTGTATAAAATCTTCTCAGTCAAAGAACAAGTCTACTTTGATTCCAGGAACAATGTGAAGGAAGTTGTTTTGAAGGAAGGTCAGTGGGTTAGAGTGAAATCTGGCAGAAAGACGATTAAAGGAGAAAGCCGTTTCAGTGTTCCAAAAAAAAATTGTCAAGGTGATGAAAAATACTGTGATGCTTGAAGATGGTGGCATACACCATATGAGTCATTTGGTCATTTCCAAACATGAGATGCATTCGAGAGAACCACTCATTGAAGAAAGTGTTGAGAATAGGGTGAAATGTTATTGGTGGTTGGAAACTAAATTGCTTGATACAGAAAAACCGTCCCTTAAGGCATCCGATAGCTCTGCAGTGTGTGTTGGTTCGAGTTTGTGTGGGATTGATAGTGAAGTGAGTTAAGTTTGCAGAGATGCGGGAAGTGAGGAGATTATGGAGAATTCAGAGGTAGTTAGTAATGCTGAGATTGTCAAAACTAGCAGGTCAGGAAGAATTATCAAGAAGCCTAAAATGTTGGAAAATTTTGTATGCACTTAAGTTTTTTTTTGTTTTTTGTGTTTTTGTTTTGCTTGCTGTTGTTTTTTTTGTGTTCAATGGAGATGTGTTGCCGCATTTTTTAGTTGTTAAAGGAGGGGGATGTGTAGTATCGTAGTTATGTATTTCATTGTATTAATGTATGAGCAATGAGATTCCATGTTGCCTACCATTGCTGGGGAGCTCTGTGGGAGAACTCAAGGAGTTCAGTTGGGACTTGGTTTGCGGTGGAGTAGGTGTATGCATCCTTGTACCTGGAAATAAACGTAATTCTTCATAACCAAGTTTCCTGCATTCCTGCTTCTTTTGTGAAGATACTACATTGTACTGCCACTGCCTCTTCCTTCTGCCCTCAGTGGTCTTTTATATTGTCACAACCTCTTTTGCCTGTACTGCATGGTTAATTTGTTGCCCCTGCCCCGTTTTACCTGCCCTCCTTGGTCCGTTGTGCTGCCACTGCCCCTCCCACCTGCACAGCGTGGTCAACTTGTTGCCTCTGCACCCTCCTCTATGAGAGGGTCTTATTACCATAGGAATTATGGTTAGTGCTCTAAACAAGTAAAATGAGGACACATCTTCTGAGTTCTTAAATAGCAACAAAGCACTTTTAAATAATTTGCTATCTTTATTTTTTTTATCCGGATGATCACTTGATTATATGTTACACTTAAGGAAGAGGATGTGGTGTTACAGCCAGAGCTGCAGACTTTGCAACTGGGGAACCAGGTTCGAGTTTCGGCGTCAGCATGACATCCTGTGATTCTGGGCAAATTACTTAATCTCCCCAAGCCTACAACCAAAATGCATGTGTCTTTGTGTAATTCAACTGATGCTCATGTAGAGCACTCCTATACCTTTGGGTCAAGTCTGCGCGCTATATAAAACTGCAAAAAAATTAAGTGTTTTGCACACTTCTGTTATTATTTATGCCAAACCTTTGGCATAAATTCAGAATGTTAGCACTCTAGTTGCTCATTAAAACACTGTAATAAAACTGCTGATCACCTGGACGTTAACTGGCAGTCTGCTGCTGGCATTGAAAGTGCATGTTTCAGTCTGCATGTGTTGAAAGTGCATGTTTCAGTCTGCATGTTAGAATGTTTTAATGAAATAGAAGAGGAAGATATTTGAGAACTCACTTAAAGTGTGCCCTAATTTTTCTTTCTACAGCACTAACTATAATTTCTATGACAAACTGAAACCCCTCATTTTGTTCCTTTCTAAATTAAATGTTTTAAGTTTTACCAGTTTGATTCAATCAACATGACTTCAGGTGTGCCATACTTTTGTCATAAGTAACACCGTTATCACGATAGTTGTTCTTTACAACACTCTGGGAGGCTGCAGTAGAACACAAGGGAATCAACTGTCTGACTTAATTTTCATATGGCTGAGAAAGATATTGTGAATTTACAGAACATATGCTCTCATTTTAGCTTCTGGAGCACTGTGGTATTCTGTATTATTCATTAGTGTGCATGTTATAATGAATAGTGTTCATGTTTTAATGCTGTCTCTGCTGCTCTGGAATGTTGTGCATGTTAGTAGAACTTCAACATGTCATAGTCCTCAAGACTGGCTTGAGAAGTTTGAGGCAGTTGATGCCAGCTGCAGTTTATGTTGGATGGGATCTTCTTATGAAGGAATAAACTTCGTATTCACATCTCAACCTTGTTCTGCTTTCATCTTGAATTTCACATTGGCGTAGTCTGCAGGCGTATGAATTCATAAAGAAGGTCTCAACACATGTGGATGTCAGATTTTCTTCAAGCAACTTGTGGTGAGAGACAACCTTTTTAGACATTTACGCGCATGGATAACTTATAAGATTTGTGCTTCACTTAGAGAAAACTGACTGAAGAAAAGCGCGCATTATTATGAATAATTGGCTGTATTGTCAGTCTTAAGTATAATATGGTGTTTACGCTGGCAGTACTAATTTAAATTATTGTACGTGGATAAAGACTATTCAAGACTATTTAAGAGTTATTCTTTGGTAAACATTAAGAAGAATAACGTTGTGGGAGTAAAGCATTGGCAGCAGTGTTGCGCAGTTACTTTATCAGCCGTTAAATGCGAGCGTTCTAAATTGGTGCGCAATTAATCTACCAGCGCAATTCTTTAATCGGCTATTTATTTTAGTTTGCTAAGCAGCCTCTAAATTGTGTTACTGTGATATGCTGCGTTAGGCTGTGTGTGCATTAAACAGCCATTTAGGCTTTCGTCACTTACGCACAGTGTCGGATTTAGGCTGTCGTCAACTTACTCACAGTGTCGGATTCAGGCGGTTGATAACAGTTGACTCACCGCGTCGTAAGCTGCTCTGTTTCCGCACTCTCCTAAGCTGTTGAGTGCAGCGGGAGGGAGGATGCAAGTTGCCGAAGTCTGATCTGTTGGTTGGCTTCCGTATTCATTTCTGCCTTCATTTCCCTACGTTACATGCCGACGCTGCTCCTGCTTACAAAACGGCATCTTATTGGTTTGTGAGCCATTTGTTTCCATTGGCTCATAGTCGCATATCAACATGGGTGTTTGAAATATCTTTCAAGGATCGGATCAGATTGCGTGATTTTCAGTGACACGCTCACTTTTGCCACATATATTCTGCGTGTCATCTCAGTGATTTTGATTTTAAGTTACACGCTCACTTTTGCCACATATATTCTGCATGTCATCTCAGTGATACGCACACTGGTCATTCATAATTATATATATTTTTTAATTTGATTTTCATGCGCATAAATTCGGTGATGCGCACACTAATATTTTGTAGGTATATAAGAAGTGTGTCATCTCAGTGATTTGCACACTATTGCTGTTACCTTGACATTTTCTTTGGTATGTTTCATCTCTGTGACATGCACTTTGTTTTTTATTAATTTACATGTAGTCTCACTATTTTTTAGTTTTTAGTATTATTCTATTGTTTTAATTTCTTAATTCAATTGCTTGATATTGTGTGTGAATATGCAAAACGTTACTGCCCCACCCTTTTTCTTGTCAAGTCCAGGAGTTCCACAGATTAATTGGCAAAAATGGAAAAAAGTTTTGAAAGATATGCTAAGGTTTGTGGTGCCACACTTAGTGCAGAGAGGAAGCCTTCACTACTTCTCCATTGTTTAGGTTAGGAAGGACAAGATGTTTTCGATCATCTTCCAGATTTACCGGCCATGGATGCGGAAGACTTAAATGAGTTTGACTTTGTATTAAGAAGTTGGATAAACATTACTTGCCTAAAGTGAGCACCATCCTAGAAAGATATCATTTTGCAAAGAGAACTCAAAGAGATGAAGAATCTTTGGAAGATTATGTTACTGATATTAGGAAACTTGCTTCATCGTGCAAATTTGACAATTTACTTGATGAGCGTATTCGTGATCAGTTTATGTTTGGATGTAATATGGAAAAAGTAAGGGAGGAGTTGTGGTTAAGAGATGATACAACTCTTGAAGAGGTACTTGGGATAGCAAAAAGAATTGAGTATTCTTTAAAATGTGTTGCTGTCATGAAAAAAGAGTGTGAAAAAGATGTAAAAGTACAAGTGGTAAAGGAAAAAAGTAAATATTTGCAAGAGAAGAGTCAAACTGATAAAGAGGTACAAAAAGATAAAGTTTTTGAACTAAAATGCTATAGGTGTGGAAAAGCAGGACATCTTGCTAATGATAAAAAATGTCCTGGGTTAAGTCAAACATGTAGCAAATGTAAGAAGAAAGGGCACTTTGCTATAGTGTGTAGGAGCAAATTTGTGCCTAAAGTCAAAAAAGTAGATGTATATGATGACAATATCTGTCAAGCAAGTGATGAAGACTTTGTGTGTGGACAAATAGTTGTGCAAGTTGAAACTAGAAATTCTGTTAAATCCTGTCCATTTGATTCTATAGTTGTAGAAGGGGAACCTACATGTGTTTTGTTTGATTCTGGTGCTAAAATCACCATTGTCTCTAATGATTTTTATTTAAAGAAACTGAAAAACAAAATTGTTATGAAGAAACCTGACAGTACACCATTTGCGTATGGAGGTGAACCTATCAAATTGCATGGTTATTTTGTTGGGTTAATTGACTATAAAGGCAGAATGGTTTCAGGAAAAATTTATGTTTCAAAGAAAGGTGATAGTATCATCAGTTGGATTCACCAAGGTGATTTGGGGGTTTTCCTTGACCCCAATTCTGATCCTCCCATACAGATTAGAGATAGGGAGAGTACTTTGGAAGTGTCTGTTGAACATGATTTTGTGGATACTTTAAAGAAAGAGTTTCCTAATGTTTTAAAAAAGGATTTAGGTTGTTTATAAGGGTTCCAACATAAAATCAAATTAAAGAAAGGTGCACAATCCCTTTAGTTGTAAACTGAGGAATGTGCCAATTGCTGTGAGGGAGGACTTGCAAAAGGAGATTAGTAAACTTAAAAGTTGTGGAATCATTGAAGAGGTGGAGGGCACGGAATGGCTTGCACCTGTGGTTGCTGCCAGAAAACCTAATGGGGATTTACATCTCTGCGTTGATTTGAGGCAGCTTAATAAGAATGTTATTGTGGATAGATATCCCCTTCCTAACATTAATGAGTTGTTGGTTTCTCTTGGGGGGGGGGGGGGGGAAGGTTTTTAGTACAATTGACCTTACCTCTGCGTATCATCAGATTGAATTGGAGGAATCTTGCAGAGACTTTACAACGTTCATTACTCCATTTGGAACGTTTAGATTTATTAAGATGCCCTTTGGTCTGGTATCTGCCTCTTCCGCTTTCCAGCGTGCTATGGAGACGGTACTTAAAGGAGTGGAGGGTGTCAGTATATATCAAGACGACATCTTGATTTTTGGGAAGAATGAAATTGAGCATGATGCCCGGTTAAAAGTTGTTTTAGGGAAATTGTGTGAGTGTGGTCTTACTATAAAAGTTGAAAAATGTAATTTCCGGTCAGATTCTATCAATTATCTTGGTCACAATATGGAGATGGGATTAAACCTAAGTGCGAGTTAGTGTCAACGATTCAAAACATGTGTTCTCCTGCTAGCAAGGATGAATTGATGAAATTCCTTGGCATGGTAGAGAATTATGCTATATTTGTAAAAAAAACTTTGCAGATTTAAGTGTGGGTATGAGAAATCTTTTAACGAAAGGTGTTAATTTTGTCTGGTCAGAGCTGTGTGAGAAATAATTTGTCAAAATTAAGGAATGTTTGTGTTCTGCACCTTGCCTTAAGAGCTTTGACCCTAAGATCAAGCCTATTCTTACAACGGATGCAAGTGAAAGAGGTTTGGGTGCAGTCTTGCAGCAATATGGTCCTAATGGATTACAAACTATAATGTTTTTATCAAGAGGTTTGAGAGATGCTGAAACTAGGTATTCTGTGGTAGAGAGGGAGTCCCTTGCTGTTTATTGGGCTGTAAAGAAGTTGAAAAAGTTTTTGTTAAGTTTTTGTTAACATGTGACTGTTGTAGTTTGTCTGCACAGTTGTTTGTCACCCATGAAGAAGGAGCTGGGGGCTGTGAAACCCGTTGGTGTTACTTATCAAGAATGCAAGTTTGCCGGTCCCTCTGAATAAATTATTCTTGTGAATTTGACCTGCTGGTGAGTGCGTCTTTTCTAGCAGAACAACCTTGGAGACATTTCATGGCGGCACGTTCTGGCCGTGAAAGATTGCACCATCGTGTAAAATGCATCACGAGGCCAGGAGTTGGGAATGTTTCTAACTTTGAAAGGCACAGCAGGTCTTTGGAATTTTACCGGACATTTGTTTATTGAGGCCCACTGGAGGGCTTGAAAAATTACAGAAAAGAGAGCAGCTGCGCAGACAACCCACCGAATGGTGTAATTTAAAAACTACAAACCACGTCATGCACTGTTTAAAGATATTCACCTGCAACTCACTAGAGGGTAATGATTTGTTAACATGTGACTATAAAAGAGGTTGTAGTTTGTCTGCACAGTTGTTTGTCACCCATGAAGAAGGAGCTGGGGGCTCTGAAACGCGTTGGTGTTACTTATCAAGAATGCAAGTTTGCTGGTCCCTCTGAATAAATTATTCTTGTGAATTTGACCTGCTGGTGAGTGCGTCTTTGCTAGTTGTGTATGTATATGTATATGTACATATACATTATCTACTGGCGGTCGCCAGTAGATAGTTATAGTTACAACCTATTATCCATAGGAAATCCGCGACATTCTATTTGAAATAACTCTCTTGCCGGTTGATGTATCTTCGCGAAATTTTCAAACTTTGTGGCCCGCTCCGGTCCGCTCCTACCCTGAAAGTCTCGGGGGATTCGTCAAGCGGGGGCCGAGAAAAAGGGGGTCCCAAAACGCGTTTTCCCCATGCATTTTCCATAGGAAACTTTAGACACGGCTACAGCCCGAACTGCTGAACGGAATTACACCAAATTTGGCAAAGAGGTAGTTCTTGGTTCAGAAAGAACCCTTTTGTTAAATGGTGTAAATCCGTTCAGTAGTTGCTGAGAAAATGAAAAGTAAAAAGATAGTGATATCTATGGCCGAGTAGGGTCCGCGTACCCTCAGCGCACCCTGCGCGCACCGTCCCGATCACGAGCTGCATGTTAATTGGCTGTCAGCTGGCTGTCAACATTCCGATTCAGGAAATGTTGGCAGCCATTTTGTCCTCGGTAGAACCGAGGGACAGAAACAAGTGCGCAAAGCGCACAAAGGGGGCAGGGTAGAAACACCCTGACCCCTAGGTTGCTCAGGGGTCCCACAAGGACCCCTGGGCAAAAAACAAACATTTTTTTAAAAATCGGTAGGATGCGCTCAGGGTGCGCGAATCCTGCCGAAAAAAAAAATCGAAGCGCGGTCTCCCGCGCGTCGATGTTAATTGGCCCCGGGTGGCCCAAGTCCCGGGGGCATGGTGGAGGGGGATAATTTAATGTGTGGGGGGCCTCAAAGGGCCCTCCAAGACCCGAGGACCGCCACCCCCGGGGCTTTTTAAAAATGGTGCGGGAGGGCTCTGAGCCCTCCCGCAGCCCCGGGACACCACCTCCCGGGGCTTTTTTTAATAAATTAAAAAACCTGTGTGGGGGGCTCCAGCCCCCACACGCCCCGAGGACCGCCACCTCCCGGGGCACTAAACATTTAAATATGGGGGTCCGTTACGGACCCAGAGCCCGGGGACCACCACCTCCCGGGGCTTTGAACTGAATGGGAGGGGGCCGCGCGGCCCCCTCCTGGAGCCCTTGATGGCCCTGGGGACCACCACCCCCAGGGCCGGCTCCTGCAGTGTCCCGGGGTGCCTACCCCGGGACACTGTAGTTTGCTATGGCAGGACGGGAGCCTCGCGGCTCCCGTCCTGTCATAGCAAACTGCTTGGATATTGGAAGAGAGAGCAGGGAAACCTTCTCTCTCTTCCAATATCCAAAGCACATTGTCTTTCCACATGGGGAGCTGCATCTTAGCAGCTCCCCATGTGGAAAGCAATGCCGGCTCCCAAGGGACGCGGGAGCCGGCAGGACTGTGGGGGATTGGGGACCCCCACAGTCCCCAACGAGAGGAGCCAGCCCGGGGGATGGGGTCCCCGGGGCAAGTAGTGGCCCGGGAGGGGGCCACGCGGCCCCCTCCCCAAAGTTTAAAAAAATTTAAAAATTTTAAAAAGGGTATGGCCGGCCCCGGGGATGGGGTCCCCGGGGCCTTAAATGGCCAGAGGAGGGGGCCACGCAGCCCCCTCCAAAGAATAAAAATAAAGGCCATGCCCGGGGGATGGGGTCCCCGGGGCCAATACAGGCCCAGGGAAGGGGGCCAGGCGGCCCCCTTCCCGTTTTTTTAAATTAAAAATTTTAAAAAGGGGTAAGGCCCTGGGGGATGGGGTCCCCAGGGCCCAAAAACAGGAAAAAGTAAGGGGGCCACAAAGCCCCCTTCAGGAGACAAAAATTATTATTATTTTTTTTAAACGATCGGGCCCGCAGGCCCCGCCCCTTCCTTCACCACTCTGCAAACGCGCCCCTGGCGCGTTTGCAGAGGGAGAACAATTCCCCTTGAATACTGGGGGTCCCTGGGGCCAACTAGCCCACCAGGAACCTCCAGTATGCGCCAGGGAGCTGCCTTGCAGAGAGGTGTACAGAGGCCACGCCCCTTTTACACCTCTCTGCAACGCAGCTCTGTGGCGCTTTTGGAGGTATATGGTGGGCTAGTTGGACTCCGGGGACCCTCAGGATTCAAGGGGACTTAATCCCCCAACTTAAAACGCGCCACGGGCGTGTTTGCACAGTGGTGAAGGGAGGGGCGGGGCTTCAGGTGACATGTGTGCAAACAGGCCCCGTGGCGCATTTTAAGATGGGGAATTAAATCCCCTTCAATCCTGAGGGTCCCTGAGGGCCAACTAGCCCAACAGGTACATCCAGAAAGCGCCACAGAGCTGCGTTGCAGTGAGGTGTAAAGGGGTGTGGCCTCTCTACACGTCTCTGCAACGCAGCCCCTGGCGCATATTGGAGGTTCCTGGTGGGCTAGTTGGCCCCTAGGGACCCTCAGGATTCAAGGGGACTTAATCCCCCAACTTAAAACGCACCACGGGGCGCGTTTGCACAGATGTCACCTCAGGCCCCGCCCCTCCCTTCACCATTGTGCAAATATTCCTCTAAAATCTGCCGAACTACGAATTCCGATTTACTCACCTGTTATCAGGAGAGACCTCAGTGCTGCATCTTTCAGCCCAGTACTAATCCTGAAAAGTAATTTTAACCGTACTTACCAGTAACTTGAATTTCCTTCCATAGGATATCATTGCCTGCTTTTTGTTGAAAAAGTTTCTAAGTGTTGATTTTTGAAACATACAAATATTCCTCTAAAATCAGCCGAAATACGAATTCCGATTTACTCACCTGTTATAAGGAGAGACCTCAGTGCTGTATCTTTCAGCCCAGTACTGGTCCTGAAAAGTAATTTTAACCGTACTTACCAGTAACTTGAATTTCCTTCCATAGGCTAACATTGACTGGTTTCACTTGGAAATTCTTCTAAGTGTGGAGTTTTGGAACTTTAAAATATTCCTCTAAAATCAGCCGAAATACGAATTCCGATTTACTCACCTGTTATCAGGAGAGACCTCAGTGCTGCATCTTTCAGCCCAGTACTGATCCTCAAAAGTAATTTTAACCGTACTTACCAGTAACTTGAATTTCCTTCCATAGGATATCATTGCCTGCTTTTTGCTGAAAAAGTTTCTAAGTGTTGATTTTTGAAACATACAAATATTCCTCTAAAATCAGCCGAAATCCGAATTCTGATTTACTCACCTGTTATCAGGAGAGACCTCAGTGCTGCATCTTTCAGCCCAGTACTGGTCCTGAAAAGTAATTTTAACCGTACTTACCGGTAACTTGAATTTCCTTCATAGGCTAACATTGACTGGTTTCACTTGGAAATTCTTCTGTGTGTAGAGTTTTGGAACTTTATAATATTCCTCTAAAATCAACCAAAGTACGAATTCCAATTTACTCACCTGTTATCAGGAGAGAACCCAGTGCTGCATCTTTTAGCCCAGTACTGACCCTGAAAAGTAATTTTAACCGTACTTACCAGTAACTTATATTTTCTTCCATAGGAATCCTTTGTCTGGTTTTCAGCAGAAAAGTTTCAAAGTGTCGATTTTCACAAACTACAAATATTCCTAAAAAATCGCCTGTATGACTTAAACGCATTCTTTCAACTGTTTACAGGAGATGCACCAGTGCTGGATCCAGGATCCAACACTGAGTAAGAAAAAGTAACGATAACAGTTTTTACCTTCTAAGTGAATTTCCTTCCATAGGATAACATTGGTGATTCTATGAGAAAAAGTTTCTAAGTGTCAACTTTTAAAGTACAATAATATTCCTTAAAAATCACGACTGTAACCAAAACGCTTTTACTCAACTGTTTATAGGAGATGTCCCAGGAGTGAATCTAGGATCCAGTCCTGTGGTTAGAAAAGTAATCCATAAAGTAACTAATTGCATTTAACTAGAAATTCACATTGAGCTGAATGTTGCATTGTGTTTGAAAATGTGTTGCCCATTGCAACAACTGTAACTACTGTACTTAAAAGTCTATTGCCTATGTGCAAAGAATTTAAACTAAAGTAATTCATTCTGAGAAAGTATTTTTTGTAATGTAATGTATAATGTAATTACAATGTAATTTAAAAAATAAAATATGTAAAAAAAAATTGTTTCTAAAAATGTAGTAAATCAGTATGAAAAAAATTAATATAACAATTAATACATTTAAAAATTGTCATTTACAAAACCTTTGAAATTCACTGAAAAAACCGTAGGTTTCAGACATGTTATAGTTACAAATTAGCATTTAAAAAACCTTTGAAATTCACTGAAAAAACCATAGGTTTCAGGGACGTTATAGTTACAAATTAGCATTTAAAAAACCTTTGAAATTCACTGAAAAAACCATAGGTTTTAGGGACAGTTATAGTTAGTTGGACATTGCACTCGTACAAAACCCGTGAAATTCCCCGTTATAGTTAGTCCAGCTAACTATAACTCGCGCCCGCAATGCACTGCTGATGACGTCACATATTACATCACTCATGACATGGTCAGTGACATCACTGATGACATCACTGATGACATCTCAAATGACATCACTGATGACATCATCCATGTGATAATTTCATGCATCTTCTCACACCCTAATATAACTTTTGATACACCCACTCTAAATTACAGACTGCCATTCGCAAAACCATAGACACTCCAACACCAAAAACTACATACCAACTCACTGATTCTTAGGTCTACACACACATCCACTCACTCACCTGTACAGTCACTCATACTTACAGTCACTCAGTACAGGACTATCATATGCACTCATACACCTATATAAACACTCACACACCGCCACTCATCCATAGAGGTACTCACACACCTAGTCAGTCATGCAAAAAATTAATCACACACCCATTTACTCACCTATACAGTTATACACACACCAGCTCACTTACTCATACAAATACTAGCACATTCTTATGCTCTGATACAATAACTGATACAATCACACACGCATCCATACAGCCACTCTCACAATAACACACTCTCACTTATAGCCATTTAAATACTCTAACACACATATATACTGCCTTTTACATATGTAGTTACTCGCACATGTACCACTGAGATATACATTCACTCACTAACACACCCATACACACACTCACCCACCCAAGCAGTCCATCACAGATGCACTCTTGAAATCATGCACCCAGTGAATCACACCCCACCCACACACACCCCACCCACACACACCCCACCCACACAAACACTCAGGCAGCCATACAGATACTCAGAGAACCAATCAATAACCCATATAGACACTCATGTAGCTAGTCGCAAATCCATGCATCCACTTACACACCAACAAACAGACGGATACAGACATTCGCACAGTTTAGTCACTAACCCATGCATTCAGTAAGATACGTTTAATCACTCACTTGTAGAGTCAGTCACTCACGTACTAAATCATCCATTCAGACACTTATACACCCACTCATTCTTCAATACGCCTTTCCCTATATATATTAAACATATTTAAACTTTACAGAAACACACAGTCACTGGATGATGTCATCAGTGATGTCATTTGAGATGTCATCAGTGATGTCATCAGTGATGTCACTGACCATGTCATGAGTGATGTAATATGTGACGTCATCAGCAGTGCATTGCGGGGCGCGAGTTATAGTTAGCTGGACTAACTATAACGGGGGAATTTCACGGGTTTTGTACGAGTGCAATGTCCAACTAACTATAACTGTCCCTAAAACCTATGGTTTTTCAGTGACTATATATATATATATATATATATATATATATATATATCCCATCAAACAGTTCGCACCTTGTGGAAAGAGCCCCACTGCTGGGTTGCAGTCCTCAATTCAAGCGTGATGTGCAGCATGGAGGGCAGTGCACACAACCACGTTACACAGCCATACGCGTTTCAGGATGTTCATCCCTTGATCACTGGCAACAGGAAATCATTCACTGGACATTTGCAAGAACCACCATTTTATTCATAGACAAGCCCCGCCCGCTGGCCTCCGGGCATTGTGGTACTTGTGGTCTTACATCACATTCCCAAGTGGGCTCCGTGAATGTTCCCCATCATGAATTAAAAGACCCCAGTGGGTGGGTAATGGACACTGCTTCACTCCGTGATGCCTGTAAAATCACGCTGCGGGGACCCCACCAGTCTCGAGTCCAAGTAGTCCTGCACTCGTATCCGCTGCTACGGCGGGCAATTTCCGCGACCGGGCAGGCCGCTAATTATCCCATCAAACAGTTCGCACCTTGTGGAAAGAGCCCCACTGCTGGGTTGCAGTCCTCAATTCAAGCGTGATGTGCAGCATGGAGGGCAGTGCACACAACCACGTTACACAGCCATACGCGTTTCAGGATGTTCATCCCTTGATCACTGGCAACAGGAAATCATTCACTGGACATTTGCAAGAACCACCATTTTATTCATAGACAAGCCCCGCCCGCTGGCCTCCGGGCATTGTGGTACTTGTGGTCTTACATCACATTCCCAAGTGGGCTCCGTGAATGTTCCCCATCATGAATTAAAAGACCCCAGTGGGTGGGTAATGGACACTGCTTCACTCCGTGATGCCTGTAAAATCACGCTGCGGGGACCCCACCAGTCTCGAGTCCAAGTAGTCCTGCACTCGTATCCGCTGCTACGGCGGGCAATTTCCGCGACCGGGCAGGCCGCTAATTATCCCATCAAACAGTTCGCACCTTGTGGAAAGAGCCCCACTGCTGGGTTGCAGTCCTCAATTCAAGCGTGATGTGCAGCATGGAGGGCAGTGCACACAACCACGTTACACAGCCATACGCGTTTCAGGATGTTCATCCCTTGATCACTGGCAACAGGAAATCATTCACTGGACATTTGTAAGAACCACCATTTTATTCATAGACAAGCCCCGCCCGCTGGCCTCCGGGCATTGTGGTACTTGTGGTCTTACATCACATTCCCAAGTGGGCTCCGTGAATGTTCCCCATCATGAATTAAAAGACCCCAGTGGGTGGGTAATGGACACTGCTTCACTCCGTGATGCCTGTGAAATCACGCTGCGGGGACCCCACCAGTCTCGAGTCCAAGTAGTCCTGCACTCGTATCCGCTGCTACGGCGGGCAATTTCCGCGACCGGGCAGGCCGCTAATTATCCCATCAAACAGTTCGCACCTTGTGGAAAGAGCCCCACTGCTGGGTTGCAGTCCTCAATTCAAGCGTGATGTGCAGCATGGAGGGCAGTGCACACAACCACGTTACACAGCCATACGCGTTTCAGGATGTTCATCTCTTGATCACTGGCATCAGGAAATCATTCACTGGACATTTGCAAGACCCACCATTTTATTCATAGACAAGCCCCGCCCGCTGGCCTCCGGGCATTGTGGTACTTGTGGTCTTACATCACATTCCCAAGTGGGCTCCGTGAATGTTCTCCATCATGAATTAAAAGACCCCAGTGGGTGGGTAATGGACACTGCTTCACTCCGTGATGCCTGTGAAATCACGCTGCGGGGACCCCACCAGTCTCGAGTCCAAGTAGTCCTGCACTCGTATCCGCTGCTACGGCGGGCAATTTCCGCGACCGGGCAGGCCGCTAATTATCCCATCAAACAGTTCGCACCTTGTGGAAAGAGCCCCACTGCTGGGTTGCAGTCCTCAATTCAAGCGTGATGTGCAGCATGGAGGGCAGTGCACACAACCACGTTACACAGCCATACGCGTTTCAGGATGTTCATCCCTTGATCACTGGCAACAGGAAATCATTCACTGGACATTTGCAAGACCCACCATTTTATTCATAGACAAGCCCCGCCCGCTGGCCTCCGGGCATTGTGGTACTTGTGGTCTTACATCACATTCCCAAGTGGGCTCCGTGAATGTTCCCCATCATGAATTAAAAGACCCCTTTGGGTGGGTAATGGACACTGCTTCACTCCGTGATGCCTGTAAAATCACGCTGCGGGGACCCCACCAGTCTCGAGTCCAAGTAGTCCTGCACTCGTATCCGCTGCTACGGCGGGCAATTTCCGCGACCGGGCAGGCCGCTAATTATCCCATCAAACAGTTCGCACCTTGTGGAAAGAGCCCCACTGCTGGGTTGCAGTCCTCAATTCAAGCGTGATGTGCAGCATGGAGGGCAGTGCACACAACCACGTTACACAGCCATACGCGTTTCAGGATGTTCATCCCTTGATCACTGGCAACAGGAAATCATTCACTGGACATTTGCAAGAACCACCATTTTATTCATAGACAAGCCCCGCCCGCTGGCCTCCGGGCATTGTGGTACTTGTGGTCTTACATCACATTCCCAAGTGGGCTCCGTGAATGTTCCCCATCATGAATTAAAAGACCCCAGTGGGTGGGTAATGGACACTGCTTCACTCCGTGATGCCTGTAAAATCACGCTGCGGGGACCCCACCAGTCTCGAGTCCAAGTAGTCCTGCACTCGTATCCGCTGCTACGGCGGGCAATTTCCGTGACCGGGCAGGCCGCTAATTATCCCATCAAACAGTTTGCACCTTGTGGAAAGAGCCCCACTGCTGGGTTGCAGTCCTCAATTCAAGCGTGATGTGCAGCATTCAGGGCAGTGCACACAACCACGTTACACAGCCATACGCGTTTCAGGATGTTCATCCCTTGATCACTGGCAACAGGGAATCATTCACTGGACATTTGCAAGAACCACCATTTTATTCATAGACAAGCCCCGCCCGCTGGCCTCCGGGCATTGTGGTACTTGTGGTCTTACATCACATTCCCAAGTGGGCTCCGTGAATGTTCCCCATCATGAATTAAAAGACCCCAGTGGGTGGGTAATAGACACTGCTTCACTCCAAAATGCCTGTAAAATCACGCTGCGGGGACCCCACCAGTCTCGAGTCCAAGTAGTCCTGCACTCGTATCCGCTGCTACGGCGGGCAATTTCCTCGACCGGGCAGGCCGCTAATTATCCCATCAAACAGTTCGGACCTTGTGGAAAGAGCCCCACTGCTGGGTTGCAGTCCTCAATTCAAGCGTGATGTGCAGCATGGAGGGCAGTGCACACAACCACGTTACACAGCCATACGCGTTTCAGGATGTTCATCCCTTGATCACTGGCAACAGGAAATCATTCACTGGACATTTGCAAGAACCACCATTTTATTCATAGACAAGCCCCGCCCGCTGGCCTCCGGGCATTGTGGTACTTGTGGTCTTACATCACATTCCCAAGTGGGCCCGTGAATGTTCCCCATCATGAATTAAAAGACCCCAGTGGGTGGGTAATGGACACTGCTTCACTCCGTGATGCCTGTAAAATCACGCTGCGGGGACCCCACCAGTCTCGAGTCCAAGTAGTCCTGCACTCGTATCCGCTGCTACGGCGGGCAATTTCCGCGACCGGGCAGGCCGCTAATTATCCCATCAAACAGTTCGCACCTTGTGGAAAGAGCCCCACTGCTGGGTTGCAGTCCTCAATTCAAGCGTTATGTGCAGCATGGAGGGCAGTGCACACAACCACGTTACACAGCCATACGCGTTTCAGGATGTTCATCCCTTGATCACTGGCAACAGGAAATCATTCACTGGACATTTGCAAGAACCACCATTTTATTCATAGACAAGCCCCGCCCGCTGGCCTCTGGGCATTGTGGTACTTGTGGTCTTACATCACATTCCCAAGTGGGCTCCGTGAATGTTCCCCATCATGAATTAAAAGACCCCAGTGGGTGGGTAATGGACACTGCTTCACTCCGTGATGCCTGTAAAATCACGCTGCGGGGACCCCACCAGTCTCGAGTCCAAGTAGTCCTGCACTCGTATCCGCTGCTACGGCGGGCAATTTCCGCGACCGGGCAGGCCGCTAATTATCCCATCAAACAGTTCGCACCTTGTGGAAAGAGCCCCACTGCTGGGTTGCAGTCCTCAATTCAAGCGTGATGTGCAGCATGGAGGGCAGTGCACACAACCACGTTACACAGCCATACGCGTTTCAGGATGTTCATCCCTTGATCACTGGCAACAGGAAATCATTCACTGGACATTTGCAAGAACCACCATTTTATTCATAGACAAGCCCCGCCCGCTGGCCTCCGGGCATTGTGGTACTTGTGGTCTTACATCACATTCCCAAGTGGGCTCCGTGAATGTTCCCCATCATGAATTAAAAGACCCCAGTGGGTGGGTAATGGACACTGCTTCACTCCGTGATGCCTGTAAAATCACGCTGCAGGGACCCCACCAGTCTCGAGTCCAAGTAGTCCTGCACTCGTATCCGCTGCTACGGCGGGCAATTTCCGCGACCGGGGAGGCCGCTAATTATCCCATCAAACAGTTCGCACCTTGTGGAAAGAGCCCCACTGCTGGGTTGCAGTCCTCAATTCAAGCGTGATGTGCAGCATGGAGGGCAGTGCACACAACCACGTTACACAGCCATACGCGTTTCAGGATGTTCATCCCTTCATCACTGGCAACAGGAAATCATTCACTGGACATTTGCAAGAACCACCATTTTATTCATAGACAAGCCCCGCCCGCTGGCCTCCGGGCATTGTGGTACTTGTGGTCTTACATCACATTCCCAAGTGGGCTCCGTGAATGTTCCCCATCATGAATTAAAAGACCCCAGTGGGTGGGTAATGGACACTGCTTCACTCCGTGATGCCTGTAAAATCACGCTGCGGGGACCCCACCAGTCTCGAGTCCAAGTAGTCCTGCACTCGTATCCGCTGCTACGGCGGGCAATTTCCGCGACCGGGCAGGCCGCTAATTATCCCATCAAACAGTTCGCACCTTGTGGAAAGAGCCCCACTGCTGGGTTGCAGTCCTCAATTCAAGCGTGATGTGCAGCATGGAGGGCAGTGCACACAACCATGTTACACAGCCATACGCGTTTCAGGATGTTCATCCCTTGATCACTGGCAACAGGAAATCATTCACTGGACATTTGCAAGAACCACCATTTTATTCATAGACAAGCCCCGCCCGCTGGCCTCCGGGCATTGTGGTACTTGTGGTCTTACATCACATTCCCAAGTGGGCTCCGTGAATGTTCCCCATCATGAATTAAAAGACCCCAGTGGGTGGGTAATGGACACTGCTTCACTCCGTGATGCCTGTAAAATCACGCTGCGGGGACCCCACCAGTCTCGAGTCCAAGTAGTCCTGCACTCGTATCCGCTGCTACGGCGGGCAATTTCCAGCTAGCACTGCCTATAGGGGAACACAAGGCTACCCTCCTCATGGAGATTCTATAGCTGGCTTCCTTGTCAATTGAGCCTCTTCTCTTCTCCCTTTGTATGTACTATTCTATTATCTCTTTGCATATCTTACTCTAGAGATTATGGCCAAAACAAATGCTCCAGACAGGTGCAACTCACCTTCTTCATATTTTTATTTTTTCATATTATAAATTCATATCTGATACCACTTTATAATTTAATGTACTGAATCATCAACCATTATCATTTTTATACAAATATTAAAAAATGTCTGACATCTCTCCCCTCACCGTAGAGCCTTTTGGGGCGGGTGTCTTCTCCCTCAAATCAGAACTCTGACTCATTCTCTACTACTTCACCTAAAATAGGGAGTTGATAAATATTGAGGCCATGGGAGGGGTGGAGTCTGGCCGCTGATGGAGATGGCCGTCTGAATTTGTAGCTCTTAGAACAATCATACAAAGGATGGCCTTCAAGGGACAAATCGTATGTATTTCATCCACAATAAAATACTATTTACTATTGGGTCTATTGCAATCACTTTGCATATCTTACTCTAGAGATTATGTCCAAAGAAAATGCTCCAGACAGTTGCAACTCACCTTGTTCATATTTTTATTTTTTCATATTATAATTCATATCTGATACCACCTTATAATTTAATGTACTGAATCATCAACCATTGTCACTTTTTAGGTCGAGCGTAGCGGCAGCGCACATGCGCTGCTCGCTCTGCGAGGCATGCAGTAGTTGAGTATGCTGCGTAAGCCTCGCCCACTAACCACCCATACTTTTCATTGGCTGCTGTCATTGTCCTTGGTAAATGCTGACTTCCGATTCATTATGAGGCTTGTTAGTCCCTCCTTGTTACCACCCTGTTTCCATTTGGTACCGCCCATGAGGACTCGATCTTTTACTGTGTCCAACTCAGGAGCTTTCATTACCAGTTCTGAGAACTATTTACTTCATTAAGGGACACAGCACGCAAGGGGTGCCAGCTTCGGTAATGGCGGCCTCTTCCTAACCTCATTTGCATTTCGTTTTCTGTTGTTTTTTTTTAAATTTCAAACTTTAATATGGAGCGCGGCGCCCGCTTCAGGGACACCGCGTTCAGTTTATTAATATATATTTTTTATTTAATACCGAGCGCTGCGCCCGCTTCAGGGACACCGAACTCAGTTTATTATTATTTTTTTTAATTTAATACCAAGTGCGGCGCCCGCTTCAGGGAGACTGCGCTCGGGTTATTTTATTATTTTCCTTGGTTTGGGGTAGCATTGTTGCTTAAAAATCTCCCATTTCTGTTTTCCTGAACTTTTGCCAGGTGCTATAAATATCCAGCAGTGGCAGCCATGGGACACCGCCAGTCGTTCGTTCGCGTGCACAACAGCTGTTATGTTCAAAAGAATCCTTTTTCTTCTATTACCTCCATAAATAAACACTGAAAATCGTGTTCCTATCGGAGCTTCTTGATGTATGTAATGTATGGCATCTTCAATCAGCGATAACGTTTAGCTATTTTTTACCTCTAATGTAAAGGTGAAAACTGCAAGACCCAGAATGCAGAGCGCTGCTAAATAGCCAGGAGTGGCCTGGTCCCACATGACGTGGGTGGCACTTTAGCAGCTATGCACTAAACAAAAAGAATAAAAACTTTGGTAACCCTAAATGGGTTGCTTCTGAAGCAAAATGCCATGAGTTTTTGAAAATTATTCCTAACTGGCCATTAGTAATGGGATGGGATAGGCAACGCCTCCCACAAATAGTTTTACACCGATTATGAACAATGCTTAAAACTAAACTTATGTGAACTCTCGTATTGGCGGCTACAGTTGCTTGTTCGGAATCTGTTTCGCTGTAATCCCTCCACTGGCGCCCCACCGCCTCTCAGCCCTCTTCCAGAGCTGTGTCCAGATGCTGCTTGTTGCAACACATGCTTTGAACCCTGACAGTAAAGTTATTCAAACCGTTTTTATCTCGGCTCTTCGCCTCGAGCCGAATATGGACCTGGTGACGTGTTCGACATTTAAAAGTTTTAAACGGGGCACTGGTATGATCCAGGGTGGTATCAATGTCAGAAGGTGCTCTTTAGAAGTGGCAGTGATGGTGTAACATGCCTACAAAATGGTAACCTGTACTTTTCACTATCAGAAACTTGCACTAAAATGGCTACAACTGAGGTTAATAATTTGACGATGTCTTCCTACAGATGGGTCTTAGGTTTGTATGGATTTGGATATTTTTAACTGTTCTACATTTTGTACATAGATATATTTTTTTTAATACGCTGTATTTTCACATGGAGCATTATAAATGTGAAATATGTGAGCCGCCCCTTGGTGCTAGGGTTTGCTTCGGGAGTTGATAGTGGTGCTCGGAGGTTACACTGAGCGCAGTGAGCCTCAGGTGGGCTACGCTTCCTCTTCTTCAGTTTAGGTCCGCTCTTAGCACATTTGGGTCTCACTTGGCAGCACAGCTGTCCGCAAGACCTATTGTTCTTAGTTATCTAAAATATATACAGAGGGGTCTTTGACTTCACCCACTCCAAAGCTTCAGTTCTCCCGCTCGGTCCAGGAGGACCGCAACATCCAGCTTGCTCTGCGGCTCACGCCCGCCCACCGCGTCACCATCTAGCGCCTGGAAGCGCTCAAAACTGCGGGAGGGCTACCGCAGTGCGGGTTCTGCTCCTGCCACTCCAAAGCTTCAGTTCTCCCGCTCGGTCCAGGAGGACTGCAACATCCAGCTTGCTCTGCGGCTCACGCCCGCCCACCGCGTCACCATCTAGCGCCTGGAAGCGCTCAAAACTGCGGGAGGGCTACCGCAGTGCGGGTTCTGCTCCTGCCACTCCAAAGCTTCAGTTCTCCCGCTCGGTCCAGGAGGACCGCAACATCCAGCTTGCTCTGCGGCTCACGCCCGCCCACCGCGTCACCATCTAGCGCCTGGAAGCGCTCAAAACTGCGGGAGGGCTACCGCAGTGCGGGTTCTGCTCCTGCCACTCCAAAGCTTCAGTTCTCCCGCTCGGTCCAGGAGGACCGCAACATCCAGCTTGCTCTGCGGCTCACGCCCGCCCACCGCGTCACCATCTAGCGCCTGGAAGCGCTCAAAACTGCGGGAGGGCTACCGCAGTGCGGGTTCTGCTCCTGCCACTCCAAAGCTTCAGTTCTCCCGCTCGGTCCAGGAGGACCGCAACATCCAGCTTGCTCTGCGGCTCACGCCCGCCCACCGCGTCACCATCTAGCGCCTGGAAGCGCTCAAAACTGCGGGAGGGCTACCGCAGTGCGGGTTCTGCTCCTGCCACTCCAAAGCTTCAGTTCTCCCGCTCGGTCCAGGAGGACCGCAACATCCAGCTTGCTCTGCGGCTCACGCCCGCCCACCGCGTCACCATCTAGCGCCTGGAAGCGCTCAAAACTGCGGGAGGGCTACCGCAGTGCGGGTTCTGCTCCTGCCACTCCAAAGCTTCAGTTCTCCCGCTCGGTCCAGGAGGACCGCAACATCCAGCTTGCTCTGCGGCTCACGCCCGCCCACCGCGTCACCATCTAGCGCCTGGAAGCGCTCAAAACTGCGGGAGGGCTACCGCAGTGCGGGTTCTGCTCCTGCCACTCCAAAGCTTCAGTTCTCCCGCTCGGTCCAGGAGGACCGCAACATCCAGCTTGCTCTGCGGCTCACGCCCGCCCACCGCGTCACCATCTAGCGCCTGGAAGCGCTCAAAACTGCGGGAGGGCTACCGCAGTGCGGGTTCTGCTCCTGCCACTCCAAAGCTTCAGTTCCCCCGCTCGGTCCAGGAGGACCGCAACATCCAGCTTGCTCTGCGGCTCACGCCCGCCCACCGCGTCACCATCTAGCGCCTGGAAGCGCTCAAAACTGCGGGAGGGCTATCGCAGTGCGGGTTCTGCTCCTGCCACTCCAAAGCTTCAGTTCTCCCGCTCGGTCCAGGAGGACCGCAACATCCAGCTTGCTCTGCGGCTCATGCCCGCCCACCGCGTCACCATCTAGCGCCTGGAAGCGCTCAAAACTGCGGGAGGGCTAACGCAGCGCGGGACGCGCGCGGGCTAAGCCCGGGCAAAGGGCGGGCCCGTCTGTGCCCGTCAGAGGCCGAAGGAGGCCGGGCTGGGCCTACTCTCTTGGTCCCTTGACTGATTTGGCCATGTTCGAATAAGACTCTGGACATACGGTAACAATTGTTTATTTAATACGTGCCTTTTCATTCCACGAGCATAGTGTTGATGATCTACAACCGGAGGAGTTAATTGTATATTTTAGATAATGGGGAAAAGAAAGCATATTTCAGATGATACTAAAAAGGGGAAAGACGTAAAAGTACCTAAAAATCAAACGCTTCTGAGCTATCTGACAGGGGCAATGGGGGCCATAGAGAAACAAATAACTACGGTGGAGCAGTCAATAGCAAATGGTGTGCCAATTGTATCGGCAACTCCAAATAATAGGATTGAACAAGGAGATGAAACTCAGGCGGTTCCAACCCAGAATGGCTGCATCCTTGTGGCAGTAACTGATATTGAAACCATACAAAGCGATCCAGATTCTTTCACTCAACCCCCGCAAAAGAGGAAAAAGAAGATAAATAATAAATTGGAAAATAAAATAGGCAGGGGGAGGAATTTTTTTTAAAAATGGGTCTAATAAGGTTACTATAGATAAATCTGGGAAAAGAGTGTTCGGGGCAAAAAAGGCCACAGTAAGAAAAACTCAAGAGCAAGGTCCGAGGCCCAAAACCAAAACTCATAAAGAGGAGCTGGTCACGCTGATAGATTTAATACAAAATTTAGAACTTTTCCTGAGGGGTTCCTTCTCGAGTATAGAGGAAAGGCTGAGTCAGGTGGAGGTGTTAATTCAAAAAACTGCGGGTGGGATAAAGGAAGATAGTCAAGCTAAGATGGCACATAGATTAAAAGGTAACGCTGAAGTAATTAGTTCCCTAGATCCTCTCAAAGTTCCAGAGCAATTAAGTGAGGAAATAGCTACAACTCAGCGGAGGAATCAGAATGAACTTAAGACTAAACCGCCGCGCTCTTTATGTTTGAATAAAACCAATAACCCTCCACACAACCCTGCTTCTCTGCAAAAGGAATTAACTGTGACTGCAAAGGAAGGCCCTATCCTCCCTAAACAGACTAACGTACTTCCCCGGGATCAAACAAACAGGCCACATGATGGAAAGATTAACCTCTTTGAACCCCCCACCTTAGATTTGCCCCCTGCCTGTATACCGTACACAGTAGTACTGGCGAACGTACCCAGGTTGGGGAAACAGGAGACGGAGTCATGGGAAACGTTAAGAAACAAATCACTGCACTGGTTAGGCTTGAGAGCAGGGCCCACGGTACAACTTTTCAGGGAATTTAAAATGGCACGTAGGGTGAGATGGGTAGGTAATGATAGGAAAAGTCTACCAGGAGATTGTGTGGTGTTGACGTTTTGTACTCCCCAGCTTGTGGAAAAGATACTGACAGTGGGGAGGATTAGTAATACGGCAGGGGGAGGAATTATTATTCTACCGCTTAGCTTCTTTTACCAGCCATATCCTGTCTCAATGAGAAGTCGCCCTAGCACAACTACGGGTAATTTTAATCAAGCGACACATAATGAGGATAATATACAGTCTGTATATAGCATATCGGTGGAAAATCGCTTTGCCATCCTTCCATCCTTGGAGGAAATAGATTGACTGGGCCATCTAGTAATACCGATGGTTTCTAACCCTCAGATCTCAGGGAGGAATAAACAGGTACCTGATAAACTGGGGCAAGTAGAACTGAGATTAGATGACTCATGTTCGGCGGATGTCGAAAAAATAAGTGAAAAACGCGTAGTCGAATCAAACAGTAGTTCTATACCTAGTACTCCCATTATCAACAGTCAGGGTATAGATTGTGAACCTGAAAAGGTCAGTGTGTCTGCTAATTTACCCAGTATATTGTGTAGGGCTTCATCAACGAAGGTTGGTATAAGGGAAATTCTTTTCTGGAATATAGCGGGTTTAGCCTCCAAGTTAATGAATCATCTCTTTTTAGATTTTATAAGAACATTTGAAATTTTCTGTCTGCAAGAGACATGGTCTGTAAAGGAATTGCACATAGTAGGTTACAAAACATACCATACACCTGCTATACCATCAATTCAGGGGAGGCCTAAGGGCGGTCTATCGATTTATATTTCAAATATGCTATCAATAAAGGAAATTCTGTTTATAGCCTCAGAACCTAACTACCAAATTATTACTCTGAAATTGGCTAAAGGTAACACAACGACCTTAGTGAATTTTTATAACAATGCTGCTAAGGAAAAAGTGGTGGATATATTGAAGCAGCTAAGATATACATTGCAGAAAATTCAGAATTCCAATCTGGAGAATACGATGTTTGTCTGGGGTGGGGATTTTAATATTACTTTATGTTCACTTAATAAAGATGTAGTATGTGGTTTAATGGACGAGGAAGATAGGAACCTCTTCCATTTCCCACATAACGCAGTGGGAAACGCACTAAATGAGATTCTTTTTTTGCTAGATTTAGGTTTTGTCAATATCCTTAGGACTCCTTCCGTCCCGTTTACACAGACTTTTAATGGCAGAGGCTTTAGTTCCATTATCGATTTTATCTTATTCTCGAATTGTTATTCCCATCGTGTGAGAGGCTTTAAAGTACATAAGATATCTATTAGTGACCATTTCCCTCTGAGTCTGAAAATATTTCTCAAAATGACAAAATGACATGCTGATGGCCCCAAAATTACTTATGGATAAAAGGAATGGTTATTCCTTAAAGTGGGAAAAGGTTGATCCTGGAAAAATAACAAATCTGGTGGTTACGAAAACGCTAGACTCTATAATGAATTGTTTAAATGAAACTATAAGTCAGGAGGAGGTCCTCAGTGGTTTTGCTCAGATTACCGTAGCAATAAAAAATTCCCTGAAAATTGAGATAAAACATGGGGCTAGGGGTAAAAAGGGGTGGTTTGGCTCAGATTGCACTAAAGCGCACTCAGATTTAAAAAGAGCACTACATAAGAAGGAAAGGGACATGGACGAAATAAAGCAGTGCAGGAAGGCATACACCCGCGCAGTTAAAATGCGGAAATTAGAAATAAAAGAAAAATCTTGGGTAGACCTGCATAACGCAAGCCTTAATAAAGATAGTTGCGCATTTTGGCGTGCGGTAAGATCTCCATTCCTGTGTTCAGAAGTAATACCCTCGATCGAAGTAGCAATCGATGAAACACAGTGGGTGAACCACTTCTCAACCATCTTTCGCCTCAATGGGGATTGTGATGGAGATCAAGATGGTTCCCTTAGATCAAACCCACATCCAATAAATTATCCATTGGAAGTCCTCTTCACCTTAAAAGAAGTTCAATCAGCTCTACAAGCTAGCAAGGGCAGCAAGGCCCCAGGGCCTGATGGGGTCCCCGTAGATATCTATAAACATAACATCGAACTCTGGGCTCCACTATTGACATGTGTGCTAAATGCTGCTAGTGCAAAAGGGATAATTGAAACATGGACCGAATCGATCATGGTACCAATTTATAAGAAAGGGGACAGACAGGATCCAGCATGCTACCGACCCATCTCTCTATTAGATTCATTAGGGAAGGTAGCGGGCAGAATAATTCTAAACCGCCTACAACAATGGGCAAGGGATAATAATATCCTATCAGATCTGCAGTTCGGATTCAGGGAGGGTTTGAGTACCATTGATCAGGGCCTAAATTTATCCATTGTAATTGAGAAATACACAAAAGCAAAGAAGGGGAAAATCTATCTGGCATTTGTCGATCTTTCCGCCGCCTTTGATTGTGTATCGCATAAGAAATTATGGAGAATCTTAGAATTAATGGGGGTCGAGGTCTCAATAATTCATTTTTTAAAAGCTCTTTACTCGGACGCAAAAGCCCGAGTTCGTTATGGATCTAATGGAGAGTGTACGGAGCTTTTTCCGGTGGAGAGAGGGGTAAGACAGGGCTGTGTCCTGGCACCCTTTCTCTTCACATTATATACCAATGGCCTGGAAAAAGCGATGTTGGAAGGGGGCCAGGATTTCCCCCAGCTGGAAAAACGACCGATTCCCGTGTTATTATACGCGGATGATGCCGTCATAATGGCTAGGACCCCATTAGCTCTACAAAGAGCACTTAATTCTTATAATGGTTTCATGGAAAATCTGGATCTTAAAATTAATGCTTCTAAAACCTATCTGATGAATTGTGGAAAGGGAGGCAAAAAGCAGAAAGATATCTTTTTAAATAATAAGAAATTGATGACAACCCCCACTTACCCCTACTTAGGAATTTTATTTGATGATAAAGGCTCATGGCGTCAAGCCGTTTCTACTAGAAAGCTTTTGTTTATGAGAACTACAACAGCACTTGTTAAGTTTGCACAAAAATTGGGCAAGAGGCCCCCAAACGAATTAATAAAAATTTACAAGGCAAAGTGTATAACCTCAGCTATTTATGGGGCAGGGATTTGGGGTTATTGTGAGGTCACCGACATACAGAAAGTGGAGAACGCCTTTTTAAGGTATCTTTTAGCAGTCCCGAAAACAACATCTACTTTTATCTGCCACACGGAACTTGGTTTGCCATTCATTTCAGATACTATAAAGATGCAACCAGTCATGTTGTGGCACAGGATCTGGACCTCACAAAAATCCTCTTTCAACCAGTTTGTACTACGGGACAGCCTAAATTTGGAACATACTATAGAGATAAGATGGTTAAGATATATAAAGAAATTCATGAATGATATAGGAAAACCAGAATTTTATATAAATCCCCAGACAATGAGTAAAATTTCAAAAAGTGATTTTAAAAAACGGTGTATGCATCACCTGGAAGTAATTAGATTCACTAGTGAGGCAGTAAAAACAACCGTCCAATTGAACCAACAGATATGTATTTCCCCTTTCATCCAGCCATATTTGCTTTTTAGTCCACGCAGTTACGACAGATTTGTACTTATACGATTTAGACTGAGTGTATTTCACCGCTTGGTCAGTTTTCCGATGATTAATGACTGGTCATTAAATTTACCAAATTGCCCCTGTGATGGGGTGTCACCACAATCGACTATACATGTCGTACTAATCTGCAAATTTTATCTGGCATTAAGGAAAAGATGGATTAAACCAATATTAAAAATATGGGGATTGAGGCAGTGCCGCCCAGCGTTCATTGCTCTTCAGTATTTAGATAACGAGATAGTCACTAATAATATTGCATCATTTCTGAAGAGCATGATTCATTATAGAAAACGAATTGAGATTGGACCTTGCTAGGAACTTTTCTGGTGAGACTTATATTCTTTGTCTTAATAAATTATTAATTACATGTAAGGTTGTTGTAATGAAATCATGATATTAAATAGTTAGGATACTTAAATGAACTGGAAATTAAATTGTTGATGCTAGATGTTTTTAGTCTAAATAGATTTTAGATAAAGTTTAAAAAAAATTCTATGTGTATAATGTAATTTGGATGTTTTTTAAGTATGGCCATTTTTTTAATGATTCGTATTAATTTGTATGTAAGCTTTTATGATTTTTTTGTACTAAAAATCGAATAAAGCTTTTTTGAATTTGAATTTGACTTCACCCAGAGGAGTATGCTCTCGCACCTAATGCTATTGGCTGTCTGAACCATTTCATACTTTACGGAGTGCTTACATTGCAATGCATGAGGGACCTTTTTTTTAACATATCAAAAGTACAATGTATACATCGTGTTTTTTTGGGGGAGGGTGGGGTGTTGACTGTTTTTTACTGCAACTGTTTTTTTATTTTTTATTATTTTCTTCAGGACTCAAAAATAGAGGCCAGGCCTATAGGCTTTGCTAGTGTTCGATTTATTTTGCTCTAGCAGTTTGATGGTTTTCTGTAGTCTGGGGTAATTTGATTCCAACCTTTTCCATTTCTGATTTTGAATAATCAGATTTGTTTTGGGTGCGTCAGTTATTAAGATTCCCTTAGGGTCACCTACACACCTTGAAATGTATGAATCGTCACTGCAGGCTTATGTTTAAATGATCATTTCACCTCATGGATGCTCGTGCTCTGTGGCACGGCCTTTTTGTAATAGCAAATTGGTTGTAAGGTAAGAGGATATGAGACTCCTAGAAAGTGCACAGGCACACGGACAATGCACGTCTGATTCGATTTTAGGGCATTTTGTTTTGTTCCTGGAAACTTCTTTTGGGTTCTTGGAATAGAGTTGGCACAAAAGGGGGGCCTGTCGGTGTCAGTGTATCCATGCACACTAGATCTTGTCAGATGTGTCCTCTTAGTCTGCCCTTTAACCTCAAAAGCCTTGATCACTAGTTTCTAATCTCTAACCCATTCTGTTCAGTGGTAAGCAAACTTGGGGAAGGTGGTACAGACATCACTAACTAGGATAAGAGTGAAATGTCTGCAAATCCGCAGAAATTGTGGCTGGACAATGCGTGGGATAGGGAGATGGTCTCGAAGGTATTTCAGTGGGCTAATGTATTCACTGCAGAGATTTGTTTTTCATCTGAAGGTCAGAGGTGACATCACGCCCATTCTGTGCATTCTCCCCTGATGAGGTGAATGCAATGAGTTGGTTAATTCCTGCTATTTGTGCCTAGACATTGAACTTCCTGGCACATTCTTTTGCAAGTTTAACTTTTCTCAACCAGACTGCAGTGGCATCAAGTTTTCTACAATCAAAAAATATGCAAATTCACAGGAGAAATATAAATTCAGGAGCTCTGGGTTCGGAATCCAGTGGCCAGTAACCCTCCGTAGCTGCGTCCTGTCACAGAAGTGATGGGATCCGGTCTGAAGGGCACCTGAGAACATCTTGAAGCCCAAGAGGACCAGATGGTCTGAATAGAAATACTTCAGTGCTGCGTGCGCAGTTGCAACGTGCAAATGACATCATTCTGGTAGAAAATGTGGCCACCCTACGTCTCTGATGCTACTTTTATCGGGCTAGTTCATTTGTGAAGTACTTTTTTTCCTAACTCTGCAGATATTCTACAATAAATGTAAGACTGTCGCTGTAAATATTAGCAGAGCACGACTGCGAGCGTAGACGTAAGCACAGCACTAAAAGAACAACAAGGCGTCTTCAGAGTAGGGGTCAGCCTTGAGGTCATGTGCTCATCGTTGCCTCGCCCCAGTGGACAGGATTTTAGGACGTCTGGCCTACCATGCCAGCACTGCGCCAGTCCTCACCATCTGTCACTCACATCTGCTTGCTTTTGAATATTTTGCATGGCTTGTGGCAGTTTGTGTATATGAATGAATGAATGAGGCAGCACTTATAGAGCGCGTAGCTACCCGTAGGCATCCCAGCGCTGAGAAATAAAACTGAAGCTTCAGTAAATCACTTAGGAAAGAGCCATGTTTTCAACAGCTTACGGAAGGCCATATGAGTGGGTTCCCTTCGTAGCTGAAGAGGGAGGGAATTCCATAGTTTGGCAGCATTATACGAAAATAGCCGGCCACCACTTCTAGCCCTCTTGATTCTGGGGACGACGGCCAGGTATTGCTCGTCTGAGCGCAGTCGCCTTTTTGCTCGATAGGGCTGGACCATAAAGGAAATAATCTCTGGTCCTTTCCCTCCTATCATCTTGTGGGTGATACACAAGGCCTTGAAGTGGACTCTCTCCCGGACGGGGAGCCAATGGAGAGATTTCATAGCAGGTTTTGCAGACTGCCGGCTCGGAGTCCCCACAAGGATCCTTGCAGCGCAGTTCTGTACTGTTTGAAGTTTAGCAAGGACCGAACTCGGGGCACCAAGGTATAAGGCGTTGCCGTAGTCTAGGCGTGAAAGATTAAGCGCCTGGACCATGAGCTTTCTTGCCTGGAAGGGGAGCAGAGGGAGCACTTTACGAAGCATCCTAATGATGCCAAAGCAGGAGGCCACAACCTTTCTGGCTTGGACTTTGAAGCTGAGATCTGAGTCCAGCCAGAAGCCCAAGCTCTTTATCTCTGACTTGGGGACAGGTGCGGAGCCCATAGAGGCTGGCCACATAATGTCTGCCTTGAAAAGAGAAGGATTTCCAAGGAGCATAAGCTTGGTCTTATCACCATTTAATTTTAAATATGAACGTTTCATCCACTTTGCTACTTCTTCAAGGCAGGGACAGAGGCAAGTAGAGGCCCTGTCTGAATGGTTAAGCGCAACAGCCAGTTGGGTGTCATCAGCATAGGTCACAATATGCACCCCGAAAGGGAAGAACGATGTCCGCAAGAGGAGACATGTAAGCGTTAAAAAGAGTGGGGCTCAGGGAGGACCCCTGAGGAACCCCACAATGGAGGGGCCAGGATTTCGAGATGGCCTCACCCTCGAACACCTGGAAAGATCTTTCCTCCAGGAAGGATTGCAGCCAAATTAGGGCTACTTCGGACACACCCAAACTTCTAAGTCGTTGGACCAGAATGAGGTGGTTGACCGTGTCAAAGGCTGCGCTGAGATCTAAAAGAATCACAGCCGAGGAGCCTCCTGTATCGAGAATCTTTCTGGATTCTTCCACGACTGCCAATAGAGCCGTTTCCATTCCTTGGCGGGGACGAAAGCCAGTTTGAGAGGGATGGAGAAGGTTATGAGATTCCAGATGTGTGGAAAGCGCCGAATTAACATGCTTCTCCACTATTTTACTGATCCCTGGGAGAAGCGAGATGGGTCGATAGTTGCCAAGACAGTCTGGGTCCAAGCTAGGTTTTTTCAGGAGGGATTTGACCATGGCTTTTTTCCATAGAGGGGGGACCACACCAGCAGATATTGAGGAGTTGATCAAATCCAAAATGACTGGACCAACTGATTCAGCCACCTGATTCAAAATCTTAGGCGTGGCAGGGTCTCTAGGCAACCCGCTCTTAACGAGTACAGAGGTAGTCTGAAGTGCTTCACAGTCCATTAAGGGAAAGGCCTTTAGAGAATGTTCCTTACTCCATATGTAAGACTCCTCAGGATGGGGTGTGGTATGACTGTTGGTTGGAGCAAAAGATCCATAGATCGTTTGAATTTTGTTATAAAAATATTCTGCAAGTTCATTGCAACGTTGGTCCGTAGCTATGGGTGTGTCAGGGGTAGAGGGAGCTTTCAGTAATTTTTTTGCAATTCGAAATGTTTCGCGAGGGGAGTTGGCTGCCAAGGAGATTTTTTCCTCAAAGTAAGAGGCCTGGGCTTTTTTGATTTCGAACTTATATATTTTAATAGCATCCCTATATTCCTTTTTCTTGTTAGGGGAGAAGTCCTTTCTCCAGACTCTTTCAGTTTTTTTTACAGATTTGCTTTAATTCTCTGAGTTTAGGGGTATACCAGGCCGTTCTATTGGGCCCTTTGTGCAACTGGGTGATTTTCTTCGGAAGGACCTGGTCTAATGTCCCCTCAATCCAATTGTTAAATCTCTCAGCCACAACCGGATCAATGTCAGGGAGCGGCTTAGAATTTTCCAGTACCGACACCCACTTTTCTAAGGAAAGTTTTGGCCAGCGGCGGGACATGATTTGCGTTGGCCGAGTTGGGGGGGTAGCATGGGTAGGAGACCAACTGAAAGGGATCAGAAAATGGTCCGACCAAGGAATAGGGATCGGTTTCTGACAGAGTAACTCCTCCAGATTGGAAAAAATGGGGTCTAGGAGGTGCCCTTTCGAATGTGTCACATGTAGCACCTTCTGTGTGAGCTGATAGGCCGCGAGGTCCAAGGACAGCTCGGATGCAGCCTTCGATGCAAAATCATCGAAATGGACTTTAAAATCGCCCAGAATAGTAAAATTCGAGGCGGAGCTAGCGAGTTTGGGGACCATTTCAGGTAATGATTTGCAGAAGTGGCCCATAGATCCAGGGGGACGATAAATTAGGATGCCCGAAAGGGAGAGCGTAGGCGTAAATCCTATTGAGAAATGGAGGTTCTCACAGTCAGGTAAAGGGCTCCCAAAAGTCCGACAATTGAGGTGGCTTTTATAGATGATGGCAATGCCACCCCCTTTACCAGTCGCCCTGTCCAACCTCTGTATTACATAGTCAGGGGGGAGGGCTTGGACGGTGTCAGGCTCTGAACCCATGTTCAGCCAGGTTTCAGTGAGAAACAAAACGTCAGGGCTTTCATCCATTAGCAGGATTAACAACTTTGAAGTGTGTTTAGGCAGAGATCTGCAATTTAATAGAAACAATTTAAAGTGTTTATCGGGGGGCGGCACAACGGGGACAATGGGGGGGGGGGCGACCAGAACCTGAATGAGCAATGCGCGCAATTGGTAGTTGGACTACTGGGAGTAATGGAATGAAGACAGTTTGGTCCTGGGGGTGAGTTTGACTGTCTAAGCTGCTCCGCGCTATAATAGTGCTTATCTGATGGAAAAAGGGCAGGGGTTGAGGCCCTTGGCCCCGTCCGGATGCGGACGGGTGCAGACGGGCTTGCCTTTGGCGCATCATCGGGCTCTTAAGAGGCCCGAACAGGGTCCAGCGACTAGAGCGCTGACCCAAAAAATGGCGGCTAAAGTGCGAGTGCGTGTGCAGAAGCCTTAAAATAATACCGGCTTGCCCCCCAGAGCTATGACCCAGCTCAGTTAACCACAGCACATTAAAACCACAGGTAAAGAAACAATTTTTTATAAAACAGATTCCGATTCAATATTAAAAAATATGTAAAGCACACTATGACCCGCAAGAGTATTCTAGCACTGAGCAAGTGTGTGCATAGCCCTGCCAGTGCTAGTTTGGTTAATTCAAAATTCAGGTCTTCAGCTTTGCTTCTTACGGATTCAAGGAGAGGGAAGAAGCTCTGATCGGGTGTGGGAGACCGCTCATGCCTTGGGAGCGATGAAGAGAGCTCCTGTCCTCCTGATTCAGTTCTGTTCATGTGTCTGATGTATGCAAGTAGGATTCCTGTGGAGTGAAGGTGCCTGGGTGGTTGATGGAAGGAGATGCATCTCTTCAGGTGGGTGGGGCCTAAATTGTGTAGTGCCTTGAATGTGTGGATGAGAAGTTTGAATTGAGCGCATTTGTGTATCGGGAGC
Organism: Calotriton arnoldi; assembly: GCA_963921515.1. NCBI lineage: Eukaryota > Metazoa > Chordata > Amphibia > Caudata > Salamandridae > Calotriton > Calotriton arnoldi. The sequence continues at coordinate 1,654,462 of CAWUFW010000911.1, read as the reverse complement.
CTGAGGTGTGGTGTAATGTGAGTTGTGTGTAGGAGGTTGAGGATAAGTCTGGCTACTGAGTTCTGGATGGTTTGCCATCCTTTTGAGTTGCTTGGTGATCCCAATGTAGAGGGTGTTGCCTTCGTCCAATTTGCTGGTGACTTTGGTTAGGTAAATGTCATGCTCACTGTTGATTAGGAGAAGAGCCACTGGATTTATGTTGTGGTGTTTTTTACAGTTATTGATTAACCAGACTTGCTGCATAATTCACAATCAACATAATGTGAAGACTCTAACGAAAATGTTTTTTGCCTGAAGGGATCTAATTACAAAAAAAGTGCAACTTTTGGTGCAGAAATGTGGAGGACCCCTTGGAAAGTTAAGTGGTAGCCTGTTAGTTGCTGATTGCGGTAATCGTGTTAAAATGGTACGAGCGAAGTAAAACTTTTGCCCATAGAGTAATAATATTGGTTACAACGACAAAACGGCCATAGAATAAACTCCCTTGAGTCTCATAATGTAACTTTTCTTGCTGCATAATTGTATCCAACCTGCTGCATAACCTGATCCTCCATTGCCACATAACCCCAGTGTCTATGCTTCTGTCATTAAAGGTTTTGACTGCTACGGAATGGGAGCCTCTCTCTCATGGCTGTCTTTTTCCCTTCCATCACTAAAATATGCGGAAGGTTAAAACGGAGAAAAAGATGGACACCTGTGCGGTCAAGAAATTGGGCAGAATACAGTCTACTTAAATCACGTCAAGAGCCTCTCGGCTATGGTGGCAATGGTTTGGAAGGGACAGCGCAGCACATGCCCTTTCAGAGCGTTTCCTTCCACATTTAGATGTATTTCTGAAAAGATGGCATCCCTGCGCAGAACCTCCTTCCCCTCTTACAGAGGCTGCACACATGTATGCATCAGATGAACAAGGGCTCCTTTAGCCCACTCCCTGGGCCCTTCTCAAGAAGCTCGGACCATGGTGCTTGCCGCAGCCATAAGGGATTGCGTTGCAGCTCATTACAAACAGAGCTACTGTGGGTGAAATACTGTGCGCGTGGTAGGCTTCGCACGCTTTGCTGCACGTCATCGTTAATTTTAGAGCACTGCCCAAAATGTATTTGGTTTTTTGCCGGATTCTGAGCTTTAATTCCCCAACTGAACTATATATATATATATCATCAACGGTTTGCTCAGCAAATAAGGGCGCACTCGGGAAACAATAATCATCCTCTGGGCACTGCAGACACTTTAATAATAACATGAGCCTGACGCGTTTCGGAAAAACATTTCCTTAATCATAGGCATTTGTCCAAAGTCTCACGCTACTGCAGCACTGAATTTAAAATACCTGCCCTCCAATGGGCTGTTCGAATGAAACCCCAGTGCTAGCTGGGACATGCAGTGCTGCAGCCTACATTGACCCCAAATGGGAAGGAATGAAACTTTCAAATCGGCTCTTCAATGAGCTGCAAAAGCGTCCGTGGAGCCCAAAATCCATGGTTTGTTTCCCCACATGCGAGACGTCAGCAAATTCTGCGCCTCGTGGCCCCATCAAATCCACTGGGTGGTGCAGCCCTTCACGCCCGGAGCCGGCGTGTATAACATCATCAACGGTTTGCTCAGCAAATAAGGGCGCACTCGGGAAACAATAATCATCCTCTGGGCACTGCAGACACTTTAATAATAACATGAGCCTGACGCGTTTCGGAAATATATATATATATTTATTTATTACTAGCGTCTTAATGCCACCTGTTGGACTTGGCTCTTTTTTGCAGGGTCATCCCAGAACTTTTTGCCTTCCTCCTGTATTTTTTCTGACCTGTTGTTGGTGGTTTTATGACTCTGGGCACTTCACCACTGCTGATCATTGCTAAAGTGCATATGCTCTCTTTGTAAATTGATGTTATGGATTAGTGATTCCATGATTGGCATATTTGATTTACTTGTCAGACCCTAGTACAGTGCACTATGTGTGCCCAGGGCCTGTAAATCAAATGCTGCTGGTGGGCTTGCAGCAGTGGTTGTGCCACCCTCGGAAGCAGCTTGTAAACTGTGACTCAGGCCTGCCATTGCAGAGCCTGTGTGCAGTCTGGGACTGCCATGTCGACTTGGCAAGTGCACACACTTGCCAGTCCCTAAACCTTCCCTTTTCTACATGTTAGTCACCCCTAGGGTAGGCCCAAGGTACCCCTGTGGACAGGGTGCATTGTATGTGACAGGTAGGACATGCCCTCATGTGTGTGGCATGTCCTGATAGTGAAATACTGCCAATTTCGTTTTTTACTATTGCAAGGCTATCCGTTCCCATAGGCCAGAATGGGAAGTTAGTTTATAACATCTTATAAACATAACTGACCCTAGGAACCAGATAGGAAAATAAAGTTTAATATGCCTGAACTCAGAATGTTAAAGTGCATCTTTTAGTGAGGTTGATTTTTACATTCTGTGTTTGAAAATACCACTTTTAGAAAGTAGGTATTTTCTTGCCTAACCATCCAGTGTGCCTCTGCTAGGTTTGTGGATTGCATGTCTGGCTTTCGGATGACAGGGGCTGGAGCAGGGTAGTGGCTCCAGAAGTCTGATGAGTCAGGGCTGGGCTGAATAGGCTTGGTCTGCATTTGGAGTGGTGGGAGAAGTAGCATCTTCACCTGAATAGGGCTGTGCCTGCCTTCCACAATGACGGCTCCGCCCCCCTGTGGTGTGTCTGAAGCCAGGGCTCACACTGACAAAGGAGGTTGTTGTGCACTTGCAAAGTGCCCCACAGAACTGTTTTTGGCTAGGTACAGACACTCTCTGCCTTCAGAGAACAAAGGATTTTGGTGTATAAAAAGAGGGGCCCAGACCCCAGAATTTTAGATCACTTCTGGGAAATCAAGAGGAAACCTTTGCCAAGGAGAAGAGCTGGATAAGCTGAGGAGGAATACTGCCCCTGTGCTGTTTGCTGTCTGGGGTTGGCCTGCATTGGCTGCTTGCTGCCAAGGAAAGGAGAAAAAGGACTTTGCTGTTTGCTTTGTCACCTGCTTGAAGAAAAGATCTCCAAGGGTTTGAAACTGAGCTTGCCTCCTGTTCTGAAGTCTCAGGGACACAAAGACTTCACCACCAGCTCCCCTGAATTCCCTTGCTGGGAATTCCAAACCTGCAAAGAGGTACCTGCTGCTGTTTAGGACCTCTGGAGACTGTTTGTCGCTGGGAAATCGATGCAACACCGAAGAAGCGTGTCGCATCCGCACTAGTTTTCCGACGCATCGCCGAAGAAATTGTCGCAGCGCCTGCCGCGGCTCGAGAAATCGCTGCCGCACCGATCCCGACGCAAGCCTGCTGTGTGGCTGCACGAAGACACGCATCGTACCGGATCGATGCATCGCATCGAGGCGCCAAGACGGTTGCATCGTTTGGGGTCCGCAGTAAGAAACAGACCCATCAACTCCCCACACAGTAAGGAACTGACGCATCACCTCCCCTGCGCCGCAGTAAGGAACAGACGCATCACCTCCCCTGAGTGTAAGGAACAGACGCATCACCTTCCCTGCTGCCATTTTGTTTGCTTTGCGTGACGCATCTAAGGTACTGTTGAGAAAAGTGTCGCATTTACAACTTGCATTGAACTGAACTATTTCTACCATCTGAAAGTCATATTTTATTACTGTATTGTGGATTTTTGTCGTTTGCTCTTGTTTTGAGTTTAGATAAAGATAACTTTTTTTCTAAACTGGTGTGGTGTCCATTTGTAGTGTTTCCACTGTGTTACTGTATGTGTTCACAAATGCTTTACACACTGCCTCTGAGATAAGCCTGTCTGCTCGTGCCAAGCTACCAAGTGGGTGAGCAGGGGTTGTTTTAGAAGTGTATCCCCCTTACCCTGACTAGAAGCAAGGGTCCCTATTTGGACCAAGGTACCTACCTCTGCCAACTAGGGACCCCCTTTTCTAACATTGGTGGTCAGCGGTGAGGATCCTGGACTTGCATTTGTGACTTACATACAGTGATTGGTGTACACTACTAGAGAGTTCAGACCATTACGCAACCACATACTATTTTTCCCTGTTTCCCTTTGGAATTTGGTTGTTGGAACTCTGGTTAGTTGTTGCACTTGTTGGGCCTTGTCAAAATGGAAGTCAACTTTTGGTACCTGAGTATCTACAAGATAAGGGAACTAAAAGTATTTTGCAAGGAGAGGGGGCTACCTGTGAAGAGGAGATCCACAAGGCAGGATCTTGAGGCAGCCCTGCATAGCTATGAGGTGCTACGCTGGGAAGCAACACTAGCAGATGACTCTGAGGATGAATCTGAGGGGGAGGATCCCCAGCCAGAATACCAAGAGGGCAGTGGCCCTGAGGAGGAAACATTTTGGGAAAGATTGGCTTGTGAAGAGAGGAATCGGATTCGTGCTCGTGACCGGAGGCTGAGGCAGCTAGACCGGTACTGCGAGGAGATGGAGCGAGCCTTAGCTGAAAAAGAAATGTGTGTAGCTCAGGAAGTGAGCTTTGCTGGGTTGGAGGTGGGGTCCAGCTCAGATGGTGGCAGCAAAATTGAGTTACCTAGTGCTGAGGGAGCAGTACACACACCCAGAGATGTGGCGCCTGACTTGAAGGAGGGGGTTAGCATACACCAGGGGGTTCAAGGATATGAGGTAGCTCCAGTGGTGCGCAGTGTCCCTGAGGTGGATTGGGGAACTGGCACAGGGGTTCATAGTCCTAGTGGTGGGAGGGACACTCTATTGACTCTAGATGAGAGGTACATGGACAGGGGTTCCCCCATGGTAGAAGTCCTGGTGTGTGAGTGTGGAGACCGCCCAGAAGAGTGTGGGTTGAGTGACAGAGACATTCAGACACTGTCTTGCCAATCTCAGGAGAGTGGTGTGGGGTACGTGTGCGAGGCACTGGATGGTAAGGCAAAGGATAGCTTGGTTAACACCTGTGTGGGGTTGTATGATTCAATTCGTGGAGAGCATATTTTAAGTCCCTGTTTTCCAGAGCTATGCCAACGCCTGGTGGAGTGTGAGTTCTCTGACCCCAGGGAGTTCACACTGGAGGTGGACCTTTTGGTGGATTCCAGAGGGTCTGAAGAGGCATCTGGGGGTGATCCTAAAGGAGGTGGCTCAGGTTTTCCCCAACCAAGTGAGGTCGGGGAGGGTGGTGGTAGCCCAGATAGGTCCCAGAGTAGTGGGAGGGGTGTAGGGTCCCATGTCCTGTCTCAAAGGAGAAGGAATGGGAGTGGACGGTGTCCCGAGGTGCCCGAAACCCAGTCCCAAGGCCTGGATGGTTCCATGAGTGAACACCAGGAGGGGGGCCTAGTCTTTACCGGGAGGCCATCTCCTGGGGGGGATCCTAAGGTGTCCGTGGAGCTGGGGGAGACTGCTGTAACTAGCATTCCACCAGCTCTGGTGTCTGGCAGCACCTCTCAAGTGGGGAGAGGGCATGAGTCCAGAGAAAGGGGTGAGAGGAGGGTGCGGTCCCCAGTGGAAGGACCAGTGGGTCAGGGGTTGCCAGCTCGGAGGTCGGTGCACCCCAGGACTTTCTGGCCTGGGGGGTCTTCATGCTCTGTCAGGTGGACAGGATGCTGGAGACCTGCGCCAGGCAGACTCTTGCACAACTCTAGAGGAGTGTGTTTCCCTTGGGGGGTGGGGGGGGTTGGTGTACTCCCCCAGAAGTCCTGGGCTGGCAGGCACAGGTCCAGCCTAAGGGTACAGACCCTGGGTTGGAGGGCCAGGTTCAGGGTGTCATACCTGACCTGACAGGAGGGAGAGTGGACAAAGGGTGCCAGGTACCTGGGGCTACTGCCACCCGCTCTCTGGCGCCACAGAGGTTTGAGAGCCCTGAGATGCATAAGGCCTGGGTCTCATCACTGACCACTGTCAGTGGCCACTGTGGCTTGCTGTCCTGGTGGACAGAGTGGCCCCTGGGGAGGGTACAGGAGTCACACCCTGGGGGTGGACTGGGCCACACCACTGTGTTGGCCATGTGGGTACTGTCTGTCTGTTGTGACACACCTGTGAGCAAGCTAAGGTTAGGTGCTGCACAGATGGTGTCCACAGGTGAGGAGAAGGGTGCCCCATGGGTTAGCTTAGTGGGCCCTGAGAGTATGGACAAAGGGATCCAAAGGGGTTCAGATTGACGTAGAACTGGAATATGCCCCTGCAGTTGTGGGCCAGGGTCCATGTTCTATCGCCCCAAGCAGGGAAGCTTATCAAGGTATTGATTAGTCTACCCTGGCTTTAGGCTGGAAGGGGGTTGTGTTGGACTTGGCCCATTTTTGCAGGGTCATCCCAGAACTTTTTGCCTTCCTCCTGTATTTTTTCTGACCTGTTGTTGGTGGTTTTCTGACTCTGGGCACTTCACCACTGCTGATCAGTGCTAAAGTGCATATACTCTCTTTGTAAATTGATGTTATGGATTAGTGATTCCATGATTGGCATATCTGATTTACTTGTCAGACCCTAGTACAGTGCACTATGTGTGCCCAGGGCCTGTAAATCAAATGCTGCTGGTGGGCTTGCAGCACTGGTTGTGCCACCCTCGGAAGCAGCTTGTAAAATGTGACTCAGGCCTGCCATTGCAGAGCCTGTGTGCAGTCTGGGACTGCCATATCTACTTGGCAAGTGCACACACTTGCCAGTCCCTAAACCTTCCCTTTTCTACATGTTAGTCACCCCTAAGGTAGGCCCAAGGTACCCCTGTGGGCAGGGTGCATTGTATGTGAAAGGTAGGACATGCCCTGATGTGTGTGGCATGTCCTGATAGTGAAATACTGCCAATTTTGTTTTTCACTAGTGCAAGGCTATCTGTTCCCATAGGCCAGAATGGGAAGTTAGTTTATAACATCTTATAAACATAACTGACCCTAGGAACCAGATAGGAAAATAAAGTTTAATATGCCTGAACTCAGAATGTTAAAGTGCATCTTTTAGTGAGGGTGAGTTTTTACATTCGGTGTTTGAAAATACCACTTTTATAAAGTAGGTATTTTCTTGCCTAACCATCCAGTGTGCCTCTGCTAGGTTTGTGGATTGCATGTCTGGCTTTTGGATGACAGGGGCTGGAGCAGGGCAGTGGCTCCAGACGTCTGATGAGTCAGGGCTGGGCTGAATAGGCTTGGTCTGCATTTGGAGTGGTGGGAGGAGTAGCATCTTCACCTGAATAGAGCTGTGCCTGCCTTCCACAATGACTGCTCCGCCCCCCTGTGGTGTGTCTGAAGCCAGGGCTCACACTGACAAAGGAGGTTGTTGTGCACTTGCAAAGTGCCCCACAGAACTGGTTTTGGCTGGGTACAGACACTCTCTGCCTTCAGAGAACAAAGGATTTTGGTGTATAAAAAGAGGGGCCCAGACCCCAGACTTTTAGATCACTTCTGGGAAATCAAGAGGAAACCTTTGCCAAGGAGAAGAGCCGGATAAGCTGAGGAGTAATACTGCCCCTGTGCTGTTTGCTGTCTGGGGTTGGCCTGCAGTGGCTGCTTGCTGCCAAGGAAAGGAGAAAAAGGACTTTGCTGTTTGCTTTGTCACCTGCCTGAAGAAAAGATCTCCAAGGGCTTGAAACTGAGCTTGCCTCCTGTTCTGAAGTCTCAGGGACACAAAGACTTCACCACCAGCTCCCCTGAATTCCCTTGCTGGGAATCCCAAACCTGCAAAGAGGTGCCTGCTGCTGTTTAGGACCTCTGGAGACTGTTTGTCGCTGGGAGCTGGGAAATCGATGCAACACAGAAAAAGTGTGTCGCATCCGCACTGGTTTTCCGACGCATCGCTGAGGAAACCGTCTCAGCGCCTGCCGCGGCTCGAGAAATTGACGCCGCCGCACCGATCCCGACGCAAGACTGCTGTGCGGCTGCACGAAGACACACATTGTACCGGATCGACGCATCGCATTGAGGCGCCAAGACTGTTGCATCGTTTGGGGTCCGCAGTAAGAAACAGACGCATCAACTCCCCACGCAGTAAGGAACTCACGCATCACCTCCCCTGCGCCGCAGTAAGGAACAGACGCATCACCTCCCCTGAGTGTAAGGAACAGACGTATCACCTTCCCTGCAGCCATTTTGTTTGCTTTGCGTGACGCATCTAAGGTACTGTTGAGAAAAGTGTCGCATTTACAACTTGCATTGAACTGAACTATTTCTACCATCTGAAAGTCATATTTTATTACTGTATTGTGGATTTTTGTCGTTTGCTCTTGTTTTGAGTTTAGATAAAGATTACTTATTTTTCTAAACTGGTGTGGTGTCCATTTGTAGTGTTTTCACTGTGTTACTGTATGTGTTCACAAATGCTTTACACACTGCCTCTGACATAAGCCTGTCTGCTCGTGCCAAGCTACCAAGGGGGTGAGCAGGGGTTATTTTAGAAGTGTATCCCCCTTACCCTGACTAGAAGCAAGGGTCCCTATTTGGACAAAGGTACCTACCTCTGCCAACTAGAGACCCCCATTTCTAACACCACGCTTTGCTTGTACATAACCGGCACTGCCCAATTTGGTGAATGTGAAAGTTGTGACCTCGGAAAGATAGGTGGCTGAGCTAGCCATGCCAGTCTCTCTTAGCTGCGTTTAACTCACTGAGCCATCACACTGGCTCAAATCATTACATTCGTCTCAATGTCTTGCTTGTATAAATAACCCACAGTCGTGTATCGGAGATGCCATGCTCATGGGTTGTATTGCAAGCAAGGAAAATGAGGTTAACTTGCCCCGGTTGTATAGTTAACAACAGGTGCAGTTGGGTTGCAGTGGGCTCTTCAAAACTCTGGGCCCAAGTACCAGTATCATTGAGCCTGAAGTACCAACGATAACTGTGTCTCTGAAAGTTTCGGTTAGTAACTTAATTGTATGGTCACTTTTCTAATGCAACTCTGTTCGTAAACTTAATAGGAACATCTCTCCAGGTTAAAAATTACCTCCTGCTATACGAGGACGACGTATTATTTTTCCTTACGTGTCCTGACCAATCAGGACCCAGACTCCTCAGGATCATGCAGATCTTTGGCGACACATCTGGGCTATATATGAACCCCTGTAAATCCTACCTATGGCCCATGCGCAATGCAGGCCCTCTGGGCCAATGGTCCGAGGAGGTAACGGTGGTGCAGGATGGCTTTAAATACCTAGCCCCTCTGTGGGTGCAAATCAAGGAGCAGACTCGCTCCTGGTCACATTTACTGCTCTCTTTTCAGTAGGTCTGCCATTTTCAAGATGGTCTCCCTGCCTCGTTTATTATATCAACTCCAAAATCACTCGTATCTGATACCATCTAGTTGGTTCACCCAACTAAACTCTACTCTCCGGCATTTTCTTTGGGGGTCGGCTCGGCTCGAGTGGCGTTGAAGACATGCTTTCAATCAACCTATTGCGGTGGACTGGCAACACCAGATGTCCAGGCGTATTATGCAGCATCGCATTTTCTCATATTAAACGATTGGTGGTATGGAGATAGGTTGGACACTGCATATGCACTCGAGCGATGGCTGATGGGCACCGCACCCCTTCATACACTCCTCTATGCGGGCCCGGCCCGAAAAGCTTTGCCTACGGCGACCGCCACAGTCTTTCAACTGTGGAAACGCACGCTCCGGCAGCTGGGATGGTGGGGCAGAATAACAAAAGAGATGCCCCTCTGGCACAATGGCCTCATGCCGCAGCTCGCTGGGCTTCCTGGCTTCTCGGGATGGGAGGCTATAGGAATCTCCACTGTGGGGGATGTCAAAAATGGACAGACCCTGAAGTCCTTTCAGGAATTACAGCAAGAATATGCAATGCCGCAATCTCAATTCTACAAATATCTTCAGTTCCGCCATGCCTTCTCTCCATATCTCGCACTACAGGTGACCATACCTGACTTTAGTCCGCTTGAGGCAAAAGTATTCATGGGAGAGCTGGGGGAACACAAGATTACCAAAATCTATCGCACACTTGTCACAAATAGCCACACTACGTTGTCTAAAACACGGGAGGCCTGGCAGACAGACCTGGACCCTTTGGATGATGAGGACTGGACCGAGGCGCTGGCATCCCCACGATACATACAGTTTAAGTACCTACATAGGGTATATTATACTAGATACTGACTCTGGCGAGCTGGACTTATTGCATCTTCACTCTGCTTGCGATGTCAGGCGGCCGAGCGTACCCTCATCCATACCGTATGGCTGTGAACATCTCTCTCCAGATTCTGACACGGGGTCATTGCATGTATTTCGCAGGTTTTGGGCTGGGACATTCCTCACTCACCCAGACTAACGCTTCTGCACATAACTGATGACATTAGGGGAAATATCTATGAACGTCACTTACTGTAATTGGGCCTAACACTTGCGAAGTGAGACATTGCGAGGGCCTGGAAGGACACATCCCCGCCTTCCCTTGGGGCTTGGAAGAGGGGTCTGGATTTTTGTATGGGGTTGGAGATACCTATATTTGCTGCGCGGGGCTGTCCCCAGAAACATCCCAAGATATGGAAGAGATGGGCAGACTTCCAGGGAATTTACTTAGAACCTATTCCAGATCGCACAATAGATTGACATTAGTCTCAACTACCACTAGGTGGGGTGAACATGGTATCAGTGATTTAACTCTTTACTCTGGGGTTGACTCGACATGCATCATATCACATAATGGATATATGACACCAGTTGATTCTTAATGCAATATGTTGTTACGCATATGATTATTTTCTGCACATTTTGATACAAAATGTCGACATCAACATTTGTATTATGTATATTTTGCTGCTATGGGATATGGTCTTAACGGGCGTATTTTGGCTCTTGACAATAACATTTTGTTGTGAAAAAAAAAAATTACCTCCTGTATTGTCGAAGAATTTGACCTCGGACCTACCGTCACAAGGTCTGATTTAGCAAAGAGCGTCGGCATGCAGGAGATAGGCACATATTACGTCTAAAATGCACAGACTGTTTAGTTGCAAAACCCTTCATCCCAGTGCCGGACTCACACTGCAAATCTATTTGAGGTGCAAAGTTTAGGTGGCCACCCTTTCTCTTTTCTGTGGGTTTGTCCCTACTTTTGCGTGCCTCTGTGGTGCCCCCACTAAGATAGCGCATTTATCAAATGTCCCGCTTTTGTGTCTGAAGCAGAAACACGCAGCCACATTAATGTGCTGCGAAGAAGCGCTGAGATTGCTGCAAGACAGAGGCGAGGCTGAAAAGCCTTGAGGCACGATGTGGTGTCCGTGAGGGGCCCTTGTTTTTTAGGTCCAGTCTGGGCAGCGAATGCGCTGCTCTGTGAGGCATGCTGTATTCGAGTATGTACTTGAAGCCCCGCCCACTCTCTGCCCATAGTTGTCATTGGCTTGTGTCATTGTCCTTCGTAAATGCTGGCTTCTGATTTGTTAATAGGCTTGTTAGTCCGTCCTTAGTACCGCCTTGTCTTCATTTGTAACCTCCCATGAGGACTGGCCCTTTTATTTCTGTTGTTACACGGTATGTCTTAATTGCTCTGTAAGCACTATTTTCTTTAATGAGTTTCTCCTACTGCAGGCATGACATGCTTTCCTGCAACATTCAGCACGCCATGCGCACTTTCACTTTCCAAGCAGCTGGGGACAATGGCGGACGCTTTTTTTTAAATGAAATAGGTCTCGCATTTAAAAGAGTTTCAGCTATTGGCTTTGTAAATGACCATGCCTTTTATTTATGTGTTAATTATCAAAACAGATAAATAAAAGGCATTGTCATTTACAATGCCAATAGCTTAAACTCACGCAAATGTGAGACCTATTGCATTGCAAATGCTTGTTTTTTATAACTTCTGTTTATTAGAGTAAGGCAGTATATCACATTATACATTATCCCATTCTTATACAGTTGGTTAGCAGTACATTGAAAATCAATCACAAGTGTAAAACGTGCCATCCCATCCGAGAGGGTGATGCAGTACTTTCTGCATCCCGGACCTGCTTTACTCTGCGCCCCCACACAGCGGGGACATCATTGCAGTGGCCATCGGGGCGACACATGGACATCGACTGTAAATATTCCATTTATCCAAGATTTTTTACCATTTCTGGGGACAGCCTCTACCCTCATACACTGACTTCTCTGCCACCATACACCAATCCATGTCCCTCTTCCAGTCTCCAAGAGACGGCGCGGACTCTGCCCCCAACAATCACGTTACATTCCGCTTAACTATCATCATGCCCAAGGTGACCCAGGATTGATTCACTCGCAGCAGGTCAGTGGCTTCCCAGACATTAAGGAGGCACCACTTAGCCGATAACGACAGGGTCACCCACAAACCTACACTCACAGTACCCTCTAGCCCACATTGTCTAAGGCACATCGCATCCCACCTTCTACCCATTTTTACCAACGAGTTGCCAAACAGATAAACCCTATGTAGTATTTTGAGTTGCACCAGACGGAAACGCATTCTAATGGCTACCTCCTTAGGCGAAGCCAAGGCCTCCGGCCAATCGCCTTCTTGCATATTAGGTAAATTAACTTCCCAGCATTCCTGCAGATTCAAAAGGGTATCAGGGGAGTTATTGATAAGTTTTTGATACGTGAGGGAGATCACTTTAGTGGTGAGATGTTCCTCCAATATTCTATCCTCCAATGGGGACGACTCCGGCAGTTCCTCCCCGTGGGGTAGCGCCACCTGCAGAGCATGGCGAATTTGTATGTAACGGAAAGCCTCAGTTGGGGCCAAATAATAAGTCTTTTGCAAATCGGCAAAGGGAGTCACCCTCGTGTTGGGGCAGAGATCTCCCAACGATGAGATTCCAATTAAGTCCCACTTGTCAAACCCCTCTCGCATTGCTGTCGTCCCCAAAAGTTCGGAGTCCCACAAAGGTGTGGCTTGCGTTATTTTCTTCCCCCATCCTAGTTTGGGGAGTGTTGTATGCCAGAGACGGACCGTCAGTGCTGTTGGTCCTTCCAGGTGGAGACGGCGCGGGCCGTAGAGAGTGCTCGACTGTAGCCCCCCCGGTTGGAGAACCAGGCGGTCCATACGATAGGCTGGTTCGTCCCTGGGTTGATTAACCCATTGGTTAATCGTCATCAGTTGTGCCACTCTACAATAGGATTGAAGATCGGGTAGAGCTATTCGTCCGTCATATGACCCCCATGTCAATTTCACCAAGGCTATACGTGGGAAGCCACCGTCCATAAGCAGGGTCCTAATCTCACCGTCTATCGCCTTGAAATAGGTATCAGTACTGGAAACGGAGTGTTCTGTAATAGGTGAAGAAATCGCAGTAGTGCCATCATTTTGAAAAGTGCAGCTCTTCCCAATAGTGATATAGGGAGGAACCTCCAGGGGCAAACATCACTTTTGAGGTAAATCAGATAGTTTTGAAGGTTTTTGGCTGAGAACACGTCAGGGTCAGTGGTGATGAAGATGCCCAAATAGCGGAACCCTTCTGTTACTATCCGTGCCTCACATCCTGGCAGGAGGCACGGTGTAGGTCCATGGAGGACAAACACCACTGATTTAGACCAATTGATCGTATACCTGGAGTATTTGCCAAAGATAGAAAAGATACTCAGTAGTCTGGGTATGGAGGATTTCGGGGAGGCCACGTAAAGGAGGATATCATCAGCATATAACGATATTCTGTCCTCCCAGTCTTCTGTCCACTGTAAATCCTGAATCAACAGGTCTCACCTAACCCAGACCACCTTTGGTTCAAGAATTAAAGCAAATATAAGGTGAGATAGGGGAAAACCCTGCCGGGTTCCTCTCTGGAGAGAAAAGATTTGAGACTGCCTGTCATTCACCACTACCTGTGCCAAGGGTGCAGCATACAGCAGCCGCAGCCAGGACAAAAAACCAGGGCCAAAGCCCATATGTTTAAGCACAGCAAAGAGATACGGCCACTCCACTGTATTGAAGGCCATGCGCGCATCAAGAGATAGGATTGCCATATCCTCGCGGATTCTATGCTTCTGTCCCAAGACACCGTGGAGCCGCCACAGGTTAAGAGCCATACTGCGACCTGGCATGAACCCCGATCGCTCTGGGTGGACCAGTTTCGAACTGAGTGGAATCAGGCGGAGTGCTACACGTTTGGGGAGAATCTTCGCCTCCGCATTCAATAAAGAAATAGGTCTGTAAGAGGCACATTGTTCAAGTGGTCTGCCCTCTTTGTGGATTACCACCACAGAGGCGAGCCTCTGTTCTTCAGGGACTGTGCCTATGCGCCGACTTTCTTCAAACATTTTCAATAGGTACGGCGCAATGATGTGTGTTGTGAGTTTATAAAGTGCTATGGGAAGGCCTTTTGGCCCCAGTGCTTTGCCTGAACTAAGGGCTCGAATAGCAGCTTCACTTCAACCTCCGTAAGGTCACTGTCTAGAAGTGTCACAACCATTATCACTTTTATACAAATATTAAAAAATGTCTGACATCTCTCCTCTCACCGGAGAGCCTTTTGGGTCGGGTGTCTTCTCCCTAAAATCAGAACTCTGACTCATTCTCTACTACTTCACTTAAAATAGGGAGTCAAAGTATTGAGGCCTTGGGAGGGGTGGAGTCTGGCCACTGATGAAGATGAGGGTCTGAATTCGTAGCTCTGTCGTGCTGGCAGGACCCGGGGAGCACAAAGCAGTCATCCAGCGGTCTCCAGCCACAACTATTCCTGAGGATGCACCCGATTAAATGAGGACATCGGGTGCAGTCTTCAAGGCACAATTCTCCCCCCCACAGACAACAGCGGGCATGGAGTCTCCCGACTTAGCTGCGAGGAGCCCTGCCTGCACCATGGGAGGCGATCCCCGTATGGCTGCATGGAGCGGTGCATCAGAGTGGCTCGCTTCTAGCCGTTCACATTTCTGCAGGGCCTCTGCGGATGTTCCAGCGGGGCTGAGGGTGCTCATAGTCAGTTGCGCCATAACTTCCTGTCATGCGAGACACCCTCTATGGAGGTTGACGGTCCCCAGGCAGCGACGATGTGCGCGGCATGTTGCAAGAACACGCTGGAAGACCCGACCTGACCTAAAGCATGCTGCATCTAACGACCATGCAAAGAGGCACACAGAGACAGTGTGCCCCCCTGCCTCTCACACTTTTGCAGTGCCCCCTGTGATTGCCCCGGTGGAGCGGGCCTACAGTCTGTAGTGTTTTGGCCCCCATCCATCCCATGGGACCCTCTCTGCATGGGGCGTGGGCTACCCAGACTGTCCAATACACAGCTCACTCACCTCTACACCAGAGACCAAAATGACCTGGCCAGCCCAGTAGCCACTAGCCTCACCGGAATGCCTGAAGTGACCCTCTGCAATAAAAAGCCTCCCCAACGCCCACACCTCTGCAGTGCCCTAACGGCCACCCCTACAGTGATGGAGCACCTACAGCCAGCAGCATCACCCCTCCAGGCCAACATGCAGGACAATCCCCTCAGGGGGGGTGTGGACCTCCTGGTCTACCCAAGAGCCACTGTGCACTGCCTGATTGGATCCGCGCATTGCTCAGAAGACGCCGACACCCCCACTTTCCTCATGTGTGGTGTTTGGCCCTGAGTGCTCCCCATGCTGCCGCTGACCCATGGCAGCAGCCATCATGTGGTCCGCTTAGCCCTAGAGGACACGAGGTGCAGACGATATAACCTGGAATTCTGAGTCGCCTATAGCGAGGGGGCCTCACTTGAATAAGCCTTCTCAGGCTTGGGTGAGCAATACCGCAGGGAGTCTACAGGCATCACACTCTGTGAGGGAAGCATTGGAGACCTACCGGCTGATCCTCTCTCTGTCTCCTGCCTTACACGGGCCATCGGGGCCAGCCTCTGCCACTGGGGCCCCAAGGCCCTCCTCCTCACTCCTGGCCTGCCTCATTGTCCACGAAGTATCGAACACGGGCAGGGGACAGCCACAACACAAATGCTACCTGCACTATTCATGGCGGTCATTTGATAGTGCGGCTTTGAGGTCAAACCTGCCGGTGCACCCTGACATTGGCCTCCGAGAAGACACAGACAGTCCCGTGGCACGCCTTGCAGTAATCAGGGCTGTGGACACCAGAATCCTCTCCTCCCCCATCTACGGGTCTCCCTGATGACGAGAGGCCATGTGTGGGCACGCATCGCTGCACCATATCTCCCTTACCAGCGAGCAGCTCTAACACCCTGGGGGCCCCCCCCCCTATTTCCACAGCTGACTTGCCTCCCGCTGTCCAGGCCCTCCTCCCTTTTCCACCCTTACAGGGGACCAAGTGTTGTCCTTGTTCCTGCTCCTCCTGGCTTCTGCCTATCCACTTCACGGTCTCGCACCAGGACAAGCCACTAGACAATGTCCATCATTGGGGGCCAACCACACATCAGCACGAGATGGTGTCTGGGAAACCAACAAGACAGCTGCGCTATCCCAAACCCACAGCCCCTCTGCAAGGGCCATCAGAGACCTCAATGGACCTGATCCTCAAAGAGATAACGGCAGTAGGGCATAGGCTGAAGGCCATGGATGTGAAAATGATGGACCTGACAGCTGAAACAAAGTCAATCCACGCAAAGATCTCTTGCTTCCATGACGAGGTGGAAGCACTGGACCATCGCTTATCGTCCCTTGAAACCAGGGTCGAGCTCCTGCCGGACAGAGACCTGGATCTCAGTGCCTTGCATGATAAGATCATGGACCTTGAGGACAGGGGCCACAGGGACAACGTCTGCTTCTTCGAGATACCAGAGAAAGCAGAGGGCACCGATGTCAGAGGCTTCTTCCGCGACTTCTTGCCTACCCTCCTCGGGATAACTTTCTCGCCCCAACTTGAGATGTAGAGGGTGTATAGAATACAGCCGAGACGAGCCTTGACCCAGTCCGGCTTGAGACCCATTATAGCCTGTTTCCTCCAGCATGAGCCTGTGCAGCAGATCCTGACATTGGAGAGAGTTCATGGGCCCTACCACTTCGATGGTCACAAAATTCAGGAGGCAGTGGACTTCTCCAAGGAGACAAACAACAGCCAGAGGGCTTTCCTCTCCCTCACGCCATGACTCCACAAATGGGACATCAAGTTTGGCCTCTTTGAGCCGGCATGCATTTGAATCACCATGGACGGGAAATGCAAGGACTTTTATAACCATGGAACACTGCAGGCCTTTCTAGGCAGACTGTGTGAAGGGGCCATTGATGCTGCTCCATGGCCCCCAGACTTCTCCGCTGTGGTGGACGATCCCCCCATCTCAGGGAGCCCAGAAGCACAGCCTGGAGGGCCCCGGCAGCAGGACAAGGTCCACCCCATGCAGAGCGGCAGGGAAAAGGCACTGAAAGCAGTGGTGGAGCACATGCAAGACAGAGGGCACGGCAAATCCCACTCACCACTTAAGCCGGGACCGCCTGCAGACTGATGGACACTGCACCTGCTACTGAGCATTTGTCTTTCAGAACCCTCCAGCTTGAAGGATGAATATAGACTGCATGATCGTTTTTGTTGGGGTCTTACTGTTTTTTTCTTGCTCATCTGTTACTTACTGTATATTATTGCCTGGTTGGTATTAGGGCTCAACAATTGGTGCTATGGTCCACCACTCCCCGAGCCCCCCACCGAGTGCCCTGCAGTGTCATGCATTAAATTGCTGCATACTCCACAGAGACCCTTTCCTTTTTCCCTCCTGCCCGACCCTCCCGGAGTGCCATCCCACCTGGCTTTGAGACACGGTGCATCTCACCCTTATCCTCAGTTGCCCTCTACTCCTTCCCTCACCCATCCTTTTCTTTCCTTTTTCCACATTCCTTCCCATACCCGGTTGTCCCTGTCCCCCCCAATCATGATGAGCCACCACCCTACTGACACCTTGTGGCTGGACGGCCTGTAACCCCCCCTCCAGCAACCTCACCAATTCCTGGTACTGTCCTGAGCCTGTCACAGGCCTTGCTCCCCACCTTAGTCCTCCCCCTCAACCAGTAAACCCTAGGGCCTCCCAGACGCTACGGCCTGTCAGGTTTAGACCCACCCACTATAGTTGATCGGGCATGCTACACAGTGCTTCTGTTTGAGTAATTGGTTTTTGTGTTTACTGTTGTGCTTATCAGTGCATTGCTTTCATCCTCCCCCCCACTGGTTCTCTTCCACTCTCTCTTGCTTTAAGTTTTATTTCAGTTTCAGTCAGGTACCTAGGGGCAGATTTACAAGCCCCTTGCGCCACTTTTGCGTCATTTTTCCGATATTAAAAATGACGCAAAAGTGGCGCACGGGGCTTGTAAATCTGCCCCCCAGACTATACTCGACTCTCCTACAGAATAGCATACCCCCCATTAGACTACCTCCGAGAGAAGTGGGAGGGAGACTTGGGTAGGCTAGAGGACGATGATTGGGGGGCGGCATGGAGATACCCTTGGGAGGCGGCCATACGAGCTGGATTTCAATTAGTACAACTGAAACTCCTCCATATGGCCTATTTCACCAGATCAAGGCTATTTCACATGGCCAGGGTGGACTTGGATCTTTGTTTGAATTGGCTGCGGACAGAATGGAATGATACTGCACACTATTTGGGAATGCCCCATCTTCCGGAAGTATTAGGGGGGACAGGGAAGCGGCTCTCTATGGTCTTAGACTGCACAATAGAACTGATCTCCCAATTGATTACCTTGGGCATGTGGGGTGACCTGTCCCTAGGCAGATACTCTCTACTTTTCTGCAATACGGCATTAATGGTGGTGAAGCATGATGTCATCAGATTGTGGGGGAGCGGTGAGGCCCCCGATGCAGAGGAACTAGGAAAATAACGTAGATTGGTGTAAGCGCTTCGAAAAAATGGTGTATCGGGCATGTGCCTGCCCTAAGAAATATAACAAAGTTTGGGGACCCTGGCGGCAAGCCATGGATGACATCTCCGGAGGGAGGGGCTCGGAAGGGAAACCTGGTTGGGTCCGGGATTTGTAGACAGTACATTATAGTGGGGGTCTCTAAGTCGTCTGCTCTCACATTCTGGCCATAAAGTGGCTAGGCTGGTGCTTGGGATAATGGATTCTGAAATATTGTAATTTTTTACGCCTCAAGTTTATGTTTGTTTGCAGTGGGGTGACCGCTTTCCAAACGGGTGTGTGAAAATCAATAAAGAGATTTAAAAAAAAAAAAGAATGGTCCATAGCACTCCAGGTTTGCGGTTCAGCCCGACACCAAACATGGACAATGCAAGACGAATACAGATGCACTATCCATTTGTATAGAGCATAATTTTTATTTTTACAACCATAACTATTTGTAAAATACGTGAGTCCTCCTTGTTTTGCATTTTTCAAGCTATAGGTAACACATTTATTAGATAACTTGGAAGCCTGGGGGCTGAAGGACTGTTTTTGGTAACTGAACTGTCATCTTCCTTCCACAACAGATGTGATGGGCTCTTTGGTTTGATGAGTATTGTGTTTGTCTATGTCTCACCTTTACCTAATTCCCCCCACCCATCCATTCATAAAAGCCCTAACCCTTTTCCCTGCGGTTGTGTGATCAGTTGAGACGTATATGTTAATTTCTACCATCAACAGATCTCACACTTGGTGGGGCTGATTAAGTTAAAGCAACACCAACTATCACAGTAGGTGGTTAGTGCCAAACCTAACATTTACCCGCACCACCCCTCCTACCCAGGCATGAAAGGGACATCATAGTGCAGAGACTTGTGTGTCCAAGGATTGGTACTGTGCACTTTTTTTTCCACAATCTACTGAGTCCTGCTCATTATGCTTACTTTAGTAAGTAACTCAACACTGTGTTGCTAATTATTGCTTTATCATGGTAGTTTCAGTCTTGGATTTTCCACTCATTCTGTTTTCTTTTAGGTCTAGTTGGTGACCGGAATCAAGCATCCTGGGACCGGTTTCGGGCAGGGTATGCCCAGACGTGGGTCCCTTGCTCACTTTGCCACTGGATTCAAGCTAGCCTGTCTGATGAGGGCTGTTAGCCCGAAACCGGTCCCAGGATGCTTGATTCCATGTCCAGGGAAGACATGGCTTGGCAGTTCGGTCTGGACTGTCCCCATGAGGCACAGGGTCAAGACTGATTTGCATATAGCTGTGTCTGAACTGGGGTGGCAAAGTGAGCTAAAGAATGATGATGGATTCAACCCAGATCTGTGACTGGGGGTGAGTGTTTGAAAAGTTTCAGCACTCAGTCCATCATCTCCTTGTGTTTGATCCATTATAACCTGCCTTCCACAGTTTACCCAGTGCTGCCATTACAGACCAATAGAAGATAAAATGCCCTTCGGGAAATTCATACCCGACCTGCAATTCCCTAAACCCCACATACGCCCTTTGGTGAATAAGTCCTCTAGTCTCAGGTCTATTCAACCACATATTCCCTTGCAGTTCCCCTGGTGTATCAGGGCTAGGAAGCTAACTAGTGGGAGTTTTGAAGCATATGAAACCATTGTTCATGTGCACTGTAGAAACCGACCCCTCTGCACCGTAGAGCTCCCATTAAAATGTCCGGTCTGTCCATACCTAATTTTAGGGATCAGCAGCGTCGCTTTAAGTTCTGTGTCATGGGTATGACCAAGGCCCACCCCACCTAGCGTGATAGCTTCTTTTCTCTCCACCTCCAACCCATTGGAGCTGGGCAACCAAATAATAAAATCAATCTGGAGCTACCAGTCCTCCCTCAGATACCACAAGTTTCAGCTTGGATAATGTGTCTCTATGGCCCCCAAATTAGAAATAATCGAATTGTATCTATTTCCTGAAACAATGTCTTGGGTATTTTTAATCTGAAGAGTTGTGAGAAAATATAGTATTGTAATATAATAAAGTGACTTGAGCAGGGCCACCATTTCCCCCAGGGCAAACCTCCCGGCAACAGGTAACGCAAGTGTATGCCAAAATTTGACGCATTGTCTCATGAATGTTAATGCAAGCCTAATATTCCCATCAAAAAGATCCAATTCGGTTCTATAGATGTAAACCCACAGATACTTCATCACACCCAGTTCCCACTAGAATTTTTCAGCCACCTCTCTTGCCTCTTCTATTTGACATATGGAGTATGCACCTGATTTACCTCAATTGATCATTAGTCCTGAGATAATCCCAAAATACTCCAAAGCATTCATTGCAACCGCCTCACCAGGCTGTGGCTCCTGCAAACAGTGGCGGCTCGCAGAGGGAGTGCTGCGGGGCGGGGGAGGGGCAGGGTGGGGCGGGTAGTGGAGTCGGACATACGACGGCCAGGAGTAAATTAAATAAATAAATAAATAAAACTATTTACCTTGCGCTCGCTGCACCGCCAACTCGGTGATGCAGCGAGCGCAAGGTAAATAGCTTTATTTATTTATTTACTTACTTTACTCCTGGCCGTCGTATGTCCGACTCCACTACCCCCCACCCTGCCCTTCCCTGCCCCTCCCCGCCCCACCACCCCACAGCACTCCCTCTGCGAGCCGCCACTGCCTGCAAGAATAATATCGTCATCTGCATATAGCGCCAGATAGCTTTGTCTAGTCCTCTGAAATGCCTTCCTTGCCTCATTGGTTTTTTTTTGTTTGTTTTTCGAAGTTTTATATAGCGCGAACTTGACCCGAAATCAGGTATCAGAGCACTTTACATGAGCACCAGTTGCGTTACATGAGGACACATTAATTTTTGTTAGGCACGGGGAGATTAAGTGATCTGCCCAGAATCACAGGATGTTGAGCGTCGTTGCCGAGACTCAAACCCGGTTCCCCAGATTTGAAGCCGACCGCTCTAACCGTTAGGCTACATCCTCTTGCACACTAACAGCTCTCCAATGCTATGGAAAAAAAGCATGGGAGGTAACTGGCAAACCTGGGGGCCTATTTATCAAAATGTCACGCAGCGCAGCCAGTCACCTTTCTGCACTGCGCAATGTGACAGGGAAAGAGCAGGAATATGCCACATTTAACATAATTTGATGCATTCCTGCCTTTTCCCACCACTGCCGCACAATGTGCTGCCTAGCGCTAACGCAGGCGCCCTTGCACTAAGGTGCAAGGATGCCTGCAGTGTAAGCAGGATAGTTTTTGTGCAGGAAGGTGCACCTCCCTGCAGAAAAACAATCCCCTGGGGCATTTTTCTCTTTCTATGTGTGCCGCAAAATGCAGCACACATACAAAGATGAAAAGACAAGGAGAAATAAACATGTTTCTCCTTGTTATGCCTCTCTGGGGAGACGTAGCAGTTTTGGCACATTCCTAAGTCTGTGTACAAATAAAGGGACAAGGGGGGCTTTTTACTCTTTTGCCAGAGTAGGAGGTCCAGCATAAAGGCCCCAAAATCAAGATTCAAAAATAGATTATGCTGTTCCTCAATGTCAGTGTATCAGAGATAAGGAAACAAGAACCAACTAAACCCCAGGCAGGGTTTAAAGTTGGGAATCCATGTATTGGATTATAATGCCCTCACACACCCTTTCAGGTGTCATGCTTCATCATCTGGGCTGCTCCTCGTCGGGCCGGCGGTGCAATGCCCGACGGGCTCCCTATAGTAGGGGCACTTTTTCGGAGATCTTTTATCCAATAGCCGTATGGTGAAGTGCGGGTGTGGGGCCAGAACTGTGTTGATGTGAAAAGGTGATTAAAATAGGGTTCAGAGTACTTAGAACGACAAGCTCTTTCTGGGGGTCTCCTACCCTAAGTAAAAACAGACAACAAGGCTCCCGTCCAAGCTTAATGTCTCGGATTGTAGTGTCCTCGTTGAAAAAATGTGGAGGTCAACATGTTTCTCGCTCAAAGTGTATTCCACTTGCGATTCTTCAGGACCAGAAAAGTGAGACTATCTACACTAATATTTGTGACATGGAATTACCTCACAACAAGTGTTTTACTATTTGTGTACCTGTTTGGACCTGGATCTACCTGTATGGGGAAACAAAATCGTGACATCATTCAGGTTCCTGGCATCATACTCGGTTGGTATTGTACATGACAGCGACAGGTATATACTTTATTGGTGACCCTCACTCCTTATCTTTATAGGTGAATGGTGGACGCAATCGCGTTTGAGGACTCTTAAAATAGTTAAAACAGTGATTAGTAGTGAGTGCCCACAGTGAGCTAATGTGAATTATTGCCCTTGTGGCACTTCAGTAATGCAGCAGAGATACAATACTAAGAAACTCACCCAAATTTGTATATGAACCAGGCTTCAACAGTACCCGGTAGGCCACGTATAAGGCATTGCTCTTATATGTAACTAACTAAAAGGAGAGAAATGTACGACAACTGGTGGTTACAGCATCACTTAATGTTTGTTAGAAAAACATTCTCATGGTTCATGTGCAACATACATTGTTCAAGTACTCTTTTGAAAATCAACATAGGTTAGTTCTGGAGGTTGCGGTGCTTGGTCTGGATCATGCGCATTTATATTGTTTAAAAAGAACATTCACAGACTATTCAAGTGCTGTTGGTGCTGGCGGTAACCCTCGCGACTACCCCAAATTATTCAAATCTTAGCGCTAATCCAACTCCCATCGCAGCGGCACGGTATCTAATAATCATGCACTAAAGTGCTCGCACACTCCACTAAAGCGAGCACTGTGCCCCCCAGATTGTCCTGTCTTAATGGGGCAACGTTCATCCGTGATAAATGAACTCGTTGCTTCCCCTGAAGAGCGTTGTTCGTGTGAGTGGACCAAACGCTGTGCCTATCAGCCACAACGAGGAGTTGCAGAAAAACAGAAGCGGCTGAATAGTGCTCCCAGTCAACTGTCAAAGGTAAGATTTGGGTGAGTTACTTAGTATTGTATCTCTGCTGCATTACTGAAGTGACACAAGGGCAATAATTCACATTAGCTCACTGTGGGCACTCACTACTAATCACTGTTTTAACTATTTTAAGAGTCCTCAAACACGATTGCGTCCACCATTCACCTATAAAGATAAGGAGTGAGGGTCACCAATAAAGTATATACCTGTCGCTGTCATGTACAATACCAACCCTGTATGATGCCAGGAACCTGAATGATGTCACGATTTTGTTTCCCCATACAGGTAGATCCAGGTCCAAACAGGTACACGAATAGTAAAACACTTGTTGTGAGGTAATTCCATGTCACAAATATTAGTGTAGATAGTCTCACTTTTCTGGTCCTGAAGAATTCCAAGTGGAATACACTTTGAGCGAGAAATATGTTGACCTGCACATTTTTTCAACGAGGACACTACAATCCGAGACATTAAGCTTGGACGGGAGCCTTGTTGTCTGTTTTTACTTAGGGTAGGAGACCCCCAGAATAAAGCTTGTCGTTCTAAGTACTCTGAACCCTATTTTAATCACCTTTTCACATCTACACAGTTCTGGCCCCACACCCGCACTTCACCATACGGCTATTGGATAAAAGATCTCCGAAAAAGTGCCCCTACTATAGGGAGCCCGTCGGGCATTGCACCACCGGCCCGACGAGGAGCAGCCCAGATGATGAAGCATGACACCTGAAAGGGTGTGTGAGGGCATTCTAATCCAATACATGGATTCCCAACTTTACATTCCTAAGTCTACCACTTATGGTAAATCTGGGAATGCATCAAAATCCATGGGTGTTGCGTGGGATCACCCATGCACCACCCATGGAATACCTCCCTGGGGCAGAGTAACACATTGCAGCAATTTGAATTGCATTGCGTTACTCTGGATTTAAAAGACACTAAGGGCGATGCAAGGTGGCCTTGTGTGGCTTGACAAATCGAATTTAGTTGTTGTGGCGCGCCTGCACCCTGTTGTGTGGTGCAAAAGCGATGCAATTACATGATAAATATGGCCTTTGATCTGTGCCTCTGCCCACCAAGAATGGTCTCAATTTTATCTTTCCCATTCAGACCCATGCAGTGGGCTTTGTTTATAGAGATTGTGTCCATTTTCTGAGTCCCTCACAAAGCCCCATTTGATCCAGGACATGGCATAGGTTGTGCTAGTGTAAGGTATCAAATGCTTTTTCTCTATCAATAGTATCAGTGTATCCAGATGGACCTCTAACAGGTTGTCCGTTGTGCGGATTAATCTCATGTTCACTGCAATGTTGTAATCAGTCTTGACCCTGCTCCAATGGGAACAGTCCAGCCCTACCTGCCAGGCTAAGTCCTCCCTGAACCGGAACAAAAGCAACCTAGGACCGATTTTGCTCTAGTTATGGGCTTGTTAGATGGGTACAGCTTGGTTCCAGAGACACAGTGTGCTCGGGACCCATGTCTGAGCATACCTGTCCTACTTAGGGCGACACACTAAAATATGCAGTGTAGAGCAGGGTCAAGACTGATTTGCATATGGCGGGGTCCAACCTGAGGTGGCAGCATGGTGAGCAAAATAACGATGGACTGGGATGCGGCCCAAGTAATTACCAGTGGCTGAAATTAATTCAAGGATTCCCATCACTTTTTTGTATAACAACATACATATGCAAGCACACAGACAAAACCAATGTCAAGAAGGGATGTGCTAAGGGTGCCGAAAAGTAGATGCTCACTTAGCACACCCACCCAGACACCTTTGGGGAAGAGTCCTGGGTACCCTTTGAGAGGAATCTAGGGACCTCCCAACAAACTGTACCCCTGTGGGTGGACATGACCCCTGTCCCCATTTCAAAGGAGGGCAGCAGTGCCCCTGTTCAAACAGTAATAGTCACGGTCAAGTTTTGTGATGTTTTTCCATGTATCCAGTCAGGGGTTCTCACAAGGTACCGATGAGAGTGGGTACGGCCATCCACTCTACCCACCTTCGTCAAACACTTCGAGCAACTCGTGGGGTTGGCCATCGGCACAAAAACCTAGGAGCGTCATGTGAACCGCTGCTCTGTGGTTCTCTTCTGCTTTGTTTCCATTGTAAAAGGAAAAGTTGATGGATGGAATTCTGAACAATGTAAACACTCACTCCCAGTCACAAAGATCTGGGTTTAATCCATCGTTCTTTTGCTCACCACTCCACCCCAGTTTGGACCCAGCCATATGCAAATTAGTCTCGACCCTGTTCCTCATGGGAACAGTCCAGCCCGAACTGCCAGGTCCTCCCTTGCATTGCAAGCACTAATTTGCTGAGTTAGCATGCATGCTGGACTCAGTACTCTTTTCCTAGTAAGGGCACGCACAGGCGCAGACCAGTGCTATGTGCCACTATCACTGTGCGCCGCTGCCCTAGTCTGGCCCATGATTGCTTGGTGAGCAATGCTGTTGAAGCAGTACTGGCGCAGAGGGAAATGCCAAGTAGACCTGGCATTGTGCTCTGGAAGCTCCTGTCACGTGAGATGTGGAGGGTTGTGCTGTATGTGGTCTGTAGCTTCCTCCAGTACATGGCTGGGCAATTTCTGGAGTGTGTCAGTGTTTCTACAGTGTGGCATGGGGTTCCTGCGGTGTGTGGCATGGAGTTCCTGCAGTGTAGGCTGAAGTGTTCTGTATATGCCCCAGTGGTGGCTGTGTGGTGTCGAGATTACTGCAGTGTAAATTCGTGCATTGCGGGTTCCTTCAGTTCTAGTTTGAAGGGTCATGCGATATGTTGAACGGCAGTTCCTGCAGTATGTCTGTGGACGCTCCTGCAGTGTGTGGTGGTGGGAATCCTGCTGGAGGTGGTGGTCCTGCCGGCAGGCGTGCACCCATCCCCCGACCCCACTCCCGCACATGCCTCTCCTGCAGGATTCTCCATCTTACCCCAGTTCACTCCAGATTCTGTTTCCGCTTTCAAAGGATTTATTTTTGGGTTCTTGTCGCCTAGCGACGGAATCAGGTGACAGGCAGCCGCTCCAGCATGAATATGCATCATTCCAGCCAGTACTGGGATCCCTCGGGTGGGCGGGGGTAATGCTCACAGTGTCCACGGCACTGCCGGGGGCGAGGGGGCACAATGCCCCCGACACTGTGGGGCTGCTGGAGGGAGGAGAGGTCACTCGGACCCCGATACCCGGGTAGTGCTGTCGTTACACTTACAGTGTACTTTTTGAGGGTTGGGGTCACGCAGCCAGGGCAGTGCTGGTGGTGGGGGCTGGGGTTAGGGGTCACATTGTCCAAAACACTGCTGATGGTGACGGGGTTCAAACTGCCAGATCACTGATGGGGCGTGCCTCTTCCGGTGGGGGATTCGCATTTTCCAGGATCCTGTCCTGGTCACCGTTTCAGGCCAGTGCTGGGGAGGGGCACAGGGTCAGGACAGAGATATTACATACTGCCCGGCACACTTATTGTGGTACACACTGCCCGGGGAAGTTGTTTCGGCTCTCAGTGACAGGTCACAACTGCGTGTGTGCTGTGGGGTCAATACAAGAAGGCGCAATACCCAGAGCACTGCTTAACGGTAGTATTCCCTATGGGGCTTATTTACAAGCCCCTTGCGCCGCCGGTGCGTCACTTTTTACATGGGGAAAAAGTGACGCACCGGCGGCGCAAGGGGCTTGTAAATAAGCCCCTATGTCTGTCTCTCTCTCTCACACACACACACACACGCGACCAAGTGGTCTGTAAATGCCATCAGACCCCCGAGATGGCACTAGAGAACCTTACTATACATGATACCCATTATGTGTTTTAAATATTCCATCTTTTTTCGGAGTAGTTTGAAAAAAGATGTTTTCTTCAAAGTGCAGCTACTAATGAGCACTGATTGTTTAGGTTTTGTTTACTTGTCTTTAATAATTTGTTAATAAAACATTGGGCGAGTGCCAGTGGATTTAAGTGATTTAGTGACTGCAGCGTTGACCGCATCATTATGGAATTACTGATTTTGCCACATTATCCTTCACGTTTTTTCTCTCATCCAGAGAAAGTGCTGCATCATTTGCATTATTTGGTGCATAATTTAGATAACCTGGCCACATAATTTGGTCTTCCAAGATGTAGAATCCTATTTGCCCTGCCCATGTTCTTGGCCTGCATAGAGATTTGGGGCTGTCTGCTCATACCATGACGTTCGGTCAGTCCTAGTTGTTCAGTCAAAGCCACTAAGCATGCTGGAACCTTTAGTCTCATTGTCTAGTTATGATCATGGCACTACAAGGTTTATTTAAAGCACGATTTTCTGAAAGTCATCCTCATTGCATGAGGTAAGATGACCACAATGCACCTAGGTGTGCCTTATGCTGCGCTGTATTCTGGGCGCGCTTCCCTGGTACTCTAAGGTGCCTCGGCACATTGTCGGGACCTGGAGCCCACCTGGACCCCCTGAGAGCTGGCACTACTACACCTTGCCAGCTGTACACCAACATCCCCTCTCAACCAATTGTCTTACTGGGTACTAATGCTGCCACCATGCAGAGGAGGGTGTTGTGCATAGTTAATTGCTTTGATATGGATGGCAGTGAGAGCAAAAGGCTGAAGCCAGAATACGGGCTTTAGGACCCAGCAGTGCACCTGCTTTCTCAGCTCCTGCCTTCTCGCTCCATCACTGCAGTGGCTCAGTGCATCCTACCCTGGAGGAGCCTTTCAATATCCACGAGCGGCACCCATGGTCCAGCCAGCATACCAGCATCCTAGCAACCGGGCAGCCCAGCATCAGCGAGCGGCACCTGTCAAGCATCCAGGTAACCTGGAAAGACTCCATCCTCGAATCCCTGCATCCCGGGCACCGCGCATCCCAGCATCTTCGAGTGGTACCCAAGGCCCAGCATCCGGATCCAGGAGCGGTACCCGAGATCCAGCAATCATCCACCCTGACCAGCTTCCCGAATAAAGGGCACCCCACAATTGGCGAGTGAAATCCCGGACCTTCCCAAACAGCATCCCTGCCAGCGTGTATTCCGGGACCCATTCATCCCAGCATCGGGAGGACTATCCAGGGTCGAGTAGCTGCATCGAAGGAAACCATCATCCCGGCAACCACCACACCAGCATCCTCGTCTTCCGGTGGTACCAAGAAGCCATCATCCGCATCCTGGACCGGTACACAGCTAGCATCCCAGCGTCCATGTAAGCGTGTTTCTCGGCAACCATTTATTTCCATGTCAGGCAACAGAACCCATGACCTAGTCAGCATTCCGGTAACCGTACATCTTGGCAACCATGCATCCTGACAACCGTGTATCTCAGCATTAACATCTGCGAGTGATAAGGAGGCAAAGTATTCATCTGAGCATCCTGGAAGTCCACTATTTAATTGACCTTCTCTACATTTGCATCCGAGATCTCTTGTCAAAATCCGCGTCTGGGAGTGGTACCCAAGAACCGGCAGCATCTAAGCATCATGGCATCCCAGTATCCATGACCGTGAGCGGTATTTACGGCCTAGCAAACACCACAAGCTTCCTAGCAGACCAGATTTTTAGTATCCGGCATCTGCAGGGCCCTGCAAGGATCTCAGCAGAGAAACCACACCCAGAGCCAGCAAACGTACAAACACATGTGTCCCTTCAACTCCATGCCATGCGTGACGAGTATCCAGAGCCCAATACTCGTCTACGTATTCCATCTACCTCGCATCTGCATATATGAGCTTTTCACGGACCCAAGTGCACTAGTAGATCTGGCAACCGCGCATCAGTGCCCGCGGACGATACCCAGGAACCGGTATCCGCGTTCAGGGGTGATACAAGCGTCACACAGACCGGCATCTGCAGCCATAACCCGGGCCCAGGGAGCAGCAGGCATTCCAACAACCCAGCATTTCAGAGCTGGGCCAAGCAGATATCCCGGCAACGCAGCATCAGCACCCGCGACCCAACGCAGGGCCTAGCACACCTGCGTCTGCCCACTGCACCATCCACCTATTTCAGACGCCGAAGGTTCTCAGCATCCGCGAGTGTTACCCAAAGCCCAGGCAGCAAGTTAAAGTGGCAACTTGATCTTAAGGGGGCATCATAACTTCCAGGTATAACAGCTACGTCTGCATCCCAGCAACCTGGCATGCGGGAGTGGTACTCAGTGCCCAGGGAGCATCCGCAGGTACAACCCAGGCCCAGCAAGGGTACCCCGAGTAGCCGGAGAGCCGCAAGCATCCGCGAGTCGTGTACTGGGCCCTGCATGCATCCAGTGAACCGTACTCAGGGCCCAGTCATCTGCAAGCGATGCCAGGGGCCCTTCGAGGACCCAGGGACCCGGACACAGAACCAATGAGCATCCAGGCTGCGGTACTGCAGAGCGGGGGTAAGTGGAAGCCGGGGTGCGACTGGAGCCCGACTCCATGGGGTGGGGGCACCTGATAGAGAAGAGAGCCAGAGAGGTGTGCGGCAGGATAGGGCCACGAGAAAGGGTGGCAGTGCGGTGATGGGGTCCAATGCTCTACCCGTGGAGGGAACTGGCTCTTATTGAGCAGGGCACGGGGACTGGCGGAGAGTATTGGCTCTCAGTGAGCACGCACGGGGACTGGTTGGGGGGGAGGTACTGGCTCTTAGTGAGAAGGTACTGGCTCTTAGTGAGCAGGAGACGGGGATATATCGAAGGCACTGCTCTTAGTGACCAGAACACGAGGGTTGGTGAAGGGTACTGGCTCTTAGTGAGCAGGGCAGGTGGACTGGTGGAGGCTACTGGCTGTTAGTGAGCAGGACACGGGGACTGGTGTAGGGTACTGGCTCCTAGTGAGCAGGACACGAGAGCTGGTGGAGGGTACTGGTTCCTAGTGCGCAGGACACGGGGACTGAGGGAGGGAGGGAACCGGCTCTTAGTGAACAGGGCACGCTAACTAGTAAAGGGTACTAGCTATTAGTGAGCAGGGCACGGAGACTGAGGGAGCGAACTGGCTCTTACTGAACAGGGCACGGAAACTAGTAAAGGGTACTGGCTATTAGTGAGCAGGACACAGGGACTGGTGGAGGGTACTGACTCTTAGTGAGAAGGTTCTGGCTCTTGGTGCGCAGGACACGGCGACTGCTGAAGGGTACTGGCTTTTAGTGAGCCGGCCACGGTGACGGCAACTACTGTCTCTTATTGAGCAGGGCACGGGGACTGGCGGAGAGTACTGGTTCTTAGTGAGCAGGACACAGGGACTGGTGGGGGGTACTGCTCTTAGTGAGCAGGGCACGGAGACTGGTGGATGGTACTGCTCTCAGTGAGCAGGGAACGAGGACTGGTGGAGGGTACTGCTCTCAGTGAGCAGGGCACGGGGACTGGTGGAGGGTACTGGCTGTTAGTGAGCAGGATACGTGGACTGGTGGATGGTACTGTCTCTTGGTGAACAGGGACGAGGACTGGTGGATGGTACTGTCTCTTGGTGAACAGGGCACGAGGACTGGTGGATGGTACTGCCTCTTGGTGAGCTGGACACGGAAAGTGGTAGAGGGTACTGGCTCTTAATGAGAAGGTACTGGTTATTAGTGAGCAGGACACTGGGGCTAGCGAAGGGTACTCCATAGTGAGCAGGACACAGGGACTGGTGGGGGGTACTGCTCTTAGTGAGCAGGGCATGGAGACTGGTGGAGGGTACTGCTCTCAGTGAGCAGGGCATGGAGACTGGTGGAGGGTACTGCTCTCAGTGAGCAGGGCACGAGGACTGGTGGAGGGTACTGCTCTCAGTGAGCAGGGCACGGGGACTGGTGGAGGGTACTGGCTGTTAATGAGAAGGATACGTGTACTTGGGGAGGGTACTGTCTCTTGGTGAACAGGGCACAGGGACTGGTGGAGGGTACTGTCTCTTGGTGAACAGGGCACGAGGACTGGTGGAGGGTACTGTCTCTTGGTGAACAGGGCACGAGGACTGGTGGAGGGTACTGTCTCTTGGTGAACAGGGCACGAGGACTGGTGGAGGGTACTGTCTCTTGGTGAACAGGGATGAGGACTGGTGGATGGTACTGCCTCTTAGTGAGCTGGACACGGAAAGTGGTAGAGGGTACTGGCTCTTAATGAGAAGGTACTGGTTATTAGTGAGCAGGACACCGGGGCTAGCGAAGGGTACTCCTTAGTGAGCAGGACACAGGGACTGGTGGGGGGTACTGCTCTTAGTGAGCAGGGCATGGAGACTGGTGGAAGGTACTGTCTTTTGGTGTACATGGACGAGGACTGCTGGATGGTACTGTCTCTTGGTGAACAGGGACGAGGACTGGTGGATGGTACTGTCTCTTGGTGAACAGGGCACGAGGACTGGTGGATGGTACTGTCTCTTGGTGAACAGGGCACGAGGACTGGTGGATGGTACTGCCTCTTGGTGAGCTGGACACGGAAAGTGGTAGAGGGTACTGGCTCTTAATGAGAAGGTACTGGTTATTAGTGAGCAAGACACCGGGGCTAGCGAAGGGTACTCCTTAGTGAGCAGGACACAGGGACTGGCGGGGGGTACTGCTCTTAGTGAGCAGGGCATGGAGACTGGTGGAGGGTACTGCTCTCAGTGAGCAGGGCACGAGGACTGGTGGAGGGTAGTGCTCTCAGTGAGCAGGGCATGGAGACTGGTGGAGGGTACTGCTCTCAGTGAGCAGGGCACAAGGACTGGTGGAGGGTACTGCTCTCAGTGAGCAGGGCACGGGGACTGGTGGAGGGTACTGGCTGTTAGTGAGAAGGATACGTGGACTTGGGGAGGGTACTGTCTCTTGGTGAACAGGGCACAGGACTGGTGGAGGGTACTGTCTTGGTGAACAGGGCACGAGGACTGGTGGAGGGTACTGTCTCTTGGTGAACAGGGCACGAGGACTGGTGGAGGGTACTGTCTCTCGGTGAACAGGGCACGAGGACTGGTGGAGGGTACTGTCTCTTGGTGAACAGGGCACGAGGACTGGTGGAGGGTACTGTCTCTTGGTGAACAGGGATGAGGACTGGTGGATGGTACTGCCTCTTAGTGAGCTGGACACGGAAAGTGGTAGAGGGTACTGTCTCTTAATGAGAAGGTACTGGTTATTAATGAGCAGGACACCGGGGCTAGCGAAGGGTACTCCTTAGTGAGAAGGAAACAGGGACTGGTTTATTGTACTGGCTCTTAGTGAGCAGGCTACGGGGACTGGTGAAGTTTACTCACTCTTAGGGGCTTATTTACAAGCCCCTTGCGCCGCCGATGCGACTCTTTTTATCACATAAAAACGTGACGCACCGGCGGCGCAAGGGCCCCTTAGTGAGCAGGAGACTTGGACGGATGCAGTTACCGGCTCTTAGTGAGTAGGGCACGGGGACTAGTGGAGGGCACTGGCTCCGGATATCACAAACACGGAACGACGTAGGCCCACAAGCCAGGGAGTGACGAAGGGTCGTTGTCTCGAGGTTAGAAAGGCGCAAGGCTGGTGGAAGACAACTGCTTAGTTTCAAGGCCACCGAAAAGACGGAGATTCACTAAACATGGTTATCAGGACACTCGCCACAGATGGATCGTTGGCATGTGATATTACGTTGGCACAGCGGCTCAGTGAGCTGAACGCTCGTTGCTAACATCTGCTGCTCTGCAGCCCCCGCCCTCCCCAGCTCGGTTAGTGGAGTACTTTTATTAAGTGAGGTAACAGTAACATCCAGTGTGCAGTGGAGTCTGGCCACGCCACATGCTGTGCATGGCATTGGCTCTCGCTTACTAGGACAGACAGTACAGGTGCTAGTCACTGGCCCCAAGTATGAGGTGGATGTCCATTGGTGCTCGGACAGTTTGACAAAGGGTATTAGGACAAAGGGGCTATTACAGGGCGATTGCCTTTGTGCTATAATGATAGAGGGGCTGGTGCAATGTCACTCAGCCCACCTTCAGGACACATGGCTTTGTGGACGGTCATTGGTTTCAGTACTCAGGACACAGAGGTTTGAGAAGGGTCATGGTTATCAGGACACATGGGCTGGTGAAGCTATTGACGCTCGGGTCTGTCCGAATGTCACTATTCCTGGACAGTCAGGAGGCCAGGCCTAGAAGGGGGGGGGTCATTTGTGCTAGATGTCGGGTCTGAAGTCCAATCCACGTGAGATTCCACAGGAGCAAAGAAATTAGTTCCCCCCCACCTTTAGACAACAAAGCCTGGAGGAGGTATAGTAACTCACTCACAAGACGCTGCTAACCAAAAGTAAGGGGAATAACGCATAGAGTGACCACCACTCTTTCCCCAGAGATGACACCAGGTAGCGTGGTAGTGGGGAGCTGGTTCCACAGAGAAGCTAAACAAAAGAGATAACAAATAAGACTGGTCTTACTCCTCAAGAACTAAACAGTAGTCAAGAACATTAATGCATGTCACTTCCCAACATATGCAGTTCACTTACCAGTGATAGAGTCCCAGGATATTCTGATATTTCTCAGCGTCCTATGAGCGCATAACCCAGGCCCAATCGATGAAAGACCAGGAAGTGCAGGTAAGGGAATACTGAGAAGATGAACTACTAAGGGACGACAAACACAACCACTCACTTCCACAACCACTCAAGGTCACGTTGGGTGATTCAAAAAGAGGAGAGTCCCCTAGTTTGTTAAGGGGAGTGGGGATTCCAAGAATTACTGACCGGCTCCGTAGGGAAAGGAGCGGATCAGCGGCACTCACGCTTTCACGAAAGCGGGAGAGGAAAAGACGGCGTGGCGCGCTGGCCGGCTCCGTAGGGAGAGGAGCGGATCAGCGGCGCACACGCTTTCAGAAAGCGGGACTGGAAAAGATGGCGTGGCGCGCTGGCCGGCTCCGTAGAGAGAGGAGCGGATCAGCGGCGCACACGCTTTCAAGTAAGCGGGACAGGAAAAGATGGCGTGGCGCGCTGACCGGCTCCGTAGAGAGGAGCGGATCAGCGGCGCACACGCTTTCAAAGCGGGACAGGAAAAGATGGCGTGGCGCGCTGGCCGGCTCCGTAGGGAGAGGAGCGGATCAGAGGCGCACACGCTTTCTCGAAGGTGGGTCGGCAATAGATGGCGTGACGCGCTGGCCGGCTCCGTGGGGAAAAGAGCGGATCAGCGGCACAGACGCTTTCACGAAGGCAGGTCAGCAAAGGAAGGCGTGGCACGCTGGCCGGCTCCGTGGGGAGAGGAGCGGATCAGCGAGACACACGCTCGTCAGGGAAGGAACAGAACTTCTGATGGATAGCAGAAGTAGACAAGGCAACTCGGGATAGAAGAGTTCAAGCCGGATACCAGGAATCAATCCAAAGAGCAGGTACTCAACTCCGAGCTCGAAGGGGCGTGGTCACTAGTTAGGGATAGTAAGTCAAGCATTGGCAATTGGGTGAGACGGCCTCTTATAGCAGGTAGGGGTCGTCACAAAAGAACTCACACTGTGAACTAACGAGGGAAGTACACATGCATCAAGGTACCGACATTTCTCCTACAAGGGCATCTGCTGCCGAAATCCTAACAGTTCTCCCACCCAAAGGCCTATTCCCGGGGCGGGGTTTTGAAGGATGGAGTGCATGGAATCTGCGAATCAACACAGGGGCATGAATATTTTCAGCAGGCTCCCAGGACCTATCCTCTGGGGCATAGCCTACCCAATCAATGAGGTACTGTATTTTGCCTCTGTGTTTGCGGGAATCTAAAATCATGTTCACTTCATATTCCTCTTCACCCTCTATGATTATTGGGGGAGGAGGCTTCTCAGGGACTAGAGGGGGTATGTATCTTTTGACTAAGGAGCAATGAAATACAGGGTGTATTTGCATGTCGTCTGGCAACTGCAGGTGTACTGTAACAGGTGTTATTACTCTCTTTACCAGATAAGGACCTATGTATCTAGGTTGTAATTTTTTAGAGCCTCTCAATCTCAGATTTCTAGTTGATAACCACACCTTGTCTCCTACTTGATAAGCAGGTTCAGGACGTCTGTGTTTATCAGCCTGTAGTTTCATGGCTTCTTTGGCTCGGTGTAATTCTTTTTTTGCGTTGTCCCAGTTGGACAAAAGAACTTTGTGATGATCTTTAAGAGCAGGGATACTCTCTAATTCTGAGGGAAGAGAAATAGGCAGGAATTTAGGGTGTT
This sequence comes from Calotriton arnoldi, assembly GCA_963921515.1. NCBI lineage: Eukaryota > Metazoa > Chordata > Amphibia > Caudata > Salamandridae > Calotriton > Calotriton arnoldi. The sequence continues at coordinate 1,618,826 of CAWUFW010000911.1, read as the reverse complement.
GTGCTAATGTGAAAAAGAAAGGAGACACACCAGTAGAAGAATGTGTGGAATTGTTATAGGCAAATTCAGCCATAGGGAGAGCTCGGGACCAGTCACTTGTGATTGTGGCTAACAGACAACGTAAATATTGTTCTAAAGTCTGGTTAGTTCTTTCGGTTTGACCATCGGTTTGGGGATGATAAGCGGTGGAGAGTCTGTGATCTATACCCAGTGTCTTACACATGCCTTGCCAAAATTTGGACACAAATTGGGCCCCTCTGTCTGAAATGATTATCGAAGGAAGACCATGTAATCTGATTACATGTTCTAGAAAAATATGCACTAATTCTTTGGATGTGGGTAAGTTTTTAGAGGGACAAAATGGGCCATCTTGGTTAACATATCTACCACTACAAAGATGGTGTTGTATCCCTGACTTCTCGGGAGATCTGTAATAAAATCCATGCTAATGGAATGCCAGGGGAAGGGGAACGGCAGTGGTTCTCAATAACCCGGCCGGAGCACAATGTGAGGCTTTTGTCGAGCACAGGTGGAACACGAATTGACAAAGGCTATAATATCTTTGGCCATTTCTTCCCACCAAAACCATCTCTGACAGATCTTGAGGGTTTTGCTACTCCCTGGATGTCCAGCCAGTGAGCTATTGTGGCACCAGAGCAATAGTTGTTTTTGCAATGCAACAGTTGGTATGTATAATTTGTTTTCGTGATAATACAACTGGTCTCTGATCTGATTCAGGGGATCGTTTTCCCATTCTTCAGAAGGGATGGTACGGTAGTATTCTTTTAGTTTGTCTATAAACCCCAAGGGAGTGAGCGTCCCCATGGCATTCTACCCCTATAATTTTTTGTCAGAAAAAAAGGGGGATAACATTCAGGAGAGGCAACTTTCTCTGGACCAAGTCGAGAGAGTGCATCTGCCTTGCCATGTTGAGATCCAGGGCGATAAGTGATAACGAAATCATACTCACTAAAGAATGAAACCCATCTCATTTGACGGGGAGTGAGTGCTCGTGCTGACCGAAAATATTGGAGATTTCTATGATCAGAGTAGATGGTAACTATATGTGGGGATCCTAACAAATAGTGTCTCCACTCCTGGAAGGCAAGCTTGATGGCCAATAGTTCACGTTCTCCAATTGTGTAGTTCTGTTCAGCAGGCAATAGGGTTTTAGAATAGTAAGCAACAGGATGCAAGCGTCCTGTGTTAGTATCTCTCTGAGAGAGAACTCCTCCCACCGCATACTGAGAAGCGTCTGCTTCAACGTAATAAGGTTGCGTATTATCAGCATGTTTGATGACAGGAGCGGTAGTGAATCGTTCCTTTAAAATGCAGAAGGCTCGTTCTGCTTCTTGATTCCATTCAAACTGTACTCCTTTCCGCAGAAGTCGAGTAATGGGTGTTAATAATTCAGAAAAGTGATCTATAAATCTGCGGTAAAAATTGGCAAAACCTATAAAAGATTGCACCTCTTTTACTGTACAGGGACTAGACCAGTTAACCAAGGCTTCTATCTTTTTGGGGTCCATATGTACGCCTTCAGGAGATATCACAAATCCTAGAAACTCCACTCTGGTGGTATGGAAGGTGCTCTTGTCAAGTTTGGCGAATAATTGGTTTTCCTTCAGTGTTTTCAAGATTTTTGTAACGTGGATAATATGATCTTGTTCTGTTTGTGAATAAATCAGGATATCGTCGATATAGACGATCACGAAGACATCAAGGTATTCTCTTAGTATTTCGTTAACAAAAAATTGAAATGCCGCTGGAGCATTACAAAGACCAAACGGCATTACACAGTACTCAAATAACCCAAATTTGGTACGGAATGCTGTTTTCCATTCATCTCCATGTTTAATACGAATGAGATGGTAGGCTCCTCTAAGATCTATTTTGGTAAAGATCTTAGCTCCTCGATACCTGATCCAAAAGAACTGAAATAAGTGGTAGGGGATATTTATTCTTTATGGTGACTTTGTTAAGGGCGCGATAATCCAAACACGCTCGAAGACCCCCTTCTCGCTTTGGAATAAAAAAGATGGGAGAGGACACTGGAGATGTAGAGTGACGTATGAACCCTTTTTCCAGCATTTCTTCGATGTATTTCTGCAAGTATTCAGTTTCAGGTGCAGTTAGGGCATAAATACGACTAACTGGCAAGGTTGCTCCGGGTACTAAATCAATGCGACAATCATAGCTTCTGTGCGGAGGTAAGGCAGAGGCTTTAACTTCGTCAAAGACAGTTAGGTATTCCTCATAGTGCGCCGGAAGGTCAGGAACTGTGGACATTATATGTACCGCACAGCAAAGCGAACTATTCCATTCACTTGCTTCTTGGTAACAGTTTATCATGCAATGATGAGATTTTAGTGTCACTGTTCGAGTCACCCAGTCTATTTGGGGATTGTGAACTTGTAGCCAGGGAACCCCCAGGATAGCGCCGAAATTGGGGGTGTCTATAAGATCAAAGACTATAGATTCTGAATGTCCGTTATTACACACCATTACAATCGGGGAGTCTGATAGGTAATCAATCCAGATGATAACTCAGACCCATCTACCGCTCTCACCGGTTCAGGATGAGGTTTCAATAAGAAAGGGATTCCGACATCTCGGGCCAACTGAATATCAAGAAAATTCCCTGTGGCCCCTGAGTCCAATAATATAGACATGTTCTTTCGACATTGAGGAGATATCACCAAAGTAATGGACAAGGTAAAGTGTCTTGGTACTAGGGGAAGGATTTTCTTTGTAGTAGAGACCGTAGAAAAGACAACACTTGAAGAATTGGTCTCTGCTTTCTTCAAGTCTTCTAGTTTTCCTCCATATAAGTAGGAAGAATACTACTTGCGATTTTCTTAGCAACGGAACGAGGTCTGATTGGACACTCACGAGCATAATGTCCTCCTTTCCCACAATATAAACAGAGATTGTTCTTTCTCCTCTTGTCTTTTTCTTCAGCAGACAGCGGACTCCTCAGTCCTCCAATCTGCATAGGCTCAGCAACGTCTTTAATGTCTTTCTTTTCAGGTTTTAACATATATTTAGAAAGAGTAAGACGTGATTTTTCCCCTTTCCTTTCATGGAGTCTATGATCCAACTTGACCGTCATATCTATGAAGGCAGAGCAGTCATCAGGAGGATCTACTATTTGAGACAACAAATCCTTAAGTTCATCGTTTAACCCTCGATAAAACAGAGAGGTTCTTTTTTCCTCAGGCCAATGCGTTTCAGCTACCAGCCTATTAAAGTTAGTTATATACGTAAGTAGGTCCTTGGATCCCTGCCTAAGATTGAGAAGAGCATTATCGCTGGCCTGCATAAAGGTATGTTTTGAAAAAAGACTCTTCATCTTATCCTGAAATAGCATAAAGTCATATAATAATGGATCGTTGTTTTCTACCAATGGAACAGCCCAATCTGCAGCATTGCCTGCTAAATAAGATATAACAAAGGCTACTTTAGCAGCGTCGTCTGGAAACGATGCCGCCTTACACAGGAACTGTAGCTGACATTGGTTCATGAAGACGCTAAATCTAGCACTGTCTCCGTTGAACCTCTCTGGCATAGCTAGTGGAACTGGGCTGGGAGTATGAACAGTAAAGTGAACAGGAGGTATGTTGCTATCTACCCTTGTGGAGGAATTGGGACTATGGGACGGAACTGAAAAATGCGCAGGCTGAATGTAACTTTTCCGGGTCTTTGGAAGGGTACCAGGGTTCCTAGGGTCTACTGAATTCTGTGACTTTGATTGTAGTAACTCTGTCTGTAATCTCTGATTTTCAGACCTTAACCTCCCTACCTCCGATTGCAATTCAACTAGAACTGCCGCAAGTTCCTCTACTGAGGGACCTAATAAAGATGAGTGGAGAGAGGGATCTAGAGGGCGCTAGCCCCGTCAGTATTCATCTTTGCTCAGGTGGAAATAACTCTTGGGCTTGACTTTCTGTCGGGTCTGAAGTCCAATCCACGTGAGATTCCACAGGAGCAAAGAAATTAGTTCCCCCCACCTTTAGACAACAAAGCCTGGAGGAGGTATAGTAACTCACTCACAAGACGCTGCTAACCAAAAGTAAGGGGAATAACGCATAGAGTGACCACCACTCTTTCCCCAGAGATGACACCAGGTAGCGTGGTAGTGGGGAGCTGGTTCCACAGAGAAGCTAAACAAAAAGAGATAACAAATAAGACTGGTCTTACTCCTCAAGAACTAAACAGTAGTCAAGAACATTAATGCATGTCACTTCCCAACATATGCAGTTCACTTACCAGTGATAGAGTCCCAGGATATTCTGATATTTCTCAGCGTCCTATGAGCGCATAACCCAGGCCCAATCGATGAAAGACCAGGAAGTGCAGGTAAGGGAATACTGAGAAGATGAACTACTAAGGGACGACAAACACAACCACTCACTTCCACAACCACTCAAGGTCACGTTGGGTGATTCAAAAAGAGGAGAGTCCCCTAGTTTGTTAAGGGGAGTGGGGATTCCAAGAATTACTGACCGGCTCCGTAGGGAAAGGAGCGGATCAGCGGCACTCACGCTTTCACGAAAGCGGGAGAGGAAAAGACGGCGTGGCGCGCTGGCCGGCTCCGTAGGGAGAGGAGCGGATCAGCGGCGCACACGCTTTCAAGAAAGCGGGACTGGAAAAGATGGCGTGGCGCGCTGGCCGGCTCCGTAGAGAGAGGAGCGGATCAGCGGCGCACACGCTTTCAAGTAAGCGGGACAGGAAAAGATGGCGTGGCGCGCTGACCGGCTCCGTAGAGAGAGAGCGGATCAGCGGCGCACACGCTTTCAAGAAAGCGGGACAGGAAAAGATGGCGTGGCGCGCTGGCCGGCTCCGTAGGGAGAGGAGCGGATCAGAGGCGCACACGCTTTCTCGAAGGTGGGTCGGCAATAGATGGCGTGACGCGCTGGCCGGCTCCGTGGGGAAAAGAGCGGATCAGCGGCACAGACGCTTTCACGAAGGCAGGTCAGCAAAGGAAGGCGTGGCACGCTGGCCGGCTCCGTGGGGAGAGGAGCGGATCAGCGAGACACACGCTCGTCAGGGAAGGAACAGAACTTCTGATGGATAGCAGAAGTAGACAAGGCAACTCGGGATAGAAGAGTTCAAGCCGGATACCAGGAATCAATCCAAAGAGCAGGTACTCAACTCCGAGCTCGAAGGGGCGTGGTCACTAGTTAGGGATAGTAAGTCAAACATTGGCAATTGGGTGAGACGGCCTCTTATAGCAGGTAGGGGTCGTCACAAAAGAACTCACACTGTGAACTAACGAGGGAAGTACACATGCATCAAGGTACCGACATTTCTCCTACAAGGGCATCTGCTGCCGAAATCCTAACACTAGATTATCAGGCCACAGGGGCTGTTGGAGTCATTTACCCTTGGGTAACAGGAGAGGGTCTGGTCGAAGCCACTATTCCTGGCCTTCCAGGGTTCATGGGGAGGAGGGGGGAGGAATTTCCCCCAGATTACGAGGGCACAGGTAATTGTTCCTGGATCCTGCCACAGGTGAGGAGTTAGGAGTCCTGCGAATCCTCAGAACACAGGGACTAGCGCAGGGTCCCTGGTCCTTGGCGTCAGCAGTGCACAGAAGGGTGGGTGGAGGGCCCTAGGCCACAGGCTATCTCATCACATGATCTGCTGAGCATCACTGGGCCCAGTCACTAGGACACACGACCTGCAGGGCGTCATTAGTCCTGGGTTCAGGGCAGCGGCTGAGAGAGGGTCTCTGTCCCCGGATGATCAGGCTGCAGTAGTTGTACACAAGCACTGCTGGAGGGCTATTAGTTCAGGTTATTAGAGTGTCACTACCCTGAACCAGTTAGAATGCACGTTGTGGTTGTGATTACCAGGACACAGGAGAGTGGATCATCATTGGCTCTAGGTTAACAGAAAACAGAGGCTGGTGGAAGGTGATTGGCTTTGGGCGCGCACGAGGCAGGGGTTGCTGGAAGGTCATTTGTCCCTGTAAAGGACACATAAATGGTGGAGGGGGATTGGCCGTGGCTATAAGGTCATAGGGTCCAGGGATGGATAAGTAACCCCGGGATACCAGAGCACAGGGGACAATGGGGGGTCCCTGGCCGCAGTTTCACCAGGCAGGTTCTACAGAAGTTCTTGAGTCTTAGATTACCAGGACACAAGGCCTGCTGGGCCAGAACCGGCGCCAGCGGCTCTGGTTCCTAAGGGTTGGAACAGGTGTTGCACCATTGGCGGTAGGATGGGAGGAACTGAGGTAGGATGATTGCTCGGGGTTCTCAGGACACATGGGGCGAAGAAGGGTCTCCGCCCCTGGTATCCTAGGACATTGGCTGATGTAATCAGACTTGGCTATGAGGACAGACGGGAAGGCCACGGAGCACTGAACCTGTGCTATCCACAGAGGGACTGCTGCTCACTATACCCGAGCACAAGGATGCAAGGCCCTGCTGAAGCATTAATGGCCATAGTCATTAGCATACAGAGAGCGGTGGACCGTCCTTTATCGCAGGTATTAGGACACAGGGTTGTAGGAACATCTCTCGGGACGAAGGTGTTTGTGGAAGTTGATTGGCAATGCTGGCCAGAGCCCTGGTGGACGCCGTGCATCTGGGGTATGAAGAGGCTGGTGAAGGACCCCTGTCCTTGGGGATCATAAAGCCAAGCCCCAGTGAAGGCCAGATCATAAAGCCAAGCCCCAGTGAAGGCCAGATCATAAAGCCAAGCCCCAGTGAAGGCCAGTGGTCCCCAATAGTAGGACACATGAGCTGGACAGTGCTGATGGAGAGGTAATGGCTGTGGTGCTACAGGGAAGGAGCCGGTGTATCAGGGCCCAGGTTTGGTGCAAGGTGATTGGGCTGGGTTATCAGCACACAGGGCTTGGCTGGTGTTATTGGCCTGCATCTGTAGAACAAAGGAGCTGCTGCTGGAGGCCCACTGGTGTCAGATTGTCAGGACACACAGGATGGCGGGTGTTTACTGGCACAGGTTTATCAAAACCAGAGGGATGTCGACGGTTATTTGCTCGAAGTTTTGAGGACAAAGGGGCAGTGAGAGGGGCAAATGGGCTACAGATATTGAGGAGGAGGATAGACGGAGCGCACGGCTGAGGCTTTCTGGTCACAGATGTCATTTGGTATGCTCTGAAAGGAGACGCTGGAGTGTCCTTCTCTTGGGTTGTCAGGATGTAAGGGCAATGACTGGCCTTAGCTATCAGGACGCGGGGGCTTGAGGAGAGACATATGTGCTATCAGGCCACAGAGACGTGAGAGCCACTGCACTCAAGTACCATGACACAAGGGCTTCCTGGGCGGTCATGCGCAGGACTAATTAGAGTTCACTGGTGTTGGGGTGTCTGGCTACAGATGCAGGCTGATGGCCCCCCTGGTGGAGGGTCATGAATCCTGGAATGGCACAACATGGACAAAGAAGCATTGACCAAGGTAATCAGGACAGAGGTCTAGAGGGGGATCATTGGCCCTGTGGTTTCATAACTGGATCTGGTAGAGGCTCACTGTCCCTGGGCCCTCAGGGTGCAGGGATTGGTGCAGTGCCATTGGCCCAGAGCTGCCAGGGCACATGGGCAGAAGGGAGACTGCTCCCTGTGCTCCCTGGACTCAGCACAAAAGGCTGGCGGAGGGTCATTAATCATGGTCTTTAGGATAATGGGTGAAAGGCAGTTGAATCTGAGTTATCAGGACAGAGAGGTTACTCGAGGGAGCCTGTCCCTTTGTTGTCAACAAGGGCTGATGAAAGATTAATGACCATGCTGCAAAAACCTATTGGTACTAAATGATAAGAAAGCTTTTGGAGAGTTACTAGCTCATATTATTAAGACACTGGGGTTAGAGGAGACTCAATGGCCAAGGTCATCAGTACACAGAGGTTGGTGGAGAGTCATTGGTTGTAAGTTATTTTGGCACAGAAGTCAGGGAAGATCTTTGCCTTTGGATTAACAGGGCACAAGTGGTGGAGGGTCAGTGGCATCGGTCGTATCAAGGTGCAAGGGCCAGCTGAATGTCATCGTCACAGGGTTGGTGGATATGGGATCTGACATGGGCTGATTTACCTTGGATATCACAACTCAGGACTTGGGGAGGGTCACTGGCTGTGGGTTATCAGGATGTAGGGGGTGTTTGAGGGTCACTGGATCTCACTGTGAGGAGGAAGGTGCTGTGGAATGTTGAGGTATCAGGGCCCATGGCGGCTGGAGAGTCGTCCGTCCTGGTTATTTGGACACGCAGCTGGTGGAGCATCACTGATGCTCTGGTATGAAGGTGGTGTTTGGCGAAGGTAACTGTCCCTGGGTCACATAGATACAGGGGTTTCTAAATGTTCATGCTGGAAGTTTTTGTGTGCTAGTTTATCAGGGCATGTGGGATAGTAGAGGCTCATCTGCTAGGAGGTTTCATGGCCAAGCTGGAAGACGGCCTTTGCCCCTCTAGATATCAGTAGGATAGGACTGTGGAATGTTGGCTATCCATAGACATGGGCTGTTGGAGAGTCAATGGTTCAGGTTATCCGAACACAGAGCTGGTTGAGAGTCATTGGCCCCGAGGTATCATGACAGAGGCTTGAGGAAGATCATTTTTCTTCCTGTGTTACCAAGACAGGGGGGCTGGCAGAGATTCATCCCCTATAGACTATTAGGCGGGAACAGCGGGTGAATCTGACTTGCTCTCGGTTGTCAGGACATAGTTGAATAATGAAAGACTATTGCCTTATGCAAGTTATCAGGTATAAGGGCTAGTGGAAAGACATATGCCTAGGTTATCATACCACAGCAGACAGTGGAGGGGATTGCCCCTTTTTATCGTGACACAGAGAGTGAAGGAGGGTGATCTACTTACTTTATCAGGAAGCAGAGAATGTTACATGGCCTTTGCTTGGCCATGGCGATCAGACCAGAGAGGTCGTGGAAGGTGATAGGCCTCACTTATTAGGGCAGACAGGATGCTGAGTGGTCATTTGCAATTGATGATCAGGACACAGATACTAGTAAAAGGTAGGATACCCTGGTTTTCTTGAAGATGAGGCACATGAATGGTCATTGGCCACAGGTTCTCAGGACAACAGGTTCTCAGGCCACTGGGACTGCTTAAGGGTGACCTCGACACCGAGGCCGATGGAGGGCAATAGGCATCAGTCACGAGGATAAAGGGACTGCTGGAGGGCTGGAGCCTGGTGATTATCAGGACACAAAGGCTGGTGAATAGTAAACATACTCTGGGTTATCAATGTGCAGGGATGTCTGGCAAATCAGTGGTCCAAACTATCAGAACAAAAGGGCTGCTGTGATGTCATTTGCCCCATGCATATCAAGAGACACACGGGCTCATGGGGAAACATTGGCCAAAGCATATTCAGATGCACACACTACTGGAGGGTGACTAATGCCATTTATAAGGATATAGGGTCTGGAGAAAGGTCATTGGCACTGGTTCAATCAAAACACGTAAACTAGTTTGGAGCTGTTGATGCTTGTTTAGCAGGACAAGTAGGGTGTTTGAGGATCATGTGCTCTGAAGTTTTAGGAAACAGGCATTGGAAGAGTCAGTGACCAGCTTAGAACAACATAGAGCTTTAGGGGTCCTTTCTGCTTAGGTATCTGTACACAGGGACCACCAGTGTGTCATCATCATTGACCCTGGTGGACAGTCATTGGACCGATTACAGGCATACCAGCACGATAACCCAGTGATTTATATGCTTTGGGCTATGAGGATGTAGGGACTGCTGGAGAATCATTGCTCCTGGTGGCAAACAAGACGCATTGACTCATGGGATAACAGTGACAATGACATTGGGAACATCAGCTGATGGAAGCTACTTGGCCTGGGTGAACAAAACACAATGGCCAACAGAGACAAGAGGTGGTTAGGGTTATTAGCACTGAGGAAAATATCAGTACCTAAGGGCTGGTAAATAGCCATTGCATGGGTCCAGTTATCCCTGACCATGTTTATCAGGAAGCAGTGCATGGTGGAGGGCATGGTGGAGGGACCATGTTTATCAGGAAGCAGTGCATGGTGGAGGGTCATTGACTTTGGGTTAGTAGGCTACACAGATAGGTGGAGCTAGTTTGACCTTGAGCTGTTGAGACACATTGTGACGGTCCAGACGAAACGATGTCCTCCTGATCCTGGACTTGCCTTGCCCGAGGTTAGGGTAATGTCTTCCTGAAGCTGCAGTGTGGTAAACAATGTGTGAGGGGCTGGTGTCTGCAAGGATGCATCTCAGTATTAGAGGAAGAAGCCACAAGGCATAAAAGGATGGATGAGTCGTCACTATGAAGGGAAGACGAAGATAGAATTTAAACTGGAGAAATGGCACAAGGCTAGGCAAGCACACAACAACACTAAAAGAAAGAGGGCTACACCGTACCCATCAGGCCAGAGCAGAGCTTGCAGAAGGCCAACAATAGGGACAAATATATATATATATATATATATATATATATATATATATATATATATATATATATATATATATATATATATATATATATATATATATATATATATATATATATATATATATGCTGAAGTGGACATGAGAACGCCCAAAACACTACTGCTGCATTGCTATGCAGCCATAAATGAAAAAAACTGCTCTTTTTACAGGGGAAAACAGGAAGTAGGAAGTGCTGGCAGGCCAAAAGTTTGCAGAGCCTTTTTAGATTGGGCAAGTCTCTCACTACATTCATTATTTTGGCCATCTTTGGTGGGCTCTATGTAGAAAGGAAAATCCTGATCTTGCCCTCTGTAACTAAAAAGGGATGTGTGAGGGCTCGTGAGTCCCCAACAAGGACCCACACATCTTCTGGACCTGAGATGTTGTCCTTGCACTTCTCTCAGTTTCCCACAAGGGTGCTCGAGAAAGACCTTCCTGCAACGCCACCCGCAAAAAAAAGCTGTGCCACGTTTCAATCACAGAAGAACATTGCTAATCCCACCAGACCTCCTGCAGCCAGCCAGAGAGACATCCATTACTCTCCAGCCCTAACTGGAGAGTGAAGCAACACAGGGCGTCCTCCCAGCCAAGACGGAGAGTCTAGCGGATGTCATAGACAGATGGCGCGGAGGCTGAACTGCAGCAGCAGGGTCTGGGGAGCGCTGCTCATGAGCAGGATCGGGCGAAGCACAAAAGAGATGTCGACAAATTATTGGCTCTGGGTTATCAGAGTATTTGGGCGGGTGGATGGTTGCTGGGCCTGGTCACCAGTACAGAGAAACAGATGGAGTGTATTGACCCCCAGTCATAAGGACTCAGGAACTAGTTTAGGGTTGTAGAACACAGGATATCAGGACAAAGGCCCTGGTTCCTGAATTATATTGTATGTCAGGATTTGGGACAAATTAGGTGACCCTCTCCTATGACCTCTCTATACTGGTAGGAGGTATACATGTTTTTTCCTCTCTTGTGCCCGCTCTCCTTTTCGCTGTGTATGTGTATTCCATCTTTGAATGGAAAGCATAGATTTGATATAGGTTGGATTTAAGCTGAACTGACAGAGAAACAGGATCTGTTTCCCCTACGGAGTTGTAGAGAGAGAATGCTGGTCTGGTGGCTTAGTGGACTAGTGTGTTCCACTGTAGGGGCCAGTGTTTGACCTCATGGTCACAGATTAAAATCCTGGCTGGTCCACTCAGCCTTTCATCCTTCTGAGGTCGATAAAATGAATACCATTGAGTTGGGTAACAATAAACATCTGTTATTCAGCACCAATATACATGGGTGAACATGTGCTTTACCAATACACGTTATGTTAATGCTGATGTGGTATAAGGTGTTTCAGATTATGTGTTTCCAACGTTTTCCTTTTAATTCTTTTGGGAATACAATAACTACCTGTACCAGGAGATCCCCAGACTTCATGCCCTGGTCCTTCTTGAAAGACTTCCGTGAAATGTCAGGTAGGATTGAGGCAATGCAGCCCTGGTGGAAGTAAGACATTGCAGAGATCAGCCAGCCATTCTTGCAATGAGCCATCAGAAGACAAGACTTGTCCTGCCCGCTTCTAACCATCATGAGGCACATCGTTTCTAATGTACCCCTGCCCGCTCCTAACCATCATGAGGCACAGCGTTTCTAGTGTACCCCTGTCCACTCCTAACCATCATGAGGCACAGCGTTTCTAATGTACCGCTCCCCCCTCCTAACCATCATGAGGCACAGCATTCTAATGTACCCCTGCCCGCTCCTAACCATCATGAAGCACAGCGTTTCTAGTGTACCCCTGTCCGCTCCTAACCATCATGAGGCACAGCGTTTCTAATGTAAAGCTGCCCCCTCCTAACCATCATGAGTCACAGCATTCTAATGTACCCCTGCCCGCTCCTAACCATCATGAGGCACACTGTTTCTAATATACCCCTGCCCGCTCCTAACCATCATGAGGCACAGCGTACCCCTGCCCTGCCCTGCCGCGACCTCGACGCAGGTTTGAGTGGGCTAAGAGGGATTATTTCTCAGAAGCGGGAAGTCGAGGGGCGTGAGTACATTTGGGTGGAGCAGCTCCCCGTTCTTCCTCCTCGGATGATCATGTAATGAGTGTCGAAGAGTTTCACAAGGGCTTGTGCAGAATCAAGCCTTCGTGTCACTGGGTCGTGGGCATGCTGGTCACCCTCTCATTTTGTGAGGTTTATAGACTGGAGAAGTGTCACAGGGCAGCTACAGGTTTCCTCGTGAAAAGCCACAATTGAAATAAAGGTGTTGGTCGGTGGTCAACCCTGAATAATCCTTTTACATTTGTGAGAACTCCAGGCGCTTACTTCGATGCATTCAATTGCTGGCTTTTGGGGTCTGTGTGTTGAACTGTCTGTGGTTAATGATTACCCAACAGCGCCTGGATGGCTGTCAGCATTTTAAAGGTTCCAAGCTGGGAGACTAGGTTATGCCAAGCACGTTATTGAAGACTCATGACAATGTCATGTGAAGGCTCTTTGGTGTACCCAGTCACTTTGCCGCTATATGGAAAAAAAATGGTGACCCTTTTCCGCTCTCACCATTCAGCTGCTACATTAATTTGCATTTAAATCACCTCCTTTTGTGATGTTTATGCACCATTTTCAGTTATTTAAAGATACAGTAACATTATAAAGTAAATGTATGGGCCACTTCACACTTTCTGAGCAATGGTCAATGCAGACCTCCTGATTGTCACACAGGGTCCCCCGGTAATAGAAGTGGTTCTGTGTAGATTATCTCCCCATACTCAATCACTGGACTCTGGATGGAAGCACATTACCCAGTCAAACTCTGATGAATGCACAGAACCAAAAACACAAGGGGCTCGGGTTATTACACATTACTGACCACGCTCACTTGTGCATGATTGAGTGCCACATTTACAAGAAATCATAAACTCCATCAGTGCCTTGGTCAGATCTCCATACCTGGCCCGTTTTGTCCAGCCTTGGTCTCAAGCAAAAAATTAAGGGCAAACCATCTTTATGCCATCAGGATTGGAGTAGGGCACAATAGAGATGGGGCAGGGGAGGAATAGATCAATAGATGAAAAGCTAATTGGGCAACTGATGGACATACCCATCTCTGGGTGCATGTCTTCACGTAGAACAGATCCTCTCTGTCCAGTTGCTGTGGCCTTATGGAAAAGAGGTGGAGGTAATGATGGAGTCGAGGAAGCAGCTTTGCAATCCTGCTGTCATCTTGCTGGAGTACTGCAGAGTAGTTGGCACATGCTCTGTGAAGAAAGCAAGTGAACAAACATTTCCATTTTTTTTTTAAAGAAGTCTATATTTTTCTTATCAGAAAAGGGTTAAATTAGTATAGAGTTTGTGTTACTTCATCACATTGCTGAGTGGTTAGTATGGTCCTAAGCAGCTGATTTCCTCCGTATGGAATAGGGACTACTCAGACCTAGCAGAGATTAGTTGTCAGAAGCCATTCATGATGAAATCCTTTACAGCAGATCTTCCTGGAAAAGTATCTTGAAATACTGGCGTTCCCAGGGAATCTCACATGCTGTCTATACACAGACAAAGATTATTTATTTATGTGGGTGTTCAAAGGCAGATAAATGACAATAACTATTAGCATGGGAATAGAGCAGAGAAGGTTATCTGAGGCTTTGGCTATGCTCTGATTACCCACTAACACACTTTTCTGTTTTTTAGAGTCCTACTCCTCGTCTGGAAAAGGTGAACATGTGAAAACCTTTAGCTGCTAACAAAGGCCAACCTTCCAAGAGTTTGTCTTCTACACATGAAAAAACACAAGCAAATGCAGACCTCTTACATCACTCTGGATGCTTTCTCAGAAGTCCAAAGCAAAAGCAAGAAAGACTAGGAGCAGTAAACATGGAGGAGTTGTTACAGAGCTTTTTGAAAAGTGACTGGCGGGGGCAGACCTGGCTAAAAGGATGTGATGAAAGTGATTATGATTCCGATACTTTTACCTCTTGTTCTACTTCGTAGTTTGTACAATTCTCTCTGAGTCTCCTCTGTGAACCTGAATAGGATGGGTGATGGGCCCGTGAAGAGACGAGCTGTGGGGTTCTCAATCAAGCTTCTATGGAGCCCTCACTTCCCACCCAAGGGATGTGGAACTCCTCTAGGCCTGCAAGATCCTACCAAAAGCCTCCAAGTTCTATGCACTCCAACTCCACCCTGGGGGCCGGGGAACGGGATGTGGCATCCGAGTTTGTTGGCCTCTTCTTCATGCTCCTGGTTGACCTGGTGGCCATTGCTGGCAACGTAGCAGTTATGGCAGTCATCATCAGGACCCCAGCACTGAGAAAGTTTGTTTTTGTTTTCCATCTATGTCTGGTGGACCTCTTGGCTGCCTTGACCCTCATGCCGCTTGCCATGCTATCCACCTGCAACCTTTTTGACAACACCATGCTTGGGGATGCCATGTGCAGGGTGTATCTCTTCCTGAGTGTTTGCTTCATCAGCATGTCCATCCTGTCTATCTCGGCTATTAACATTGAACGATACTACTATGTGGTCCATCCGATGAGGTACGAGGTCAAGATGACAGTGGGTCTAGTAGTGTCTGTCTTAGTTGGCGTGTGGATTAAATCTGTTATCATGTCTCTAATCCCCATTCTGACTTTCAGTTCCCAAGAACTCCTCATTGCCGCAGCTGAGCATGAGGGCCACCACCACTGCTCTCTGCAGTGGAGCAGGAGCACTTCACGCAAGAGCTTCATCATTTTCTTCTCTGTTTTCTACTTCCTTCTTCCCATCATGATCATATTTGTTGTCTACTGCAACATGTTTAAAGTAGCTAGAGTGGCTGCACTACATCACGGGCCACTGCCAACATGGATGGACACCCCACGCCGAAGGTCTGAGTCTCTGAGTAGCAGGTCTACTATGGTGACCAGCTCAGGGGCTCCGAGGACTACTCCTCAGAGGATGTTTGGTGGTGGGAAGGCAGCCGTCATCCTTGTAGCTGTGGGTGGACAATTCCTCTTCTGCTGGATGCCATATTTTTCATTCCATCTTTACTCTGCACTGAGCTCTCAGTCCTTTCATGGAGGACAGGTGGAGGTGGTGGTGACGTGGATTGGGTATCTGTGCTTCACTTCCAACCCCTTCTTTTATGGGTGCTTAAACCGACAGATTCGTGGAGAACTAAGCAAGCACCTAAGCTGCTTCTTCAAGAGGACACCAGAGGAAGACCTAAGGTTGCCTAGCCGAGATGGCTCCATCGAAGAGAACTTCCTTCAGTTCCTCCAGGGTACGGGCTGTGACAGTGACACCAGGAACGTTCACACCAACCCTAGCCCAAAGAGGGATCACCCCACCATTGACTTCCGAATCCCTGGGCAGATTGCAGAAGAAACATCTGAGTTTCTTGACCACCAGATGAATAACAACATAACTGCCTCCCAGAACTTTGTACGGACGGTGCGCTCCCCAAAAACTGAACGGTGACAATCCTTGCACTCGACAATCTCATAGACTGATGTGTGATAATGCAGAAGGCAGCAGTGATGCTGTCCAACTCTTTCCTTAGGAATCTCTATCTTGACCATAATACAGTATTTGTCCCACATATGAGGGAAACGTCTCTTTCTTATTCTCTGCTTCACATATTTGTTTAGAAAAATTACGTCTCTGATGCTCCTAGAGGTCCTGGGAGATGGTGGGAAGTCTGCGAGTGAGGTTCAGCTTTGTGAAAGAGGTTGAGAAGCCCATGAGTGAGGATTGGCATTCTGTGAGAGACTGAAAGGGCCTTAGGTAAAAGTCAACCTTCTGAGAAAGTTGGGGAAAGTCCTCAGTGAGGGGAGAGACTGGAAAGGACTGGGTGAAGGTCAGGTTTCTCTGAAAGTTAGAGAAAGTTCTCTGTCAGGGAGGGTTAGAGACTAGGAAGAACTAGAAGGGCCCTTTTTGGGGCCTGACACCCTAGGAGAGTAAACAAAAGGCAATTGGTGAGGGCTAACCTCGTAGTAGAAGTGAGAAAGACCAGGGGTGGGGCAATTCTAATCAGAAAGTGAGTCTTCACGAGTAAAGCTTGAAAGGGTCTCCATGATGACTGGCATCATGGTGTAGTAATGGAAGGCTAATTGTCAATGAGCTTTGTTCGGGGAGACTTAGAACATTGACTATGAGTGATGGCATCCTGGAAGAGTCAGGATGTCAGACAACAATATGACAGAGTCAGGAAAGGCCCTCACTCAGGACCAAACTCCTAAGAGAGTCAGGGAATGTCCTCAGTGATGGACACACTGCTAGGAGAGTCAAGGAAATCCATTTGTAACAGCAAACCTTGAAGGAAAGTCTGCAAAGGCAAAACTTGAAGTCTGGGACGTCAGAGCCAACCTTCTAGAAGTCTCAGGGAAAGACATCATTAAGGCCAAACTCCTGCAACATTTCAGTAAGCATATTATTATGGACCACTGTCTGGGAGATACAGGATGGCTCTTGGTCTGTTATCCAAAGAGAAGCGGGGAAAACTCATAGCAAGGCCCAGCATACTGAGAGAGGACACAACCATGTGGGTGAGATCAAGCATTGTGAGATTGATATATAGAAGATTACACTTCATATACTTTCTTGGCACAATGGGAGAATTCAAGAGAGGCACTAGTGATGTCATTGTTCAGAGACAGGCTAGAAATCACCTTGGCGAGAGCAAGCATTGGGTCCAATCTCATGAGAGGGCTCAGGAAGGACTTGGTGAAGTACAGCCTCCTGGGAGAAGCAGGGGGGACTCTAAGCAAGGACAATATCTAAAAAAAGACAGTAAAGTTCTTAATAAAGGTATTAGCTGGGAAAGAGTCATGGAAAGTCCTTGATGAGGTCTATCATCCTGGTGATGTTGGGAATACCCTCTATTTAGTCTACCATGTTTGCAGAGGACAGTAAAACACTTGAAGTGGGCTTGAAAGAAACACATTAGATGCATGGTGAACTTCCTGGAGTGACCAGCATACTGGCACAGGCAAGAAATGCTCAAGTGTTGTTATCTTTGGAGAGGAGGGAAGGCGCAGGGGGGAGTCCAGTCTTCTGGGAGAGTTAGTATGCTCTTTGATGTGACAGGCATACTTGTAAGATTAGGGGACTCCCTTAATGGAAGCAATGCCAAAGAGGCTGTAAAGAACTTTGGTGGGGGTTAGCCGCCTGAAAAAGACATAGAAGGCAGCCAATGAGGTCCCACTTCATGGTAAACAGGAAACTGGTGAGGGGAAGTTTGTGGGGAGAGGCAGAAAAGGCACCCATAGAGCGCTAGAGACCTCGGAGAGGTGCAAAAGACACGTATGGGAGTCAGGATGACAGGAGAATCAGAAAGGGCACCCAATGAGGGCCGGTTTCCTGGGGGAAGCAAGACAGGCAGGCACTGAGGGCCAGCATCATTGAAAATTTGGGGAAGATTCTGGTGAGGGTAGTCAGCATTTTGAGAGAGAGAGAGTGAGAGAAAACTCACTAAGGGTTCTGGGAGTGATGGAAAAAATCACCTGATGAGGGCCAGCATCGTAGGAGACACAAAAAAAAGAGAGAGAGAGAAAGAGGAGGGAGTGAGGGAGGGATATATATATATATATATATATAGAGAGAGAGAGAGAGAGAGAGAGAGAGAGAGAGAGAGAGAGAGAGAGAGAGAGAGAGAGGCCTCTGAGGACTACTTGTAACCTGGGCGATTCAGTGGAAGCACTCGTTAATGGTCAGCATCCAGGGAGAAGAAGAAAGGTACCCACTGAGGGCTAACACCCGGGGAGAGATGAAAAAACCTGTGAGGGACGGTATAATGGGAGAGGCACCAAAGCCCTTTGTTGAATTCCTGCCTCTTGGAACAGGTAGTCAAGGCAGTTGGCAAGGTGCTGCTGAGTGAAATATCCTGAAAGGTGGCCAGGAAGGCGCTTGTCTCATATGTGTCTGAAGTATGACTGTGTTGAGAGGGTGGTATGAGATATTCGAGATATACAAAGGGTCAGGCTCTCAACCTCTGTGGGCAAGCTCCCAGTATGCTCCCAGCTGTTTGTAGAATGTCACAGATAACTGTACATGTCATCAAGAGGAGCGCATGAATTAATGTCCTTGGGACAGATTTTCTAAGAATGGATTCAGTAAAAGGGGTCGCAAATTGCACACCAACCTTTTCTGAATCCCTTCTATTTTTTGCGAGATGTTCTATGTACCAATAGGTCGGTTCGCAAAAACCTGATTCGTAGTTGGTTTTAATTTAACCTACCTCATGAATATTAATGACGACCCACTATTAATACCAGCCTGCCACCATGTCTGTAATTGCTTTAAATAAAGCATTTTTTAAATGCAAACCTGTTCTCCTTAAAGGAAAACGGAATGCATTTTTAATGAAAAGCTTAAGTAACATTTTTTAAGAGTCTGCAGTAGTCTACTGCCGTCTCTTAGATGTTTTTGTCAACATTCAGAAATGATTTACCACTAGATTTGGGTAGTCAGTAACATATGAATGTTTTGCAACCAGATTTTAGTCGCAAAACATTGTTACATCCCATCCAAAACCGAATCAGTATTTGGAAGGGACGCCCTAAATACGCCCCTTCCCAATACTGATTTAATATTTGGTTGCAAACCCAAATTGCAAATTGATAACATGTCACTGCATCGCAATTAAAGTTTCATACATAACAAAAAGCCTTTTTGCAGTCGCAACAGCCCGATTATGTGAATCGCACCATTTTGCGAACGCAAAAAGCTTTGTACATCTGGCCCTAAAACTTCCATAGTGTGGCTTTGTTCACTGAATGGCTTCAGTGAGATTCCTCCTTAAGAACAGTGCATGCACATAGGATTCAGAAAAGGTATAGAAACTGGGACTCTTCCTAGATTAGGAAGCATTCCAAACCTAACCAGAAAATCAACAGCGCTCTGGGGGGGTAGATTTTCAAACATTTTGCGCTGGGTTAGCATCACAAAAGTGACGCTAACCAGCACAAAATGTTTTTTTCCTAATTTACATTCCAGTGCAAAAGTTTTTTGCACTGGAAAGTACCCTAAAAGTAACGTAAAGTAGCGTGAAGCACTGCTTTGCATTACTTAGCACCAAGGGGGCAGTACATGGGTAGTACATGGGCATTCCCATGCAACCACCCTTGCCTTTTGACGCAAAACCCTATCTACAAACAATAGTAGACAGGGTTTAGTGCCAAAAGTTAACACCAATTGAAAGGAGATGTCAAAAGGAGAAATATTTTTATTTCTCCTTTCTTTTCCGACTGTAGGAAAAGTTTTAAAGTGTGTCTAACCATAGTATTTTGTGCAGGAAGGTTCCCCTTCCAGTACAAAACCTATGGGAGACTCACGTACACACCCTAGCACTATGGCGCTAAGGCGTGTACCTGGCGCAGGGCAGCTAAAATCAGCGCCGTCGCTAGGGAGAGGGGAGGAGAAAGCCATATCTCTGTAGATATTGTGCTCTCCTGCTCCCTGCCTGTTACGCAATGCAGCCCAGCATTTTTGGCTACTGCGCTGCATTTCGTGACTGTCCTGAAAATCTGGGCCTAGGTATTGAAAGAAATAAAAATATGTTCCTCAAATGCTTACCAGACTATGATATATACCATCAAATGCATGCATACAGTTATCCTAAATTATTCTCAGAACTTAGGGTAATAATTCCCAGTTGCATGTGTAGCGCTGTGGTACAGGTGATTGAGAAGTAGTAATCAGAAGATAAGAGTGACCGATGGAGCCTATGTACACCCCACCTCACGCCCCACACCCCTGGAGACAGTATTCCCCGGTGGGTATGTCCAGCGAAGCTGCCCTTGGGTATCCCTGAGATAATCCTCTGCTTGCCAACATGAAGCCAATGGCTTAAGATTGATCCTAGCTTCCCCTGCAGGCAAGATGAACAATGAAGGAAGCACCATGGTGCCCAGCGCCTGCACCAGGAACCGCCTGGCGAAGATTCTGCCTGACCCTTAAGCAGTAGCAGTCCGTGGTAGGAGTGCCGGCCGGGCGGTGACGTGGGGTGGGGGAGGGGCAGGGTGGGGGGTAGTAAACCACGGATTACGGCCGAATACAGGTAAGTAAACATTTAAATAAATAAAACGAATTTCGTTGCGCGCACTGCATCGCATTTGGCAATGCAGCGCTCACAACGAAATTTGTTTTATTTATTTAAATGTTTACTTACCTGTATTCGGCCGTAATCCGTGGTTTACTACCCCCCACCCTGCCCCTCCCCCACCCCACGTCACCGCCCGGCCGGCACTCCTACCACGGACCGCTACTGCCCTTAAGCCTGTAGATGATCTAAGTTACCCTACATTTAGTTTAGAAGTAGTGTTGTACACCTGTGCTAGAAGCCTGCACCTAATTCCAAAAAGCACTCCCTCCCCACAACATGTACCTGATCCTGTGGACCTCGCTGCACAGCCTGCACAGCATCTGTTTCCAATCCGGGGGTGGAGGAAGGGCGGAGGAGGCGGGTGCAGTGTCTTAACTAGCCCTTGGTCCTTCCTGCGGATCCTGCACCTGGTCCTAGAGACCCGACTGCAGAACATGTGTACTGAAGACACCACGCAGAGCTTGCACATGGTTCTCCACACTTCCTCCAGAGCCTTCATGTGGTCCTGTACCTGATCTCATAGACATGTCCCATAAAACGACCTACACAGACAATATACGATTCGAAAATCCTGCTTCACCTCAGGAACAGATTTCTAAAGCCACTGAGTAGCAGAGCCAGGAACTACTACTGTTTAGCCTTCACCTTGACCAGGATGTTGCTCATCATAGCCTTTTCGTGGTCACTAGAACTGCGTGGACGGCCTGCTAGGGCTTGTAGAATGTCTGCGTACTTTTAACCGTTGGTGGAGACCCTCCGCATAGCCTCTAGACTCAAATGGGCAGCGGTATATAATACTTACCTAAGTCTACACAGCTTGTACCTGGGCATGTATATTTCCAGCACAGCCTGTATCTGATCCCAGCACAACTCGCACAGTCTGTCACTAATCCTGGAGAGCCTTAACTGGCCCCTGAGTCCCTCCTGCAGAGCCTGGTCTGACCCTGGAGCTCCCATAGAAGTAGGAAGATCTGGCACCTGGTCCTAGAGACCCGATGACAGAAACTGTGTACTCAAGATTCTGCTCAGAGCATGGCCCTGGCTCTCTACATTTCCTCAACTACCTTTGAGAGGTCCTGTACCTGGTCTCATAGGCAAACTCTGCAGCGCAAACCTTAGTCGATCCGAAGAACACAGGCAGTACACGATTCTGGAGACCAGGCTGCAATATCTGCACGCCTCTACTCATTCTCTAACAGATCCTAAATGCCTACTGTGCAGTGTTTACCTGGACCGCATATTGCACTGCAGATTCTCTCCGCAGCCGGTTCATGTTTCGTGAAGTGTCTGTGCAGCCTATCCCTGGTCTTGTAGACTCCCTGGCACAGGGATGGACTATGTGTGCAGCTGTACTTACAACACTGCACAGCCTGTCACCGGTCATGCACACCTCCCTGCACTGCCTGTATCTACAACGCCCTGCTCTGCCTGTCTTTACACCCCCTGCATTGCCTGTAACTACACCCCCCTGCACTTCCTGTATCTACACCCCCCTGCACTGCCTGTATCTACAACCCCCTGTACCTCCTGTATCTACATCCCCCTGCACTTCCTGTGTCTACACCCCCAGCACTGCCGGTATCTACATCCCCCTGCACTGCCTGTATCTACACCCCCCTGCACTGCCTGTATCTCCATCCCCTTGCACTGCTGGTATCTACACCCACCTGCACTGCCTGTATCTCCACCCCCCTGCACTGCCTGTATCTCCACCCCCCTGCACTGCCTGTATCTACACCCCCCTGCACTGCCTGTATCTACACCCCCCTGCACTGCCTGTATCTCCACCCCCCTGCACAGCCGGTATCTACATCCCCCTGCACTGCCTTTATCTACACCCCCCTGCCCTGCCTGTATCTACATCCCCCTGCACTGCCGGTATCTACATCCCCTGCACTGCCTGTATCTACACCCCCCTGCACTGCCTGTATCTACACCCCCCTGCACTGCCTGTATCTACACTCCCCTGCACTGCCGGTATCTACATCCCCCTGCACTGCCTGTATTTATATCCCCCTGCACTGCCTGTATCTATATCCCCCTGCACTGCCTGTATCTACATCCCCATGCACTGCCTGTATCTAAATCCACCCTGCACTGCCTGTTTCTACACCCCCTGCATCTACACACCCCTGCACTGCCTGCATCTACACCCCCTGCACTGCCTGTATCGACATCCCCTGCATTACCTGTATCTACATCCCCTGCACTCCCTGTATCTACATCCACCCTGCACTGCCTGTTTCTACACCCCGCTGCACTGCCTGTATCTACACCCCCTGCACTGCCTGTATCAACACCCCCTGCACTGCTTTTATCTACACTTCCCTGCACTGCCTGTATCTGATCCTGGAGATATCCTTGCCCCCGACGAGCCTGCACCCACCAGAGCTCGGGTGAGCAGATCCGAGTTGTTTCTACAGCTGTGCTAGAAACGCCTCAGCACATGAACTGGGAGGCCTTTCTCTGGGACATGGAGCGGTCAGTGGTTACTAAGAAGTGTACCTGGTGGGTATTGCTGATGTTTACCATCAGTGTCGCAGGGCCTGCAGCACTGTTACATCTGTACAAGAGAAAGCAACGTGCTCTGGTAGACCTGCATCTAAGGGGAAGGCAGCGCGTCTCCAGCCCTCAGCTGTCTTTCTCCGCCCCACTCTGGCAGGGGCGGTGTTTCTGCGGATGGCTGTAGGGCAGATGGGTGGGCCTTGTGGACTGTGTAGTCGGCATTGCCCTGTAACCCTGTGGGAACCTGGGCTGTGATCCAGCGCTACACTTTATCAGGGATCGATACTCATCAATATTTCATACAAATGGCCCATACACATTCACCCAACTCACAAATCCCTGTTGCGCTGGAAGTCCAGCTTAAATGTCGTGAAAAATGATTTCCTTCACAGATTCACGTTTAACATTTCTAAATACATAACTAGGCCTATATATCAACTCTCTTTCCTCTCGGTCGACGGACCAATTAGTTGAGTAGCTGATGGTAATAATAGAACTTAACTAACTATCTAACTAGCTAAATAATCACAGACTCTCGGTAAGATTAATAAAGTTTATCTCAGATAAATGTAATTGATAAATGCTCATCGCATACAGGTTGCAATGCAAACAATGAATCCTACAAAAGGAGAGAAAATCAATTAACAAATTGCAAACAGTGTCATACTCATCATCCATATACAATATGCATATGAAGGAGTGGATAGATGAAGAGACATAGGTTTCAGCAAATAATGCGAAACAATATACTTATGACGGAGTGGATAGATGAAGAGACATAAGTTTCAGAGACAAAATTATATTTGCAAATAATTATGCAAATTACGAGTCAGAAGATAATACAAACCCAAAGATCAATGAAATACCACCCCCCTGGCCAAGGGAGTAGTGGGGGTCTCCTGAAATAGAGTCAGGAAACAAAGATTTCAGGAACGGGACAGGACAAGGACAGGAACAGCCAGGCCTCTCTGCAAACCGACGGACTGCAACGCATCTCCCCTCTCAATCTCTTGAACCTTCTCCTCAATCTCCTACTGCTGCTGCTGCTAACCACACCCCCAAAAGCACCCCAGTTATACCCTAAAACCTACATGTCCAACCCACATTAATTGAAACATTACACAGAATTCGACTGCTCATTGGATGCTTGGGGAGGTAGTGTATCACACCACCGTGATTTCATTCAAAATTCTTCATGCTCATTGTTCTACATCCTTTCACATTACATAATTGTTGACCAGTCCATTCAATTCAGTTCTTGCTACATTTCATTATTTTCACACAAATTTCTCAGCCACGTCCGCGCAAGAAGTCTTGAGACCCACGGCCAGTCTCATCTTTTGGCAGGCAAACAATGTTCTCTGAGCTGATCAACCTTGAATTTTTGTTCATCATTCTGCAGCGCTCATCGCTTCTGTCTGTTTTGTCAGGTCATTCTTGCTCATTTTTCCAGCCCTTCATCTATCCGGTCAATTTAAGAAAATACAGGCCCATTCGGCTCACTATGACGAAATAAACACCTACATTCATTAATTACATGGAAATGCACCTTTCACTGTTTACCACCCACCGTTACACGATTCCCTGTTAATATTTTCTTAGCTTAAGCTTCATGCAAAGCGGCATTATTTATTATTGTTTTTAAAGCAAGATGCAAGATGCGAATTGCGGCCTAAACGTGCATAAATTTTGTTTCTTTTGAACGCAATGTAAAATACGGCCTAGTTCTTTCATGCTTTAGTTCACATTAGTGCACGCATGCGCAAAGCGGTCTCTCATGTGGTTCATGTGATTTGCATGTTAGTTTTTACTGCACACTGTTAGTAAGTATTATGGGGGAGTTAATCCGAGCAGGTTTCTTTTTGCGATACCCTGCTCCATCAATCCCTCCTCTGATGGCTTCCTGGAGCCATCATAAAATACCCACCATACCAAGTGCCATCTTTATTTATCTAAAGATCAGTATTCTTTTCTCTTTTCATCAACTTTTCATCTAACTCCTTCATTTTGTCATAGTAGTCTCCTTTCATATCTTCTAGTTCTATCTCATCTCTTTTTCTCTTCCTTGCTTTTCGTTTGTTATTTGTTTCTGTCATCTCTTTTCTTCCACTCTTACACTTGTAACATTTATATATTGTTATCATTACTAATGCTACTCCAGCTACTGAAATGATTGGCATTATTATTTTCCCTAATAAGCTACTTCCAAAGGTAGAGAACCATTTACTTACAGAAGAGAAACTCTTACCAAATTTCTCCCAGACACCGTCAACCTCCAGTTGGGTCAAGTCTTCATGTAATTTTGTAATATTTTTAATATATTCTGCAATACCTTTACTTTTGTCAGGGATATAAGTACAGCAGTGCTAAATTTTCAACATGCCACAGACTCCACCCTCCTTTGCCAATAAGATATCAAGGCAAGTCGATTTTGCAGAACCATTGATCAGATTGCAACCATTTCGGCATCAATCATCAAGAACCCCCCAGCAGTATCTGTCGATAAACGATCAACCACTGTGGACAATTATCGAATTTTATGCGAATTCAGAACGACTCCAACTGATGGTATCAGTGCACCAAAAATATCACCTACTATTTCTGAGAAACTAGCTCTCTTCTTACGTGTTAGTCCTTGTTTTATTTCATTGATTCTGTTATTACTTTTGTCTACATGGTAGACCTTTGGGAAAACTATTGCAAAATAACAACTACCATACCAATGTGCAGGTAACCTGTAATAGGCTTTCTTACCACACACATAATAGACTCCTGGGAAAACAGGATCAGTTCCACCCTTCAATCCCCAACCTCCAGTAATTTGGTAAGTATGCTCACATTCACTAAAACCAATGAAATAATTATTATAGTTAGTTTTTATTCTAAGCAAACAGATTTTCCCCTTTTGATACCAGTCCAGGGACATTGCAGCATATGTCTCGCCTTTCTTATAATTTCCTTCTCTAAACGCCCATGGTGGTACCTGTGACTTCTGTTCAGCAGCTTTTCTTTGAAAACCTTCTCTTCTATATTCTGCCATATCTATGAACACTTTTTCTTCAACCCGCAAACTATATGTTAGATTGTTTTTGTAAGCATATCCTATATCTAGTGTCTTAGTAATATGGAAGAATTCTCCCATATAACATGCATTTTTACTACTTAAAACTTGTTTAGTTCCTTTATAATAGGTATCTCTGAAAATACTAAATCTATATTGGAATAATGATACTCCAGCTTTCCCGTCACATAAAATAGGCTGGTTAAAACACTGCAAGACACACCATATGTTAAAGGTAGGTGATGATAGGTCACCCCCTCTGAGACAGATGAAGGTAATTGCATGCACACATAACAATCACTCACATTCATTGTATTAACATACTCGTACAACAATTTTGTAAAAACATTTAACGAGAAATCACTAATTGATTTATCATGATGGAAAATACTTCCATCTATCTGTTCTATGTTAGTATTAGGGGTTTCTTTAGTAACATCATTCACTCTTTCACTTATTACATCATTAGTATTGTTTCCATTATTAGTTACCATTAGAATAGGTACAACGACTGTTAATAATATCCACATAAATGTCAGTAAAAAGACACTGCATAAGCAAGCTTTAATACATCTACGTTTTAGGCTAGATTTTGGATGTTCAGTCACTTTTGCTTTGGCCATTTTGTATTCTACTAAAAATAAAAAATCTAAATCTATAAAAACTCTAAACTTTACTCAAAAATTTCTGAAAAATAGTGTAATCCTACACTTCAAGGCTTTCTTCTTTTACCCCCTTCTTTTGTTTCTCTTCTCTAAGTCTTCTGAGTCTTTCCATTCATTTCGTCTGGCAAGGTTCAACCTTAATTTTTCATAGTTCTTTTAAGGTGGTTTTAATTTGCTTTCATCCACTTGCTCAGTGCCAGTACCGTCTTTTCTTCACTTGGATCTGAGCTTTCAATTTCTTCCAAGATCACGTACGTCCATTCCGGTGCTGTGTATTTCTTGCTTGGAATTCTTACTCTCCTGGTTTTTTGTACTGAATCTTCTCCTGACTCTTCTTGTTCGGTTTGACTTGAGACCTAATTAAGTTGCTCTGGTCTTCTTTTTGACTTTCTCCTCGCAAGAGTGTATTTCAGTCTTTTCACTCCATTTGGCCAATTGTCACTTTTTCTCGGTCTTTTAGTTTGAACTATTTTTTCACCTTCTTCATCTGGTTCACAGGTTCTTTTATTTGGCCTTTCTTCTATTTGTTTTCCTTCTTGACTTTCAGTAACTTCCCTTTCTTCTGGTTCTACAGCAGTCTCATGAGACCCAGTAACTGGTGCCCACTCTACTTGACTTGTGCTTGGCTGTTCGTCAACTGTTTGTTCTTCAGAATCTGTTACTCTAGATTCTTCAGCTTCACACACTTCAGACTTTGGTCTTGGGCATTGGTTTACCAGTTGCTGCTCTTCTTGTCTTTCAAGTGGACTTGGGACTCGTCTGGTATGGCTCGCATGGATCCAATTTGGCAAACCACCACACTTCACTGCTACCGTTGTCACCAGAATCACCTGATAAGGTCCGTTCCACCTGGCTTCTAAACATGATTTCCTCACGTGTTTCTTCACGAGAGCCCACTCTCCAGGACTCAGATCATGAGCTTGATTCGGGTTTGTTGTAGTAGCATTTTCTCCAACCTGATGAGACACAGAACGCACCAGATCAGCCAATCCTCTGCAATAGTCAAGCACTAGATCATCAGATATATTCATCAGTTTGTTCGCTAGTATAAATGCTTGTCTCATTGCTCTTCCCATTAGGATCTCATGTGGACTTAATCCCGTCTTTTTGTCAGGAATGCTTCTAAGACTCATCAATACAAGGGGTAAAGCATCAGGCCATCTCAGTGTTGTGGATGCACACACCTTTCCTAACCTAGATTTTATTCTGCCATTTATCTGTTCAACCACTCCAGATGCTTCGGGTCGATAGGCACAATGCAGCTTTTGCTCAATCTGTAATGCTGCACAAATCATCCGAATTATCTCATTGTTAAAATGGGTTCCTCTATCTGTTTCTAAAGTGACTGAAAATCCAAATCTAGGTATCAGTTCTCTTAGAAGTAGCTATGCGACTGTGAGACTATCATTCCTTCTCCTTGGATAGGCTTCCACCCAACGAAAGAACAAGCAGACAACAACCAACACATATTTTAGCCCATTGCACGGGGGGAGCTCAATAAAATCCAACTGGAGTCGGGTGAATGGTCCTGCTGCCTTTCCAATTCGTCCCCAACTAACAACAGTCTTTCTGCCTGGATTTTGTTGCTGACAGGTGACGCACCTCTGGCAGAGACTCTCTGCAATGGCCCTGAACTTTGGGTTAAACCATGATTGCTTGAAGAGCCTGATCATAGCATCTCTTCCAACATGTGCAATTCCATGGTATACCCTTGCCATTTGGGATAGTAAACTGTCTGGCCTGACTGGTCTTTCGTCTATATAGACCCACACTTCATCCTCTGCTCTCTTTCTGCAGCCTGACTTTATCCAAATTCCCTTTTCCTCATCACTTGCTTCTTCCTGTAGCTGTCTAATTTCGTCCCAAGTTTCAAATGAAGAAGAAAACATAAGATGGCAATTGGTATTTTCTTTTTCCATCCCTCTGTTTAGAGCAATTAAATTTCGTGCACAGAAACGCTACTTGATCCACGTATCTGTTGCCCTTCGTCACATAATCATCTCCTGATTTATGTGCGGAACATTTGACCACTGCAATCCTTTTGGGCAATTGTAAAGCATCCAATAAATCTTTTACAATTTTGCTGTTTCTTATAGGAGAACCTGAAGAAGTCAGAAATCTCCTTTGCATCCATAGCTGTCCGAAATCGTGGACAACCCCGAAACCATATTGACTATCAGTAAATATGGTTACCCCCAGGCTTTTGGAAATTTTGCACGCTCTAATCAGAGCAATCAATTCAGCAATTTGGGCAGAGTTTACTCCTTTTAGACAGGATGCTTCTAAAACTCCCGCTATGGTGCAAACAGCATAGGCAGAGCATAGTTCACCTTTCTCATTTCTCAAACATGACCCATCAACAAACATCACACAGTCTGGTTCTTCTAATGGAACGTCCTCAATATCGGGCCTGGGTTTTGTGCACAACTCTGTCACATCCAAACAATCATGATCCGCCTCCTCTCTTACTTCCTGACAATATGAATTCGGCAACAGGGTTGCCGGATTTACTGTTGTACATCTTACCACAGTCACATTTTCAGCACCCAAGATCACTCTTTCGTACTTAGTCAGCCGACTATAGGTCATATACTGTGTCCTTGTGCGAGTCAAAAGGATCTTGACTGGATGTCCCATCACAATTGCTTCACTCTGTTCCAGACTGACACAAGTGGCAGCTACTGCTTTCAAACAGCCTGGTAACGCTGAGGCCACTGAATCCAAAGTAGCAGAAAAATATGCTACTGGACGTCGTGCCATTCCATGTTTTTGAGTTAAAATTGATAGTGCACACCCATCTCTTTCACAACATTACAATGCAAAATCCTTTTCATAATCTGGCATTCCCAATGCAGGTGCTCGACAAAGACTGTTTCGCAATTAGTAAAAGCTTCCATACTTTCATCATCTAACACAATCGGATCTTTCACATCTTTTCGTGTCAACCTCTGTAGAGGTTTTGCAATCAGTGAGAAACCACTGATCCACTGCCTGCAGTGTCCAACCGTTCCCAAAAATATTCGAACTTCTCTCTGAGTTTTTGGCGGACTCATTTGTTTAATTACACTAATTCTTTCTGGTGTCACCTTTCTGACTCCTTTTTAGGTCTCGCCTAGCGATGCAGCGCAAAGCGCTGCTCGCTATGCGAGATCTATTGTTGCCGACTTTTGCTCCGATGCGGGACAGGACAGGTGCACGCGTACGGCAAGTCCTGGACAGGAGATGTGCACGCGTATGGTGCGAGCAGAAGTTGTAATAATGCCGCAAGCCGTACGCGTGCACATAGACTGTCTGTGCTCAAGCTTAACAGACAGGAGATGTGCACGCGTACGGCTCGCGTCTTTTTACAACTCCTGCTCGCACCATACGTGTGCACATGTCCTGTCCAGGCGCGGCGTCCAGCATGCCTCCCGCTCAACCCCACTCACCGGCACTTGTGGGGACTCAGCGCTGAATCTTGCTCCGGCCGCCCCATGCGGCATTCACGAAGGCGGGGTGGGCTCCCGCCGGACTTCCCTCTGCGGGGTGGGCTCCCGCCAGACTTCCCTCTGCGGGGTGGGCTCCCGCCTCACTTCTCCAACACACGGGGCTCCCTCAGCTCACGGGAGCCCCGGACACCTCCGGCCGCGCGCTCCATGCGCCGCCCATGCGCCACGCAACTGACGTCGCTCAGACGATTTCAGCTGCCCGGACAGCCAATGTGCACGCGTCTCTTGCTCACGGCGCACTCGACAGGGCTGGTTAATTTGGCTCGGGGTCTGTTGTAGTGTTTCTGCCTCTGTTCACTTTATTTCCTCTAAGCATTCACTCTTCTGGAGTTCATTTGGAGGCATTCAGTATTTCTCACACCGTTTATGGATGCTGGGCTAAGTGCGATTAACTTGCCTCGGTAAAAGTATTCATACGCTCGGGCTCGAGCGTGCACTCAGTAGTCCCCCCGGGGCACAAGCAGGCATCCACTTCTGTGCTTCCTCGTTGCTTTATCTTGCAGCTGACAGGGAGCACCCCTGCTGCCATTCTCTTTGGCCAAATTCAGCAGTACAGCATTGGAGGTGCCGCAGGGAGCTCTGGAAGGTGAATATTATGCTCAGGCTACTTGTTCGCTGTGGGCGAGGGTTTTACATGTTCCACTGTCTCCCTGAGACAGGAAGCACGTGTGCGTGGAGAGAAAGGATGGGGGCCACTTAGTACCTGTAAAGCCTCATGTGCCCCCACTCCCCCGCGCCCCTGCGGAATAGCCCCCAGAGCTGCTTCGTGTCACCCGCCCCCGAGGCAGCCCCGGTTTCCGGTGATTCAC
Organism: Calotriton arnoldi; assembly: GCA_963921515.1. Taxonomy (NCBI): domain Eukaryota; kingdom Metazoa; phylum Chordata; class Amphibia; order Caudata; family Salamandridae; genus Calotriton; species Calotriton arnoldi. The sequence continues at coordinate 1,587,784 of CAWUFW010000911.1, read as the reverse complement.
GGCTCCGTCTGCCAGCGACTCGTCCTCGCGGCCAGGTCTGTCACCGGAGTTCACATCAGCATAAGGACTGCTGCTGCACGCTCAAAAGCCCTCGCCCGCCTTTTTAAATGACAAGCCAAGTTTATAATTACCCATGCTTTTATCCAGGGAAGTCTGTGCCGTGTGTGAAGGCAGACATGCCGTGTGTGTGGGAATGTAAAAGGGACTCAGTATTTTCATCATTGTAGATAAAGAGTATATATATCCCGCCAAAACATATATCGGTGTTTTCCTGCATTCTGAAGAACAATAGATTTGAGTGAAACGGTTTAGACGCTTTAAGACGCGCTGATGGTATTTGAACATGTCCTGCAACACGTTTCCCTCTTCGGCTGCGATGTCGTGCACGCTGTGTACTCTGTGACAGTAGTGAGTGCACACGTGGCTGGTGGATGTCTGATGCCTGATGTATGATGATTGATGTCTGATGTCTGTGGATGTCTGATGCTTGTGGATGTCTGATGCCTGATGCTTGTGGATGCCTGATGTCTGATGCCTGATGCTTGTGGATGTCTGATGTCTGATGCTTGTGGATGTCTGATGTCTGATGCTTGTGGATGTCTGATGTCTGATGATTGTGGATGTCTGATGCCTGATGATTGTGGATGTCTGATGCCTGATGTCTGATATCTGATGCCTGATGCTTGTGGATGTCTGATGCCTGTCTGATGCCTGATGATTGTGGATGCCTGATGCTTGTGGATGTCTGATGCCTGATGCTTGCGGATGTCTGATGCCTGATGTCTGATGCTTGTGGATGCCTGATGCTTGTGGATGCCTGATGTCTGATGCCTGTGGATGTCTGATGCCTGATGCTTGTGGATGTCTGATGCCTGATGCTTGTGGATGTCTGATGGATGTCTGATGCTTGTGGATGTCTGATGTCTGATGCTTGTGGATGTCTGATGTCTGATGCTTGTGGATGTCTGATGCCTGATGTCTGATGCGTGTGGATGTCTGAGGCCTGATGTCTGATGATTGTGGATGTCTGATGCCTGATGCTTGTGGATGCCTGATCTCTGATGCTTGTGGATGTCTGATGTCTGATGCCTCATGTCTGATGCCTCATGTCTGATGCCTGATGGATGTCTGATGCCTGATGGATGTCTGATGCCTGTGGATGTCTGATGCCTGTGGATGTCTGATGCCTGTGGATGTCTGATGCTTGTGGATGTCTGATGCCTGATGCTTGTGGATGTCTGATGCTTGTGGATGTCTGATGCCTGATGTCTGATGCTGGTGGATGCCTGATGCTGGTGGATGTATGATGTCTGATGCCTGATGCTGGTGGATGTATGATGTCTGATGGCTGATGCTTGTGGATGTATGATGCCTGATGTCTGATGCTTGTGGATGTATGATGCCTGATGCCTGATGCTTGTGGATGTCTGATGCTTGTGGATGTCTGATGCCTGATGCTTGTGGATGCCTGATGTCTGATGCCTGATGCTTGTGGATGTCTGATGCCTGTGGATGTCTGATGCCTGTGGATGTCTGATGCCTGTGGATGCCTGATGCCTGTGGATGCCTGATGCCTGTGGATGCCTGATAATTGTGGATGTCTGATAATTGTGGATGTCTGATGCCTGTGGATGTCTGATGCCTGTGGATGTCTGATGCTTGTGGATGTCTGATGCTTGTGGATGTCTGATGCCTGATGTCTGATGCTGGTGGATGTCTGATGCTGGTGGATGTATGATGTCTGATGCTGGATGATGTAAGATGTCTGATGCCTGATGCTTGTGGATGTATGATGTCTGATGCTTGTGGATGTATGATGCCTGATGCTTGTGGATGTCTGATGCCTGATGCTTGTGGATGTCTGATGCCTGATGCTTGTGGATGTCTGATGCCTGATGCTTGTGGATGCCTGATGCCTGATGCTTGTGGATGTCTGATGCCTGATGCTTGTGGATGTCTGATGCCTGATGCTTGTGGACATCTGATGCCTGATGCTTGTGGATGTCTGATGCCTGTGGATGTCTGATGCCTGTGGATGTCTGATGCCTGTGGATGCCTGATGCCTGTGGATGCCTGATGCCTGTGGATGCCTGATGCCTGTGGATGCCTGTGGATGCCTGATGCCTGTGGATGTCTGATGCCTGTGGATGTCTGATGCCTGTGGATGTCTGATACCTGTGGATGTCTGATGCATGATGTCTGATGCCGATGTCTGATGCTGGTGGATGTCTGATGTCTGATGTCTGATGCCTATGGATGTCTGATGCCTGTGGATGCCTGATTCCTGTGGATGCCTGATGCCTGTGGATGCCTGATGCCTGTGGATGCCTGATGCCTGTGGATGCCTGATAATTGTGGATGCCTGATGCCTGTGGATGTCTGATGTCTGTGGATGTCTGATACCTGTGGATGTCTGATAATTGTGGATGTCTGATGTCTGATGCCTGTGGATGTCTGATGCCTGTGGATGTCTGATGCCTGATGCCTGATGCTGGTGGATGTCTGATGTCTGATGCCTGATGCTGGTAGATGTCTGATACCTGATGCTGGTGGATGTCTGATGCCTGATGTCTGATGCTTGTGGATGTCTGATGCTTGTGGATGTCTGATGCTTGTGGATGTCTGATGCCTGATGTCTGATGCTGGTGGATGCCTGATGCTGGTGGATGTATGATGTGTGATGCCTGATGCTGGTGGATGTATGATGTCTGATGTCTGATGGCTGATGCTTGTGGATGTATGATGCCTGATGTCTGATGATTGTGGATGTATGATGCCTGATGCTTGTGGATGTCTGATGCTTGTGGATGTCTGATGCCTGATGCTTGTGGATGCCTGATGTCTGATGCCTGATGCTTGTGGATGTCTGATGCTTGTGGATGTCTGATGCCTGTGGATGTCTGATGCCTGTGGATGTCTGATGCCTGTGGATGTCTGATAATTGTGGATGCCTGATGCCTGTGGATGTCTGATGCCTGTGGATGCCTGATGCCTGTGGATGCCTGATGCCTGTGGATGCCTGTGGATGTCTGATAATTGTGGATGCCTGATGCCTGTGGATGTCTGATGCCTGTGGATGCCTGATGCCTGTGGATGTCTGATGCCTGTGGATGTCTGATGCCTGTGGATGTCTGATGCTTGTGGATGTCTGATGCTTGTGGATGTCTGATGTCTGATGCTGGTGGATGTCTGATGCTGGTGGATGTATGATGTCTGATGCTGGATGATGTAAGATGTCTGATGCCTGATGCTTGTGGATGTCTGATGCCTGATGCATGTCTGATGCCTGCGGATGTCTGATGCCTGTGGATGTCTGATGCCTGTGGATGTCTGATGCCTGTGGATGCCTGATGCCTGTGGATGCCTGATGCCTGTGGATGTCTGATGCCTGTGGATGCCTGATGCCTGTGGATGCCTGTGGATGCCTGTGGATGCCTGTGGATGTCTGATGCCTGTGGATGTCTGATACCTGTGGATGTCTGATGCCTGATGCCTGATGCTGGTGGATGTCTGATGTCTGATGCCTGTGGATGTCGATGCCTGTGGATGCCTGATGCCTGTGGATGCCTGATGCCTCTGGATGCCTGATGCCTGTGGATGCCTGATGCCTGTGGATGCCTGATGCAATTGTGGATGCCTGATAATTGTGGATGCCTGATAATTGTGGATGCCTGATAATTGTGGATGCCTGATAATTGTGGATGCCTGATAATTGTGGATGTCTGATGCCTGTGGATGTCTGATGCCTGTGGATGTCAGATAATTGTGGATGTCTGATGTCTAATGCCTGTGGATGTCTGATGCCTGTGGATGTCTGATGCCTGATGCTGGTGGATGTCTGATGCCTGATGCCTGATGCTGGTGGATATCTGATGCCTGATGTCTGATGCCTGATGCTGGTAGATGTCTGATGCCTGATGCTGGTGGATGTCTGATGCCTGATGTCTGATGATTGTGGATGTCTGATGCCTGATGTCTGATGATTGTGGATGTCTGATGCCTCATACTGGTGGATGCCTGATGTCTGATGCTTGATGTCTGATGCCTGATGCTGGTAGATGTCTGATGCCTGATGCTGGTGGATGTCTGATGCCTGATGTCTGATGCTTGTGGGTGTCTGATGCCTGATGCTTGTGGATGTCTGATGCTTGATGTTTGATGCTTGTGGATGTCTGATGCTTGATGTCTGATGCCTGTGGATGTCTGATGCCTGTGGATGCCTGATGCCTGTGGATGTCTGATGCCTGTGGATGTCTGATACCTGTGGATGTCTGATGCCTGATGTCTGATGCCTGATGCTGGTGGATGTCTGATGCCTGTGGATGTCTGATGCCTGTGGATGTCTGATGCCTGTGGATGTCTGATACCTGTGGATGTCTGATGCCTGATGTCTGATGCCTGATGCTGGTGGATGTCTGATGCCTGTGGATGTCTGATGCCTGTGGATGCCTGATGCCTGTGGATGCCTGATGCCTGTGGATGCCTGATGCCTGTGGATGCCTGATGCCTGTGGATGCCTGATAATTGTGGATGCCTGATAATTGTGGGTGCCTGATAATTGTGGATGCCTGTGGATGTCTGATGCCTGTGGATGTCTGATGCCTGTGGATGTCTGATCCCTGTGGATGTCTGATGCCTGTGGATGTCTGATGCCTGTGGATGTCTGATGCCTGTGGATGTCTGATGCCTGATGTCTGATGCCTGATGCTGGTGGATGTCTGATGCCTGATGCTGGTGGATGTCTGATGTCTGATGCCTGATGCTGGTAGATGTCTGATGTCTGATGCCTGATGTCTGATGATTGTGGATGTCTGATGCCTGATGTCTGATGCCTGATGCTGGTAGATGTCTGATGCCTGATGCTGGTGGATGTCTGATGCCTGATGTCTGATGATTGTGGATGTCTGATGCCTGATGTCTGATGATTGTGGATGTCTGATGCCTCATGCTGGTGGATGCCTGATATCTGGTGCTGGTGGATGTCTGATGTCTGATGCCTGATGCTGGTGGATGTCTGATGCCTGATGTCTGATGCCTGATGCTGGTGGATGTCTGATGCCTGATGCCTGATGTCTGATGCCTCATGCTGGTGGATGTCTGATGCCTCATGCTGGTGGATGCCTGATGTCTGATGCTGGTGGATGTCTGATGCTTGATGTCTGATGCCTGATGCTGGTAGATGTCTGATGCCTGATGCTGTGGAATGCCTGATGCCTGTGGATGTCTGATGCCTGTGGATGTCTGATGCCTGTGGATGTCTGATGCCTGTGGATGTCTGATGCCTGTGGATGTCTGATGATGTCTGATGCCTGATGTCTGATGCTGGTGGATGTCTGATGCCTGATGCTGGTGGATGTCTGATGCCTGATGCTGGTAGATGTCTGATGCCTGATGCTGGTGGATGTCTGATGCCTGATGTCTGATGATTGTGGATGTCTGATGCCTGATGTCTGATGATTGTGGATGTCTGATGCCTGATGCTGGTGGATGTCTGATGCCTGATGTCTGATGTCTGATGCCTGATGCTGGTGGATGTCTGATGTCTGATGCCTGATGCTGGTAGATGTCTGATGCCTGATGTCTGATGCTGGTGGATGTCTGATGCCTGATGTCTGATGCTTGTGGATGTCTGATGCCTGATGCTTGTGGATGTCTGATGCTTGATGTCTGATGCCTGATGCTTGTGGATGTCTGATGCTTGATGTCTGATGCTTGTGGATGTCTGATTCCTGATGTCTGATGTCTGATGCCTGTGGATGCCTGATGCTTGTGGATGTCTGATGCCTGATGCTTGTGGATGTCTGATGCCTGATGCTTGTGGATGTCTGATGCCTGATGCTTGTGGATGTCTGATGCTTGTAGATAACTGTGTGAGTGTGTGATGTGTGTGCCTGTGGCAGTTTTGATCCTTATACACATATAATGACTCCTGAAGCACAGATGATTTATAAGGGCGATATATCACATTCATAAAATGTGCTTAAGGTGTAACATGTGCACTGTTGGAACACCGTACAAGTGTCAAGTTGGTGCATTATATTTGCTTATTGCTTTACAATACAAGGGACTTTTTATTATTAAGTGTCACCACTTTGCCAACTGCTCCTCACTGAAACTCTCCAATGCAGGGTGTCTTATACTTCAGGGTTAAATGTGAGTTTAAATGTCTAGGAATAAGTCAGTAACACAAACTACCAGTGGGATGTACTACACCTAGACTTCTCAAGTCACTATGTGTTCTGACACACCATCACCAAGTGGGGAGCGAGCTTAGAGTGCTCTTCCTAGGCTCCCTGCCCTACCTCCCTGGCTAAGAAGAATCTGGAAGGGGGGTGGCTTCCATTGCAGGAGGTACAGCTCCCGCCTCCTGGCACATCCTCTCCTGGTACATCAGCTGGTCTCTCCATTCAGGAACACTCAGTAGCTGCCCCCACAAGGTGCACTCTGGGGCAGTAATACTCCCTGCATTTTATCGGGGCTCACAGGCTCTGCTGGCCCCCCAGGATAACTTCAGAATGTCAAACTCCTCAGCGAGGGATGTCTAACATAGACCCAGGAGGGCCCCACCCAGTGCTTAATTTGAGGCAGTAGTTTACGGTGCTCGACACCAGCAATTAATTGTCAACATCGGCACTTATCACAGTCTGCCACATGGTGGCGCTGTTTGTGTGATTTAGAGATAAGCAGAACAATAGTTTTATTATTTCATTATACATTAAAAACAACAGATACCTGCAGCCCAAACCATTCTTACAGCTGTGGAGGCCTCTAACAGTCTGAATTGTCACATTGGTAGCAGTCTGATGATTAATAGTTGTGCAGGTAATGTAATGGCAATTTTGACAGGGGCAATGGGTGGTGCAAGCTGCAGTGGCCTCCTGGCGAGAGCCCTGGCAATTATTTCTTTACAAATTGAGCACTGGCCCACCCCTGTCACATTTTGGGGATAGCTACATAAGATAAATGTACACACAGTAAGTTAAAGTGCATTTATGGGATCAGCACTTACAGAGAAAATCTTGCAAAGATGCTACCCCTCCTGGACATACCTAGTACCCCTCTCAAACCCACCAGTCACTGTGACAATGTTGCACCTTTGCAAGCACTTTTTGGACAGGAAGCGAACAATGCTTCACAGTTGGGAGGGTGCGAATAAAGCGTCAGGCGTGCATGTGGGAGCGGGACAACAAACTGGCACAGTGAAGAAAGCGAAACAGGATTTGGGGGCCTGCGAGGAGGAATCCTCCTGAAACAAGCATTTGCAAAGCAATAGGTCTCGCATTTACGCAAGTTTAAACTATTGGCATTGTAAATGACAATGCCTTTTATTTATGTTTTGGTTTGTACAACATAAATTAAAGGCATTGTCATTTACAATACCATTTACAATACCAATAGCTCCAAAACTCGCAGTTGCGAGACCTATTGCATTGCAAATGCTTGTTCTATTTTGTGTCCTAGGTACTGGACCTCCTGTTTACAAAATTGCAATTTTGCTGGTGACACTTTGTGTCCACCTTCTGCCAAATGATTCAATAAGGCAATGGTATCTGTCACACATGCCTCTCGTGTCTTTAATGCCACTGGTAGGTCATCAATATACTGAACCAAAACTGAATTTCCTGGCATGAATAAGGTCTCCAAACATCTTTTCAGAATCTGATTAAAAATTGAAGGACTCTCTGTGCACCCTTGAGGAACTCGGCGCCATGCCAAAACACTGTCTCCGAACCGGAATGCAAACAAATACTGGCTTTCCGGATGTAAATGAATTGAGAAAAATGCTTGGCACGGATCAATCACGGTGTACCATTCAGTATCGCAGGGAATTTGGTAAAGGACCACTGCTGGATTTGGTACTACTGGACAACAGGGTACTACAATTTTATTGATTTTTCTCAAATCCTGCACTATCCTATATTTTCCACTGGGCTTTTTAATTCCTATAATAGGCGAATTACAAGGACTACTCATTATTTCTTTCAGAATTCCCTGTCCAATCATTTGGTCAATCACAGGAGTGACTCTTGCAATTACTTCCGGACTCATTTTGTACTGAGGAGTGTTTGGATACATGGCACCCTCTTTCACCGTAATCTGAATCGGATCTACATTTGTCATTAGGCCAAACTCCTTTCCTGTAAAATCCCATACATCCAACCTCACTATACTTTTTAATTCTTCGGGCAAATTCTCTTCTGTGAGAAGTGAAAACAACTCATCCACTTCTGTCCCTTGCTTCGCTAACATCATTTTGAATTCGACATCCTCATCAGGTGTCTGAAACGCAATACCATCTGGCGTACAATAGATGGTACAATTCATTTTACACAATAAATCCCTTCCCAAGAGATTTACTGGACTCGAGTCACATACCACGAAACGATGCATGTCTCTGAAACTCCCAATATGAACTTCTATTGGATTTGTGACTGGCGTTCTAATATTCTTGTTTGAGACTCCTACAACTTGGATAGTTTCTCCCGAGAGAGGTAGGTTCGGAATTTCTGCTGCTCTCACAGTAGAGCGGGTAGCACCAGTGTCCACCAGGAATGTAATATCATTACCTTCCACCTTTCCATCAACAAATGGACCTGACTGATCTACTGCCAAGGATGCGCCAAGTACGCACTCTTCCTCCCCCCTCAGGCACCGTCATTGAGATGAGTCTGAATCACTCTCATTGCACTGCAACCAGTATTGCGGGACCATTTGCACACTTTGATTCTTACCAACTTGATCACCTCCATGAAATCCAGTGTTCGCACTGCACCTCTGCACTTGAGCATTCACATTATTGGGCATTATAGTGGCACCTGTAACTGTGGAGCAACTACCTGCTGCTGCTGCTGTTGATTCACACCCACCTCATTCTGCATCTGTGGATGTAAATTTTGATTTACCCCATTATTCTTTTGAATAGATCTACACTTGTTCTTCCAATGTCCATACTTTCCGCACGCATGACAAGGAAATTTCTTCTTAGCCTCTTCTTTGCTCAATTTACCTCTACCTCCACTGAATACCTGACCAATTTGATTCTGACCATTCTTTTGATTACCTGTTTGAGAACCATTGTTTACTTCTTGCTGCTCTGCTACCTTCACTTGTGCCCACATCATTTTCTCCTTTAATTTTTATGTCTTGATTCAATGTCATCACTACAATACTACGCATACCTCAAAATTTCGTCAATTGTTTTGCTCTGCCAACAAATCAAGTGCTGCTGAATCATATTACTAATCTCCGGTTTCAAACCAAACACAAACCGATACACAAAATGTCCCATATCTTTGTCTCCAATATTCTCAAATCCGCTGTACTGTTTAAATACCTGCAACAACCTTTCATAATAGGCATGTACTGACTCTTTTGGTTCTTGGGTCGTCCTGTCTATCTTAACCCAATCTGTTTCCTTTGGAGAAAGTTTTCCTTTCAAAAAGGTGATTACCTGATTATACTTTCTCATCACCTCATCAGATGGTGCACCTGTTTTAGGATCTCTAGGTTATTATTCTTTTGGCCAATCGACAGTAATTTTACATTCTGTCCACAAATCAGCTGGTACAACAATCTCAAACAAACCATCTAAATCTTTTAACAAAACCTTTGAAACTTTCACAAACCTCTCTCCCTGTTTATACCACTCGACAGGTTTTTCCCTTAACCTGGGAAAGTCATTTGTAAAAGATAATATATCCAGTCTCGTTCAAGGAACGTGAACATATCCACCACTTGGAACTTCTCTCATTGGACCCGCCCTTTCAACTTGTTCCGTCTCTCTTAACGGAAACATCGACGTTCTTTTGCCAGCTGCCTCTTCTTTCTTTTTCGTCCATCTACCTTTCCACCGTTCTACATCTCCCCATTTTTTCAGAATATTCATCAACTCTTTTATCTGTAATCTTTTTCCAGACGCATTCAAACTCTCCAAATCCTTTTCGGTAAAGGCCAATCTGTACGATTTCTGCAGCACCTTTGACTTCTCTATATCTATTCCATATTCACTAGCAGCCTCTGTTATTTTCTCATGAAGATTCCTCGCTCTCCAAGTGATACTTTTACACAAAAACAACAGCTCTTCATCTCGGTAAGTCCCTAGTCTATCTGGACTTATTGTACCAATAATCATCTCTTCCAAATCTACTTTCAATTGGCTCACATTTATACTCTGTGGTTGAGGTTTTTGCTTTTCCGTTCCCTTTATTCAATCATTCAATTCCTCTGGTGAAGGACCTGCTGAACTCCCTGTCGTTGGAATGACGCTTGTCCTTTTCTCCTTGGATCTATTTGTATACCTCTTCTAGGTGTTTCTGTTATCATTTCACAAACCGGAAGATCTAACAATGTAGTATTCGTGTCAGCCTGTCCATCCTCATCTACTACCGTCACCATTCCACTCCTGACGCTACTCCTTGGAACTGCCAACGTATGTACTTTTGATATATTCTGTTTTTCTCCATACAATGGAACTACGGGACCAATTGTTACCGGTACCGTCAATGCTTCTGCATTTAGACTTAACTGATTTATTTTCTGGATCTGCTCTACTCTTGCCTTATTTATTATGTCCATTTCTTTTTCTTGTACTACTCTAGCTCTTTCCGTAATCTGTGGAGCTAATGGAGTTCCCATTAGTGGTGCACTCGGTGTCACCTCACATAAATTTTCTTGATATGGCGGAGGTCCTTTGGTCATAATGTCTTCTAACAACTCATCATCGGATTCCTTCGGGTCATATCTTAAACTTGAAGTTTCTATATTTTTCTTTTTCTCTTTATACTTGCCTCCTCTTTCATCTTCAGCGACTAAAACTGGGTACAAACTCTCAGTTACCACAGCTCTCCTCCATCTTTTCATTGTATCTTCTCTTCTCTCAAAAGGATATCTAGTCATTAAATTTCTATATCTCCCACCACCTCGATATTTCTCCCTTTCAAATGCTTCTACTTTCCATTCCTCTAGCGCTTCATACTGGGTAGGTCTGGGATTGGGCTCTAACGAATTCATTCGATTTCTCAAATTCTGCAAAATCCTTACATTAAACGAACCATGCTGTGGGAAAGCTATAACACCATCATCCTTTGTGTATTCCACCCAATTCTCTAACCAAGTACACGTATGGTATCCTCGCTCTAACATCATATAGGAAGCAGGCGTTCTCGGTGGTGGAATAGGAATTCCCTCTCTAGTCACTATTGATTTGTCCTTCTTAAAGAAATTCTTTATTTTCTTAAGCAACTTCATTTTCCGACTTTTACGCTAATGTATCTCAGCAAAACAAACAAGGAAACCTTTCCGTAATTCTACTTATTTTATTTGTCAGTTCTCGTCCAATACCAGCGCGACTCACTCCAACTGTCCAATCACGGCTCTCTACGTATCTGCTATCTCAACAACTACCAGCGCGGCTCACACCAAACGGCCAATCAGAACTTACTTCACGTTCGCTGCCTGACCAATGCCAGCGCTGCCTTTTTGTGACGTCAGTATTACTCCTTCTACTGACCCTCCCTTTACAAAATAATACGGTGATGTATTTCTAAGTTTTCTTAATCAAAATTCTTGTTAGTAACAACACAAAACAATGCTACCTTGTCTTTTCCTCTAAATAAAGAGATAGTACTTCACTTCAAAACGAGAAATTCTTTCACTTCCAGTAAAACAACGACCCGCGTTATTTTACACCCAAACAAACTACAGGTGGACTTGGTACTCCTCTAGAGATAAGGCCAAAGTTTCGCAAGAGGACTTTTTGGTGTAAACGAGGTCTCGGTACTCCTCTGGGGATAAGGCCAGAGTTTCGGAAGTGGACCCTTCGCTATTTTCAGACACTCTACTCATATACAAAATTATCCCTAATATAACACCTACAGCCTTCCGCCGTACAGTATTATAACAACAGACAAAGTACTTCTGCAGTGTGATATCTTATCCACACTCTTCTTCTGCCTACTTCAGGCTAAATTTCCATCCCGGGATCTCTCATGTACCTCCGTACCTATACTTCTAGACAACATAGAACAGGACACTAACTTTTTCTTGTTAAAAACATATAATCAATAATCATTAATTATTACCAAACTAATCAATAATTAAACCGTCCTCTGCTACCAGAAAACCTGATCCAGCGCTACACTTTATCAGGGATCGATACTCATCAATATTTCATACAAATGGCCCATACACATTCACCCAACTCATAAATCCCTGTTGCGCTGGAGGTCAAGCTTAAATGTTGTGAAAAATTATTTCCTTCACAGATTCACGTTTAACATTTCTAAATACATAACTAGGCCTATATATCAACTCTCTTTCCTCTCGGTTGACGGACCAATTAGTTGAGTAGTTGATGGTAATAATAGAACTTAACTAACTATCTAACTAGCTAAATAATCACAGACTCTCAGTAAGATTAATAAAGTTTATCTCAGATAAATGTAATTGATAAATGCTCATCGCATACAGGTTGCAATGCAAACAATGAATCCCACAAAAGGAGAGAAAATCAATTAACAAAATACAAACGGTGTCATACTCATCATCCATATACGATATGCATATGAAGGAGTGGATAGATGTAGAGACTTAAGTTTCAGCAAATAATGCGAAACAATATACTTATGACGGAGTGGATAGATGAAGAGACATAGGTTTCAGCAAATAATGTGAAACAATATACTTATGACGGAGTGGATAGATGAAGAGACATAAGTTTCAGAGACAAAATTACATTTGCAAATAATTATGCAAATTACGAGTCAGAAGATAATACAAACCCAAAGATCAATGAAATACCACCCTCCTGGCCAAGGGAGTAGTGGGGGTCTCCTGAAATAGAGTCAGGAAACAAAGATTTCAGGAACGGGACAGGACAAGGACAGGAACAGCCAGGCCTCTCTGCAAACCGATGGGCTGCAACGCATCTCCCCTCTCAATCTCTCGAACCTTCTCCTCAATCTCCTACTGCTGCTGCTGCTAACCACACCCCGAAAGCACCCCAGTTATACCCTAAAACATACATGTCCAACCCACATTAATTGAAACATTACACAGAATTCAACTGCTCATTGGATGCTTGGGGAGATGGTGTATCACACCACCGTGATTTCAGTCAAAATTCTTCATGCTCGTTGTTCTACATCCTATCACATTACATAATTGTTGACCAGTCCATTCAATTCAGTTCTTGCTACATTTCATTATTTTCACACAAATTTCTCAGCCACGTCCGCGCAAGAAGTCTTGAGTCCCACGGCCAGTCTCATCTTTTGGCAGGCAAACAATGTTCTCTGAGCTGATCAACCTTGAACTTTTGTTCATCATTCCGCAGCGCTCATCGCTTCTGTCTGTTTTGTCAGGTCATTCTTGCTCATTTTTCCAGCCCTTCATCTATCCGGTCAATTTAAGAAAATACAGGCCCATTCGGCTCACTATGACGAACTAAACACATACATTCATTAATTACATGGAAATGCACCTTTCACTGTTTACCACCAACCTTTATACTATTCCCTGTTAATATTTTCTTAGCATAAGCTTCATGCAAAGCGGCATTATTTATTATCGTTTTTAAAGCAAGATGCAAGATGCGAATTGCGGCCTAAACGTGCATTAATTTTGTTTCTTTTGAAACGCAATGTAAAATGCGGCCTAGTTCTTTCATGCATTAGTTCACATTAGTGCACGCATGCGCAAAGCGGTCTCTCATGTGGTTCATGCGATTTGCATGTTAGTTTTTACTGCACACTGTTAGTAAGTATTAAGGGGGAGTTAATCCGTGCAGGTTTCTTTTTGCGAAACCCTGCTCCATCAGCTGTTATGTACACTGTAAACGCAAATATTCCCATAGGGATCAGTCGAAAACATTGGATTATAATAATAATGCCGCTATTCTTGTCAGTATTGTACGTAAATTATTTTTACTTTCTATATCCTTCACTAGTACAACATGTCTGTCGTCCACTGGACTTATAAGTGGTAAAACCAAGACGACCATACGGCAGTATCTCACTCAAAACAATTTATTTGTCACATTCATTAAAAGAAAAATTAATTAACATGTAAACACATTGAATCAGGTCAAATATCTCTCAGCCCCATGAGTTCCAGTATTTAAATATTCCTTCTAATAATGTTCATTTTGTGGGTGCAAGACGTATTTCCTCTGATGTCTTACCTTTTCACCCAGAAGTAGTGAAATGGTCTATGCAACAATGTATTTTCTCCTGGTTAAAGTTCCAAAAAAGCCAACAATCCTTTTTAAGTCGAGCCTGTGCAGTGCATACGCTGCGAGGTATGCTGTATTCGAGTATGGACTTGAAGCTCTGCCCACTCTCCGCCCATATTTTTCATTGGCTTGTGTCATTGTCCTTTGTAAATGCTGGCTTCTGATTTGTTAATAGGCTTGTTAGTCCCTCCTTAGTACCGCCTTGACTTCATTTGTAACCTCCCATGGCAACTGGCCCTTTTACTTCGGTTGTTACACGTATGTCTCATTTAGCCTGTAAGCACTATTTTCTTTAATGAGTTTCTGCTACTGCAAGCACGACATGCTTTCCTGCAACATTCAGCGCAATGTGCGCGCTTTCACTTTACAAGCAGCCCAGGACAAAGGCGGGCGCTTCTTTAAAATGAAATAGGTCTCGCATTTGCAAGAGTTTGAGCTATTGGCATTGTAAATGACAATGCCTTTTATTTATGTGTTAATTATCAAAACAGATAAATAAAAGGCATTAATATTCACACTGGGGATCTAGGGATTGGCCAAACCAGGTGCGTACTGTTCCCACTTTATCATGCAACTCACACTTAAGTACGTCTAGTGTTATCATCCAGAGTGGGCTAGCAGCTAGTTCATAGCCAAGAGCTGTTTTCTTTGTTGATAAATGTGTGTATAATGGATTTGCTCAAAAGGGAGAGATCCTTCTTAGGACGAGAACCCTCACTCACCAGAGGGTGACATGCTTCATCATTGGGTCCCCTCCTCACACCCGGACTGTGAGGTCCCTGGGTTGGACTACAACTCCCCTAGTTGGGAGGAGCAGAGGTGTTTTGATGAGCGATGGAATGAGGTCAGTGAGGGACAGAGTGCAAGTGAATATACAGTGTGTGGTGATTGTTAAGACTATCTCCAGAGGGCCAAAATAACTTTATTCCGTAGGTCCACTGGGTAAGGTTTAAAAGGAGGACCGGGGTTGTAAACCATATATGCCCCTCTCAATGGTCAACATGTTTCTGCCCGCAACTGGTCCCCAAAAGGGGTTCCAGGGCATTCATAAGGATCCAAGGTATTAGTCACTCTGTTTGCAGTGTTTATATATACAAAATAAACTGGCCAGTCAAAGATCAAGGTGGCCACAACGATGATGGCCTCTGTGAGGTGGGTCCACCGTCGTTCTAGGAAATCAAAGAAGGAAAGAAAAAATTAATCAACATTGCAAGTCAACTATATATACATCACTTTTGGAAATTCAAGGATGCTTTACTATGCATTCTAAATTGATGTCCATTATCATCTATGGCATATGCTCATGATATTACAACAGTTAGCAATCACAAGGATGCTTGTTTTGATAGTTGTGTGTGTAGTATGATACTAGTTGTTTAGAATATCTTACCTATTCAAAGAGTAAGTGATATCCACCCTCATCCACTGGGTACATCCAGAAGCGCCCCACTGAAAAAGAAATTATGAAAGGCACATAGGACCAGGCAGTATCGCAATACTTTATGCAAAGTATATGGGTTCTGGGGAGGTGCAAAAGGTATCCTCCCACCAAATTGTTGCTCTGATCATGAATGTTTAATCACAACAAAGGTTGCATTACTAACAAATTTAGCAGGGAAGGAGAGTAACACTGCATATTAGGTGTGCTGCTGTGTTACTGCTCACCTTGCGTTAGAGAGACACTGTGAAGAGATACAATGAGGTGTCTCCAAGATGATCACTATGAATAGCTTCAGCAAGAAGGTGCACTAAAACCATATGGGGAATGAGTGCAGGGAGCCAAAGATGAGATGTAGCACCGTAAGGGGTAGACACTGTGGTTAGTACAGAAAAAGGCGCAATGGCTCACGAAATAGTGACTGCCATCGCAGTCAGAAAACTGTGGGCAGGCAGTCAAACCCCCCAAAAAATGGCTGGTTACATTGTGGCTGAGCCACGGAGCCCAAGGTGAGACCATGAAATATAAAATGGAGTGCATATCTATCCAGCCCGGAGTGAATCAGCAGGCAAGCAGCAACTCCCACATGGACGTGACCAGTTGCTAAGTGGCCATTATCAATGCCCCCATGCACCGTAAGGGTAGGGAGTGTTAAAGGTGCCGAAAAAGTAACAGGGGGCCGCAGTTATCTTTATTAGAGAGGCCGGGCATTGTGCAGTCAGTATTCAATCCGGCGCATACACTGAGAAAGAAAACGCCTCGGAAGCCAGGAGTTAACAAGCATTTGCAATGCAATAGGTCTCACATTACTGAAAGTTTGAGCTATTGGCGTTGCATTATTATTTGCAACGGCAATAGCTCAAACTTTCAGTAATGCAAGACCTATTGCATTGCAAATGCTTGTTTTTAACTAGCTGTGTCCCATGAGTTCAGGTCTGCTGGATTAAAATCCAAAACAAACAAACCTCTCTATCCTAATCAGAGCACCCTAGAGGTATGGGTTTTTATCACTTTTTAGGTTATTGGGAAAGAAAATAAAAACGTTAACAAATTGCTAAAAGTACATTACGCCAGCACAATGACAAGCCTAGCAGTGCAATGTTTTTAAATACAATAGCGCAATATTATGGATTTATTAAAAAACCAGGTAGACCGGAGGTATTTATTTACATTCCCGTGGCAGGCAGTCATCGCAGGAGCAATTCATCTAAATGATTTATAAACGCATGTAAATAACTAACGACACTTACACAAGAACTGGTGGAATTTTCAGTGTGAATTAAACACTAAAGGCAGGTGTGTTGCCAGATTCGGATCGAAGCGTGACCTTGTGGAGTGGTGTACTCTGACGTTTTTAGGCGCGGTGAAGCATCCGCATCTAAAACTTGAAGTTACTGACTGTCAATGTATGGCAGCGGATCCCATATGTCGTTCTCGGGGCGTTTTCACCGCTTCGCAGTACCCCCGCGCCTTCTCCAGTCAGCCTCAGCTTATTGCCATGCTGAGCTTCTCAAATAAATCCCCGTTGCGCTGGGAAGAGCCGCTTATCACGACCCTCACCCCGACACCCTCCCTCCATGTTCATCAGCAGCACTGAACGCCCGACTGGTTGCAGACAGTCTTTTCCCTACCCTGAGCTGGCAGCAATGAGGGAACCAGGACAGCATCATTGCGTGACTCGAGGGGCAACTCCGCCCACTGAGACGATCAACGCTACTTTGGCGAATTCGGTGTGGTGTCTGGGCCCTAGGCCCACATTATTGCAAGAAGGGACACAGACACCGGATGGTATGGTACTGTAACTGGCCACGAGCACGTGCACCCGGGCCCTTTTATTGGCAGGGCCACGTCACTCGTGACACCCGTGATGGATGGGTGGGGGTGCAAGTGTGTCCAGCCCTCAAGGGAGTGGCTGGGAATACAGATGCCTGCTAAACACTAGAACGTGTCCTGCAGGAGACTACATTCCTCCCAAACTTTATTGACGAACAAAACATTAGTCCAACCTGTGGGGACAATTAACAGTCAACTAAACACCACAGGGTCCATCAGCCTTACGAGTCAGGTGGCGGGGAAGACGTCAGACATGGGCTGGTGACTCTGCCTGCAGCAGGACCATCTCGGCGGGCACTCGTGAGTTAAACCTGAGGGGTTCAGGACACGACCGCTGGCCTGGAGACGTCCGCTGCATACCGTCAGCTCACTGATGAAAACATGTCTTACAGTCCTGCGTGGCTCCACTCTGCTGACGTCGAGGATGGTCTGTGGTGAGTTCTAACAGTTCATACAATGGGATGCGTCATGAGCATGGATGGAGCCCATCTCTGTCGAACTGCTTGGCTGTAACCGATAACCTGTCGGTGGGGCAATGTCTCTTCTCACTCTCCCGCCTGGGGAGGCCCGTTGTCGGGGTTGCTACGGGACTGCAGGAGGGCTGCGCTGGGGCCGCTTGTGTGCCAACTGGGGGCAGCTGCAAGACCACCGAGGAGCCGTTACTTAGTCGCACGCCCAACCTTCCAGGGTGGATGAGTCTTGGCCAAGACATGCTCTCGCTGCCGCGGTTCAGGTGTAGGCCAGGTTCGCAGGTAGCCTCTGGTTTCTCTTGTCGGCTGGTGTGGCAACGGTGTAGGACTCCAGTCCATCGGTACTCTGGAGATGGTGTTTGACGCATGTGATGAGGGCTGGCGAGATGGCAGTTGCCAGCCATATGGTGAGTCGGAATAACAGGTGGTGGTGACTTGCTGGGAGAGTTGGATGTCTGGAGGGACTTAGCAGCCATATGTCTTTGTCTTGCTGAGGCTGATCTTCGGTGGTGGCTTGCCACGTGGAGTGTGCGACTCCCCTCTTGCCTGTCGTGGGGCCACTGCCAACTCCATCTTGAGGCGGTGTGAGGAAGGACACTCAGTGCTGATCTTCACCCGTGGCATCTGCGGTCAGGAGCAGGGATGCCGTTTGACTTAGACTGCCGACGCTCGGGGATGGACGTCGCACTGGGGAAGCGTTTGGGAGAGACGCGGTTTGCGCTTGCTGCGGCTTATGTTTGGTTCTCCCGTGAGACTGTGTCCAGGGACGTTGGTCCGCCTTGGTGGCTGTCTGGTGTGTCTGGGTGTGCTCTTGGCTTGCTGTGCGAGTCCTCGGTCTTCTCCTCTTTTTGGTCTTTTCAGCGCACCTGTGTTCATCCGGTTCTTTGGGGTGACAGGGCTGTCACTCTTCTTCACTCGAGGGTGTTGCGCTTGGACCTCGAGGCGGCGCCGTCGTGGCGCCTGCTTCTGCCTTCGTTTCGGCATGCTTGGCGGGATTGGTCACTTCGTGTGACGTGCTCCTTGCTTGCTGTGCAACGTGACGTCCGGCCACGTGTCACCTGTAGTTGGAGCACATGTTGCTGTGGCGGCCTGCCACGTGGAGTGTGCGACTCCTCTCTTGTCTGTCTTGGGTCACCGACGACTCCATCTTGAGGCAGTGCGAGGGAGAACACTGTGTTGTCTTCGGCCCACTGCGGGGCTTCGCTGGTGCAGTAGAGATGTGGTTGCTCTCCGTGCTGCGTTCAGCATTGCTTCTCTGTGGAGACATCTATCTCCCGGGCGCCTGCCCGTGCTGTCAGGTTCGCTGGCGCGGCCTTCTGTGCACCTCTGACCTAGTGCACTCCGTCTTCTTTTTGGGCGCTCTCTTCTGGCAATTGGTGTGCCTGTGTTGTAGCTTGCGGTTGTGTCTGTTCACCAGTAGGAGCGAGTAATGCGGTCTCCTCTCTGGCGGTGGCGTTGGGCAGCCACTGGGGATTGCACGTTCAGCGTGCGTCTTTCGTACGTCTTCATGGGGCTTGGTTTCCTTCTTGGGCTTTGCTGCTCTTGTCTGCGTGATGCTGGTGCAGCTTTGGGGTTCTTGGGGCTCCTTCATGTCCAGCCTGCGGCAGTTCACGTGGGCCTCCATGTCCTCGTTGCTGCTTTGTTTCTCAGGGTGCGGTGCAGGCCTGCGACCGCTAGGTGGTGCTGCACTTGGGTCTCGGCCATCTTCCTCTTTACGTGAGCCTTAGAGGTTATGCGGGCACGGGACGGTCTCTACATTCCCTCTATGGCAGTGGGGACACGTGGTGCTGCAGTTCCTTTATTCCTTCTTCTTGCAGTGAGTGAAGGGCAGCCAACATGAGGCGTGAGGTGCTCAGTTGGCTTGTTTCGGCATTAAGGGGTACTGTCTTGGTGTCTCTGACTAGGGACACTGCTTGGCTTTCCTGTGCCTTCCTTTTAATTCCGCCACTGCTGATGGTGTGTCTCCCGCAGCTGGGTCCCTCTTAGTCTGCCTCCCTTCCAAAGGACAGTCTGATTACTGGGGTGTAGTCCTTACCTCGTGATTCTGAGCTGGGGGAACAATGTAGGTGTTTTCTTTCCTGCTGGTGCAGTAACCGGAATTGTACACCAGGTGGCACTGCAGCATTAGTCATGGGTCCTAACAGCTTTTCTGACGCTGCGGGTGCAGAGATTCTCCAGTAGTCTCTGTATGTAGGGAGGCACTGGGGGCATTTAAATTGTGCAGTCAGAAGTGTTGCCTTTTGAAATTGGAGGCCCTGGCAGTCCACCTCGCACTCTGGTGTTGTGTTGACGGGGTCGCAGGGACTCGCGACCTCATCAGATGAGGTGGGCTAATTGTGGGGGGCCCTGGGGCTGAAATAAAGACAGGAGCCTGGAGTGCGGTTACGTGGCTAGCGCGGTCGTGCGCCTAACTAATTTCACGTACGCGCGCCACCATTTATTTCAACTCGGGTCACGTGACCCTATGTAGCGTACCCGTTACGTCACGGGTACGACACAACATTCCTCCCCACTAAACATCAAACAACAATCAGTTCACAGTTACAGCGCTCAGCCGTCCTTGGCAGTCCATGATGCTCGCTGGCGCACTCTAGATGACATTTAACAGTACAAATTTGAACAGTCTTACGTGAAATAGTCTCGCAACCTGCGAGTCGGCTCAGGATTCTCTCGGAGTCGGTATTGGGAACTGCCACACCCCGTGGGCTCCCTCTTCTCTGCACCAGACTGCGACTCGCCGCGATCTTCAGAGAGACCACAGGGCCCTTCACCGGACGCATCATTCACGGACCCCTCCTCGGGAGTCGGAGCTCTGTCAGGGGCCTCATCACGCCCCTGCACTCGGGATGTCTCTGCCCCCATGTCCACAACCATTTCCGTCACTCTCATGGCCCCTGGGGAATTGTCCATTGGGTTGGACCTGTTTGATAGTAGGGCCTGTTGGAATTTCTTAAAGTATGACACGTTTCTTGTCACTGTTTCTCTTCCTCTTTTCGCGATGATTTGTGTACCCTTCACATCAACAACAGTCCACGGGTTTTTCTCGTAGGGCAATCGAAACTTGCCGCTGGTTATCCTATTTTTGAGTAGCACAAGGTCCCCTTTTACGAGCCTCACTGGCTGGGCACGCCGCCGTTGGCTGACTTGAGTATGGGCCCGTAGACGTTGAGCCTCTACTTGAGCATTATCAGGCACCGCAGGGCGCCACTGGGGGTGATGTGGGATAGAGTCGGTGATTACTCTCCCCATGAGTAGATGTGCTGGGGCCACACCAGTGGTAGTATGGGGCGTCTGGCGGTAGCTCTGCAGAAAGGTAAAGATGGCCAGCTCCACTGACTGACATTTGTCATGAGCGATGCGTATCACTTTGTTTAAAGTCCGCATAAATCTCTCTACCTCCCCATTAGCCTGTGGCCACCTTGGTGTGATCCTCCGGTGTTGAATGCCCAGCACGGTGAGGTAGGCGGCCAATTCCTGCCCTTGAAAAGGGGTCCATTATCCGTTCTCAGTTCCTGGATGAGGGCGTGAGTCGCCATGATCTTCTCCAACTTTGGGATTACCTCCACGGCACTTGGTGATGCTATGATCTCAACCTCCGGGTACTTGGAGTGATCGTCAATGGCTACGAACATGTGTCGGCCATCAGGAAGGCTGCCGAAGTCTAAACTGACACACGACCAGGGTGTCTGAGGTCTTGGTTCAGCAATTATCGGAGCAGGGTGAGGAGCCTCCCCCGTTGCCTGGCACCACTGGCAGGAGCGGACGGTCGCTTCTACTAGCTCATCCATGAGGGGGAACCATACTTTGGTCCGTAGCCGCGACTTTGTCTTGACCATCCCCTAGTGTCCAATGTGGGCCAGATGAACAACCCGGGCTGTCAGGGCCATCGGGATAACTAGTCGGTGTCCCCGCAGTAGACACCCAGTAGTATCCTCGGTGAGTTCCTCCCGAATGTTGTATAAGCTGTCCATGATATGCTGTGCTTCTACGGTGAGTATCTTCCACTCTTCCTTTGCTCTGTGCCAGTTGCCGTGTCTTAGGGCCAGCTTTGCGCGTTGTAGGCAGTCGTCTTTGTTCGTCTCCTCTCGTAGGTCGTCCATGGAGAGTGGGAGAGGGCAAGACCGTGCTGTGACACACCTGACGTATTCCTCTGTATCAGCAGCATCTTCCTTTTCCTATTCAGTAGCCGCTCTTGGATGGCGTGACAGATAGTCCGCCGGGTTTCTAGATCCCGGCTGATACTCCACTCGGCAGTTGTAGTTTTGCAATTGCAGCATCCATTTTTCGATCCTGGGTGGTGGCTTGGTGGATGTCCCGGAAAATAGAGCTACCAGGGGTTTGTGGTCAGTCGCCACAATAAATGGTTTGCCATATACGTAGAGATGAAAGTGACGGCACCCCCAGTGTATTGCAATGGCCTCTTTCTCTATCTGGGAGTACCGCTGTTCCGTGTCCGTGAGGGACCGGCTGGTGAAAGCTACAGGAGCCCAGTCTTCTTCTGGGTGCCGCCGTTGTAGCAATACGGCTCCTAATCCTGTTGGACCAGCGTCTACGGCAATCAGTGTCATCTTCCTGGGATCGAAGAATGCTAGAGTGGTCACCTCAGAGAGGGCATCCTTAATGTCCCGGAAAGCTTTAGATTGTTCCTTGTCCCATTTCCAGGGGATGGAGTCCTTCGTGAATTCCCTCAGTGGTTGGGTGAGCGTCGTCAGGTCTCAGATAAATCGCCCGCAATAGTTCACCATCCCAAGGAAACTGCGGACTTCAGTGACATTGGTGGGGGCAGCCGTATCTTTAATGTCACGGACTTTGTCAGGATCGGGATTAACTCCTTCGGCAGAGAAGGTATAGCCAAAGAACTGTAGTTTCCTCTCGAGGAATTCACATTTTTCCCGGTGGAGGGTGAGTCCGGCGTCCTGTATTCGGCGGAGCACCTGAGTCAGACGTGAGTTGTGTTCTGAGATTGTCTTGGCGTGAACCATAATGTCATCGCTGACATTTATGACTCCGGGTATGTCCATGATCAGTTCGTGGATCACGTTTTGAAAGACTTCCGCCGCACTGGACACCCCGAAGCTCAGGCGGGTGTATGTCCGAAGACCAACATGAGTTGAGAATGTGGTAATATTGCGGGAGGCCTCATCCAGTACGAGTTGATGGTACCCGGATCTCAGGTCCAATTTGGAGAACCAACATGCTCCCGCCATCTCCCCGATCAGGTCATCTATGGTGGGAGTAATGTGACGTTCTCTTTTGATGGCAGCGTTCGGCAGCCTCATGTCCACACATATTCTGACTGCACCTTGTTGCTTGGGCTTCCGGGTGACGACGATTGGGGAGACCCACGGGGTGGGCCCCGTCACCTTTTCGATGATGCCCGCTGCTTCTAGCTTCTTTAGCTCTTCTTCCACTAGGGGACGTAGGTGGAAGGCCACTCGCCGGTGACGTAGGGCTACCGGTTGCACTGTGGGGTCAATGTGAAGATGTACTTCCTTGCCTTTGAACTTCCCAATCCCTTTGAATACATTCGCGAATTCCGCCAAGATGTGTTGAACGGATTCCTGGTGCACTCCGAATGCGAAGTTTACTACTCCCAAGTCCTCCGCAGCCCGGCAGTCTAATAGCATGATCTGTCCATCCTCCGTTACATATACATTAGTGGTGATGGAGTGTGTGCCATGTGAGATCAGGGTCTTAAATTGGCCTCTTATCTTCAGTGGCGTGACCTGGCCATAGGCAAAAACCGTGATAGTTGTGGCGTGTAGCGTTGGCGCAGGATCCATGGTCTCATACAGGGCGGCGGCCAATGATGTTAATTGTGGCACCCGTGTCTACCACAGCCATGACGTCATGTGGGCCCACTTGGGTGTGGCATTGAGGCAATCGTCGTGCTTTCCGGGTGGTCGTTCCGATCATGTGCACTTTGTGTACCACCCGTTCTTCTTCGTCATCATCATCCATGTCACTGGGCTCTCCCCCGCCTTCCGGTACCATGTTGACCACTTGTCGGGGCTTCCGGTACCTTTTCGACCTGCAGACTTTTTCGAAGTGATTGAACCGCCCACATCCTGAGCCTCATTTGCCCTTTGCTGGGCATTCCGCTGCTTTGTGAGGTGGTCCTCCGCAGTATCCACAGGTTTTCGCCTGCCCGGGGGACGCGGTCCCGGTTTCTTTCTTGCTCCACCAAGGTGCTGGTTTTGTCGTTACGACGTTCACAGGTTCCATCTTGACTGGGGACTGGAGTGCAGCCTCCATGTGGGCCGCTCGGGCCTTTGATAATTCTTTGGTGCGACCAAGTGTCAGTATGTCTGTTAATGGCTTCCCTGATTCCTCTAGGATCCGTTCGCGGAGCTTTACTGACGCACAGCCTTGAATTATTTGCACCCTAATCTCTTCCGTTTCGTCTCTGAACCCGCACGTGGACGCTAGATTCTTGAGCCGGGCGTGGAAGGTGTCAAGTGATTATTCAGGGAGTTGGCGCGCTTGTCGGAAGATGAACCGTTCGTAATCTTGGTTAGCCATTGGTTCAAAGTGTCCATTGAGGGCATTGATTAGCGTGTGGTGAGTCTTGGGCGTAGCCTCTGCGAGCGTCTTGGTTATATTGTGGATGTCCTTACCACCCAGGTGTAGTAGCATAGCCCTCTTTTGGTCCTTGTGGACCTTCGTAGCCTCGAAGAAGATGAGCAAACGTTCAACCCAGTCTTTCCACTTTGGGGCAAGTGCAGATGGGGAACCTTCCACCACAAATGGTTCTATGGGGGGAATTGTGGACATGATGACTCTCTGCTGCCCTGTGCTAGCGTGCCCTTTTCACTGCTGCGCTGCTTTACGACCCTGTCTAACCAGCACTGCTGGTTCTCCTGGGCACCGGGCCACAGACCTGTGCACTGCTCCCCTTTTAACTGGCTGTCCTGCCCTCTGGTGCGCACCAGAGTCTTCTCCTCCCCCAGAACCTTTCCCTCCCCCTTTCAAGGCCAAAGGACGAGGAGGACGCATGCCGGCAAGACTGCCGATTGCAGCCGCGGGGGTCCAGAACACGTGGTGGCTCAGAGCGGGAACCCGTGTGCACAGGGAGCGCGCACAATTGCCGATGCGGCCGAGCGCCGATGGCACGCTTCACACGTGGCAGGGGGTGTAAGAGCAACGGCCAGGCAGTGGCTCACCGTTCTGTTGGCAGCAGGCTGTTCCCCTTCACCGATCGATCCACTGCACTCCACAGGCTTGAGCGCACCGTGGCACGAGCGCCGCGAGGTCAGTGGGACACCTTCGCGGCCGCCACTCGGTGCGGAGACGGGGCACGCCCACCCTCGTCGCCAGCTGTTGTGTTGACGGGGTTGCAGGGACTCGCGACCTCGTCAGATGAGGTGGGCTAATTGTGGGGGGCCCTGGGGCTGAAATAAAGACAGGAGCCTGGAGTGCGGTTACGTGGCTAGCGCGGTCATGCGCCTAACTAACTTCACGTACGTGCGCCACCATTTATTTTAACTCTGGTCACGTGACCCTACGTAGCGTACCCATTACGTCACGGGTACGACACAACATCTGGGGCCGTTTCTCTGTGGCTGCAGTGCAGACAGGGGTTGCTCTGGTTATTTGTCCGTTTTAATGTCCGATATGGTACCGGCGACCACTGGGTGGCAGTGCATTGCATTGAGAGGCTGTTGCAGCCTCCTTTGCGCTGCGGGCCGTTTGGTGCTCATGCCTGGGTAGAAAGGGATTGCTGGCTGTTGCGGGGATTCTTTATGCCACATCCCCCCCTTTGGGCTGGTCTCGCCATGCCTGAGCCAGTGCTGGACTGCCGAGTCTTCAGGGCCCTCATCCTGAGCAGTGCACTCTCGAGGCAGTCCTCCTAATTTTCCGTATGGCAGCTAGGTGGTGTCACCGGCCCTTCCCTCCGGCCACAGCAGCTTTCCGAATGCCACGGTGGATTTATTCATGCGAGGGCCAGCAGAGCAACGTGGGGACGGCACTCTTCCACCAATGCAGCCTCAGTCATCGGTAGTGCTCCGGGGTGGTGCGGACGTGCCCTTCTTCCTTGCTGGGGCACCGACGCAGGTACATGTGGCGGGCGCCTCACATGGGCCCGCAATACCACCTGGGTATGCACGGTGCTGCGCCAACAGGCATTGGCAGGGATGCCGGTGCGGTGTGCGACCAGCAGGTGGCGCTGTGGCAACCGCGTTCGCGTCGCCTCTCTCAGTTCTCCTGGCCTTACAGCTCCAGCAGCGCAGCAGCGCAGGACATTCTTCCGTGTCCCTCAGGCGGCACCGATGGAGGGCGGTATCCTCGGCTTGGGTGAGTCCTTGCGGTGCCGGGCAATGGCGGGCGGTGCAGGATGCGGCGTGGCATGCAGGGCTGGTGTCTTCGCGGCGCCTCCCTTTTGTTCAGCAAATGCAGGGATCGCAGGTGGCGGAGCTGTGTCTTGCTCAGGGGTGGCAGGGTTGCTCTCGGTCGCTGCACGGTGAGGGTCGCAGGGCTCCTCAATTGCGGCCGTGACTGCCTGAGCGCGGCGGCGGGCATACTGCAAGCATGGTGGGGAGACTCACGCTTTCATTGGTGTTCAGACAGCTGCTGTTGGGGGTGCTCGTCCACTCCTCCATTTGCCGGAACTGATGTGGGTAGGAGACAGCCAGTCTCTGTGCCTTCCTCCTTAAAGGCAGAGGGCCTCGTCGCGATGCTGAGCTCGACCCTCTCCGCAGTCACGGGAGGTGGCTCATTTCTTCCTTATGAGGGACGATGAAGCACCTAGCGACAGGCATGCGGGGTCAGACCCGCCTCGTCGCCAATGTGGTGTCTGGGCCCTAGGCCCACATGATTGCAAGAAGGGGCACAGACACCGGATGGTATGGTACTGTAACTGGCCACGAGCACGTGCACCCGGGCCCTTTTATTGGCAGGGCCACGTCACTCGTGACACCCGTGATGGATGGGTGGGGGTGCAAGTGTGTCCAGCCCTCAAGGGAGTGGCTGGGAATACAGATGCCTGCTAAACACTAGAACGTGTCCTGCAGGACACTACACCCGGGGAAGGAAGTTGGTAGCCGCCGCGTACGTGTGACACAGGAGCTTAATCACCCGGAGCTGCAGCGTTATTTTTAATACCCACACACAAACTGAGCGAGCACGCAGTTCAGTCACGGTGCATTCCAAGATGCCTCACGGGAAAAAAAGGTTTTAAATGCATAAATGAATGCACGTCCCTCGGCAGAGAAAGAGGACCAGCAAATTCGAGATGAAATGTTTAAAACAGCCTGTCCTGTTTTTTCCCCACTGTATTTATCTTACTGCGGATTTGCAATATGCAGAGTTGGCTATGTTGGTATGGGAAACTTGTTCTCAACAAGCACTGGCAAAGCCAAAAAGTCGGACATTCACTGCCAGTTTTTTGCGCTGCCAAGGCTTGTTCTGCTCAGTCACGTTTTTTGTACACCTTTATTTTTGGGTATTCTGCTAGTCCCTTACCATTATAAAAGAAGAGGATGTGGTCTCACGGCCAGAGCTGCCGATTTTGGAGCTGGGAAACCAAGGTTCTAGCTTCGGGGTCGACTCCACATCCTGTGATTCTGGGCAAATCACTTAATCTCCCCGTGCCAACCAAAAAACAAGCCCAATCCTCCGTAAAACAAAGTCCAAAACCAAACTAATATCCTACTAAAAAAAGCCCAAATGACGGTCGACAGCAAAAATTGCTAAAAGCCTAAAAAATATAACCACGAAGAGGGAGGCATGGCGAAAGAAGTACCCCCAATACAACTGTGGAATTAGGAGGAGGTGGGAGGGAGAAAAACTATATTTAAATGTAATCAGCTATGGTGCCGAAACTACACACAGGCAAACAGAAACAGAGCAGGAAACAAAGAAATAAAGTAGTCCCCCAGAGAACAGACAAAGAACTGTAGTGTAATGAGACCGTACTTAGTCCCTGCTGCATGGGAGGAACGGAAGAGAGAAAGGAGGGACAAATAGACAGGATTGACCACTGGCAAGCAAGGATTTTTGAAGGACACTGAAACAAACAAATCAAAAGCTGGGGGATGGCTTTAACCCAACATAAGAAATTACAATAGGTCTCGAATGCTCGACCTAAAAAGGGAGGAAAGACACGCCCCTCCCTCTGGAACGTGGCAGGTAGTTGCGAGGCCAGTCTGGACTGGCTCCAAAATAACAAGATAACAGGAATCCATTACTTACCCTCAGGTACGGTGCTGCTCGAAGTAGGAGTCCCGGTGAGGGTGAAGTTAAACACTACCGGGAACCATATTTAATGAAATGGAGTGACGTGTGTCCCGATCACTTGGTACGCATCAGTGACATCCATGTGATCATGGGAATTGTAGTCAGGGCCGTATATACGGCGTGATACCCGTATGGATCTCATGTGGATCACAGGGTGCCCTGGGAAGACACTGCAGGATCAGAGAATGCGGTCCCATAAATAAAGCGGAGTAAAGGGAATAAAAGGAACGAGCAGCAAGGTCTGAATATCACTTGACACCATATATGGGTCCAGATTATGAGAAGCATGCCGCATGTTGTCTAGGATGGAGTGACAACATGCGGCTATCACATTAATGTGTTCCCATGAATATCAGGAAGGGGGTGTATATATAATTATACATATATTTTCTACAGAGGAGCATGAGGAGGGAAAATAATCAATGGCGCAGTTCCCCAAGGTATATCAAGGGCAAAAGAACAGACATATTCATATATCAAGGGCAAAGGAACAGACATATTCATATATTCAGTGTTCCAGGCTCGTCCAGGGTATTTAGTCATTCAGCCCCTGTCTGTCACTTTTGAGCCTGAA
The DNA here is from genome assembly GCA_963921515.1 of Calotriton arnoldi. Taxonomy (NCBI): domain Eukaryota; kingdom Metazoa; phylum Chordata; class Amphibia; order Caudata; family Salamandridae; genus Calotriton; species Calotriton arnoldi. The sequence goes on along the minus strand of CAWUFW010000911.1, from coordinate 1,559,003 downwards.
GACCCAGCATTGTTCTCTATGAAAATTAACTGATTCCAATGAGCCCATGGTGGGTGAATAATTAGGTTTGTCCAGCACCAGCCAGGTAATGTCATTTTCAGTGTGAGCATGTGTTAGAAAGTGCCTGGTGAGTTTTGTGTTGTTTTTCTTGCACCTCAGTGAGCTGCAGTGTTCAACAATCCTGGTTCTGACCTTTTGTGTGGACATACCAATGTAGTTCAATCTATAAGGGCATCTTAGTAAATAAATTACCCCTCTGTATTGCAGTTTGTGTGTTTGGAAAGTTCCCATGGTGCCCGTAAACCTAAATCAATTTGGGTTGTCGTGAGAGTGTATGGGCAAACTGAGCATGAACCGCACGCGAAATGTCCTTTGACAGGTGATAGGGACCATAGTGTGTTTTGGTTCAGCTGGTTCTGCTCAGTGCGAGGTCTTGTGTGAACCACCATATCTCCTATATTCTTACTGCGCTTGAGGGTAAAATGAGGTTTTTTCAGGTTCTTTCCTCCTGTATTCAGAATGGGCCAGTTTTTTTCACTATCTTTTTATTGGTCAAGTGACTGTATGTACCTGCACACACAAGTCTATCCTCTTGTCGTTTAGAGTGTGTCTCCAAAAGGGCCTCCCTGTTATTATTTCTGGCTCGCTTAGCAGCTCTATTGATGAGATTATCGGGATATGCTCTTTGTGATAGGTTGATCTTGAGTGTAGCCGCATGTTCTTTGAACTTAGTCAATTCTGTACAGTTTCTCCTGAATCTCAAAAATTGCCCCACAGGTAAATTATCTCTCAGAGCCCGTAGATGGAAGCTGGTATAGCAGAGGAGAGAGTTCCTGGCCATTGGTTTCCTGTAGAGTTCTGAGTAGATACCTCCATCCTTAGGGTATAGCAGGAGGTCTAGAAAGGGTAGAGACTCTTTGCTGTATTCACTAGTGAATCTAAGATTGGGGTTTCTGGTGTTTAGCCACTCTGAGAAGGCATGTAGTGTCTCCATGTCGCCTTCCCAGATTACCAGGATATCATCTATATACCCCCTTCCAAATTTTCAGGTTCCCAGTATATGGGTTTTGTGGACGGTAGATGTGTGTTGACTCAAAGTCATGCATATACAAATTCGCCATGCTAGGAGCAAAAGTGCTCCCCATGGAAGTGCCATTGATTTGCCAATATAGAAGGCCTTGGTATTGGAAAAAAAATTCTTTCATTGCAATGGTCGCACACTCCATTACAAAGGAAGTTGGTGTCATGTCTTCTCGTGTTCTTGAGTCAAGTAACTCTCTGATCGTTTGTAGAGTATCATCCTGAGGGATATTGGTGTATAGGGATTCTACGTCATAGGAGACGAGAAAGTGTCATGTTGGATCAAATGATATGTCTGCCAGTGCATTTAGTACATGTTTAGTGACCTGGAGGTAGGATGGCATTTCTGATACCAGTGATCATAGAAACCAATCCACAAACTCTGAGAGAGGCTCTAAAAGTGAGCCAATCCCCGAGACTATCGGTCTGCTTGGAGGGGGTCTAGTGGATTTATGGATCTTGGAGAGTATGTAGAAATAAGGAATTTTTAGGTGGTTGGGTTGTAAAAATTCAGATTCACTCTTGGTGATCCACCCTGCTTCCTTTCCTCTATCCACTAAAGTATTGATGGGATGGTTCTCTGTAGTTTCTGAGTTGAGTCATTCTGCATTCGTTTGTAGTACCGGTTGTCATTCAATTGTCGGAGACATTCTTGCTGGTAATCTGCGCGGTCCATAATAACTATGGCTTCCCCCTTGTCTGCTGGTTTTATGATTATCGTCTGGTCAGATCCCAAATTGTTGAGACATTTCAGTTCTGCCCTTGAGATGTTGCAAAAGGGATGTTTCGCATTGAATTTCTGTAGTTCGAAATCCCTGATGACCGCCTTCTCAAATGTGGCCACTTCAGGTAGAACTAAATGTAGTGGCGGGTTGAAGGTGGATTTGTTTCTCAGACCTGTATTCACATTCGGATCAATGTGATCTTCGTTGGTTTGGTCAAAGAAAAATGACAATATGATTTTTCGAAAGAATTGTGACAATTCGAAATGTGAGGTAAAGTCACCTCCCAAATGTGTAGGTACAAAGCCTAAGCCTTTAAGCCTTTATTGAGGACACCAGTTTCCAGGGTGGTTAAGGCTTTTTGGCTAATATTTACAATAAGGTCAATGGGTGGCTCGTCGCGGTTGGTGAGTCTCTGGTCATGCTCCTCGTCACCGGCTGTTCGATAGCTGGGTCCCATTGTACAATGGGCCTCTGGTGATCCAGTTGATCTGCTTGGGTGGCTCTGCCCCCCCGTCTTCTTCTCCCACTCCTGCCACGGCCCTGTCCGAAAAAAGGCTTGTAACCCATGCCTCCAAAGGGAGGTGGTTGAAATGGCTGAGTGGGGTATCCACATGGTTTTGGGGGCCACCATGGGGCAGGTGGTGGTGGGGGTTGGTTGTTTGCAAAGAATCCTCTTCCTCTGAATTGTCTGGGCCTTCTGTGTTGCTCCACTCATCCAAGTTTGAGGTCCACTCGTCAGTTCCTTGCCGCAATCCCCTTGTTCCTCTTCTGGTATTTTTCTTGGTGAGTGTTGTAGCGTAGTCTTCAGCCAGGTATGGGTATACCTTTTCATGAGTAAATCTCTCCATATCTTTCTTCAACTTGTTGATTTTGTAGTTCAAGATCCCTTCCTTTGTCTCACTTAAGATTTTGTTAACCTCCAATTTCTTTTTAAAGGCAGCTAGAGGAACGGTGCATTTAATTTGTGATTCCAATTGTTGTATTTTTTTATTTTTATTTTTATTTTTTTATTCCTCATATGACCTCCGTAGCTATAGCACTCGACCTGAACCACCTCTGGTGCTGATAACTAGGTAGTTTCAGTCTCAGCTGTTATTCTTTCGGGAACCACCCGGGATACACTTCCTGAGCTGACTCAGAGGTTTTAATCATTGGAATTTAACCAGTCCCGTACAATAATCTATAATCTATACAGTTGGTGACTCGTCCAGTAAATTCCAAAATAACCCAGTGTCCGGCCTCTCTTTATGGATATTTACCCTCTGATCTAGAACTCTGAAATATCTCACAGAGTTCCACCAGGCATTCCAGGATGGAGGTGCCTCCTGACGCCACAGTTTACATATCTCTCTCCTAGCCAAAAGAATCAAATAAAAGACCAACCTATGTTGCAACTCATTTAGGATATATTCACCCCCAGATTTGGAAATGACGCCAAAGAAAATAAGAGATGGTCTTACCTCCATAACGAAACCCAACACCCTCGAGATGGTGTTACCCACATACTTCCAAAATTCGGTAAGCTTGGAACAGGAGGCAAATATGTGGATATCATCCGCATTCTGAGAGCCACATCTGAGACATCTTGCTTCAACGCCACCCTTTATTCTTGAGATTTTGAGGGGAGACCAGTATAACCTGTGAATTGTGAAAAAATGGTTCTTCCTGAGTGCAGCAGGTTTAATTAATGGGTAAAGAGTGTCTATAGATACTTGTCATATATCATCCAGCTCCTCGCTCGGCAAGTAATTTTCCCAGATTCGACTCGGTTTGTCCATCTTACTGTCTACTGCAGCAAGAAGGTAACTGTACCAGTGGGCTACTTCTTTTTTCCTCGGGGGCACCTCTTGTTGATCACTCTCCATTGAGTTCTCTTCCAGTTGAGACCAGTGTTGGCCCTTACACCAAGAAGAGATCTGATAGAATTTGAACCTTGAGAGGGCACCTCTAGTGACGTTGTTCCAGAACTCCCAAGAATAACATTCATTACCCTTTACAATGTCCTTCCAGTGAGTGACTCCAGCCTCGATCAATGGACAGGCTAAAACATCCTTTAAACACTCCGGTGTTCCAGGGGAGTCCCACAGGGGTGCCCAGTCACTATAGTATGAAAGTCCTAAGCACCCTCTGCGTCCCGACCATAACTTCGCCGCCATACGTAAAGTCTTCAAGCGAACTTTTTTGAAAAATTTGGAGGAGCCGAATTTGTACATGAAACCTGATTCCTCTGTGCCTGCCAACATAGCTTTAAACATGCTCCCAATTAATGAATTATCTGGGGTGAGTAGTAACATCCTACAATTTTTCAATTGATAGGCCCAACAGTATAACTGTAGGTCAGGCAAACCCATACCTCCACTCTGTATTTTACGTCTCAGCTTTTTCCAAGACAGTCGGATCCCTTTACTTGCCCAAATAAAGGAGGAGATCTTACCCTGAGTTTTAAGGAGGTCTACTTTTGCAAACTCTAAGGGGATGTTATTAAACAGGTAAGTATATTTTGGGAGTACACACATTTTAATAAGGTTGACTCGCCCGTAATGGGAGAGAGGAATACTCTGCCATCTTTTTAGTAAAATATCAACCTCTTTAGAGACCCTATCAAGGTTAGTTTTTGGAATCTTTTCAGGGTTCCGAGTAATTGTAATCTCAAGATATCTAAGCTCTCTAGCAGAATTGTTCTCTTGATCAGGGATGTTCCATGCCATAATCTCAGTTTTATCCTCGTTTATCTCATAGCCTGAAAATTTCCCGAAAGACTGTGCTTCCATCATGAGCTCCGGAAGTGTAGCCAAGACATTGGAAGACAGTAAGACCAAGTCATCCGCATAAAGCGCTACTTTCCTCTCAAACCCATTTACTGCAAAAGGAACTATTTTCTGATTCTGTCGTAGACTCTGGGCAAAAGGTTCGATATATAAATCAAATAAAATGGGAGACAATGGGCAGCCCTGCCTAGTTCCACGACCAATCTTGACAATAGGAGAAAGGCTGCCATTAACCAAAATCTGGGCACTGGGCGACTTGTATATTTTTTTTAGTACTTCTCTAAACCCTTCACCAAATCCAAAAACCTTCACAACCCTATCTAAAAAATGCCAATTCACACGGTTGAAAGCTTTGGCAGCATCAACTGTTATAATGGATAGCGGGAGACCCCGTGATACTGCCAAGTCAATCGCCCCTATTAAGGTGTAAACTAGGTCCGACATCTGCCTTCCCGGGAGGAAACCCTTCTGATCTTCGTGAATAATTGGCCCAATAATCTTAGACAACCGATTATTCAGAATAGAAGCAAAAACCTTATAATCGGCATTTAATAATGAGATAGGCCGGTATGATTGGCACTGAGTTGGGTCTTTCCCGGGTTTCAGTATCAAAGATATAACTGCGCCACTCAAGAGTCTGGCAATGGAGATCTGCCTCCCAAAATTTCATTAAATAATTTCAACCAAACTGGGATGACCTCTTCCCTCAGTAAAGAATAAACCTCAATTGGGATTGAATCTGGGCCAGGGGCCTTTCCTTTCTTAGCTCTGTCTAATACCATCAATATCTCAATCCCGGTTATTTCAGTCATAAGAGAATCTTGACTGTCCTCTGATAACTTAGGTAGTTGTTTCTCAATAAGCCAACTGTCGATGTATTCTTCCGCTACATAGGGATCCCCTTGATATAAGTCTTGGAAGAACCGTGCAAAAGCCTGTTCTATTTTATCCTTGTCCTCAGTAAAATGTGTATTAGTTTTAATTCTCCTAATATAATTATGGGATCTATCAACTCTGCTCTTCATAGCTAAGAGTTTGCCACAGTTCTCCCCCTGCTCAAAGTCCCTCATCTTACTGGCTTCCCATTTTTGAAGTAAAATCTCTTCCGACTTAAGCCGGAATTTTAACTGTAACTCTTCCAGATTCCTTGTTAAGTTTTCATTTTCTATGCCGGGAGGACATCTAAACTTAAATCCGCTTCTACCCTTTCTATTTCAGCTTCCAGATCGACCAGCTCTTTCTTCTCTGCCTTAGCACAGCCTATCACCGCACCCTTTAATATTCCCCTCAACCAGGCCTTGAGCAGAATCCCAAACAATATTCAGAGATGTTGACCCCAGATTGTTTTGTAAGAAACTAACTGTTTCAGACTTCAATAGACCTGGAGTAGTAGGCTGCAAAAGAAATCTCCTATTTAGGGTCCATCTCCTTAAAGGCACCGCTTGAGGAAGATCCACATTGAGGGCTATTGCGCCATGATCCGATATAAGGATAGGCAGATACTCCATTAGGCTTACTTTATCTAACTCTGAGTGATCCATAAAAATATAATCAATCCTGGAGTAATGTGAATTCTTTTTGCTGTAAAAGGAGTATTCCCTGGTCTCGCCTCTTGTTTTCCGCCATACATCACTCAGGTTAAGGTTTTTAAGCATTGAAAGAAGGTGAGCTTTAACCCTCGGGGCAGAAATCAGTATCCGGGGTGAGGATCTATCTATTCTGTTATCTAAGAGTACATTGAAATCTCCTCCCATAATCAAAGGGGACTCAAAATCAGTCAGCGCAAAGCAGAGGTTGTTTAAGGGCCCTACATCATCCTCATTAGGGCCATAAAAACTTACTAAGGTATATTTACTCCCCTGCGATTTTATTTCCGCTACAACCCAGCGCCCTCTGTCATCTACCTGCGATTTAATGAGGTCGATACCTGCGTTTGATTTAAGGATAATAGCGGCCCCCATCGAGCAGCATAGTTGGTCTGAAGCGATAACTTTATCCACCCATCTTAATTTACCAAATAATGCTTTGCACTCTGTTTGCAAAAGATGGGTCTCCTGAATCATAAGGATGCTAGCAGAACTATTTTTAAATACTGAAGAATCAGTCGCTGTCTTCTTCTTACTCTCAGACCATTAACATTCCAACTTAAAAACCCCAAACTCTGTTTCGCCCCCTGTAAAATACTACCCATCATCTTTGGCCTGCTCCCACCCTCTGCTCTGGTTATTGGAGGTTATTATGTCACATGAGTATGTTATTACAATTACTTTTTTAAAAATTTTTCCCAATGCTCCCCACCAACAATCGTGCAGAACCCCACCACTTCCCCCAAACTGCCTACAACCCTCCCTGTTTACCCATTGGCAATACCTATTGCCTTATGAGCCATCGTCCTCCCTCCCCTAAGAAAATTCCTATCAGAGCCGAGTTCTCTTAAACTTTTAACTACTAACTAGTTTTAATTTGTGCCAAAAAACTATCCACCTCCTCGGGAAATCTGAAATTGTGCATCTTATTGGCCCAAAGGACTTTTAAGAAGGCTGGGAATCTCAACTGAACCTGTGCCCCCTGTTCTTTCAAGGCATCGATTCGCTTCCCTAGTTCCCACCTCCTATCTTCAGTAACTCTGGAAATATCATACCGAATTCTGAAGGAGGCATCTTTAACCTGTATAAATTTAAGTTTAAGGGCTTCCCCTAGAAGTTGTTCCTTCAGAAGATAGGACTGAATAAATACTAAGATCTTCCTTGGCTTCTTTCTTGCTGGGTTCAACCTAAAGGGATCTCTGTGTACACGCTGGATTTCAGTCTCCCAGATTAATGCTGAGGCAAGCTGAGGAAATGCTTTTGTCAGAATGTCTATGATATATGCTTTTAAATTATCACCTTCCAGCCCTTCTTTTAAATCTAGTATCCTTATGTTATTTCTCCTCGAGATATTCTCAAGTCTCTCCAGTCTATCAGCCAAGTCCCGCTCTCTTACTTTAAGCCTGTCCATTTCCTGCTGGTTATCCTTAATCTCCAAATTCAGTTCTCCTACTTTATTTTCCAAAGCCTCCATCCGATGTGTTAAAGCTGTCAGGTTTTCTTCTAGACTGGTACAGGTATCTTGTATCTTTCTCTGATTGGCCTCTGAAGTGGAAAAGCGGACTCCAATTTCTGCCGATAACTGCCTTAGCATCCCTTGAAGTGTAACTGGGCTCTGCTCTACTTCTCCTAGGCTCTGCTCATCTCTGACTCGTATTGTACCCCCAGATTCTTCACTCACTACTGGACTTACTCCCCCCACCGAAAAGCGATTTGATAGGGGAACTGCAGAGTTCAGGGGCTGTGATTTACCTATGCCTGACATATCCTTGTTGTCGTGGTCCTTTTTGCCCTGTAAATTTGCTGTAAAATAAGATCTGAGGGAGGGCGTTATTTTTAAAATGGCTTGATTTTTATCTCTTTTTTTTCCTTTCACCGGAATTTGTCTACCCGCTTTATCTGCGTGCTTCTTAAATTTATGAGTATTTATCAGAAGCTCACTGGTCTGACAGGGTTGGACAGACTGTGTTGTTTGCTTAGATCGTGTAAATATCGTAGGTTGTGTGGGGTATTGCGGGGGGCTCTTTTCCTAAAAGTCTTGATCTTAATTTATACCTTCTTCCCTGTTCGGCTTCGGCAGTAGACACACCAGGTGTTAGATCGGCTGATTTAAACACCGACTCCTTGTCTAGATATTTATTCGGCTGGCCCTTTTTCCCTCAAACTGATCAGGATTCTGTTCAGGTTGTAAATTGACTACCTCCATGTGGTACACGTAAGAGTCATGCCTTATTATATTTTCCTGATCACTACAGGTGACAGCTTTAGCCTGCAAACAGGTCCCTCCCGGGATAACTTTTACTTTTAACGAAACCTCTGTTCTATTATCTGAACAAGACAGGCAGCTCACAGTAGGAGAGGTAATTATACTACCCGGTAATCTCCTAGTGCTAGCCCTAAAATATCCAAGCAGGCGGCCAGAGCACTGGGCATAGGTAAATCTCTGTATGCGCCGACACTCGGCTAATGCCCCAGCTGCCCTTAAATATGAGGTTTTCGAGCCTGCACACATACAGACAAATTTGCCTCAATACTGTCGGTAGAAATCCCCACCCTTAGTCCTACCTCCTCCGCTGCTGCTCCAGGGCTCCAAACAACCAGCACAGCTCGCCTCTCTTCATGGCTGTACTCAACCCTCGGAGAGCCAGGAATCAACGGCTTCACACCAGTGGGAAAAAGCAATCTGGTCCAGCTGAACCCGCAGCTTCCGCGAACGCATACAGGTGTGAGAGCAAAAGACAACAGGACACAGCACAGCGTCTCCTCCAGCCACGAAGTTTCCGAGGTAGGCAGCAAAAAGAAAAACTAAGCTTTAGACCCTAAATCAACCCGCCACCATGTCATTACTCTCGCATACTGCCCTTAACATTTTCCTTGTTAACGGGCTCAACTCAGCTCCAACATCGCTTAAGCGGGGAGCGGGAGGACGGACGACTCGCGACCTGCTTGCTAGCTGGCCGCCATGTTCACAGCCCCTCTCGGATCCAATTGTTGTATTTTAATGAATAGTACTTCCACTGTCTCTTTGGCTGTGTTAATCAGTAGGATCAGCCAATCCCTAGTACACCTCCACGACACCAAGACCCACTTTTTCTTAAATATTTTGTTGTCCAAAAATAATCTGGGAGCATGGGTCACTATAAGTCCTTGAGGCGCTATATTGCTCCGTAGGTACTCTGTAAGAATCGCTGCATGCATCATTATATGTGTGTCTTTTTTTTTAGTGTAGTCAATTTTGTCCATTCTTCCACCAGGATGGGGGCTGCGGTTGGATTAATTTCTATAAGACTAGGTGTCTGTAGTATTGATTGGACCATGCTCTCATCAAAGGCTAATCCTGCGTTATCTGCCATGGTACTGAAGTGTTAATATGTGTGTGTAGGCCGGTAATTCGAAAAACAAACATACAAAAAACCAAAATAACAGGTGGGAGGGGGGCCAAGTGTCAAGTGTCACTTATCAGGGCCTGAGAGATCCACGACAAAATGGTCGTACTCAATAATATTCACACTGGGGATCTAGGGATTGGCCCAACTGGGTGCGTACTGTTCCCACTTTATCATGCAACTCACACTTAAGTACGCCTGGTGTTATCATACAGAGCGGGCTAGCAGCTGGTTCATAAATAAAATTTACAATGCCAATAACCAAAATGCGAGCCCTATTGCATTGCAAATGCTTGTTATTCTATGCTTTGATCTTAATACACGCCTCTCAAATTACAGTTGAAGCTTTTGAGCAGGCCCTGTGGAGCCCCAGCCTGGGATGGTGGCATGCAGAGCGCAGGAGGGTGGAATAAAGGAAGGATGTCAAACAGGGGGATCATCGTCTAGTGCATGGAAGCAGGAGCATAGCGTGGGTTTGAGCCACAGAATCAGTTGCCCCGGCACAAAATTCTTAGGGGCGCAAACTTTTTAAAAGAAAAGTGGATGGATACTTGCCTTACCCCGGGCGCTGGCAACCCCTGCTATGCCGCTGCCTGGAAGACAGCATTCTCCTGAAGAAGAAGTGGAAATCCTTAACTCTATTCCTATCCTAGTTGGTTGGTTGACTATCTGAAGTTCCGAATCCAAGATGGTGCCAACTCTTTTCCCGGTAATGTAATTTCCTGCCTGGGCCATACATAATAGATGCCTTTAGATACATGGTGTTCATGGTGGTTTTGTAGATAATGCAGCTGGGTTTAAAAATGGTGTGAGCCGGCAAGTGGAACCAATGGAGCTCCATCAGAGTGGCAGTGAAGTGGGCATATTTCAGCTCCTGAGGTTTGCTGCAGTGTGTAAGTTGCTATTAAGGGATGTCAATGTGGAGCCTTCAAAGCAGATGAGCACGGTATTGTCACCATCCAGATGCAAAAATATATGGGACTGACAAACAATTGTGAAGGTGCTTCCTCGAAGGAATAGTTTCAGGAGGTCTACCATTGCTGGATTTTGGATAGAACCAACCAAAGGTCCCACTGGGCAACCAAACTTTTCAGGCCCATATTACAAAAACAGTCACTTGCCATGAGGATTTGTGGTTGGTTGGGAACCTGATGAATCTAGGGCACATAACAGACCCATTGGTTCACTACTATTGGGAAACTGGGATTTATGGTCAAGGTCCAATATCAACTTAAACTAATGAAATTTCCAGAGGCGGTTCAGATGGTTTCCTAATTAGGGTAACTGGCCTCACCCTAAAACCTAGGGTGTAGAGGGAAAAACTTTTGTGTCCTTCTCATGTTGGGAGCAGGGCAATATGGGCTCCAACTAAGACAGTACTGATGGTTGGTTCAATAAACTCTGTTCTTTAATGCTCTCTGCACATCATCAACCCTCTTGATGTTTCTGAAGTCCATTGGTCAGTTGTGGCCAGCTGAGCTGCATGGGCTTTGCTGTCCTAGGGCAGCTGGCTTATGGGAAATTACTCCTGCATAGGCTTAGCTCTAGTGGGCCTTGCTCTTTGTTCTCCCGATCCGGCCCCATTCCACGCTGTGCAATTCATATTCCTCTTAGAGGGGAGATTGCAGCAGCAAGGCTTCTGCAGATCCAAGGCTTGATCCTCCCCTTGAGTGGAAACGTCACAGAGAGACGTGGTCCTGCCAAACGTACTCAAGTTCAGATAAAGTAGCAGTTATTAGGTTGAGGAGAACAGTATAAATGTTAATTGCCGAGTCACAGCCGAAAGCCAAAACAAAGTCACTTATAAAAGTTGAGCACTGAGCCTACCCCTATTGAGTATATCTTAGCAGTTGTTTTTTTTCTGGGCAAAGAAGGGAAGCGCTTAATTTGTAAAAGAATGAGTGCAGGTGCCCAAAGCTCTGCTGATAAGCCCGCAGCCAGCTTTGTTAAACGTCCATTTTATTTGATTTATTTATAAAGTTTTTTATAGCATGAACATGACCCTAGTGGGTATCAGAGAGCTTTACATGAGTATTATTGAACATCTAACATGATCACCTGTATAAATGGAAGTAAAAAGCCTTGAGCATACATAACTTACTACACTTGTTCTCAAAGATAGTCATCAAGGAAAGGCCAGGCATCATAAAAGAGTTACAGGTATGGATACAATCAATAGACACAAAGGAGATAGCTTAGGGTAAAAACTTGTTCATCAGAAATGATTTTACTTCTTTTTGAATGAAGCAGTAGATGAAATTAAGCGAACATCCGGTGGCAGAGAGTTCCATATATTTGGCGCGACACCCGAGAAAGCTCTGTATCCAGTTTTTTTTTTATGGAAGCGCTGCGGTTTCAGTAGCAGGGATCTCGCACTTCGCGATTGTCTGCAACCGCCCGATTTTTCTAGTTTTTGGGCCAAATATCTGGGGGTATTGAAATGTAGGGCTTTGTGTGTCATGCATGCTCTCTTTAGTTGAATTCTTACCTCATAAAGGAGCCAGTTCAGGGATTTTAGGGTGGGGGAGATGTGCTTGTTTCGTTTTGTACCAGAGACAAGTCTGGCGGCTGCATTGAGGGAGGCTCTTAGAGGGGCCAGTTTGTATCTATGTAGGCCACATAGAGTGGCACTACCATAGTCCAATCCGGGCAACACAAGAGCTTGAACCGCATGCTTGAAGTCTCCGTTTAAGGTTTAAGTTTCCGTAGTATGTTCATCTGATAATTCGCTCCTTTGGTGACCGTACTGATGTGATCCTGCATATTCAAGTGTTTGTCTAATGTAATTCCCAAGGATCTAGCAGAATCTATGAGGTGTGGAGAACAGTTGAGTGCTGTAAGATGTTTCATCCAGAGGTCAAGTTTGGGAATGTTGTTCGGAGGAGATATGAGTAGGAATTCAGTTTTGGCGGTATTGAGCATGAGATTATTGTCGGTGAGCCAAAGATGACTATTTTGTAGAATAGAGTTGAGGGATATAATGTCATCTGGGGAAGAGATTTTGAGATACAATTGCGTGTCATCAGCATACATGTGATAATAAATGTTAGCAGATTTTAAGGAATCTGCTAGTGGTTCCAAGAATGAATTGAAGAGAATAGGTGAGAGGGTGGATCCCTGTGGAACACCCAGTGTGACTGCGGAAGGCTTCGATAGGGATTGGTTCATCTTGGCTCTTTGGGATCTGTTGTGGAGGATGAGGTAAACCATTGCAATACGACCCCTGATATGCCCATCCTTCGTTCAAGTAGGGTCAATTAACTGTCATTTTTAACAGTGTCAAAGGCAGATGATAGGTCAAGTAGTATCAGAAGGCATGATTCATTAGAATCCAACATTTTTAGTATGTCATCCACCACATGAGTGAGTGCTGATTCAGTGCTTTGACCATGACGGAAGCCTGACTGGTGTTGGTCGAGAAGTTGGAATTTGTCTATGTGGTTACAGAGTTGAATCTGTACACATTTTTCCAGGAGTTTCGCCAGAGTGGGGATATTGGACCATAGGGGGAGGATCATGGCTTTAATCTTTTTGAAGATAGTCGGAGGTAGAGGGTCAATGAAGTGATTAGATGGGTTTAAGAATGAAAGGATGTTGTAGATATCATTATCATTGATTGATGTGAAAGTGTGCCAGAGGGCACCAAATACCAAGGCTGGTAATCTTCAATCCACCTCATGCCTCTTTAATCCACCACTAGACACTCCCTGCCCCTTTCTCTCACTCTTGCAGTTTCCTTCTTTCTCCTGTTGTGGCATTTTGTCCGCCTTTCTCTTCCTTTGTCGTTCCCTTTTGTGTGTTTTTCTCTAACTTGCTCTCTGGACATGCCTATCAATCCCCAAAAATGAGTGCTGGTGGCCCCCACCGGCATCCACCAGCTCAAATTAAGCACTGGAAGAGGTACCAAATGTGAGGACAGTTTGTGGATTTGAGTTGGAGGCCTGGTGAGACACTCAAGGCTAGTTCTCTCCGCCCAGGATAACAAAATGGGGAAGGGGATGTCAGGGACTGTTACTGTTTAAGGGTCTTACCTGGAATGAAATGAATGTACATTCCCCAAGCCATCTAGACATCAATGAGGTCACTGAACAAAGGCTCTTAGGGCAGCAGCATGTAGGATGTTATGTCCACACAAAGGACAAGGGCTACATGTTGGGCAACAGGCTATTTGTGCAAAATGCACTAAGTCCCCTAAAGGACACAATACAAATTACACATGGTCATCCAGCCAAACATCATGGCCCGTATTATGCCCATGGCGCATTTTCATTGTTTGCGCCGGGCGCACTTTTTGAAAGGTGTGCCCAGCTCAAACAATGAAAATGCGCGCATTATGGTGAATGCTGTGCCCCGAGGGCAGCCGTGAACTCGTGCTGCCCAGGGGGCAGCGCATTCCTGTGAAAAACAGAGTGGCTGGTTTGAAGCCGCTCTGTGTTTTCACAGTGCAGGCGGCAACCCGCCTGCACTTTGAAGGGGGAATAGAGATCCCCTTGCAGGCGGTGCAATGAGTGACTGCATCCGCCTGCAAGGGGATGTCTGGTGGGGTCTATGGGACTCTGTTTCTCGGCTCTTTTCCCCCTCCAGAGGGCTGCCATCAGGGGGCACACTGTCAGTGCGCCTCGTGAGAGCTTCTTTGCCTCTGCGCCCGCATCTGTAATAGGGCATGGGCGCAGAGGCAAAGGGATTCCCTCATTTGCATGGGGCATGTCCCCATGCAAATGAAGGAACGCCCTCTGAAGATATCGCTGGCGCTTTATGTGCCCCAGCACTATCGGTATTACAGGAGGGGATGCGGCCCCTTCTGTAATACCTAAAGTGCCCCGGGTGCGCGTAAAGCAAGCTCAATGCCCCTTGTGCTCCCAGGACACTTGTATAATACAGTGCATATGAGCAACATAACAAACACACACTCTCTACACATACCAGGACAAAGTAAGGGCCCCACTGATGGAGAGATGATCAGATTTAGAGCAAAGGACTGCCCATCCTCATGCCTATCCTGCCAAGGCCTGCTGATCTGGAATAAGGCCTAGCCTCTTGTATCCAGGAAGGGTCTAGAAATCCTGGAATAATCTGTAAGGCACAATGGCAACATAAGCCTGCATAAATTGCCTCCTTTCCTATGTCCTGTGCTGAAGTTGCTTGTGTAGAGAGAGAGGTCGCAGGCAAGGCAATTTATGAGTAGGATTCAGGCCTCTAAACAGCCAATGAGAGGTATCTGGTCTTCAAAGGACATAAAAACTGTACACCTGTACACTGTACAACTGTATGTGCACTGTACAACTGTGCACGTAAGTGCTGCGCAGGTGATCTTATGTGTATATTGTCCAGTATATGAGGTTACACCCTGTGTGACAAAGTTTAACCGATTTTAGGGCATGCATGGTTGCAGACGTTTCTGAATGTCTTTTGGACCTTTTACCAAGTCCCAGGGCTGTCAGGATGGCCAAGTGGTCTAAGGCCCTGCGTTCAGGTCGCAGTCTCCTCTAAAGTCGTGGGTTTGAATCCCACTTCTGACATAACTTTTGGAGAAATCAACCCCTTTATCAGGTAAATAGCTGATGGAATTTGCATCTGTTCTTTCTCCTCCAGTACACCATACCGCCGTCATCTAGTCAAGAGAGCTGGGATTTCTGATACATTTCTGTTGTATAAAGTCTTGCTGCCAAAGTGCATGACTTACAAAATGAGCATAGGTCCTATGTAAGAGGTCAGTTGAAACAGTCATGACCTTGTCAGTACTGGCCAGACGGGCCAAGCTAATTTGGAACAATACCAAGCTTCATGTGGCCAGCTGGGTTCTAGCACACTTCCAGCAATTTCCTCAGGGCTGGGATCAGGGACAGCATACCGTACACTATGGGCCTGATGTACAAAGATTCCTAATAAGAAATCGTAAATTGCATCAAATAAAGATTTGCAATTTGAATTCAGTTGAAGTGGGTGCAATTTGCACACTGACTTCTACTGAATGCATTGGTATTTTGTGAACCAGTCTATGTATAAGTAGGATGGTTCACAAAATTTTGATTCGTAGGTGGCTGCATTTATACCTACCTCATTAATGTGCATGAAGTAGGTCGCACATTGAAACCCAGTACAATTGGTTAGAGTCACAGGCTGGGGTCAGCAGACCACCATGTTTGTTATTTCTTTTAAATAAAGAAATCCTATTTTTTTTTTTAAAGCAGCCTGTTTACCTAAAATGAAAATGCAATATGTATAAAAAAAAATAATAATAATTTTACAAACATTTTTTAGGAGCAGGCAAAGGTCCTTAGGATGTTTTTGTCAACATTCACAAAGGGTAAGGTATCCCTTGGTGATCCCCTTCCTGCTTGCGAATGGATACCTTCAATTTAGATTTGGTAGTAAAATACTAATGTTTTGCGAGTGAATTTTGGTTGCAAAACATTAATACATTAACTAGCGAATCTGTATTTGGAAGAGATGCCATTTACATGCTCCTTCCAAATACCAATTCTGTATTAAGTCTGAAAACCAACTTGTAATTTAGTAACATGTTACATATCATAATTTGGGTTTTGTACCTTTATAAACGCCATTTGGTGGTCTCAAAGGCTCAAATTTGACCTTTGCGACCGTAAAATTGGTTTGTACATCAGGACCTATGTCCTGGCTTCAAGAGCCCTTGTAGCAAATTCTTTACCAGCCAAAAGGTGGCTGGTGACTCAATTTCTAGGCGAACTTTGGGCCTTTCAGTGGCTGGTGAATATCACCTTCTCTTTGTGCGCCTTAAAGACATCAATATGTTCTTCATAGGTACTGCTCTGCATAGATTGTTCAAAGATCAGTTGGAAGTGCTTATAATAAGATAAATAAATTGAGGGCATTCCTTTTCAGTATCCCACCTGCATGGCTGTCTGGCCTGTGGAATGTGCTGCACGTGTAAGTCAGGATGGCCGAGTGGTCTAAGGCGCTGCGTTCAGGTCGCAGTCTCCTCTGGAGGAATGGGTTCGAATCCCACTTCTGACATACCTGTGCTTACTCTACTCCTTTTCTTGAGAGAGGGAAATCTGATAATTTCCCTTACAGGGGCTTATATGCTTGTCTTCTTGGAAGAGTGCAGTGAGTTTTCAGTTTGCTCTAGCCACTCATGTCCTAAGCTCTGTGCGTTTTTTGGTTCACAATCTCTTTCTCACCCTTTAGATAAGCAAGCAGCACGTGGTCAGGATGGCCGAGTGGTCTAAGACGCTGCTTAAAGGCTCAGTCTCTCCTGGAGGTGTGGGTTTGAATCCCTCTTCCCACCATGGGTTTAGTTGTAAATGCTTGAATGTAGGGTCAGCTGCCATTAACTATCAGTCTCCACATTGCTGCTTTGAGGGGTCAGCAGCCACCGGTAGCTTGACAAAGAGTTCACTTAAGGTGCCAGCCGGCAGCAAAGCCCAGAGCTCTGTGGAGGAATGTCAACGAAATATGGCTCGCCCCAGGGCTTTAAGTGGGCCAGGTCTGAGCACCGGCAGTTATTTTCAGGGGGCCTCGAAACGGGTCTCTATCGGGCTCTATTTTCGGGCCTCGCAGAGGTAGTCCGTTTTCTTTTTTTTTTCTTGGACTTCAGTGAGAGCATGCACATCGATGTGTGCATGCTCGGATGTCGTGTGAAGATGACAAGTGGAATGTATTCTTTAACGGCACAAGGACCCCCATGCAGAGGTGCAACTAGAGCCAAATTTCGGGGGGCTACTAAAATTTCGGGGGGGCTGACTCTTCCAGCAATATGCAGAGTGGAGCTTCAGGGGCTCTAAGAAGGGGTGAAAAACAACACAGCCTCGTTAACAAGTAAATGGTCTTTTTAAAGACCTGTGAAGTACTCGAACTCCGCGTTCGGTGGCATGGGGGACGGGGTGGGGGGGGGGGGAGGGAGTTTTCCCTTCAGCTGCTGCACTCACAATTCACGGCTTTCAACCAATCAGAGCATGAAATTCACTGAACATTATTCTTGGCCATAACCCCTGAGGTGCTGATTGCGTCCTGCACTTACATTATAAAGCAGAATAAAAGGGTTTACAACTTTTACCATCTAATGCGCTTTCCTATTTAATAAGTGAATGAATAAATATCTGTTTCTTCCAGTCACCCGCCTCGATCCTCTCCGGATGTCTACAGTCTGTCTAGTAAGGAGGGGCCGGCTTCTTGGGGTGCTTCTCGCTTGTTCTGGAGGACCTGGAATCTATCTGGCTGGTCCAGTCACTAGAGGTGTGGGAGGGGGGATATACTGCATCAATGTGTAAGCAGGGGTGGTGACAGCTAATATAGAGGCTGAAATAGACCCCATCCCTCAGTGTACTGTGCACGCTGCAGGTGGACTAACGGGAAACTGAGTACGATTAGAACTGATCGGCTTCCAGCTGCTTATTGAGTCTGGAATGACTGTCAGCCAAGGTCGGATTGATAAGACAGGCACTCAGGCAGGGAGGGATGGGCCAGTGACTGAGGGCCAGTTGTGAGCCGATCTTTTAGATGCCATGTTGGCCCTTTTGGTGTCTTTCCGTATCATTCGGCTGTCCTACGCGGCCCGAAGGGGGCCTGAACGGCCTCGCTGGGGACAGTGGTCTCTGCTCCTCTCTCCCACCCAGATGGAGGCCCGCACTGTTCTTCCCCGTCCCTTGCCGGGCCGGCTTGTTCCTGTGCAGGACACTGGTCCCTACAGCCATGACGTCATGCCAGGTGAGCCGCATTGTAGGAGGACTCTGTGGCATGTTTTGACCGGGGTGGTGGCTTCGTTAAAACTCACCCCTGTGAAGCCGCATTGCCTTCTGGGAGCAGTGCTTTTAGTACACTCAGCCTCACGTGAAGACCTGGCTCTTCGGCTAAACAGATCTGCGGACCCCCCCCTCAGCGCCTTGAGACCCTCACGGGTGAGTAGCGCGCTTACAATTCCCTGATTGATTGATTGATTGATTGATTGATTGATTGAAGCCACCCTATACGGGAGGTGTCTGCCTGGGCATTTCCCGGGATGATGACACCGGTCTTGGGGTACTGGGGAGGGTGTATGGCGTTATCCATACATAGCCTTGCTGGAATAAGGAGGGGAGAGAGCGAGCCTGAGCGGGGAATTCCAAATCTGATGACACTCTGAGTCCTAGAGCTGACGGCTTGTCAGAACAGGGGGTATTGCTACACTAGTTATCTTTATTTAGACCACGCCCCTACATAGATAGGCCACACCCCTTTGAGGTTTGCCCCGCCCCTTTTAGAGCACCCCCAGTTTTTTTTTTTCACTTAAAGCCCTGGCTCGCCCACAGTTGAATCACAGATTGTGAAATTCACTATGTGCGAAACAACATGTCAGGAAATGAAAAAAAGGTAGCTGGCACAGCTGTCCTCTCAGTAAATAGATTTTCCTTCAAGAACCATCGTGGTCCATATGGGGTGTACAGTTTTCAGATGTGCTTGTCACTTTCAGAGACAAAATGCATGAAAGCTGGGTTCCAGTGGAATACCGCCTTTCCTGCAGCCCCTATCTGTCTGGCTTCTGGAGTCGGGTTCCTTTCATGGGCTCTGTATCCTGCAACCAGACATTCATTACCACTGTCCTCCCAGAGAGTGCTCAATGGGCAACCGCAGGCCTGGGTGAGACTAATAGGCTGAGTTGAATAGTAGGTGTTCTGCAGTGGAAGAGAAGTACTTATTTAATGATCCTGGCTGCAAGCATGCCCTTCAGGTGTAGGAAATCGCCACTGGCAGTCTTTGAGAGAGAAGGCATAGTCTTGATCTGAGCTCTGACAGAACTTTATCACTGCCCAAAGTGGAATGATCAGAGGTAAACAGGTTTCAAAAAGAGCACTTTATTTTAGCAGAGCCAGAGTGACACAACAATCTCCAGAGAAAAGAAAAAGTGTGAGGCATGTTCAAAACCAAACCACTATGTAGTCGTTTGAGAATACAATTAAACCACCTTAAGTATTTAGACAAAGTTAATAGGATACATATTTAATAAGAAAGTATCATAAAAGGATGAAACTGTATAACTTACTGAAGGTTATAATTAGTGAGAAAATTAGCGTAATCCTGCTGGACCCAGGATCTGGCTGCTATTATTGAGGCTGATATGGGATCCAGGACCCCAGTCAAAATGCCCTGAATTTGCGCTGATGTAATTTGCTGTCGGCGCACCACCATCTTCTGCAGCGCCCGCACAGTGTCTGCTTTCCATTTGGAGGAGCAACCTGTAGGCGGTGAGTTTCCCTTCTAACTGGGCCCAAAACAAAGGTCTGATTTATAGGGCCATCAGCTCTCTTTTTCTCAAGTATCATCCTGGCAAGGGGCATCTGGGGTCTAACACCTAGTTGCCAATACAATAGATGGAAACAAAGGCATGTTATCACTTCACGAATACTTATGAGAAGTTATGATTTTGAGTCACGTTTTTGACTTTGTTCACCCTCTGTATGTAGGAGATATGCATGCCCTGGAACATGTCAGATTTTGCTGGCTGTATAAGTAGTTACACAAATGGTTTAAATAGCATTTACTAATTTCATTTTTTATTTGTTTTATAGTGCTACTCATACCAATGTATGGTGTCAGAGTGCTTTTCATCACAAACACACATTATACAGAGACAATAAATCATACAAATGTGTAAATCAATGTACAGAAAATGTTATATAAGACATTGTGGTTTACAAGGAGTAGGAGTAGCATATTGAACATAATGGCAGGCATTACATTTTAAGAGTGCGTGGTCTGGAGAAACACAAAGTCAGGATTTAAAACGTTACCTAGTGGTTGGGGTTGTCTACACTAATATGATTATTACTACCCAAAGGAACCCTTTTTAGCATCTTAGAATAACAACAAATTGAGAAAAGACAATAAGGGCCTAATTTATGAGTTTTTGTCGTAGGGCAGCGCTGCAGGCCTTCCTGCTGCGCTGTCCTGGTGCAAAGGAAAAAGCGCTTTCCTGGATGGGCAGCAAGCAAGCTACACTGCACAAGGTATATGGTCGAGGGGCTTTGGCCGCAGCACACATAGAAAAAGGAAAAATAAGGAAAAGTAAAGAAATTTCTCCTTGTTGCGCCTCCCTTACGCCTCCCCTGGGAAGGCATACGTTTTTGGCGCTGCCTCAGAGTTATGATTTCTCGTAGATCTGGGGCAGTGTCAAAAAGCCATGGATATTGCTGGGGACACCCCAGAGCAACACCCATTGCACGCCTCTTTAACGCAGAAAACTGTGTTAAAAGGAACGATATTTACAAGGCAGAATTACGCCAAAAAAGTGGCTTAGTGCTGCCTGGTAAATATGGAGCAGGCTCCTGCGCCACCGAGCATCATATAAAGCTTATAAATAAGCCCCTAAATAAACACATTGACTGTTAGACTAGCTGTTCATGACCTTTCCGCTGCTACACCTCGACCCACAATTTATGGGTTCCCAGAGTAATCGTTTTCCATTTCCAGCACTGGTTATAATTAAACCAAATGTAACATCATGTGAGGGGGTTAAAATATCTGTCCTACAGCAACAGTCGACAACAAGCCAGTTAAAAAAAAGCCACCAGAGGGCAGCAAGGGACTTCGCTAGAGATGCTCAGAGATCCCACACAGGCGGAGTAAGTCCTCGATAAGTGACCAGAATGTTCGTTCTTGTTGTCTGCGTGAAGTTTATTTCCTACTCAAGCAGTTCCCACGCTGGCAGCTCACTGGTTCGAAGCTTCCAATTCTGCTATTTCTTTGAAACGAACCCGCTGGATGCTTTCAGCTTTCAGACATTTTAGAATCCGTTTCCGCACCAGGGAAGCCACCCACAGCGTTCCAAGTCGCTGCTGTGTTTCATTTCAGCATGTGTGTGGGGCGCTGAAGTGCTTTCCTGGATGGGCAGCAAGCAAGCTACACTGCACAGGGTATATGGTCGAGGGGCTTTGTTGTTGATCCTATATGGAAAGTGTTCCCCATATCGTGCGTGATGACCACCGAGGCGCGTTATCGTGTTACATACAACTGGTAGTGGTGTGTCCTGTAGTAGACTCTGAATCACTCCACAGAGCACAGACCAGCAGCTCCCTCCAGTGTAAGATGTTCTCAGACCCCAGCCCTTCCTTCCAGCTTTTCTAATTGTCAAGTTTTCCCCCGGGCAGAAAGCAGGTGTGCTCTGGTTGAAGGTCTGAAGGTCCCGGTCAGATCATTCTGGTACCTGGTGTGTCCAGCTCTACTCAGATCTTTGGCACAGAGACTCAACAGATGCATGGAATGTTTACCCTCTGTCTCAGGCAGATAGATGCACCTTACTTCTCTGATTACAAATTTTGAACTACTTTTAAAGTTCTCTGGCCAAGGTGTGTCACTAAAGCAATCTGACCCTTCAATCAGCTCTTTTTGCTTCCACCACCATCTTAAAAACATTGCTGACCCTTCAGCCCACGATAGTCAGCTGCCGCCATCCCTTGATAGTGTGGCCTGGTCATGGAGGCAGTATCCTCCCACGATAAAAGGAGTACCACTTTGAGTCGGACTAAATCACAAAACAAAGTCTAGTGCTCAGTTGCTAAACATTAGGGGGCATATTCACAACGAAGTGACGGAGTGCGGCGTTAGCCTTCCTAGCTTAACACCGCACTCCGCCACTTCTGAAACGCAGGGCTGCACCACATTTACAACAATATGGTGCAGTCCTGCGTTTCCCCGTGCGCTGGTGCTAAACTTAGCAGCCTAGCGCCAACGCATGGAACCCTTGCACCGTAGTGCAAGGGTGCCTGTGTTGAGGCTAAGACCTCGTCGAAATATAAAGGGACCAGAAGAAAGAAAAATAAAAAAGGAGATAAAATAAGAACCCATTGTGATATTTTACTGCATATTGTAAAGTTGACTTACATGTGTCAATGTTAACATTGCCTATTTGAAATTGAAAACGTGTGCTGGGGATTGCTCAATTATTACAAGGATTGCCTAACTGCCTTTGACTTACATAGGCCCAAAGAACTGACCTTTCAATCATCAAGTGTTTTTTTATAAAGATATGTTTGATGAAAATTATTTAGTTGGATTGTGCCCACGTGAAATGAAGTAACATTGATTGCTGTGTTGTCAACATGGTCAAGCAATGCCATTTCCTGTGATTTGTTTGATGTATTGACTAATGTGCGCAATGTCTGGGTTCTAACAGGCCAATAATTTGTCTTTCTTGTTGGCATATGCCACTAATTCCTTGTACAATAGTCCACCCTGGGCACAGACGATATGCTAAAAGCTGATGCTTCAGGCTTCGCTATGGCACTAAGATGGCTCTTCTAGGATTTTGGGATGCTACTCTGAGCTATATCGATGAGGGTGCTACAAGTATTCTAGTGCTGCTGGATCCCTCAGCAGCCTTTGACATAGTGCTATCCACTGTGACCTCAGTGCAATTTGATGCTGGCCACGATGGAGGTGGCTCAGATGATTTAACCAGGTTCGTCCTGATCAAAGATTTTACCTTCTGACTTTAGTCATTTAAATTCCAATCCACCACAGGTGTACACTTCAAAGTCCCCCCGGACCTCAGGAGAGGCACGTAGAGAATCACAGGTGGCAGGCAGCGGCCAACAGCAGGGTCCAGTCCAGATCCAGTTGCCATTAGTCAGCTGGGCAGCTACAGGAAAAGTCCTCTTGTAGTTTGTTGTGTCCCTGTAGCTTTAACAGGAGGTCAAGCTTATGACCCTTGGACTGTACTGCTGTCTCCTGGGTGCAAGAGAGCGGACAGGTCTATTCTTAAAGGGTCTTCTCAGGTCTCAGACAGCAGGTTCAGTCCTCTTCTTATCTTTCATATGTGCAGGAGTGTTCTCAAGTGGGTGTCTGGAGATGCCACATGTATGCCTGAAACAAACCAGTGGGTGTGGATGGGGATGCCCTAACCAATGTGGCAAAGGTTCCCAAGGCTAACCTTACCATCTTTGGACATTTTTAAATGGATGAAGTCTTCAGCCACAATAAACCTGTGCTCTGAAGGCAGGGGGTAGGTGGAGGGTAAACTTTGGTAATCCTAGTGTCCTCCCACATCTAACACTAAAATCCAGTTTTAGGCAGTCCTTGTACACTCAACAAACTCAGAAACAGAAGTCTGATAGGGCAAAGGTGAGCTTTCAGCAACCAGACATTGGATACATTTGAATTCTGTTTCCCTCCATAGAATTGCGCCCCAATGTCATACGAAAACCCCCATCAGACCTGTCAACCAGGTCTTGACACTTGTGACTCAATAGGTGCTGCAGCCCTAAATGGGATGGGTATGCCCAGACGTGGGCCCCTTGCTTGCTGTGCCACTGGATTCAAGCTAGCCTGGCTGATGAGGGGTGTTACCCTGAAACCAGTCCCAGGAAGCTTGTTTCCAGTCCAGGGAGGACAAATGGCAGTTCGGGCTGGACTGTACCCATAAGGAGCAGGGTTAAGACTGATTTGCATATGGCTGGGTCCAAACTGGGATAGCGTAGTGAGCAAAAGAACAATGGATTTAACTCAGATCGATTGACTGGGGATGAATGTTTGATTCATTCAGCATTCCTTCAATCAACAACATCCACTCCCTCCTGGACCGGGGCGAACTCGCAGCTCTCATCCTTCTGGACCTCTCGGCCGCCTTCGACACTGTCTCCCACCACACCCTAATCACAAGACTCCACGACGAACACAGTGAGTCAGACAACCTCTGTTCCTCTCCGAACCCACAGAGATCAGCTGGAGAGTCCCCCAGGGCTCCTCCCTGAGCCCTACCCTCTTCAACGTCTACATGGCTCCTCTCGTGGCCATCGTCAAGAACTACGGACTTAACATTGTCTCCTATGCCGACGACACCCAACTGATCCTCTCCCTCACCAACGAACCCACAACCGCCAGAAACAACTTCCACAGCAAGATGAAGGCTGTTGCCACTTGGATGAAAACTAATTGCCTCAAACTCAACTCAGACAAGACTGAAGTCCTCATTCTGGGATCCACCCCCTCAGCTTGGGACACCTCCTGGTGGCCCTCCGCATTGGGAACCACGCCCACCACCACTGACTACGCACAAAACCTCAGCATCATACTGGACTCCTCGCTCACACTGAACCGCCAGATCAACGCCGTGTTATCATGCTTCCACACGCTTCGCCTGCTTCGAAAGATATTCAGATGGATCCCCGCCAAATCCAGAAAAACGGTCACCCACGCACTCATCATACGGCAACCCCCTCTATGCTGGCATCACTCAGAAACTCCTCAGGAAACTACAAAACGTCCAAATGCTGCAGCCAGACTGGTCTTTGACATTCCCTGCCGCAGCCATATCACCAAACACCTCTGAGAACTCCACTGGCTTCCAGTCCACAAAAGAATCACCTTCAAGCTCCTCACGCTTGCCTACAAAGCCCTCCACGACGCAGGACCAGCATACCTGAACCCAGTGGTGGCTGGTGACATTTGAAAGTGGTGGGGCGTAAAATGATTGTCATACTGCACCGCAGCGAGCGAGCGCAGGGAGCGAGCCCGAACAACCTAAGGGGGTTCGGGGGTTCTCCCCGAGAAAATTTTGAAAAAGAGTGGACAAATGGTGCATTTTCAAGCAAATTTGAGAAAGCAGGACGGTTTATAAAGCAATTGTGAAAGTGCAGTTATTACATTAATAAAGAGATGTCATATAACATAGGTAGCTGCTTATTCAAGCTTTCTTTCATCCCATAGTCCAGCAGGGTCTTGATACAAGACAGATAAGAGAAAAAGCAGTGTGGTCCTCGACCAGGAAGACACTCATATTTCGTTGGTAAGAAGTCAAAGGATTGGTCAAATTGAAAACCTGAAATGCAATATGCAATCAAACAATTTGCAAGTACATCTCATCTATGTTCAACAAGCCATGTTTTACCCATGATTGGAATTGTGAATCACCAAATAAACTGAGCCACTGCAATCAAAAGCAGAGGGCCTCCTCAAAAAGTATGCCCTTAAGAGAGTTCTCTCATCTCATGTCCTCTCTATATTTTCTCTGGAAGTTGAAAACTCATCACATTCTACTGCACAAACCTGAACCCTTCTGCATATGCCAACACCAGAACTCATTCTTGGCCATTTAGTTTGGAGCCATTCATACCAGGAATACAGAAAATACCTTTAAATAGAGTAGAAGGTATTCCAAAAAAAGGAGTGCTGAAATGTTGCTTAAGATAAGATGTACACACTAAGTACTATGGCCAAGAGCACGTAATGTTCAGTCAACAATAGGCTTAGGAAAAACCAACCATTCTGAGAACACCTACAGTCAAGATCCTTCACCTGAGACTATGTGTTCCCAAAGATGTAGTGATATGTTAACAGTTGTAGCTAGACTTAAGGCCTTCTAACTGATGTACAAGGTGAAGGATCTTGACTGTAGGTGCTCTCAGAATGGTTGGTTTTCCTAAGCCTATTGTTGACTCTTTCTTCCCCTCTCCCTTTGTCCTCTACACTGTCTCTATCTGTGCTTTTTCCCTCACTTCCATTTGTCTATTTCATCACCTAGAGCTCAGTTCCTTTACTTTTTCTCTCCTGGCATCCTCTTTCTATGCAACTTTTCTTTATTTGTTTCCGACTTTACTTTCTCTTTATTTACATATGTGCTTCGTTTACTTTCTCTGTTGCTCTCATTCAGATGATTTCTTTTTCTGTCTTGCGTTCTTTCTTGCTCTTTTTCTTTCTTCCCTCCTTTCTTGCCATCACACCTGTCCCATCTCTTTCTCACTACCCTTTCTTTCACTTCACTTTCTTCATCCCATCTTTACTATCCTCTCTTTCCCTTACTTCTATTTACCCCTTCTTTGTTTTTTCCCTCTTCCCTTCTCTTTCTGTTCCTTTTCTTTCACAACTTTCTCATTTACACCCCCTTCCTCCATCTATTTCTCTTTACCTTTTTCTTTCCTTCACCCTTCTTTCCCACCATAGACCAATTCTTTGCTTACTTCCTTGTGCATTTCTTCCTCCCTACCTCCTTTATTTACACATGTTCTCCCTCCAGTTTATCTGTCACCCCTTCCCTCCTCCATCTTATCCCAACCCCACTTCTTCCCTTGTCCCTCTCATCTCCTTTTGCTCTCCCCTTCTGTCGTGTCCTCGCCTTCTTCTTTACCTCTAGCTCTCCCCTCTCGCCGTCTCGCTTTGCTTTCCCTCTCTTCAGCAGTTTTAATTTTCCAGGCAGTGCTCTGCGCCGGGTCAATCACAAACATTGTTCTTCCCTATTGTCACGGCAGCCCTCGCGCCCAGGCAGCGGGCTGCAGACCCAATCAGCTGCTCTATGGATTAACCATCCTTGTTTACTGCTGGGGACCATTGATCAACTAAATGGCTTTATGTTAATGAAGGAGCTTTTTCACGTTCATTTTTCTTAGCCAGGCCCTAAAAGTCTCTGACAGGTGCTGCAAGCCGCATTTTTAAAGGCACAGCTCCCTGTTCTTTCATCTTCCCGGGCAGCGGGGGCTCCCACAGAAGTGCCCACTGCAAGTGTGGCGAGCAGCACTGACAAAACAGCAACATTGGGGTTATGCACAAACATTTGCAATGCATTCCCGCCATAACTACACAAGTAAACATAGAGGCGTAAGTGGCACATTTAAGGCGATCGTGTACTTAACGCTGGTTTCAACTGGGAGTCACCCAGTTCAGGAGCTCAACTCACAAAAGGCATTTCTCATTATGCATAGTAATTCTCCTGTACAATTCACATAGCTGTAGGTGTAGATCTACACCTACTCCTGCTGTCCATTTCATGTGCAGAGTTTTCAATCAGCAGTGCACAGAACTACGCACACCTAATTTTAGCACTAAGTCACACATTGCCACTTACAGATACTGCAAGCGAATCACATAGAAATCATTGGAGGCAGGGAATAACACTACCAGCACAAGCCCAACACCTACAAAAATGTCTGTATCAATATGCATACACCCAACTATATATAATATTTCAAGATATTAGAAATATGCCAAAAAAATAAGATAAAATAATTTAAATGAATGTTAAAAAATGGCTATATGTGAACAAATGACAGAAAAAGCGATGAGCAGAAATATTTAGAAGGAAAATAAAATATCGTTTAAATGCATGAGCCAAAGCCTGCAGAGCTTTTTACATTAAATGATCCACTTTATATGTCATTTCTGATTTGATTGGCATCCGGATGAGTCCACGTAAATAGGTGAAACCTGCTCCCGGAACTTAATGGTTGCCCTTAGATGAGCGCCCACACTTCACAGAAACCAAGCGATGACAGCTCAAGGATGGTTCTTAGTGCCGTCTGGGGAGGGCGGAAGCAATAACCGGGAGTGGCATACATGCCCTAATGGCTAGTTTAATGGAAGAGGTTTGAAGTAGTGCTTTATTAATAAAATGACAATCAGAAACTGTCCGAGGTTGACTATTCGATCGATCCTCGCGCACGTTAGCAAATTAAAAGTTCCAGTAATGCATATCAGTTTAAATCCCGTTACCTGAGAGGGCAGTGAAATAATATGAGGAAAAGCTAGGCACGGAGGCAGCCTCTGTGTTCATGAGATAAACATTATTAATAAGGAAATAATAAAACATGATAAGTATTGCATTTCTACAAACTTTCCGGTAATGTCAAGGACATTGGAGGAAACTATTTTCATTGCTGGAACAATGCCTTGCCCAACAGAAGGTAACATTTTCTGAGGCAATTTTCTCTTCAAAGGCCAGAAGTCCAAACTCCTGCGCAACTTAATTTGTGGTCCAATTAAACGTAGCTGCACCGAATAGTGAATCTTTAATCCAGTATCAGACAGTATACCTTTCTTTTCCCTGTCTCTTGTGTTTTTTGTGGAAGGAGAGAGAGCCGAGCAGAAGTACACGGCAGCATTCCTTGTATTTTTAGGGGTGAGGCAGGGAGTGCATCTTTTTGTTTAGTATTTTATGAGTAGAGCGGATTCAATGCCCGGAGGCTCCAGGGACCGATTTCTCAATTAAAAAACAGCTGCTACTGTGAGCACATCCAAATGTGTTCAATCTATCCGCCATGATAAACAAGGAAGAAGGAGCTAGCTCTCCAAAGATTCAGATCTGTGACCTGCAGGGCACACGCACACAGCTCTCAAGAGCAAGATAAAAGACAGTGGGGTTGGCGCCTATAGTCTGCTGATTAGACCCCAATGTAGTCCGCACGCATCCACCCATCCCTTAGATATTATTACAGCAGCCAGCCTCCTACAGGGTAATGCACATCTTACAACAGACTCAGCTGTCATTCAATGACGAGGATATAGAGTCTGTGGTCCACCACACATCTCTACCCCTGACAGCAGTTAGTGAAGTAAACGAAAAGAAGATTTTACAATGTGCTTTTCTTAATTCTTAGCCCACGCTCACTGTGAAACTATTAGTAATTTGAAATGTGATGTCTTTTTGGCTTCGTATTTCTAAAGGACACGTGGTTCATCACTCCTCCACAATTTCTTGCATTTTAATTCTACAAAACTGTAAAATCGCTATTAGGCACACTCAAAGAGGAGGAGGAGGAGGAGTTGTAGTTATTTTTAGAGACTAATTTTATGTTGATTACTGTCACCTGGCTTAGTTGCTGCATTTAACTAGTTGTCGCCGGCACTGCACGTACAGTATCTGCTATCTTTTATTTGTTTAGCAAGAAACGTTTTTCTGTTCTGCTAGAAATTAAAATCTTTGTGCCCTACCGAATTAAAGTAATGTTTAGGCATGTCTTTCTTGAATATTTAATTGCCCACTACCTTGGTCAGCGTTTGTATGCCTTAGAGATTTTATAAAGGAGTTTGCCATTTCATCGTGAACCAGTATTGTGCTGATACTAACTCTATCGGCATACCTCTCGAAATTGGAACCTCCGTGTAGGGTTAGACTGACTGGATTTTGAGGGTGACCCTATTGTATTCAATGTAAATAAGATTTTTTTTATGGTGTGAGGAATTTTTCCAACGTAGGTGCTCCACTGAAGTCGAAGGGAGGCATTGTACTTGGTGAGATAAAGGTGAGTCCAAGAAGAGTAGCGCCCTCTAAAGGCGGATGAGTTGAGAGATTTTTATCTGCTTGCCATTATACAACTTGCATGACCTGAAGAGATGACTGGGTGATGTAGAGGACTCCTTGACCTATAGTAACTGATTTCTACATCCTTCAAAGACAGCATACTTAGTATTCCTTCGGAAGAGTTATTAATTCTACACATTCTTTGCAGAGTTTGTGCTGGGCCCGGGGTAAATCTGAAATCGCATGCACTGCCTGCAGAAGTAAATAGCGTGCTGTTTTTCTGAATTAACTGTTCTTCACACCACACAGTCATACAAGCCTGAATAATAAAAGCAGTAGCTCTATATTTCATCGCCTACGTGCCATTGGTATATTGATGGTAGAGGGTGCTTGGAGTTTCTTAGTCAGGCTCCTTGGTGTTTCAACGTCTGTTCGCTACTTATGAATGGGCTTTACTACAGTGCTGGTGCCAGTGTTGTAACTTGTCTGTGTGGGGGCTAAGTGTACTATTCTTTGTGCTGTGCACATTGTGAATCTCTGAGAGGCTTACGCTGCAGCCGTGTGACTGGTGCCTGTTGTGTGACTTACTTAAACGCAGAAAATGCTTTTCTTTTTCCAATCCTAAATGAATGACTTTGACAATGCTTGTTCGCCCTCTTTCCAAATTTTCAAAACCTCGCTTGAAATGTTCTCTCTTCGCTTGCGCCCATACTTCTTATCTACTGCCACCCCCAGAAATTATCTACGTCACGTTATCTACTTCCACCACTGCATGCGGTTGATCCGTGTTTCATCACTGGTGCGCAGCAGGTCTTTGTTGAAGGTACTTAATACAAGAAATCAATAAAACGTACGCTGACGTAGCACACTATGCCTGACAAAAGGCATGCACTGTCGACAGCCTGCAAAAGCAGTACAAAGTGTGTCTGACATAAGGCATACACTGGGACTTGCTTTTTCGTTCCAGAGCACGACGTTGACAAGAGGCATTCCTTGCATCCTGTTCTAATTAATACAAATTACTCCTGACATGAGACAGAGACATACATACACGCCAGTGGCGCGAGTTTACACTGCTCAATGTAAACAAAATAAACACACTACGATCTTTTCTAATTTAATGTTATCATGCCTTTGACAAAGGGCATATTATGCAGCCTGAATTACAAAAAACATTGGAACATGACTTTCGGTATAACCCTCACCACATTTACCAAATGAGTTTGAAAACAATACGTGCACACGTGTTACGAGAAGAGGGCGCGCGCAATAAGCGTTGCTTGCTAGATGTTTCGACGGTGAGTGTCATGGGCCATTGATACCATACCATTTCAGCAGTCGCGGGGGGGCGGGGGTTTTGAACTAAAAAGAAAATTCCTACCTGAGCAGGTCCGCCGTCCGCGCCGCCTGGGGTCCGACTCCGTTTGCGCCTATAGCCCCTCTCAGCCAATCCTGGCGCTGCTGGCAGCGCCAGGATTGGCTTAAGGCTACAGTTACCTCTCGCCCGCCTGCCCATTAAGAGACCGAGGTTTGAGCCTT
The DNA here is from genome assembly GCA_963921515.1 of Calotriton arnoldi. Lineage (NCBI taxonomy): Eukaryota > Metazoa > Chordata > Amphibia > Caudata > Salamandridae > Calotriton > Calotriton arnoldi. The sequence goes on along the minus strand of CAWUFW010000911.1, from coordinate 1,527,956 downwards.
TGCTCAACCCTCGCTCTCCTAATGGGCATGCGCAAGCCAGTGCACACACAAGTGCGCATGACTGGGCACGGTGCGAAAATTCGGTGCCCGTCCCCACTTATGCGCACTTGTGCTGCAGTGCTGCCTGCTGCCCCTGGTCCCTGTGACAATCATGTCAGTCAACATGACGCAGGACCGCCCACCCCCTTCAGACTCTGAAGGGGGTGGGCGGTCCGACGTCATGCTGATTGACATGATTGTCAGTTCTCCCTCGGCGTCTTTGAACTTAAGTAAACTTAGGTTCAAAGACGCCGAGGGAGCTGCGGGCGGGGGGGCTACGCCCCAACGCCCCAATGGACGCACCGCCCCTGCCTGAACCACCGCCTCTCATTCCACGAACCCACTAGACACCTCCGCTCCACCCAGCTGGCCCTTGCCACCGTCCCTCAGATCAGCAAGACCAGGACCGGAGGAAGATCCTTCTCCTACCTCGCTGCCAAGGCCTGGAACACCCTGCCCCTCCACCTCAGACAATCCCTGTTGCTGACCCAATTCAGGAAGGCTCTCAAGACCTGGCTCCTCTACTAAACGCTGTAGTATAGATTGTGGGTCTATTGTTGACATCTGCTAAGTTAGCATGAGCTTCGCTGCCATGAGGCTGCTTTTGCGCACGACACTGCATGCATAGATTTCGCAAGACTCTGTTTGTGCCCTTTTCACATGAGAACTGTCTGCTTTTCGTGTTCTCTGCCGTGCTCTGAGGTGTAGTCTGCACACGATGTACAAGGTCGATCAACAATGTCCCTTGTTATTCTGTTCTGGTCAGTCCCTCGCACCTAGACATAGCATGACACACAGCTGCACTACTGGAAATCGGATGTTTTAATATTGCAAGCGAAGCATGTGGTTGAGGCACTTGGAGAGACACCTTTCCGGAGAGAAGAGCTGTGCTTGTCCTTAGATGTAAACCTTTCATCTAGGCCTTGAGGTATGGGGTCTGCTGAAAAAGCACAGAGGTCTTCTTTTTTATAAACTATTTCTTACCACGGGGAGGGTGGTTAGCTATTGTAGCCCTTTTCCACTGTCTCTATAAAATGATATCCCCGTTTGTATTCTATGGAATTGTGACAATGCTGACTATATTGTGTTTATGCATTATGCTGCTAGTAATGGCACGTGTACTGTACCATAGAGCGCGTTAGTTAAAATAAACATTTTAAACTAAACCGCGACTCTGATTACTCGCATTGTGGACAGGTATGACTGAGTGAGCGAAAGAGTTGTCTGGCTCCCGCGATTCCTGAGAGAGTCGGGAGTGTCGTGTTCTGGGTTGTCTAATTATTGGTAGCTTCGCTGTTAGTCGGAGAACGAATGAGACACTATAGCTAGTCGGTTTGGGATTTTGGGTACTAATGTGATGAATGTATGATGATACAACGCGTGGTGTTACCACGCGGTAGGTAACAACGCGGTCGTTCCAACGACCGCGTTGTTACCACACGTGGCTTTACATCGCAAGTCGTTTCTACGACTTGCGCTAGATGGCGTGCTGGACTTAGGAATAGTATAAATTACTATTCCTACTCCAGTTAGCGCAACAGCAGGGAATGTGTTGGATTTGAAATCCAACACATTCCCTGGTGTTACACGCCACCTAGCGCAAGTCGTAGAAACGACTTGCGATGTAAAGCCACACGTGGTAACAACGCGGTCATTGTAACGACCACGTTGTTACCTACCTGCGTGGTACCAACAGCGTTGTAACCGCTGTTTCCCTAATGTGATAGGTTGGTACACCCCTATTCGCTGAGGTCCTGTTTTCCTGCGCATAGTTCTGTATATGTGCAGGATCCCTGCAACATGGTGCAGCCAACGTTTGGTCTGGTACTTATCTGCGAGACGCTTGAGTGGTGCTTGTGCTTGTCCACAATACCCTCACTTTTGTCTCCGGAGACAGCTGTGACAATGTAACCTCCTATATTGATGTTTTTATAGGTTCTTTCAAGCTTGAAGTTTTAAATAAAAGGTTTCTCTCTTTGTTCTTAACCCGTTGTTGCGCTGCTGCTTATTGAGTTGTTCTTCTTAGCTTTTCGTGATGGCGGTTAACATCCCGCCACCTAGTCGCGCACCGCTCAGGGCTCATTTGACTCTACATGGGGTCCCTGATGCAGGTGTTGAGCTGATTTTTGTAGTAGAAGCGGATCCAGCATACCGCTTCGAAGTGTTTTACTCTTGGGTCACCTTTTTGGCGGTGGACGGAGCAGATAATCTGTTTCATGAATACACTGCCACGGCTGTTCCTAATGCGTATCAGCCCTATGGGACTCTAGAGGTTCGTCTCACAGCTTGGCAACACCGAATTTGGTTTAATGGCGCCCTTCCTCACCCACTAACGCCGGTCCGTTTAGGTCCTTTATCAATAGATGGGGCCACATGGCCCGTTTTGGCTGGGTATACCCCTCACCCACGTGGGCTTACAACAGCTACGCTGGCTGAACTTCGCGTGTTACACACTTCTTTAATACACGTGCATAGAGCTGTTATTCAGTTCATGTCGCGCAACTACCAGGTGGGACCGTCTGGCATTGCTGCGCAGCCTGCTGGACCTGCTGGTATAACCATCAGTCCTGTCATGGTTAATTCCGTAATGGGCAAGCGCCCACAAAATAAGGATGATTTGCCTTATTGGCTTGCTGAGAAATTTGGACAGCTTGAAGCTGGTTTTCCCAATACAAATCCTGTGGAGAAACACAGGATATTGACGATAAGTTTGCCTAAATACTTACTTCCTGAGGTGACTGATTGTAACACCTGGGGCAGGGTGTTTGCAGCAGTATATTCAAAGTGTTTCGGCTCTCCCTCTATGACTGTACTCCCCTCCGTGATTAAACGTGTTCAAGATGAACATGGAGCTGAAGCGGCTGTAGAGCTGGGGATGAGACTGGTGGGGGTGTTCGACGTGGTTGCTGATCTGATCCTTGCCAATGTCAAGGGTGATGCGGTAAGCTTTCAAGTCGCTAACGGCTTGGAGGCTGTGCCTGATGCAGACAAACCACGTGAATTACCGAAGATTATTGCAAAGGCTTATAAAACAATAGGCCGCAATAGTTTGGGAGTTAAGCCTTTTACCCAAACGCAAACACAATCTCAAACACAACAGAAAGCTCAGTCTGATAAAGACGGGCGTCCAGTCTTTCCTAAAAAGAACTGGAAAAATAAAAAACAGGGGCAGCAACAACAGAAGCAGGGTTCGCGTGCTGGTTCACCGACACCTGACACTTCTGAGCGTACTTATGACTTGCGCGACCGCGCGTAAATTAAGACTCCTGATAGATTTCAAGTCCCTGATCAGTGCTCTCCTCGTTCTTCACAGGACACATCTGGCTCTCAAGTCGGTGGTGGGGATCGCCAGGATCGTGGCAAGGGTCATCCTGCGCCACAGGGACGTTATCAGCCTCGTCAGTTTGACGTCAAGGGGAAACAAGAGGAGCTACCACGCTTCCGTGCCCCGTTTCAAAAGAAAAAGGTTGCCGCTTTGACAGCGAGATATGCCTCAGACGGTGAGGACCCGACTGCTGGATTGGACTTGGGCAGTGACTCTGCTCGACAGCGCAGCGGAAGTTACCACAGTGCGGGAGGCACTGCGTCCTTGTCTGGAGGTGACAGCAAATGAAACTTTCATTACAGTAGAGACAGCTGACACCCGGGTTGCCCCCCCGGATAGGCTGTATAACATAGTTTTTCGAATTGAAGGTGACATTGAGCGTGTAATCACAGGGATTTTTTGGGAGAATCTGACCGCTTCCTATGACATTTTGTTAGCAGAGGCAGATTGGCCACCACCATTTGTACTGGCCGCATCAAGGGGGGAGGACGTGATACTTCCGAGTTTTTCGCGTTACGTCCCCAAGGAGCATGCAGAGGCTTTTGCAGCTGAGTGGGCTTTGGCCCTGGCGCCGGCAGTGTACCTTAATCAAGTGGGCTGGGATAAAGATTCTCCGCCACATGAGATTCCATTGCGGTCTATGCCTCAACCTCAACCCCAATATCCCATCCGGCGGTGTGGAAGGAGGCTGCAGCAGACGGTAGGTTTAAATCCAATAACTTTATTGGTAAAGATGCGTGGGACAAACAGCAACCCACAACCGCTGCCTCTGGTGCTGTCATGGTGAACATTCCATTTCATTTATTGAAGCTGACACTGATACTAATGTACACAACATTCTTAGCAAGTTTCACAATATTTTTCAGAAAAAATTGGCAATATTCTTCAGTTTGAACATTTTATTAAGCTCAAACAAAATGCCATGCCAATTGTTCACAAAGTTAGGTCTGTACCACTTAGTGTTAGGCACGACCTCAAACTCTTACTAGACAAACTTTGTTCTGAAGGGGTCATTGAGTCAACCAATTCCTCAGAATGGGTCAGTCCAGTGGTTATTGTTAAAAAAAAAACTGGTGAGATCCGCCTGTGTGTGGACTTGCGCACACTTAACAAAAACATAATCATTGACTGCCACCCTTTACCCAAGGTACAGGACCTTTTAGCAAATATTGGCTCAGCTAAAGTGTTTTCTTTATTGGACCTTAGGTCTGCTTACCATCAGATACCGCTTGCTGCAGAGAGTCAAGACCTTACCACCTTCATTACGCCTTTTGGAGCTTACAAATACTTATGGATGCCATTTGGTCTTGCCTCTGCAGCAAGTGTGTTCCAGAAATGTATGGACACCATTCTTAGGAGCATATCGGGTGTTCAAGCTTTCCAGGACGATGTCCTTATCTTTGCTGAATCTAAAAGGGAACACAATCTCATTTTAGAGAGGGTTTTGTCAATTTTTGAGAGAGTGGGCATCACTCTCAGAAAAGAAAAGTGCAAGTTTATGGTGGACTAATTGGACTACCTCGGTCACAATGTTTCCACACAAGGCATTAGCCCAAAAATATCTCTTGTGTCTGCCATCCAAGATGCCGCACCTCCCACTAACAAAGACACTCTTTGTTCTTTTTTAGGTTTATGCGAGTATTATTCTCGTTTTATACATGGGTACGCCATCATTGTTCAACCTTTAAGGGATTTACTGCATAAAGGAAAAGCTTTTGAATGGTCTGACTCTGTACAGAATGCTTTTTCACAGGTCAAAAGTCTGATAACTTCATCTCCCATTTTGTCACCATTCAATGCTGGACAACCCTGTTGTCTGACAGTGGATGCTAGTCAGCTGGGATTGGGAGCTGTCCTTTCTCAAAATATTGGAAGTAGTGAATGCACCATTGCTTATGCCTCACGCTCCCTGTCCACTCCAGAGACCAACTACAGTACGATTGAGAAAGAAGCACTTGCCTGTGCCTGGGCGGTTGAGAAGTTCAAAACTTATTTGTGGGGTACTCACTTCAAGATTTTCACGGATCACAAACCCCTAATTTTCATGCTCAGTGGCAATGGCTCGGGCAAAGCTTCTGCGAGATTGGTACGTATCATTTCAAAGTTACAAGAGTACAATTTTTCGATACATTACTTACCTGGGGGTAAAAATGGACGTGCCGACTGCCTTTCCAGAATGCCTATTGTTGATCCAACTCTGCCGCTAGCTGATGATGTTGAGTGCGTAGTAGCTCTTGTTGAGGACGTTTTTGCCATGCAATCTCCCGTTTCTAAGGAGTCATGGTTATCCGCCCTTGAGAAGGATATTCTTCTTCAAAGAGTCATCAGTTATATCAAACAGGGTTGGCCTCACGACAGAAATTTGTCTTCTGATGTCAAACCTTTTGCACATATTTTGGATGAATTGTCAGTTGTTGATGGTATGCTTCTTCGACATGATTTTTTGATTCCTCCACTTTCTCTTAGAGAGTTATTGTTTAAGAAAGGTCATGAAGGTCACATGGGTGTCTCTGCCACCATTCGCAATTTAAAACAGTTCTACTGGTGGCCAGGTATTGATTCACAGGTCAAAACATGGATTTCTGGCTGTAGTACATGTTTAATTTCCGACAAACATTGGAAAATTGTTGAACCCAATATTCATATGGTTCCCCTTCCTGAGTCGGCTTGGGACAAAGTAGCCCTTGATTTTGCCGGTCCGTTTGAGCTCCTCCCAGGCAACAAAAGATATCTCATTGTCCTTGTTGATTATATGTCCAAGTGGGTTTACTTCAATTTTGTTGCTTCGCCTGATACTAATTCTGTCATAAGGTTTCTCAAAGGAGTCTTTGAGATTGAAGGTCCCCCAAGGGAACTTATCACGGATAATGGCACACATTTCAAATCTCATCAGATGCTGAAATTTGTACAAAGTTTTGGCATTAAACATCTTACTGTGGCTTTGTATTCACCATCATCAAACGGCCTGGTTGAACGGGTCAACAAATTCTTGAAAGAAGGAATTCAAACTGCACTTTCTGGTGGTTTTCATGTAGAAGAGTTTTTGAGACAAAAAATTTGGAACTATCATGTCACTCCTCACAGCACCACAGGTGTTTCACCGTTCAAGTTTTTACGCAATAGATTTGCCGCTTCTCATTTGTGTCCAAATTGGGTGAAATACCTAACTTCTTCCACTTGCAGTTTTAAGGACAATTGGGAAGGCGTTAGAGAAAATGTCAAACTTAAGCACTTAGCCACTTCAAGTTATCATAAGAATGCTAAAAACACTAAAGATATACTATTTTGTGTTGGTGATTGGGTTTTAATAAAAAAAAACAATAGAATTAGAAAAGGCGAATCCAAATTTACTCTTCCTGTGAAAGTTGTTAGAGTTTCAAAGAGTGCTATTTTATTAAATGGCAGAGGGTGGTGGAACAGAAGACGTCTTGTTAAAATTACTAATGAACAAGCTATCAAAATTGTTTCTGCAAAAAAACAAGGTGTTTGTGTTTCTGATATTGATTCCGTGCAATTTTACTTTGAAAAACCTATTTCTCCCTCTGTAGTCACTGATTTACAATCACAGGACAGCTTTAATACCAATGTTCCTTTTGAGGTTCCATCTTCGGCTTCATCTATCCCTGGTTCAAGTCATCAGGTTTCATCATCTGCATCATCATCTGCATCTCCTACTCCTGCATTAAGTGACTTGGATTCTTCCAATTCTCATGGTTCTTCTCATAATCGCTTGGTTTCTGGTACTTCACACAGGTCACCAAGGAATGTATCTGTGCCTCAAAGATTCAAAGATTTCTATTTGATGTAACCTTTCATTTTTTAGTTTTCTTACGCTAGCTTGTATGGGCACTTGTTTGCTTTTATTATGCTTTGTTTCCACCCACTGTTGTGTATTGCACTTTTCCTTCTTGTTAAAAAAAAAACTGGGGTGATGTTATAATGACAAGTTGTCCTTTCCCTTTAAGGACAACTTGTCTGTCACGAGCGCTTCCCCCGAGCGCTGTTTACTTTTGTCCCTGTCTCTGCACTCTGGCATTTTAATTCAAGCTGCCTCAACTGTATACTTGGGCAGTTTGGATGAAAACGCCAGAGTGCAGAGACAGGGACAAAAGTAACCAGCGCTCGGGGGAAGCGCTCGTGACAGACAAGTTGTCCTTAAAGGGAAAGGACAACTTGTCATTATAACAGGCGGGAAGCCAGAGGTCCCGTTTCTGATGTTCTAACTGAGTTGGAGTATCAAGGAGTGATTGAGACATGTGTGTCACCGATGAATAATCCTCTTTTTACTGTGTCCAAACCCGATGGGTCTTATCGCATAGTTTTAGATTACCGGCATTTGAACTCTCATTGTCGTACTTTTCCGGTACACAATACCCATAGCTCTGCTCTTGTGGACAGTATTGTTCGTAAAAAATATAAAACGACTCTTGACATATCCAATGGCTTTTACAGTCATAACCTGTCCCCTGAATGTAGTCAATGGACCGCATTCACGGCCGGTGGAAAACAGAAAATTTTGGGCGTTTACCTATGGGGTATAAGAATAGCCCCGGGGTTTTCGCCGCGCGTGTTGTCTCTTTGTTAGACAGCATAGACCCAGATGCCTACTCGTACGTTGATGATATTTATCTCACAGACGACGAATTATGGCCGCATCTAAGCCGTGTTGACCGCATCATCCTTGAGTTTGCGGACTACGGATACAAATTTAATTTTGCTAAATCACACATCGCTTGCTATGCGGTGCTTTTTTTGGGCTATGAGCTCAATAATGAAGGTCGGGGCTTGGCACCCCACTTTCTGGAGAAATGCGCACGCTTGCAATCTCTAACTACCCTGAAAAAACTTCAGTCTTTGCTGGGATTTTTAAATTTCGGGAGGTCTTACATTCCCGAGTATGCCCAGCGCATCAAGCCTCTTTATGCTTTGATACAACCTACCTTTTCAAAACCTCAGCTGGCTCCCGGAACATTCTGCTATTTTGCATTCTTTGCAATCTGATTTGCTTGAATCTAAGTACTTGTTGACACGTGATAACCACACAAACCTGGTGATACGAGTCGTGCCAGGCGCAGTGGGTTTCACTTACTTGACGTACAATGAAGGCGACACAGTACCTATTGCATACAAATCACATTTGTACACTGCAGCCGAAATGCGGTTTTCCACTGTTGAAAAGGTTTTGACAGCTGTGCAGATGGCGGTCCTGAAGGAACGCGCACTGGCACAGGGGAAACGCATTTTGGTGGTTACACCTTTCCCTGCTTTGGAAGCAGTAACTAAGGCGAGTGTGCCTAACTCTAAAGCATTACATCCCCGTTGGATACAATGGGCTACTTCTTTGACGTCTCCGGATGTCACGTTTATCTTTGACCCCTCTCTTCAGACACAGGAGTTCTTGCAGTATGAACACGTTCATCCACCTCCTCTGTCTTTACTTCCCTTAGAGGAGTACACATCTACACCGATGGTTCGGCACAACAGGCCACTGGCTCTAAACATACTTATTCAGCGGCTTGCGCTATTGTGGCTGGTACAATGGTGAATGGAGAATTCAAGTCTAATATAGTGCATACACAGGCGCTAGGGGACTGTACCGCCCAATTATCCGAGCTGCGCGCTCTGGTTCTTGCTCTCGAGTTTGCAGATATGAGTGTTTCTACACTCATTGTGTGCGATTTCTACTACTGTGTTCAGTCTTTCAATGACAACTTATTCTTTTGGTCTCAAAATGATTATTGAGATTCAAAAGGCAGCACAATTAACCCCTTCGCTGCTAGGCCTTTTCCCCTCCTGTGCTAAGCCTTTTTTTGGCTATTTGGGGTAGTGCGCGCTTAGGCCCCTGTAACTTTTTGACCACATAAGGTATCCATGCCAAATTTGCGTCCTTTTTTTCTAACATCATGGGGATTGTAAAGGTACCCAGGGTTTGTGGATTCCCCTGGAGGGGACCCAGAAATTAGTCAAAATACAGCTAAATTTTGTTTTTTTTGGAAAAATGCGAAAAAAGGGCTACAGATGAAAGCGTCTTGATTTTTCCCTGCAAATGGCATCAAAAAGGGGTTGTGGTGCTGAAATCACCATCTTCCCAGCTTTCAGGGACAAGCAGACTTTTGTCAGAAAACCAACTTTTTTACACAGTTTTGGCATTTTTCTGGGACATAGCCTATTTTTGCTATTTTTTGTGCTTTCAACCTCCTTCCAGTTAATGGTAGAAATGGGTATGAAACCAATAATGGATCCTGGAAAGCCATACATTTCTGAAAAGTAGACAAAATTCTGAATTCAGCAAGGGGTCATTTGTGTAGATCCTTAAAGTTTTCCTTATAGAAACTAACAGTTAAATAAAGGAAAAATTGAAAATTAGTTGAAAAAAACAGCCATTTGTGTCAACGTTTTCACCTGTAACTTCTTCTAATTATGACAGCTATTTGAAGGCAATATACCGTTATATCCGCTGGACCTTTCTGGTTGTGGGGATATATAGGACTTGTAGGTTCACCAAGAACCCGACGAACCCAGAGCCAATAATTGAGCAGCATCTTGCAATGGTTTTTTATTATGTACCGGGTATATAGCAATTATTTTGGGAAAATGTATACATGGAAAAATTGTTATGAAAGACACCTATGTATTTCTGAAATGGGAACAAAATGTAGATTTTAGAAACAGTAGATATTTGCACATTTCCGAAATTGGGAGTACCCATACTAGCATGAGAATTATAGGTCATTTTTCAAAATGACTTATTTTTTACACATTGTCTTTCATTTGGAAGGCAGAAATGCATCGAAAGTCAATAGGTAATAACAGTTGCTCTACAATTCTGTGTTACCCTACGTCTCCCGATAAAAATGGTACCTCACTTGTGTGGGTAGCCCTTGTGCCCACAACAGGAAATGGCTCAAAATGCAACGTGGACGTACCACATTTTCACAATGAAAAATTACCCTTTTTTTGCAAAGTGCCTAGGTGTAGTTTTTGAACCCTAGCTCTGCCGGCACCTAGGGAAACCTAGCAAACCTATACATTTTTGAAAACTAGACACCCAGGGGAATCCAGGATGGGGTGACTTGACTGCCTCCCACCAGGTTCTGTTACCCAGAATCCCTTGCAAACATAAAACATTGTCAAAAAACTACATTTTCCCCACATTTCTGTGGTGGAAAGTTCTGGAATCTGCGTGGATCCACAAATTTCCACCCACCCCGCGTTCCCCAAAGTCTTACGAGAAAAATGGTACCTCACTTGTGTGGGTCGGCCTAGTGCCTGCGACAGGAAACGGCGCAAAACACAACGTGGTCACACCTCAATTTCGCAGTGAAAAATTACCCTTTTTTGGCAAGGTGCATAGCTGTAGTTTTTGAACCCTAGCTCTGCCGGCACCTAGGGAAACCTAGCAAACCTATACATTTTTGAAAACTAGACACCCAGGGGAATCCAGGATGGGGTGACTTGACTGCCTCCCACCAGGTTCTGTTACCCAGAATCCCTTGCAAACATAAAAAATTGTCAAAAAAACCACATTTTCCCCACATTTCTGTGGTGGAAAGTTCTGGAATCTGCGTGGATCCACAAATTTCCACCCACCCCGCGTTCCTCAAAGTCTTACGAGAAAAATGGTACCTCACTTGTGTGGGTCGGCCTAGTGCCTGCGACAGGAAACGGCGCAAAACGCAACGTGGTCACACCTCAATTTCGCAGTGAAAAATGACCCTTTTTTGGCAAAGTGCCTAGCTGTAGTTTTTGAACCCTACCTCTGCCGGCACCTAGGGAAACCTAGCAAACCTATACATTTTTGAAAACTAGACACCCAGGGAATCCAGGATGGGGTGACTGGACTGCCTCCCACCAGGTTCTGTTACCCAGAATCCCTTGCAAACATAAACAATTGTCAAAAAACCACATTTTCCCCACATTTCTGTGGTGGAAAGTTCTGGAATCTGCGTGGATCCACAAATTTCCACCCACCCCGCGTTCCCCAAAGTCTTACGAGAAAAATGGTACCTCACTTGTGTGGGTCGGCCTAGTGCCTGCAACAGGAAACGGTGCAAAACGCAACGTGGTCACACCTCAATTTCGCAGTGAAAAATGACCCTTTTTTTGCAAAGTGCCTAGCTGTAGTTTTTGAACTCTACCTCTGCCGGCACCTAGGGAAACCTAGCAAACCTATACATTTTTGAAAACTAGACACCCAGGGGAATCCAGGATGGGGTGACTTGACTGCCTCCCACCAGGTTCTGTTACCCAGAATCCCTTGCAAACATAAATTTTTTTTAAACAAACCACATTTTCCCCACATTTCTGTGGTGGAAAGTTCTGGAATCTGCGTGGATCCACAAATTTCCACCCACCCCGCGTTCCCCAAAGTCTTACGGGAAAAAATGGTACCTCACTTGTGTGGGTCGGCCTAGTGCCTGCGACAGGAAGCGGCGCAAAACGCAACGTGGTCACACCTCAATTTCGCAGTGAAAAATGACCCTTTTTTGGCAAAGTGCCTAGCTGTAGTTTTTTAACCCTACCTCTGCCGGCACCTAGGGAAACCTAGCAAACCTATACATTTTTGAAACCTAGACACCCAGGGGAATCCAGGATGGGGTGACTTGACTGCCTCCCACCAGGTTCTGTTACCCAGAATCCCTTGCAAACATAAAAATTGTCAAAAAACACATTTTCCCCACATTTCTGTGGTGGAAAGTTCTGGAATCTGCGTGGATCCACAAATTTCCACCCACCCCGCGTTCCCCAAAGTCTTACGAGAAAAATGGTACCTCACTTGTGTGGGTCGGCCTAGTGCCTGCGACAGGAAACGGTGCAAAACGCAACGTGGTCACACCTCAATTTCGCAGTGAAAATGACCCTTTTTTGGCAAAGTGCCTAGCTGTAGTTTTTCAACCCTACCTCTGCCGGCACCTAGGGAAACCTAGCAAACCTATACATTTTTGAAAACTAGACACCCAGGGGAATCCAGGATGGGGTGACTGGACTGCCTCCCACCAGGTTCTGTTACCCAGAATCCCTTGCAAACCTAAAACATTGTCCAAAAAAAAACACATTTTCCCCACATTTCTGTGGTGGAAAGTTCTGGAATCTGCGTGGATCCACAAATTTCCACCCACCCCGCGTTCCCCAAAGTATTACGAGAAAAATGGTACCTCACTTGTGTGGGTCGGCCTAGTGCCTGCGACAGGAAACGGCGCAAAACGCAACGTGGTCACACCTCAATTTCGCAGGGAAAAATGACCCTTTTTTGGCAAAGTGCCTAGCTGTAGTTTTTGAACCCTAGCTCTGACGGGACCTAGGGAAACCTAGCAAACCTATACATTTTTGAAAACTAGACACCCAGGGGAATCCAGGATGGGGTGACTGGACTGCCTCCCACCAGGTTCTGTTACCCAGAATCCCTTGCAAACCTAAAAAATTGTCAAAAAAAACCACATTTTCCCCACATTTCTGTGGTGGAAAGTTCTGGAATCTGCGTGGATCCACAAATTTCCACCCACCCCGCGTACCCCAAAGTCTTACGAGAAAAATGGTACCTCACTTGTGTGGGTCGGCATAGTGCCTGCGACAGGAAACGGCGCAAAACGCAACGTGGTCACACCTCAATTTCGCAGTGAAAAATGACCCTTTTTGGCAAAGTGCCTAGCTGTAGTTTTTGAACCCTACCTCTGCCGGCACCTAGGGAAACCTAGCAAACCTATACATTTTTGAAAACTAGACACCCAGGGAATCCAGGATGGGGTGACTGGACTGCCTCCCACCAGGTTCTGTTACCCAGAATCCCTTGCAAACATAAACAATTGTCAAAAAAACCAAATTTTCCCCACATTTCTGTGGTGGAAAGTTCTGGAATCTGCGTGGATCCACAAATTTCCCCCCACCCCGCGTTCCCCAAAGTCTTACAAGAAAAATGGTACCTCACTTGTGTGGGTCGGCCTAGTGCCTGCGACAGGAAACGGCGCAAAACGCAACGTGGTCACACCTCAATTTCGCAGTGAAAAATGACCCTTTTTTGGCAAAGTGCCTAGCTGTAGTTTGTGAACCCTAGCTCTGCCGGCACCTAGGGAAACCTACCAAACACACACATTTCTGAAAAGTAGACACCCGGGGGCTTCCAGGGAGGTATGGCTTGCGTGGATCCCCCAACGTTTCCTTACCCAGAATCCCCTGCAAACCTCAATTTTAGCTGAAAAAATCACTTTTTCACACATTTTTGTGTGGGAAAGTGTGGCATCACTGGCCTCACACAAATTTCCCTACCACCCAGCGTTCCCCCAGGTCTCCCGATAAAAATGGTGCCTCACTTGTGTGGGAGGCCCAAGTACCCGCGACAGGCAAGGGCCCACAACGTATTGAGGCGACCTCAAAATGGCCTTTCACAAAACCACCTGGTTTAGCAAGGGGTTCACCTGGGTTTTTGGCCCCGTGCTCGGCGGCCATCTAGGGAAACCTACCAAACCCACACATTTCTGAAAAGTAGACACCCGGGGGCTTCAGGGAGGTATGGCTTGCGTGGATCCCCCAACGTTTCCTTACCCAGAATCCCCTGCAAACCTCAATTTTAGCTGAAAAAAATCACTTTTTCACACATTTTTGTGTGGGAAAGTGTGGCATCACTGGCCTCACACAAATTTCCTACCACCCAGCGTTCCCCCAGGTCTCCCGATAAAAATGGTGCCTCACTTGTGTGGGAGGCCCAGGTACCCGCGACAGGCAAGGGCCCACAACGTAGTGAGGCGACCTCAAAATGGCCTTTCACAAAACCACCTGCTTTTGCAAGGGGGGTCACCTGGGTTTTTGGCCCCGTGCTCGGCGGCCATCTAGGGAAACCTACCAAACCCACACATTTCTGAAAAGTAGACACCCGGGGGCTTCCAGGGAGGTATGGCTTGCGTGGATCCCCCAACGTTTCCTTACCCAGAATCCCCTGCAAACCTCATTTTAGCTGAAAAAATCACTTTTTTCACACATTTTTGTGTGGGAAAGTGTGGCATCACTGGCCTCACACAAATTTCCTACCACCCAGCGTTCCCCCAGGTCTCCCGATAAAAATGGTGCCTCACTTGTGTGGGAGGCCCAAGTACCTGCGACAGGCAAGGGCCCACAGCGTATTGAGGCGACCTCAAAATGGCCTTTCACAAAACCACCTGGTTTTGCAAGGGAGTCACCTGGGTTTTTGGCCCCGTGCTCGGCGGCCATCTAGGAAACCTACCAAACCCACACATTTCTGAAACGTAGACACCCGGGGCTTCCAGGGAGGTATGGCTTGCGTGGATCCCCCAACGTTTCCTTACCCAGAATCCCCTGCAAACCTCACTTTTAGCTGAAAAAAATCACTTTTTTCACACATTTTTGTGTGGGAAAGTGTGGCATCACTGGCCTCACACAAATTTCCTACCACCCAGGGTTCCCCAGGTCTCCCGATAAAAATGGTGCCTCACTTGTGTGGGAGGCCCAAGTACCCGCGACAGGCAAGGGCCCACAACGTAGTGAGGCGACCTCAAAATGGCCTTTCACAAAACCACCTGGTTTTGCAAGGGGGTCACCTGGGTTTTGGCCCCGTGCTCGGCGGCCATCTAGGGAAACCTACCAAACCCACACATTTCTGAAAAGTAGACACCCGGGGGCTTCCAGGGAGGTATGGCTTGCGTGGATCCCCAACGTTTCCTTACCCAGAATCCCCTGCAAACCTCAATTTTAGCTGAAAAAAATCACTTTTTTCACACATTTTTGTGTGGGAAAGTGTGGCATCACTGGCCTCACACAAATTTCCTACCACCCAGCGTTCCCCAGGTCTCCCGATAAAAATGGTGCCTCACTTGTGTGGGAGGCCCAAGTACCCGCGACAGGCAAGGGCCCACAACGTAGTGAGGCGACCTCAAAATGGCCTTTCACAAAACCACCTGGTTTTGCAAGGGAAGTCACCTGGGTTTGGCCCCGTGCTCGGCGGCCATCTAGGGAAACCTACCAAACCCACACATTTCTGAAAAGTAGACACCCGGGGCTTCCAGGGAGGTATGGCTTGCGTGGATCCCCCAACGTTTCCTTACCCAGAATCCCCTGCAAACCTCACTTTTAGCTGAAAAACGTTTTGAGGCAACATCAAGATTGCCTATCAAAAAATGTTTTGGGCCCTTGCCTGTCGCGGGTACTTGGGCCTCCCACACAAGTGAGGCACCATTTTTATCGGGAGACCTGGGGAACGCTGGGTGGTAGGAAATTTGTGTGAGACCAGTGATGCCACACTTTCCCACACAAAAATGTGTGAAAAAAGTGATTTTTTCAGCTAAAATTGAGGTTTGCAGGGGATTCTGGGTAAGGAAATGTTGGGGGATCCACGCAAGCCATACCTCCCTGGAAGCCCCCGGGTGTCTACTTTTCAGAAATGTGTGGGTTTGGTAGGTTTACCTAGATGGCCGCCGAGCACGGGGCCAAAACCCAGGTGACCCCCTTGCAAAACCAGGTGGTTTTGAGATAGACAATTTTGAGGTCGCCTCACTACGTTGTGGGCCCTTGCCTGTCGCGGGTACTTGGGCCTCCCACACAAGTGAGGCACCATTTTTATCGGGAGACCTGGGGGAACGCTGGGTGGTAGGAAATTTGTGTGAGGCCAGTGATGCCACACTTTCCCACACAAAATGTGTGAAAAAAGTGATTTGTTCAGCTAAAATTGAGGTTTGCAGGGGATTCTGGGTAAGGAAACGTTGGAGGATCCACGCAAGCCATACCTCCCTGGAAGCCCCGGGTGTCTACTTTTCAGAAATGTGTGGGTTTGGTAGGTTTCCTAGATGGCCGCCGAGCACGGGCCAAAACCCAGGTGACTCCTTGCAAAACCAGGTGGTTTTGTGAAAGGCCATTTTGAGGTCGCCTCACTACGTTGTGGGCCCTTGCCTGTCGCTGGTACTTGGGTCTCCCACACAAGTGAGGCACCATTTTTATCGGGAGACCTGGGGAACGCTGGGTGGTAGGAAATTTGTGTGAGGCCAGTGATGCCACACTTTCCCACACAAAATGTGTGAAAAAGTGATTTTTTCAGCTAAAATTGAGGTTTGCAGGGGATTCTGGGTAAGGAAACGTTGGGGGATCCACGCAAGCCATACCTCCCTGAAGCCCCCGGGTGTCTACTTTTCAGAAATGTGTGGGTTTGGTAGGTTTCCCTAGATGGCCGCCGAGCACGGGCCAAAACCCAGGTGACCCCCTTGCAAAACCAGGTGGTTTTGAGATAGGCAATTTTGAGGTCGCCTCACTACGTTGTGGGCCCTTGCCTGTCACGGGTACTTGGGCCTCCCACACAAGTGAGGCACCATTTTTATCGGGAGACCTGGGGGAACGCTGGGTGGTAGGAAATTTGTGTGAGGCCAGTGATGCCACACTTTCCCACACAAAAATGTGTGAAAAAAGTGATTTTTTTCAGCTAAAATTGAGGTTTGCAGGGGATTCTGGGTAAGGAAACGTTGGGGGATCCACGCAAGCCATACCTCCCTGGAAGCCCCCGGGTGTCTACTTTTCAGAAATGTGTGGGTTTGGTAGGTTTCCCTAGATGGCCGCCGAGCACAGGGCCAAAACCCAGGTGACCCCCTTGCAAAACCAGGTGGTTTTGTGAAAGGCCATTTTGAGGTCGCCTCAATACGTTGTGGGCCCTTGCCTGTCGCGGGTACTTGGGCCTCCCACACAAGTGAGGCACCATTTTTATCGGGAGACCTGGGGGAACGCTGGGTGGTAGGAAATTTGTGTGAGGCCAGTGATGCCACACTTTCCCACACAAAAATGTGTGAAAAAAGTGATCTTTTCAGCTAAAATTGAGGTTTGCAGGGGATTCTGGGTAAGGAAACGTTGGGGGATCCACGCAAGCCATACCTCCCTGGAAGCCCCCGGGTGTCTACTTTTCAGAAATGTGTGGGTTTGGTAGGTTTCCCTATGTGGCCGCCGAGCCCCGGACCAAAAACCCAGGTGACCCCCCTTGCAAAACCAGGTCATTTTGAGATAATGTGTTGTTTATTTCTGCAGAGTGAAAATTTTGGCACAATATTGCAAGGAAAATGTGACAGACATTTTGAGGTTTGCAGGACATTGTGGGTCCATAACTTGTTGGGATCCACAAGAGAGATATCACCATGTACTCCCATGGGTGTTTCGTTTACGACAATATCTACAGTTGGTAGGTTATTCTTAGACGGAATGTACACCTTGGCAGACAGACTAAAAAGACAAAGATTACTGCACAGCCATCTATTCCTCAAGCACACACACATACTGGTTGGATTTGGCACGAGGGCAAGTGATGGTTCAGTATATACAATTTTATTAACAAGAGATTTCACAAAAATGAAATGCACTGTCAATAATTGAAAGGACAAAAAACGGAACCAGTGACTCGCAGCTCGTGAGCTGTAAAGCCACGTCAAGGCCCCAACCGCTTTACAGGCCATTCACACCCCCAGGCACGAAACAAACACATTACAACATTCACAAAAAGGGACAAGGTACACCCTGCTTGAGAAAGACAAAAAAAAAATATTACTGCACAGCCATCTAATCCTCAAGCACACACACACATACTGGTTGGATTTGGCACGAGGGTGAGTGATGGTTCAGTATATACAATTGTATTAACAAGTGATTTCACAAAAATGAAATGCACTGTTAATAATTGAAAGGACGAGAAACTGAACCATTGACTCACAGCTCGTGAGCTGTAAAGCCACGACAAGGCACCAACCTCTTTACAGGCCATTCATACACCTTTCATACGTGTGACAAATACAAAACCATTCACACCACCAGCCGCGGGCCCATCACATTACAACACTCACACCAGCAGACAGCGCCATTCAAGGGCCCATCACTTTCACACGCCCACATTCCTAACACAGCAACCACACAAGCTGATGGATTGCGTGGAGTGTCGCTCGGCTAGCAGTGTGTGTAGTGACCAGCAGCAAGTCACTACTCACACACTGCCAGCCGAGCGCCAGTCCACGCACACCGCCAGCCAAGCGCCACTCCACGCACACCGCCAGCCAAGCGCCACTCCACGCACACCGCCAGCCAAGCGCCACTCCACGCACACCGCCAGCCTAGCGCCACTCCACGCACACCGCCAGCCTAGCGCCACTCCACGCACACCGCCAGCCTAGCGCCACTCCACGCACACCGCCAGCCTAGCGCCACTCCACGCACACCGCCAGCCAAGCACCACTACATGCACACCGCCAGCCAAGAGCCACTCCCCGCACACCGCCAGCCAAGCGCCACTCCACGCACACCGCCAGCCAAGCACCAGCCTACACACACCACCATCACATTTAGGATTTTTTTATACAAAAAAGAAAACAAATTGCAAATAGATACAAATCTACTAACACAAAATCAGAAACTAAATACATTGCACTAATGCCAACCTTGAAACAGAACAACAATTCTTAAACATTACAGACCAGGCAGTTCACTTTACCACTCATGGTTGCTCCCAATAATTCTTTTGCTTGTGGTACGCTCTATAACAAGCAGGCACACACAGCCCAGGGTTAGAAGGACACTCAGGGCAGTACATACGAGTCTCATTCCGCGTACCTCTTCGCCAACAGACTCTACATCTCCTAGTGGGAAAGTCTTTTGAGGGTGTAGGAGGAATGTGATCAGGAAAGTGGCGATCTTTCAATCGAGCCACATCCTCCACCACTCCAACTCTAGGAACACTTGCCTGTTCCACAACAACAAGGCTGCCTATGACAGACTCCTGAAACTGAACAAAAGTCAACTTTGACGCAGGAGAACACTCCTTGAACACAACAAAAGCATTGAAAGTTGCTAAATTGAAGAGATGGATGGCCAACTTCTTATACCAAATGTAAGACTTACGAATAGCAGTGTAAGGTTCCAACCTCTGATCTACTCTATCAACACCACCCATGTGCTTATTGTAGTCTAAAATGCACACAGGTTTGCGCACTTCAGCAATCTGACCCCAAACAGCCACAGGTGAAGTACTCTCATCATGGATGGTAGTCAGCATGTACACATCCCTCCTGTCCACAAATTTCACAGCTAGCAGTTCCTCACTACGCAAGGCACTGCACTGTCCCCTCTGAAGTTTTTTGCAAACAAGCTCTTTTGGATAACCTTTACGGTTAGAACGGATTGTGCCACAAGCAAAAGTGTCCACTTTGAACAATTCCTTAAACAATTGCACAGCAGTGTAGAAGTTATCAAGGTACAAATGGTGGCCTCTGTTAAACAGTCCTCTAGCAAGATCCCACACAATTTTCTCTGAAACTCCAAAAGTGGACGGACAACCAGGGGGTCAATAGTGGAATCCCTACCAGTGTACACACGCAAATTAAAAACATATCCTGTCCTACTCTCAGACAACATATACAGCTTAATTCCATAGCGTGCCCTCTTGCTAGGAATGTACTGCCTAAAAACCAAACGGCCCTTGAACAGGACCAAAGACTCATCAATAGATATTTCTTTCCCTGGAGTATAGATCTCTGAAAATCGATCTACAAAGTGATCAAGAACAGGCCGAATCTTAAAAAGACAGTCACATTCAGGGTGATCTCGTGGCAACGCCAAACCATTATCAACCAAATGCAGCATCCGAAGCAAAAGTAAATACCGATCACGAGTCATAACTGCAGGAAATATGGCCGTTGCCATCAAGGGACTGGTAGACCAATATGAGCCCATGGACGGCTTCCTTATCAAACCCATCAAAAAAGTCAAACCCAAAAACTTCTTCATCTCTTCCAGATTTGTGGGACTCCACCGGGTAGCTCTAGAATGGGGCCTAAGTCTGGCACTGTTGTCCCTCAAAAACTGTTCAGCATACAAATTAGTCTGCTCAACAATCTCACCCAAAAATACATTATCCATAAACAACTGAAAATACTGTATAGGCAAATAATGTTCACAATCCACTCTACACCCTGCATAACCACTAAAGGCAGGCAACACCGGCTGCACCATGTTTGGATCAACCCAGAGTCCAGCACTTCCAGTAGGAAGCCTAGCAGCCCCAGGCTGCAATCCAGATGCCTCTTGCACCATCGGCACAGTAGTATCCTCCTCTAAATAAGGCACTTCATCTGCACGGAGAGTACCTTCATCATCCGATGATTCCATGTGGAGAGAAAACTCACTGCCTGAATCTTCCCCGCCCTCCTCTCCCTCAGACGCACTGTCAGTCTCATAATCCTGCTCAGAGGAAGATTCAAGAAGCAAACCAACCACCTGCTGAGCAGTAATTCTACGGCTAGCCATAATGCTTACTAATAAAGGTTACTTGTCAAACAAGTCAACAACAACAAACCCTTTGTAAAAAAAGAAATAAACAAAATGTAGCTTTATCACAAAGACCTATATACTCCAACACTATACCACTCACGTGACAGAAGCAGCTAGACTCACCACCACCTACTCTGCACAGACACAGTAAGGATCAACAATATCCCACTAAAAAAGAAGAAGAAAAAAAATTACACATAAGACAATGCATAACATTGCAAAGAATTTCATGCTCTGAACACTAACAAATATGCTGCCATTGTGGCACCACTTACAAAAAAATTCATTCATGCATGACAATAATACTCATTTGGAGTACACACAACAAAAATATTTTTCTTACCAAATAAATGCAATTACGCAAAACTGCAGAACAACCACTGCCGAAACCGCAAACAGGAATCAAAAGCTTTACACTAGAATAAAAAGGAGAAAAAAAAACATTACAATCACATATGCAAATAATGCACCAGTCCACACACAATCCACCAGCCAAGCTAAGGGGTAGGTGGGCCTAACAGTATAAATAAAATATTCACCCCCGTAAAAGGGGAGCAACCCTTGCCCTTTTGGCCACTCCCCAACACAAAAATAAAAAAAAAAACTGGTGTCTAGTGGCTTCTGCCCTCCTTGGGGGCAGATGGGCCTAAAAACATACTGCTATTCTGCCACCCAAGGGGTCACTCTCCACAAATAAAAGCCTGGTGGACTAGTGGGAAGATACCTTTATCTTCCGCACACGATCTCTCACTACTCAACTCTACTCTCAACTCTATTCACAACTGGATGTTAGCTCACCAACTCATTCTGAATCCCGCCAAAACTGAATTCCTCCTCCTCTCTACCTCTCTCTCACCTCCTCCTGTTCAATCTTGGATGGATCAGCTGAACCTACTCAACAACAAACCCATCATTGTTGACAGCGCTAAATCCCTAGGTGTCATTCTTGACAAAAGACTCAACCTAATCTCCCACATCAACTCTATTGCTAAGAACGCACGTTACCAGTTGCGCCTTCTACGGGGGATCCGTCGGTTCTTCCCGGAGAAAGACTTAAAAACCTTGGTACAATCTCTGGTTCTCTCAAGACTGGATTATTGCAATTCTCTTCTGACGGGCCTACCCAAATCCCACCTCTCCCCTCTCAAATCCATCCTCCATTCAGCAGCTCGCCTCATTTCAGGGTCTAAACGAAGCGACCACGTCACTCCTATCCTCTCTTCGATGGCTTCCGATCGAGGCAAGATCGATTTACAAAACTGCCTGCATCACACACAAAGCCTTACACACCTCCTCCCCTCGTTACCTGGCAAATAAATTGAAATTGTCTCTCTCTCTCTCTCTCCCTCTCCCTCCCTCCCTCCCTCCCACCCTCGTGCCTAGTGGGCATTCCTGCTGCACGATCACATGATCGTGCAGCAGGAATGCACAAAAGAGGCATCGGGGGAAAGGAAAACCCTTTCCTTTCCCTCGATGCCTCTTTTGATACAAACCCCCCTCCCCGAGCCAAACCTCACCTGATTTCCCCGACGCGCTGGAAGCAAATGGCTTCCAGCGCGTCGGGAGAAAGGGAAACCCTCAATGATGTCAGCGCGCCTCGTGCGTCGACGTCATTGATGGGGCGGGGGAGGCAGGGGAAGCCCTTCCCCTGCCTCCCCAAAAAAAAACTAACGATCGGATTCCCACGGGGGAGCGCCAGCGCTTCCCCGTGGGTGGTCTTATGACGAGCTGGACTCGTCATGAGCACACGAGCACTGTGTGCCATGACGAGTCCAGCTCGTCATAAGCACCGAAGGGGATAAAGGGTCAGAGCAGGATCTCAGCGGCAGACGAGGAGAAGGAACCTCCTGGTCACAGGAACTACACGAGCATTGCGCTCGAGAAATTCAAGGATGCAAAGACCTCCATCAAGGATTACAGCTAACTTTTCAGGGTGTAAATGGAGAGAAGCCACATCTGCTTAACCACGCTCACGAATTCTACACGAGAATTGCGCTCGAGAAAATGAAGGATGCAAAGACCTCCATCAAGGATTACAGCTAACTTTTCACGTTGGAAATGGAGAGAAGGCACATCTGCTTAACCACGCTCACGAATTCTGCACACCTGCCCTGCATATTTATCCAAGAAGATGCCACCGTTTTGTGCAATACCTCTACTCAACTGTAGTACTGTCTACTGGCTAATCAGTAAGTGTTACCTCGTTGGGTAAATGTATAGTGCCTTTCCTACACTACAGCTGCGTAAAGGACCAGAAGAATTGTCTCCAGTGACCTGTGTGTCTGTAATTTTGCCACCGCGCCGAAAGCGCCGGGAACCTTTGATTAAGCTGTCCATCATAGTGGGGAAAGGGCGGGCAGACGTTGCATACCGCTAGTGTATGTGTAGCGGGGCCAAACGGGCGGGGCTTCTAGGCCCGTTCACATGCCTCTTGTTTATAAAGGGTCAGAGCACGATCTCAGCGGCAGACGAGGAGAAGGAACCTCCTGGTCACAGGAACTACACGAGCATTGCGCTCGAGAAATTCAAGGATGCAAAGACCTCCATCAAGGATTACAGCTAACTTTTCAGGGTGTAAATGGAGAGAAGCCACATCTGCTTAACCACGCTCACGAATTCTACACGAGAATTGCGCTCGAGAAAATGAAGGATGCAAAGACCTCCATCAAGGATTACAGCTAACTTTTCACGTTGGAAATGGAGAGAAGGCACATCTGCTTAACCACGCTCACGAATTCTGCA
Organism: Calotriton arnoldi; assembly: GCA_963921515.1. Taxonomy (NCBI): domain Eukaryota; kingdom Metazoa; phylum Chordata; class Amphibia; order Caudata; family Salamandridae; genus Calotriton; species Calotriton arnoldi. The sequence goes on along the minus strand of CAWUFW010000911.1, from coordinate 1,504,558 downwards.
CACCTGCCCTGCATATTTATCCAAGAAGAGGCCACCGTTTTGTGCAATACCTCTACTCAACTGTAGTACTGTCAACTGGCTAATCAGTAAGTGTTACCTCGTTGGGTAAATGTATAGTGCCTTTCCTACACTACAGCTGCGTAAAGGACCAGAAGAATTGTCTCCAGTGACCTGTGTGTCTGTAACTTTGCCACCGCGCCGAAAGCGCCGGGAACCTTTGATTAAGCTGTCCATCATAGTGGGGAAAGGGCGGGCAGACGTTGCATACCGCTAGTGTATGTGTGGCGGGGCCAAACGGGCGGGGCTTCTAGGCCCGTTCACATGCCTCTTGTTTATAAAGGGTCAGAGCACGATCTCAGCGGCAGACGAGGAGAAGGAACCTCCTGGTCACAGGAACTACACGAGCATTGCGCTCGAGAAATTCAAGGATGCAAAGACCTCCATCAAGGATTACAGCTAACTTTTCAGGGTGTAAATGGAGAGAAGCCACATCTCGCTCACGAATTCTACACGAGAATTGCGCTCGAGAAAATGAAGGATGCAAAGACCTCCATCAAGGATTACAGCTAACTTTTCACGTTGGAAATGGAGAGAAGGCACATCGGGCGGGGCTTCTAGGCCCGTTCACATGCCTCTTGCCCTCCCTCCCTCCCTCGTGCCTAGTGGGCATTCCTGCTGCACGATCACATGATCGTGCAGCAGAAATGCACAAAAGAGGCATCGGGGGAAAGGAAAACCCTTTCCTTTCCCTCGATGCCTCTTTTGATACAAACCCCTCCTCCCCGAGCCAAACCTCACCTGATTTCCCGACGCGCTGGAAGCAAATGGCTTCCAGCGCGTCGGGAAGAAGGAAACCCTCAATGATGTCAGCGCGCCTGCGCGCTGGCGTCATTGATGGGGAGGGCGAGGGCGGGGCGGGGGGAGGCAGGGGAAGCCCTTCCCTGCCTCCCCAAAAAAAACCTAAAGGTCGGATTCCCACGGGGGAGCGCCAGCGCTTCCCCCGTGGGTGGTCTTATGACAAGCTGGACTCGTCATGAGCACACGAGCACTGTGTGCCATGACGAGTCCAGCTCGTCATAAGCACCGAAGGGGTTAAGCATAAAACGCTTTGGGTTCGAGTGGCGGATCTTAAACAATGTCTGCCACTCACACATGTTATACATACTCTTGGCCATCAGCGTGTGGGAGCACACGCTCTTGGAAATTGTTTGGCTGATGAAGCAGCCAAATCTGCAGTAGCCACATGTTCCGTAGCAGCCGTTACAAGGTCCATGACTAAGACTGATAATGACATTTTGGCAGCAATTGCAGCAACTGCGGAGGGCTCTAATTATCCACAGGGTTTCCCTTCAAAGTATTCTTATCAGTTAACTCCTGAACAAGTCCCTTTTGCTAGAATACCTGACGTTGGAGATCGGCTGATTCCCAACGCGGGCCGCAGATACACTTTAATCAAAACCGCACACGAAGGTATGGCTTCGGCCCATGCTGGAGTGTCCGTGACTGTCTCTATCTTGCAGCAACGTTATTGGTGGCGTGGTTTATATAAACAGACCCGTAATTATGTACTTTCTTGTGACATTTGTCAACAAATTAAGCCTTCTACGGTAACATGTCCACCACAAACACAGCTTTGCATTGCAAATCGCCCCTATGCTTGTGTATATCTTGATCACTGCGGTCCATTTACTTCTGATACTGCATATAAATACATTTTGGTTGCAGTTGATTCGTGCACTAGATTCCTTTTGGTTTGGCCACAACGCAGTGCTGATGCTCGAAATGTCATCAGGGATTTGCGTGTCTTTGTAGGGATCTTTGCCTGTGGCACCGTTCTTTCAGACCAAGGTCCAGCGTTCGCCTCTAAGGCGTACAAGGACGCGATGAAGTCTTTGGGGGTGCTGGTGCAGTTTTCGTCTCCATACAGGCCTGAGGGCAACTCAATTGTGGAACGGATGAACTGTGACTTAAAACAATCTTTGACAGCTAGAGTCTTAGGTACTGGCAGGAACTGGCTAGCCCATTTGTATGGAGTCCAACGTGCACTTAATAATCTCCCTAGAAGACCTCTGGGTGGGCGGACCCCATACAAGATGCTCTTTGGCATCAAAATGTTTGTGCCAGTCCTTGATGGTCTAGACGTTGCGGCGGCAGCCGCGACCTTTGACGTAGATAATCATTCTACTATGTTACAGGACCTACAAGAGACCTACAAGAGACCATTCTTGCTACTGAACATTTACCTTCGGCAACAGATGCTGCACTGCTGAATCCGGTGGCGGGCTGGCTTCCGAAAGTTGGTGATCTGGTCCGAGAGAAGTTGGAGAACAAAAAAGAATTTGGTCACTCTTATCGTGCACCGGTTCCAGTGCTTGGCTTAAAGGGTACTCGTACAGTCATTTTACCACCGCTTCCTGGTCGCAAGGACAATAGATACATCTCAATTGACAATGTCAAGCTACAACATCTGGCCGATTCTGAATAGTGTGACGCCTGCTGTTTCGTGCCCCGCAATTTCGAGAACTCCTGGGTTTGGCGCATCTTTCAACTCACCACATGACACTGTCATCGAGATGGACTCTATTGTTGACCATTTACCTATCCCTCCTGCTCCCTCCTGCAACGAGGAAGTTGAGTATACTTATCCCACGAGTGAGTCTTTGCATGGCTTGCCCGAAAGCCCTTTACACCATGGCAGCTTTTCTTTTGACTCGTCCTCCACCACTTCAATTGGCCCTACCAAATTGTCTATTTTTGTCTCCTGGTTTAAACAGACTTATTTAGTCCCTCCTTGGACATACATCTGGTTAATACTGATCACGATTTTTCTCTTCATGTCAATTGTTTTTGTGACAGTGTTTTTCCTACTCATCAATGGTCACTACTTACCAGAACGCTCTGCTGTGAACTTGGTTGATGGTATTCTAGCCCCTCACTCATCTTCCCACATCATGAAGCGTGACCAATCTCTTGTTAACATTTCAGCATTCCCAGTTGCGGATGGCATCATCTGAGTTAAAGTGGATTTTCAGGTCCATGGCGCGACGGAAATTATCAACGTTCCATACGTCTTTCGTGTCTCCATGGGTGATGTGGTAACACAGGACATACGCTCAGACGACTGGGATGTGCATGCAATACAATCATTGTTTTCAAATTTGAAGTATTATGCTGCTTTTAATGCTGAAGATTTATATTTAAATTCCGCCAATTATGCCGATTTATTCTGTTATCAACACTACGGGCATCATTTCCTACATAAGACTAATACATTACGCCCTGTTGTCAATTACACACAGTGGGAACATTGCCCTATGCCATTAAAAGGTAGTTCGAGAACACTTAGAAATAAATTTACATATTTTACAGACTTTGACAGGTCAACACCTGAGACCTATTGTTTTAAATTAAATGATCCTTCAACTCCCAAAGTAATGTTGACACATACGAAATTAATTTATTCAAATTCTTTCAGACATGATCTGTCAGTCAGGGGTTATGATCACTGGAAGGCCACCATTGATTTGAAATCAATCTGGGGTTCTAAGACCTGGCAGGTGCGGGGCACCGAAGCCTTACATCGTGCCTGCCTCATCCCAACACAAATTTTGTTTTTAAATGAAAAAGTTTAGCAAACAACTTGCTTTGGTTTGGCAACTGCAAAAAAGTTAAACGCCCCTGCCATTCCCTCTTTAGCTGAGTATGATAATTGGCGCATATACACGAATTATACCATTGATGCCTTACAATCTTTGTTTCAAAATAACACGTTTAATGTATCTGAAATGGATCCTTTAGGTTGGCTAGTTTGGCAGACAAATTTGAATGCCTGCCAACTCCGTTTTCATAACACTAGTTCAGGTTATATGCAAGACAGACCCGACCCAAGATTTCCAGATACACATTCGGTAACAACCTATTCGGTTGGAAAATTATGTCAACAGTGGTTGCAGCACTCTACATTATCGTCCGTTAAACAACATTTATCGTTGTTGACCAATAACATTAATTTGGCCGACTTTGTCTTGGGACCCATGGTTCCTAGAACAAAGAGATTTTTTTACGCAGCTTACAATGAAATATGGAAGCTTTCACAGATTGAAGCAGCGTCACGTCTGCGGGAAATCGACCAAGCGAACTTAGAAAAGGTTCTAGCTGTTGTCGATAATAGTATTAACACACTATCTTCCCGCATTTACACATTGGATAATATTGTTTCTTCTGTTATTGATATTGTGCAGGAAGAAGTGTCTCTGTTATATCATGGTCAAAATCAATTGCGTTCTGTAATGCAATTCGCATGGACTTTGCAAATTCTAAAAATGGGAAAAGTACCATGGGATTATTTAAATGCGACTGCTTTATTTTTACCATTTAATTTGACTGACAAACAGCAGTTCATGTCCATGAAAGATGCAATTTACACTCTTCTACACATAGAAAAAATAGACCCTTTGCCCTTTTCTGTAGCGGAAACTGACTCTGCTGTTTGGCTAATTCATGGGGTTATATCTTTGCCTTTCACGCTATTCCAATTCAGCTCCTGTATGAAACATTACCCGCTAGGCAGCTTTGAACCCCTGGGTAGCGCTTTTCTGCATGATCGGTGGTCTATGCCTTTTACCTACCGATGTTTGCGGGAAGAAAATGAAGTAAACCTTACAGGGGAGGACTGTGATTCTACAGTGGGTCATTCCCTTGTTTGCAAAAATATAAAGTTACACGGAGCATGTAATATGTCAGCTCCGAACCTTGCATGTGTTTTAAAAGGTAATCCGGTTCCCGCCATAATTCCCACATTCACTCTGCTTACTAACAGTAGTTATCTTATTCTAAATAACCAAGAATGCTGCGGCTTGCTGGCTGGCATACTGTAGTAAACTACTACTCTGCTTTTCCCCACTGCACTGCTCTATTGGAATGTATCATGACATCATAGAATGTCTGAGTGCCTCTCTGTGTTTAGAGTGTCAGTTGGTCTACTCAGGCTGAGCAGCTAGGAGCTTGCTCCTGGTGGGGCTGCATCTGTACCTCCTATCTTCTCCTATTCACCTATCCTGGAACCAAGCTACAATAAAGGATTCTACTTATACAGCTTGACTGTGTATCTTCCTTTACCACATTTTGGCGACGATTTGAAGAGAACCTACGCGTTGAGGAAGGAAGGCTGTGGATATCTTGCTAAAGATACATGAACTGGAACTAAGGGTCTCACTAAATAAATTGAAACTGATGAACTGGAACCCCAAGAAAAAGGTATTACTACGGAAACGCCCTGGTCAGCCCCACCAGTGTCCGTTATCAACAGGACAGCCTGCAGCCTAAGGCGTTTCACCATCCTCTTCTACTACCGGCCTGTGCCTTTGAAGCACATTGTTAGCGCAGGCACTTTGTTGTGTGGACTGTCTGAACTAAACAGTGCACATTCTGTGGCTATGTCCTCGTGGTGCCTGTGGATTGAGTGGGACCTGGACAAACTGCTGTGTAGCGCATTCCTACTACCGCTCTACAAATAGCTTACATGTAGAGCCTGCCATCATCAGTTTTGGAGTCTGTGTTTGCCGTTTATGATCCTACTGGCAACTGCGTCGATTTTGTTGACGACTCTTTTACATGTTTTCATTGATGCAACATTTGTGCAGTGACTTCGAGATGCTACTGCCGGTGACTGTGTATTTTGTCCCTGACCGTCTGGAGAGCGCCTACTCTGAGGTTCCCAAGTGTCCTCGGTGAGTTAACTTTGTCCGTGGTTTAATTTTTGGAAGTTGGGCGCTGGTCAGGTGTGCAGGCCGTTGGGAGCGCGCGGTTGGGAGCGCGCGTGCCCTTTTTAAAATCATCCTGCTGAGACTTTGCAGCGCGAGCAACCTTATCTGTTGCTGTCCACGCGTTACTCGTCAGGGATCTTTTGTGACGTTGCACTCTACGCATCTCAGGGCTGCAGAGGGACGTCCTGCAGCATGGTCGTGCCGTGAGCCATCCGGTGCGGCGTTGTTGATGCGTGCTGCCATCTTGTGTTTGGCGCTTCACTGCAAGCTTACATTCTACGTGGTTTCTACGTTTATACTCCATGTGGTGTGCACTCTTCGCCAACCACATTGTCAATAAAGTTGTGAACATCGCAATGTTCCAGTCGGCTGCTATTGTGTCGTCGTGGGATATGAATGTCCGGATTGTCTTCATCCCTTGGCGCACAGGTATCCTTTTGCTTATAGACCTGTTCTTGTCTCTACTTTCGGCACAGTCGTGGTGCAGCTATCCAGTTTTTTTTTTATGGAGACGCATGTTGCCGCTGAAGGAAAAATGGTATGTCAACCATTTTGAGCTGAATTGCAGGTCACACTACATCTTCGTTTACTAACCACACTCCATTGCAGTTTGTGTGGAGTGTGTTGAAGGATACAGCACATCCTTAATTACTTTGGCACATCCTTAATAACTTTGCACATTGTACGTGAGACGCTACCAGGAGGAAGTCACTGCGATACACAGCGTTGGAACTTTTGGTGAGGACCTCGGGTGAGAAATCGCTCACCGGAGTAAGAGTCTTTCTTTTCGTTCATTTCATGACTGTCATACTGTTTTGTGGGGGTGGTTGCAGGGTGGTGTATTTTGTTATTGGTGAGGTTTTGTGAGAGGTTGTGGCATAGTGTAGCTGAGTGCCCCAGTTCAGCTTTTAAGACGTTTTGGGATCTCAGTGCCCCAGTCAGGGATCATAGGGAGGTGTGTTTCCAGACATTTTGGCAGCCAAGTGCTCCAGTTATGGATCATAGGGAGGTGTGTTTCCTATTACGTGGGCGTTGTGGGAGCTAGTGCCCCAGTATTGGATGATAGGGTGATGTTGCCCTATTATGTGGAGGTTGTGGGAGCAGTGTGTGTAGTGCCCAGTTATGGATCATAGGGAGGGTGGAGGTTGTGGGAGCAGTGTGCCCCAGTTTAGTTTTAAGAGGTCTTGGGAGTGTAGTGCCCAGTTATGGATCATAGGGAGGTGTGCCCCCCATTACGTGGAAGTTGTGGGAGCCGAGTGCCCCAGTTCAGTTTTTAAGAGGTTTTTGGGAGATAAGTGCCCCAGTGCTGAATCATAGGGAGATGTGTTCCCTATCACTTGGAGGTCGTGGGAGCTCAATGCCCCTTTTCTGGATGTTTACCAGATTGTCGAGTTTTGAGTTGTATGCCAACGAGTGGCGTTAATGGTTGTTGGTTTTAATTTTGCCTAAGGGAGGGGGATGGGGTTATTACCAAGGTGTTTATTTGTAAGAATGCAATGTAAATGTTTTCCTTGCAATGTAAATGCTTTTCTTTCTGAATGCATTGTATGTATTGATGTTTGTGTTTACTTCGTTTACTTCTGCATTTTGTTTCCCTAAGGAAGGGTGACATATGTTATAAGTGACTTCTGTCTTTCCTGTCTCTGGCTGTGTCTTCCCTGTTGCTCAGCCTAGTATGAGTGTTGGAATGCCAGCACCTTCTACTGCTGGTATTCGTGCAGGCACTGTGGTTATTGCTGCCATCCTGTTATCTGGGAAATGTTACTCTTACCGTGCTGGCCTTACTACAGTCGTGAGTCACCCTTCTGAGTTTGATTGCCAGCAGCAACTGGTGTTTGGGAATTGGCACCAGCGACGTGTGTTGACAGCGAGTTGTGTTTCTTGAAGCAAAGTTTTACAGCCTTCAAACTTAGAAGCCAACAGCCATATGTGAGGACTGTCGTTTTAGTAAATTACTGTGTGGTGCATCGTGACAGTCTGAGCATCTTGCGGTGAGCAACTTTTATTCAACTAGTGAGGAAATCGGCAGTTACTGTGTTTGTTTGGAGTAACGCAGCACAAGCCATTGGATCGGTGTCTGTGTTAGTTTCAATTTACTGGGAGCTGTGTGCAACACAAAGCAGAGCGTACTTAATTGACTGCCATCCGTTGAAGCTGTGTGTGTACCCCAAATGGCTCTGCTGTGAAATACCATTTCTGAGGTGAGACAGGTTGTTGGTTGGCCGTTTGCCATGCTGTGTGCAATTTTTGAAATTTGTATGTGCGCCGTGAGCTCATTGAAAGCAACAGCACGCGCGCTCTTACCTCCGTCACAAATCCCTGAAGTTCTATAGTGACACTTTTCTGACGTTCCCACATCTTTTCAGCTGCTCATGGACGCTCTGCAGTGCATACGTGCCATAAGCCACCCGGCTCCACGTCAAAAACGTGCCAGTATTTTGTGGTTAGCCGTGGCTCATCCTATCAGTTGGTACAAGGCCCCTGCATGCCAACCATGTTCCCCACGTTTGTTCTTGTCTGGCAACTGCAGCGACATTGCAACTTTATCGGAGCTCTTGGTGACTGTCTCCCATTCTGCCTGGAGTGTTCTCTTGCTTCACAGATATTTCGTCTGGTGGTTCTTTGCTGCGATGATGCAACGGCTTCGTGGAGTCTCCACACGGTACTACAGTTCTTCATTACCACTGGGTTCGGGTGAGACGTCGCTCACCAGGTCTCCTTCAGTATGGACTGTGGTTTAGGAACTGTACCATGCAGATTCGTTCTTATGCCTGTATACTGTATGTGCTTATGTATCCAAACAAACAAAATGGTGTGTACTCTTCCTTATGGAAGTTCTGGGGGCACTCAGTGCCACAATTCAGTTTTTTTCTAGGGTGACATTTACCCTCTGGTGTACCCTTTCATGGGGAGGTTGTGTGGGCTGTTCCAAGGGGAAGTACCCACTGGTGTACCCTGGTATGGGGAGGTTGTGTCCTGCCATGGGGAGGTCAGTTTTTTTTTTAGGGTGACGTATACCCTACGGTGTACCTTTCATTGGGGAGGTTGTTGGGCCAGTCAATGCCCAATTTTTGTTTCCTAGGGTGTTGTCTTACCCTATGGTGTACCCTTCATTGGGGAGGTTGTTGGGCCAGTCAATGCCCAATTCCTATGGTATACCCTTCATTGGGGAGGTTGTGGGGCCAGTCCATGCCCAATTTTGTTTCCTAGGCTGATGCTTTACCCTACGGTGTACCCTTCTTAGGGGAGGTTGTGGGGCCAGTTAAATGCTCCAATTTTGTTTCCTAGGGTGCTGTATAGCCTACGGTGTACCCTTTATTGGGGAGGCTGTGGGGCCAGTTAATTGCTCCAATTTTGTTTCCTAGGGTGATGTATACCCTACGGTGTACCCTTTTCGGGGAGGTTGTGGGGCCAGTCAAATGCTCCAATTCCGTTTCCTAGGGTGACGTATACCCAACGGTGTACCCTTTATTGGGGAGGTTGTGGGGCCAGTTAAATGCTCCAATTTTGTTTCCTAGGGTGATGTTTACCCTACGGTGTACCCCTCATGGGGGAGGTTGGGGGCTAGTCAAACGCTCTAATTTAGTCTCTAGGGTGATGTTTTTACCCTACGGTGTACCCTTTATTGGGGAGGTTGCGGAGCCAGTTAATGTTCCAATTTAATGTTCTTTCTACGGTATTGCATACTCTTTGGTATATCTAGTGGTGGCTGTCCCTAATCATGCCCTCGCAATGTTGTTGTTCTTCCCCAAGGGAGGGGATGGGGCCTTTATGGTCGTTTTGGGGCATAAGATCTTTCCACTTTCATTTGTGTATGCCCTTGAATGTTTCTTCCTTTATGCATGCCCTCTCATGCCAGTTGTATTCTTGATACCTCATGTACTACACCTTTGTATATTTGCATTTCAATGTGCTTCTTTAATGCTGATGTCATTTCTGAGGTATCTTACTGGTTTTTCCTCCTTATTCTTGTTGTCGTTCCCCAAGGAAGGAGGATGTGTAGTAAACTACTACTCTGCTTTTCCCCACTGCACTGCTCTATTGGAATGTATCATGACATCATAGAATGTCTGAGTGCCTCTCTGTGTTTAGAGTGTCAGTTGGTCTACTCAGGCTGAGCAGCTAGGAGCTTGCTCCTGGTGGGGCTGCATCTGTACCTCCTATCTTCTCCTATTCACCTATCCTGGAACCAAGCTACAATAAAGGATTCTACTTATACAGCTTGACTGTGTATCTTCCTTTACCACACATACCATACATAGTAACGGTTTCACAGCGCGTAATTTGTTGTAAAAATTTGCTTTTTCCTCCTCGCGTGGGCAGCTCGATAGCTCAATTTGGCCTTCAATACCAACTTTGAAAGCAGATTTCAACAAGTTGAGCAGATTAAAGGCACTTTTAACCCAACAAGAAGTCGCCCTTACTTCCGCACGAGAAACCTTCAACCTGCAGGTGGCTAGCGCTGCTAGCGAGATTCAAACACTTTTAAACACTAACTTCCCACTGCATTTTGGGGAGCTAATACACCGCATATTTAATGCGTCTGATGCAAGAGGCCTAGCACATTTTTTTTAAAGCTGTCGGCTCTGGACTTGTGCCTTCTTTTCAGACAATATTTGGTGTTATACCTGCATTCATTCATTTTATTTTTTCCAGCGTCTTTGGTGGATTCCCTTTAATACTGGCGTTAGCTGCTGGAATCCTGCTTCTACTGTGTCTGCTGCGCAATGGCTGCTCCTCTTTTAGTGCTGCACAGACCGGGCCGGCTGCAATTGCTCCATGACCGTATGCATGGATGCTTCGGTACACTACTACTGGAAACTCTCAGTGTGTCTTATGGGTTGTCCTTCCGCTTTGCATACTTCACTTGCGTGCAACCAGTCTTTTCATGTCTACAATGTCCGTTTACAGGGGCGTTGGATTTATGGCTCTCCAATACGTCGTGTCCAGACCTGGATTTCGACCAGCTGATGGGTCCCTTAGTGGCCCATGAGCAGGACTGTTCTGGGATTGGCCTAATGGCGCGTGCGGCTGCACTTGGAATCTTGGCTCAATGGGATATCTGTGAGGCTGCGCAGAATCTCCTACTTCAAAGTTACATCGAATATCACGCAGATTGTCCGGAGATGCTAATGGAGGCACCCGAGTATGAGGAGCACACGTGTTCATTCGATTTGCTAAACTGGATGACATCCCTTTATTCTACAAATGACAATGATGTACTTCTGGAGGGTGTTGCATTTTTTTGCTCCTACACTCTGATGGATTAAATTCACCAAATATTGGATTACGGATGCCTTTCTATAAAATTACTTTTTTCTCCCTAATAGTTTTTTTTTTTCTCCCTTCTGCGTTGTTCCTTTCGTTTAATTTTAAACGCATAGACGCTTTTGAACTCTGCTCGTACTTTTTGAACTCTGCTCGTACTTTTTGAACTCTGTTTTCGTACAATGTCTACATACGATGGACTTACCAGGGGGAGGGTGTAGTATAGATTGTGGGTCCATTGTTGACATCTGCTAAATTAGCATGAGCTTCGCTGCCATGAGGCTGCTTTTGCGCACGACATTGCATGCATAGATTTCGCAAGACTGTTTGTGTCCTTTTCACATGAGAAGTGTCTGCTTTTCGCGTTCTCTGCCGTGCTCTGAGGTTTAGTCTGCAAACGATGTACAAGGTCGATCAACAATGTCACTTGTTATTCTGTTCTGGTCAGTCCCTCGCACCTAGACATAACATGACACACAGCTGCACTACTTGAAATCGTATGTTTTAATATTGCAAGCGAAGCATGTGGTTGAGGTACTTGGAGAGACACCTTTCCGGAGAGAAGAGCTGTGCTTGTCCTGAGATGTAAACCTTTCATCTAGGCCTTGAGGTATGGGGTCTGCTGACAAAGCCCAGAGGTCTTCTTTTTTATAATAAACTATTTCTTACCACGGGGAGGGTGGTTAGGTATTGTAGCCCTTTTCCACTGTCTCTATAAAATGATATCCCCGTTTGTATTCTATGGAATTGTGACAATGCTGACTATATTGTGTTTATGCATTAGGCTGCTAGTAATGGCACGTGTACTGTACCATAGAGCGCGTTAGTTAAAATAAACATTTTAAACTAAACCGCGACTCTGATTACTCGCATTGTGGACAGGTATGAGTGAGTGAGCGAAAGAGTTGTCTGGCTCCCACGATTCCTGAGAGAGTTGGGAGTGTCGTGTTCTGGGTTGTCTAATCATTGGTAGCTTCCCTGTTAGTCGGAGAATGAATGAGACACTATAGCTGGTCGGGTTGGGATTTTGGATACTAATGTGATAGGTTGGTACACCCCTATTCGCTGGGGTCCTGTTTTCCTGCGCATAGTTCTGTATATGTGCAGAATCCCTGCAACAACGCCAGCACCCAGACGGACCAGCATCCCCCCTCTCCCCCAAAGTCTTGAGACCCTCAAGGGTGAGTAGCCGCGCTTTACAAACCCTGATTGATTGATTGATTGATTGATAATGCCCTGTATCGAGGCCTCCCAGTATCATTCATAGATCAGCTCTAGTCAGCAAAAAAATACAGCTTTAAGATCTATACTTGACCTGTGTAAATAGGATTAGGTTTATGCTACTTCCAGATCCATGTACTTGCTGCCTGCGGCAGTTCATTTATGATTCAAAATTGACTGCCTGCACTATGAATGCCCCAATCACCTTGCACTTCTTCACTTAGCTATCAAACTAAAACCCTACACCCACGGTAGGGAACTTTGTAGTAATCATCAAGCCTTACATACAGTACCTACATTTCAGCTATCCACAAAAGGTGGTGCCTCCTTCTTGGCCCAAACACTTTTTGTTTGGAATTCCCTACTGCTTGAATTAAGACAGACAGTCTCTCTCTTTCCAGCTGGAGGCAGAATCTGACATTTAGTTTGTTTGGTTAGAAGCTTCTACAAGACCAGCAACAAATAACGCTTATGAGTAATATGTGCTTTACAAATGGAGTTCGGCAGATAGCCTAAGTCAGTGGTTCCCAAACTTTTTCGACCCGCGGCTCCCTTGACCCATTGGCCATTGCCCGTGGCTCCCCACTTTTACTTTTTTGGAGGGTGGGGGGGATGTAAGCCCGGCCTCGGGAGTACTTGCATTTTTCTCCCTGAAAATAATTGGGATGAAGCTGATGAAGGTATTATAATCATATACGCAGGGTGTTTCGTATTACTAAGGCGGCGCCTCTAATAAAATATTCCTAGTTACACTTCTTTGCCCATGCCTTTTTTAGAGTACCCTGTCAAACTTTTTTAACCCAACTTACAGTGCTAGATAGCACCCATATGCATGTAGGCCCCATTGCCAAAGTGTTTCTGCACTTGAAGAATATTTGCATGCACTTCCACGATCAGCCTTACACCCCGTAAAGAAGAATACTTGACCAGAAACATACCTAAATACCTTCTCGGACGATGATGCTCCCCGATGTCTGCCCCCCGACCCTAGGTTGATGCGGAGGCCGGGAGTTGCTGCTGGCCTGATGGTCCGATCCGTCCTACGGCATTGCGTTGTCTCACAACACGGTGAGAGCCGAGTGCCCGGACCCCTGGGATGCTGTTGTGAAAGACCTGCTGCTACCGACGGAGACACTGCCTGCTACCGCCCTGGGAGTGAAGGCCCGTGCTGTAGGAGCCCGGCTGCCGATGGTGAGACTGCCTTGTCACCGCAACGGGATTGAACGTCCGGGACTCCTGAGGTGCTGCGGTCCGATCCTCACACGGCCTGGGGCGCTGGAGAAGACCTGTGAGGACGGAGATCAATAGTGGAATCACTGTGGTGCCTCCTCGCGAGCCGACAATGGGATCTAAGGCTCTTGACTCCTGAGGTGCTGCGGTTCGATTCACCCGCGGCCTGTGACGCAGAGGAACTTGAGGTTGGCCTAAATGCAGCTGATTCACCGCGGTGCAACATCGCATGCCGGTCCGAGCAGGAGGAAGCCGCCAAAGATCGGGGTTTTTTTCCCCTCCCCTCCCAGGAGGAATGATGAGAGTACAGCCTCCATAGGAGAGGTTTAAAGCATTGTTCGGGCCCTCGCTGACCTAGTGGGCTCGTGATTGTTACATGAAGCGTGGAGGATGATCCCTCCAGTTCATTGAGAAGTGGCGGAATGCTAGGGGTGCTGATGCCTCTTTCCACCATGGCGGCCGTTCGGTCCACGATGCCTGATTCCATCAAGGCGGCAGTTCAGTCCACGAACGAGCCGCTCTAGAGCAGGTAACGGCGGGGCGGGTGATAGCTGCAGGGATATGAAAGGGGCGCATGGAGACATATTGAGCGGTTCGTTCATGTGATAGAGGCATCTGGGAGCACTGGAGGAGGGTCTCCTATGCATCTCCATGCCTGACCTCAACATGGCCCCCGCACCCGGTGCATGAAACGAGCTCATGGTGACCAACATACATGATATACTGCTAAGGCTTTCCCTCGCCCAATAAGGCCCTATAGAATGCCAATAGAAGCCCAGGTTTGATGTCCTTCACACCAGAACCTGGGCTTCTATTGGAATTCTATAGGGCATATTATCAAGCCCCTTATCGCCACTTTAGCGGCAGTTTCCTGCCGCTAAAGTGTCGATAATGTTATTGCCCGTTCTTGATAATATGGCCCTAAATGCTTTAAAAACGGAATTCCTCCTAATCTCACCCCACAAGCATTCCCCGGTCTTGGAATAATGGTTGAATCAACTTACTGCTCTAAACTGCAGACCTCTCCTCGTTGATTCGGCATCTTCTCTGGGTATCATTCTAGACAGAAGCCTGAACATGCAGAAGCACATCAGCTCCCTTACCAAAGGAGCTAACAACCAACTCAGTATCTTGAGGAAACTCAAACCCTATCTACCGGCTCAGGACCTAAAGGTGGCTGTCAAGCACGAGTGATTTCCAAGTTGGACTATGGTAGCGCAACGCTTTGCGGATTGCCCAGAGTAAAGACAGCTCCTCTTAGGGTTGCCCTCAATTCTGCTGCTAGGCTCATAACTGGCACTAAAAGATTCAACCATATTTCTCCGGACTTGCTGGCCCTGAACTGGCTGCCCTATGAAGCGCGGATACAGTTAAAAATTGCATGCATGGAACACAAAGCCATACACTTCAAGACCCCGCTGTACCTCGCTCAGAAACTGGAGCTCTCATGTGGTTCCAGAGCCTCCAGAAGCGCCAGCACCCTTTTGCTCAAACCACAAAAATTTAAGAAAAAAAAGACATACAATCGAGCCTTCTCAGGTATGGCACTGAGGATCTGGAACTCCCTTCCCCCCGAAGTCAGGGTGAACTCCTCCACGGTCCTCTTCAAAAAAGAGGTCAAAGGGCTCCTGATGAAGAAATTTTTGCGTCTGTTGGGCCTCCCCATCTCATTCGGGGGCCAGAGACGTAGATTTGTGGCCCAGCTGCCGGGCTCACGAGAATGCTTGGCCAATTTTTAGACTGTTAATCTGTTGTTTATGTTGATGCTGTTTTGATTGCTTGTATTCTTCCTGATGTATAAACTGTAAAGCGCTCTGATACCCTCGGTGGTCATGTTCACGCTATATAAAACTTTCAAAATAAAATAAATAAATAAATACCCATGTCATACGTGCCAACACATCTGTCTGAGCAGGGTGACTCACGATGTTTTAAACTACAGACAGCTTTATTTTAGCTGTCTCCTTCCTAAACTTGCCTCCAAATCAATGCAAGCCAAATAAATTCCTCTGATTTTTTTAAACATCCCTCACTTTTGCCTCCAAATGTTGGGATTATGCTGTATATGGTGTTTTACTTCCCTGTGCTCAAGGAGAGAGCAGGACTGTCTGGAAATGTGTGTGTACTGAAAGAAATATGTACTGGAAGTACCCATGGTTCAAGTACAAGTATCAATACTTAATAATACTTAACATGTTTAATAGACAGGACAACTGTACTGTCCTGATAACTTGCATTGGTGTAAAATGCATTTGGAAAAAAACGAAACTATTAACGGGTCTAACAAAATAAATCAGGCATCTTCTGCTTACTTTGGGAGTGTTGGAATGTGGGGATCCAGTGAAATATGGAGGTCATTTCCCTCGACATGCCATCAATTAAGCACTACGTTTACAGCTTTAGGCATGTCACTTACAAATCATCGACATCATGCGTTTAGGTCTAGTTAGTTTAACTGAAGCCAACAGACCCTTCAACATTAAATTCATTAAAGTGCTTGGTGCGCGGCTCCCCAGGCTAGATTTGGTGGCTCCCCAGGGAGCCACGGCGCACAGTTTGGGAACCACTGCACTAAAGTATACAAAAACGTAATGGATGGAATGTTTGATTTAATCCCAGCCACTGGTAATAACTTGGGCAGCACCCCAGTCCATCATTATTATGCACACCATGCCACCTCAGTTTGGACCACGCCATATGCAAATCAGTGTTGACCCTGCTCCAATGGGAACAGTCCAGCCCAAACTACCAGGCCAGGTCCTCCCGGAACTGGAATTCAAGCAACCCAGGATTGGTTTTGCCCTAGTTAGGGCTCATCAGCAGGTTTAGCTTGGATCCAGTTACACAGTGTGCACAGCACCCACATCCGGGCATACCCATCACCCTAAGTTGGACACCCCAAGTCTTGGTTGCTTGTATCCTGGTTACGGAAGGACCTGGCCTGGTCGTTCCAGATGTGGATCACGAGCACACTGTGTCTCTGGAACCAAGCTATACCTGGCTGATGAAACCAGTCCTGGATTGCTTGTGTTCTGTTTAATGAAGAAACTGCTCTTTCACCACTCACCAAAAAGCCACTAAAAGTACAAGGAGCTTTGCCCTGTAAAAAGGAGTATGTGGTTTACATCCTCATGTGGGCAGCACGATTCTAAATGCCCACAAGCAAATCCTTCAAGATGTGCAAGCTATAAGAAATATTCATAAGAGTTATTCTGTAGCTCGTCACTTTCAGGCAATGCATGGCAGCAATGTTGGGTGTTTTAAATATTTTAATATTAATACAGTGCCTAAAAACCTCCGAGGGGTCAATAGGGAGAAACAATTACATAGACTAGACGCCCGTTAGATATCAGTGATGTCACTGAACATGTCATGAGTGATGTAATATGTGAGGTCATAAGCATTGCATTCCGGCGCATGAGTTATTGTTAGCTCAGGTAACTATAACTGCTGAATCTCTATGGTTTTGTATGAGTGAAATCTGAGCATAACTATAACGTCCCTGTAGCCTTTGTTTTTTGTCAGTGAATTTCTAAGGGTTTTTAAATTCTATTTCCTAACTATAACGTCCCTGTAACCATTGTTTTTTAAGTGAATTTCTCTTGTTTTTTATCTAGTAGTCACGTTTGCAGAGTGGTGGAGAACGGGGTCGAGGCCTCCGACCAGCTCTCAGGAATCCCGCTGTGTCGGACTTACCTGAGGTAACAGGATGGCTTCTTGGGCCCCAAGGGCCCCCAGCATCCAAGGGGACTTCATGCCCCAACCAGTATTGCACCAGGAGGCGCATTTGCAGAGTGGTGGAGAAAGGGGGCGGGGCCTCTGACCAGCTCTCAGCAATCACGCTGTGTGGGACTTACTGGAGATAATAGGAGGGCTTGTTGGCCCCAAGGACCCTTAGTAGCCAAGGGAACTTCATCCCCGAACCAGTAGTGCGCCAGGGGGCGTGTTTGCAGAGTGGTGGAGAAAGGGGTTTATGGCCTCCGATGACCTCTCAGCAATTCCCCTGTTTGGGACTTACTGGAGGTCACAGGAGGGGTAGTTAGCCCCCAAGGACCCTCAGGAGCCAAGGGGACTTCTTCTACCAACTGGTAGTGCACGAGGAGGCGCATTTGCAGAGTCGTGGAGAAAGTGGGCGGGGCGTCAGGCGACCTCCAGCAGGCGCTTCAGTTTTTTATTTTTTATTTTTACCGGAAGCCGCGGGTACAGAGCGATTCCCTCTAAAAAAAATTACAAATGCTTTTTTTGCCCTGCGGGTCCCTCTGGGACCTCCCCCCCAACAGGCCTAAAGGGTCTGGGTATTTCTACCCTGCCCCTTTTCTTTTTTTTAAACGCTTTTTCTGGGACTCGGCTCGATTTCCAAGATGGCAGCCAATCAGATCTCAGTACGAGATCGGTAGGGGTCATGGATCCTCTGCATCCCTAAATATACAATTGGAAATTTCTTTTAATAACTCCGCAACTACTGAACGGATGTACACCAAATCACAAAAAGGCACTTCCCTTGACGAATATCTAACTTTCTGCCAAATTTGCTGTAATTCCGTTCAGAAGATCGGGCTGTAGCCATGTCTAAAGTTCCTATGAAAATTAACATTGGGAGAAACGTGTTTTGGGACCACCCCTTTTTCTCGGCCCCCACATGACGGATCACCCCAAAACTTTTAAGACAGCAGCTGAAGTGAGTGCAAACGACTTTTGAAAATTTTGCGAAGATTCATCAATTGACGCCAAAGTTACTGGCAAACAAAAAACGCTTTTGATATGGAAACTAGGACCTAACTATAAGTAATATATACACACACACACACACACATATATATATATATATAATGTATATTATCTACTGGCGGTCGCCAGTAGATAGTTATAGTTAGAACCTATTTTCCATAGGAAATCCGCGACATTCTATTTGAAATAACTCTCTTGCCGGTTGACGTATCTTCGCAAAATTTTCAAACTTTGTGGGGCGCTCCGGTCCGCTCCTACCCTGAAAGTCTCGGGGTGATTCGTCAAGCGGGGGCCGAGAAAAAGGGGGTCCCAAAACGCGTTTTCCCCATTCATTTTTCCATAGGAAACTTTAGACACGGCTACAGCTCGAACTGCTGAACGGAATTTCACCAAATTTGGCAAAGAGGTAGTTCTTGGTTCAGAAAGAACCCTTTTTGTTAAATGGTGTAAATCCGTTCAGTAGTTGCTGAGAAAATCAAAAGTAAAAGTACATATATATCTATGGGCACGGAGGATCCGCGCACCCTGAGCGCACCCTGCGCGCACCGTCCCGATCACGAGCTGCATGTTAATTGGCTGCCAGCTGGCTGTCAACATTCCGATTCAGGAAATGTTGGCAGCCATTTTGTCCCTCGGTAGAACCGAGGGACAGAAACTAATGCGCAAAGCGCACAAAGGGAGCAGGGTAGAAACACCCTGACCCCTAGGTCTGCTCAGGGGTCCCATAAGGACCCCCTGGGCAGAAAAAGCATTTTTTTTTTTTTAAATCGGCAGGATGCGCTCAGGGTGCGCGGATCCTGCCGATAAAAATCGAAGCGCGGTCTCCGCGCTTCGATAGTACTTGCCCCGGGTGGGCCAAGTCCCGGGGGCATGCTGGGGGTGTTTATTTTATGTATGGGGGCCTCTAAGGGCCCCCAAGCCCCGGGGACCGCCACCCCCGGGGCTTTCTTTTTAAAATGGTGCGGGAGGGCTCTGAGCCCTCCGCAGCCCCGGGACCACCACCTCCCGGGGCTTCTTTTTTTTTTTTTCCTGTGTGGGGGGGCTCGAGCCCCCCACACGCCCGGGACCGCCACCTCCCGGGGCACTAACAAATTAAAATGGGGGTCCGTTTTGGACCCCGAAGCCCCGAGGACCACCACCTCCCGGGGCTGTGCTGATGTGGGGAGGGGGCCGCGCGGCCCCCTCCTGGAGCCTGTGGTGGCCCTGGAGACCGCCACCCCCAGGGCCGGCTCCTGCAGTGTCCCGGGTGCCTACCCCGGGACACTGCTGTTTGCAATGACAGGACGGAGCCTCGCGGCTCCGTCCTGTCATTGCAAACTGCTTGGATATTGGAAGAGAGAGCAGGGAAACCTGCTCTCGCTCCAATATCCAAAGACAATTGCTTTCCACACGGGGAGCAGCATGTTAGCTGCTCCCCATGTGTAAAGCAATGCCGGCTCCCGTAGGACACGGGGAGCCGGCGGGACTGTGGGGGTTTGGGGACCCCCACAGTCCCCAACCAGAGACCAGGCCCCGGGGGATGGGGTCCCCGGGGCAAGTAGTGGCCCGGGAGGGGGCCACGCGGCCCCCCTCCCCAGAAATAATTTTTTTTTTAATTTAAAAAAAAAAAAGGGTAAGGCCCTGGGGGATGGGGTCCCCAGGGCCCAAAAATAAGAAAAAGGAAGGGGGCCACACAGCCCCCTTCAGAGGAAAAAAACGATCGGCCCGTAGGCCCCGCCCCCTTCCTTCACCACTCTGCAAACGCGCCCCTGGCGCGTTTGCAGATGGGAAGTAATTCCCTTTGAATACTGGGGGTCCCTGGGGGCCAACTAGCCCACCAGGAACCTCCAGTATGCGCCAGGGGCTGCGTTGCAGAGAGGTGTACAGAGGCCACGCCCTTTATACACCTCTCTGCAACGCAGCTCTGTGGCGCTTTTGGAGGTACATGGTGGGCTAGTTGGCCCCCAGGAACCCTCAGGATTCAAGGGGACTTAATCCCCCAACTTAAAACGCGCCACGGGCGCGTTTGCACAGTGGTGAAGGGAGGGGCGGGGCTTCAGGTGACATGTGTGCAAACAGGCCCCGTGGCGCGTTTTAAGATGGGGAATTAAATCCCCTTCAATCCTGAGGGTCCCTGGGGGCCAACTAGCCCAACAGGTACATCCAGAAAGCGCCACAGAGCTGCGTTGCAGAGAGGTGTAAAGGGGTGTGGCCCCTCTACACGTCTCTGCAACGCAGCCCCTGGCGCATACTGGAGGTTCCTGGTGGGCTAGTTGGCCCCTAGGGACCCTCATGATTCAAGGGGACTTAATCCCCCAACTTAAAACGCGCCACGGGGCGCGTTTGCACAGATGTCACCTCAGGCCCCGCCCCTACCTTCACCATTGTGCAAATATTCCTCTAAAATCTGCCGAACTACGACTCGGATTTACTCACCTGTTATCAGGAGAGACCTCAGTGCTGCATCTTTCAGCCCAGTACTAATCCTGAAAAGTAATTTTAACCGTACTTACCAGTAACTTGAATTTCCTTCCATAGGATATCACTGCCTGCTTTTTGCTGAAAAAGTTTCTAAGTGTTGATTTTTGAAACATACAAATATTCCTCTAAATTCAGCCGAAATACGAATTCCGATTTACTCACCTGTTATCAGGAGAGACCTCAGTGCTGTATCTTTCAGCCCAGTACTGGTCCTGAAAAGTAATTTTAACCGTACTTACCAGTAACTTGAATTTCCTTCCATAGGCTAACATTGACTGGTTTCACTTGGAAATTCTTCTAAGTGTGGAGTTTTGGAACTTTAAAATATTCCTCTAAAATCAGCCGAAATACGAATTCCGATTTACTCACCTGTTATCAGGAGAGACCTCAGTGCTGCATCTTTCAGCCCAGTACTGATCCTCAAAAGTAATTTTAACCGTACTTACCAGTAACTTGAATTTCCTTCCATAGGATATCATTGTCTGCTTTTTGCTGAAAAAGTTTCTAAGTGTTGATTTTTGAAACATACAAATATTCCTCTAAAATCAGCCGAAATACAAATTCCTATTTACTCACCTGTTATCAGGAGAGACCTCAGTGCTGTATCTTTCAGCCCAGTACTGTTCCTGAAAAGTAATTTTAACCGTACTTACCAGTAACTTGAATTTCCTTCCATAGGCTAACATTGACTGGTTTCACTTGGAAATTCTTCTAAGTGTGGAGTTTTGGAACTTTAAAATATTCCTCTAAAATCAGCCGAAATACGAATTCCGATTTACTCACCTGTTATCAGGAGAGACCTCAGTGCTGCATCTTTCAGCCCAGTACTGATCCTCAAAAGTAATTTTAACCGTACTTACCAGTAACTTGAATTTCCTTCCATAGGATATCATTGTCTGCTTTTTGCTGAAAAAGTTTCTAAGTGTTGATTTTTGAAACATACAAATATTCCTCTAAAATCAGCCGAAATACAAATTCCGATTTACTCACCTGTTATCAGGAGAGACCTCAGTGCTGTATCTTTCAGCCCAGTACTGTTCCTGAAAAGTAATTTTAACCGTACTTACCAGTAACTTGAATTTCCTTCCATAGGCTAACATTGACTGGTTTCACTTGGAAATTCTTCTAAGTGTGGAGTTTTGGAACTTTAAAATATTCCTCTAAAATCAGCCGAAATACAAATTCCGATTTACTCACCTGTTATCAGGAGAGACCTCAGTGCTGTATCTTTCAGCCCAGTACTGTTCCTGAAAAGTAATTTTAACCGTACTTACCAGTAACTTGAATTTCCTTCCATAGGCTAACATTGACTGGTTTCACTTGGAAATTCTTCTAAGTGTGGAGTTTTGGAACTTTAAAATATTCCTCTAAAATCAGCCGAAATACGAATTCCGATTTACTCACCTGTTATCAGGAGAGACCTCAGTGCTGCATCTTTTAGCCCAGCACTGACCCTGAAAAGTAATTTTAACCGTACTTACCAGTAACTTATATTTTCTTCCATAGGAATCCATTGTCTGGTTTTCAGCAGAAAAGTTTCAAAGTGTCGATTTTCACAAACTACAAATATTCCTTAAAAATCGCCTGTATGACTTAAACGCATTCTTTCAACTGTTTACAGGAGATGCACCAGTGCTGGATCCAGGATCCAACACTGAGTAAGAAAAAGTAATGATAACAGTTTTTACCTGCTAAGTGAATTTCCTTCCATAGGATAACATTGGTGATTCTATGAGAAAAAGTTTCAAAGTGTCAACTTTTAAAATACAATAATATTCCTTAAAAATCACGACTGTAACCAAAACGCTTTTACTCAACTGTTTACAGGAGATGTCCCAGGACTGAATCTAGGATCCAGTTCTGTGGTTAGAAAAGTAATCCATAAAGTAACTAATTGCATTTAACTAGAAATTCACATTGAGCTGAATGTTGCATTGTGTTTGAAAATGTGTTGCCCATTGCAACAACTGTAACTACTGTACTTAAAAGTCTATTGCCTATGTGCAAAGTATTTAAACTAAAGTAATTCATTCTCAGAAAGTATTTTTTGTAATGTAATGTATAATGTAATTACAATGTAATTTAAAAAATAAAATATGTAAAAAAAAATTGTTTCTAAAAATGTAGTAAATCAGTATGAAAAAAATTAATATAACAATTAATACATTTAAAAATTGTCATTTACAAAACCTTTGAAATTCACTGAAAAAACCGTAGGTTTCAGACATGTTATAGTTAGGAATTAGCATTTAAAAAACCTTTGAAATTCACTGAAAAAACCATAGGTTTCAGATATGTTATAGTTAGAAATTAGCATTTAAAAAACCTTTGAAATTCACTGAAAAAACCATAGGTTTTAGGGACAGTTATAGTTACTTGGACATTGCACTCGTACAAAACCCGTGAAATTCCCCCGTTATAGTTAGTTCAGCTAACTATAACTCGCGCCCCGCAATGCACTGCTGATGACATCACATATTACATCACTCATGACATGGTCAGTGACATCACTGATGACATCTCAAATGACATCACTGATGACATCATCCACGTGATAATCTGATGCACCTCCTCACACCCTAATATAACCTTTGATACACCCACTCTAAATTACAGACTGCCATTCGCAAAACCATAGACACTCCAACACCAATAACTACATACCCACTCACTGATTCATAGGTCTACGCACACATCCACTCACTCACCCGTACAGTCACTCATACTTACGGGCACTCAGTACAGGACTATCATATGCACTCATACTCCTATATAGACACTCAAACACCGCCACTCATCCATAGAGGTACTCACACACCTAGTCAGTCATGCAAATAATTAAACACACTGCCATTTACTCACCTATACAGTTATACACACACCAGCTCACTTACTCATACAAATACTAGCACATTCTTACGCTCTTATACAATCACTGATACAAGCACACACTCATCCATACAGCCACTATCACAATCACTCACTCTCGCTTATAGCTATTTATATACTCCAACACACATATATACTGCCTTTCACATATGTAGTTACTCACACATGTACCACTGGGACATACATTCACTCACTAACACACTCTTACACACACTTACCCACCCATATAGTCTATCACAGATACACTCTTGAAACCATCCACCCAGTGAATCACCCACTCACACATCTATGCACAGAGTCGCAAACACCCCTCCCACACAAACACTCAGGCACCCATACAGATACTCAGACAACCATTCAATAACTCATATAGACACTCATGTAGCTATTCACAAACACATGCAGCCACTTACACAGCAACAGACAGACGGATACAGACATTCACCCAGTTTAGTCACTAACCCATGCATTCAGTAAGATACGTTAAATCACTCACTTATAGAGTCAGTCACGCACCTACTAAATCATCCATACAGACACTTACACACCCACTCATTCTTCAATACGTCTTTTCCTATATATATATTAAAAATATTTAAACTTTACAGAAACACACAGTCACTGGATGATGTCATCAGTGATGTCATTTGAGATGTCATCAGTGATGTCATCAGTGATGTCACTGACCATGTCATGAGTGATGTAATATGTGACGTCATCAGCAGTGCATTGCGGGGCGCGAGTTATAGTTAGCTGAACTAACTATAACGGGGAATTTCACGGGTTTTGTACGAGTGCAATGTCCAAGTAACTATAACTGTCCCTAAAACCTATGGTTTTTTCAGTGAATTTCAAAGGTTTTTTAAATGCTAATTTCTAACTATAACATATCTGAAACCTATGGTTTTTTCAGTGAATATATATATATATACATATATATTCACTGAAAAAAACAATGGTTACAGGGACGTTATAGTTAGGAAAAAGAATTTAAAAAACCTTAGAAATTCGCTGAAAAAACCAAAGGTTACAGGGACGTTATAGTTAGGCTGACATTGCACTCGTACAAAACCAGAGAAATTCAGCAATTATAGTTACCTGAGCCCCCGCAATGCACTGCTTACTACCTCACATATTACATCACTCATGACATGGTCAGTGGCATCACTCATGACATCACTGATGACAAAAAATGTAAAAAAAAGACAAGGGGGCAGTGTAGGAACACCCTGACCCCCAGGCCTTGGGGCCTACTTGGAACCCCGCCACAGCTTATATGCATTTTGAAAAAAAAAACAAATTGCGTGTATTCGCGATATTCGCCAATTCATGGGAAAAATTTAAAAATCTTTAAAATAATCTCCCGGGTGGGCCAGGTCCCAAGGGCATACTAGAAAAATAGGAGGGGCCCACGGAGCCCCCCTCCTAGGGCTTATAAAAGCCCAGGGGACATCCACCTCCCCAGGGCATTGATCTGTAAGTATGCAGGGGGTGCCCACGCAGCATCCCCATACCCCGGGGACTGCCCCCTCCACGGGGACTTAAACATGTATGCGGGTGGGCCTGCCGAACCTGCCTGCACCCTAGGGACCGCCACCTCCCTGGGGTAAACATAAAATTAATGCGGGGACGCGAAGGGGCACCACCGCAGCCCCATGGACCACCACCTCCATGGGGCAACTCATTCAAATTAAGGGGGGGCCTTGCGGGCCCCCCCGCAGCCCTGGGGACCACCACCTCCCTGGGATAAGTAGTGCAATGGAGGGGGCCATGCGGCCCCCCTTATGGTACCATAGATGGCCCTGTGGACCGCCACCCTCCCCCAGGGCCGGCTGCTGCTATGTCCTGGGGTGCCCACCCCCAGGACATAGCTGTTTGCTGAGACTTGGCGGGAGCTATGACAGCTCCTGTCAAGTCACAGCAAACACTCCGCTTTTAGCAAGCAAGAGCTGTGAAAATGCTCTCCCTTACAGGAAGCAAAGCTTTCGTCTGTTTCTCTGCCTACTGTCAAGCAAGAAGAGAAACAGACTAATTGCTTTCACACACAGGGAGCTACATGTTGAGCAGCTTCCTGTGTGTGAAAGCAATGGCGGCTCCTGTAGCAGTTTGGAGATGGCTGGAGCTGCGGGGGCCTTGAGGCTCCCCATGGTATCGGGGGACGAGGAGAAAGAAGCAAAATAAAGGTCAGAATCGAGCATAAACAGGCAAAATAAAGGTCAGCAACGAGCAGAAAGAGGCAAGACAAAGGACAGAAAAGAGCAATTAGAGGCAGGATAAGGGTCAGAAAACAAGCAGAAAGAGACAAAATAAAGGGCAGTAATGAGCAGAAAGAGGCAAAATAGAGATCGGAAACAAGCAGAGAGGTAAAATCGAGATCAGAAACGAGCAGAAAGAGGCAAAACAGAGGTCTGAAATGAGCAGAAAGAGGCGAAATGAAGACCAGCAATGAGCAGAGAGAGGCAAAATAGAGATCAGAAATGAGCAGAAAGAGGCGAAATGAAGACCAGAAATGAGCAGAGAGAGGCAAAATAGAGATCAGAAATGAGCAGAAAGAGGCGAAATGAAGACCAGAAATGAGCAGAGAGAGGCAAAATAAAGATCAGTAATGGGCAGAAAGAGGTAAAATCGAGGTCAGCAACAATCAGATAGAGGCAAAATAGTGGTCAGCAACAAGCAGAAAGAGACAAAATAAGCACCAGAATTGAGCAGAAAGAGGCAAAACAGAGATTAGAATCGAGCAGAATGAGGCAAAATAGAGGTCAGAAACTAGCAGAAAGAGGCAAAATAGAGGTCAGAAACAAGCAGAAAGAGGAAAATAGGTCAGCAACGAAGAGACAGAGACAAAATAAAGGTCACAATGAATACAGGTCAGAAATGAGAAGAAAGAGGCAAAATACAGGTCAGAAAGGAACAAAAGAGGCAAAATAAAGGCCAGAAACAAGCAGAAAAAGGCAAAATAAAGGTCAGCAACGAGCAGAAAGAGGCACAATAAAGGCCAGAAGTAAGCAGAAAACGAGCAGAGCACAAGCAGAACCCACTGAGGCACTCATGCACCCACTCACAGAACAACTCAAACACTCTCAGACCCACTCACAGACCCAGACACCCATGCACCCACTTACAGAGTCACTCATACTCTCACCCACTCACAGATCTACTCAGAGACTCACGCCCAACTCACGGACCCACTCAACGACTCACACACCCACTTACAGACCCACTCAGAGACTCATGCACCCACTCACAGGCCCACTCAGACACTCATGCAGTCACTCACAGACTGACTGACACACTCATGGAGGCACTCACAAACTGTCTTGCTTTACACTCCCAAACAAAAGAAATTCAGCACTCCCCAGCAGAGGCACTCAATAAAGCAAAAAAAACACCTGGAAAGGAGGGCTCCATACTCACCAGATAAGGCACATCAAAAGCCAGTTTCAGAATAAAGCGTGGGGTTTTACTAGTGCAAGACTCGCTAACAGAAAAACTTTCCCATGTGTCAAATGAATCAGGCAAAGCAACATGCAAACGTGTATATATAAAATTTAAATATATATGCACATGGGATAAAACACAAGCAGATAATTATGGTAAAACACATGTGAATAATAAACACTTACAAGTCAGATAATAATGAATTATTCACAAGTGAAATGCAAGGAAGTAAAACACAAGCAAGTAATAAATGTATAGGAGAATAACTGTATGTACATAAATATATAGTTAAGAACAGAAATATTTCATAGGCTGGTCACTCAGCACACAGACAAAAACCCATGTAGAAATAACTATATGTCTATCCATATATCTCAATACTGATGATCAGAGAAAATACTTCACCGGCTGTAATATCTTCATCTTAGCCCACACAAGACTGAGGGATCCCAAATTATAGTCCTGGGGTCAAGAGACTTCTCAAGCCGAGAAATGCAGCACTGAGCAGATGTGTCGGCCTCTCAAAAGAGAACCCGGTTTTCGAGCCTAGAAACCCCAGCCTATATAATACTCTCAATGAACGAGAAGGTTGGAAAAGACACCCTCTACGGCAAGGAAACTTACTGGTGCTGGCCAAGCTCCTGCAAGCATTCCAAGGCAAAGGGTTTCTCACGCATTCTCCTCGCGCTCCCACACTACATGTTCCAGCCCCTTATCTTAGTGAAGCTTGACAAAGTAGAAAACATCTCCAAAAGTACAAAAAACACCCTCAAAGAGGACTACAATTCTGCACGCAAATGACCTGAATAACCATGAGCAACCTGGGGCCCACTTGTGTGTGCAGAACTCAAGCCAGACAGAGTCAGAATTCAAGATGGAGTTAGAGCAAGTTAAAGCTAATAGTTAAAACTTCATTTCCCAATGTACAACATAATGCACATTTGTGCACCACTGCCTAGAGAACTACACTCCGAGACAGGAAAGTACATTCCACACATTTCTTTCTCTCATGCTTTCAAACGCACATTCCACACGTTCTGTTCCAGGCAAGGCTGTTTTGCTCTGTGCTGAGGGGAAGGGTAAACACTCTTTCTCTGAGGCTATAAGGAAACACAAAATGAAATCACAAGTTAAAATGCAAGTGCGCAAAAAATGATGTTGTACATTCAAGATAGAGTAAGTTAATACACATAGAGTCAATTAAAACAAAGGTCATCACAGTATCCCAATACATATGAGTGCATATAGCACTACACAAACCCACTCAGATACTCTCACACCCACTCACACACCCACTGAGACACTCAGACACCCATTCACAGACCCACTCAGAGACTCACGCACCCACACACAGACCCACTGAGACATTCATGCGTCCACTCATACACCCAGTGAAACACTCCCACACCCACTCACAGACCCATTTAGACACTCATGCACTCACTCACAAACTGACTCACACACTCATGGAGGCACTCGCAAACCCACTCTGACACTATCACATCCACTCACAGACTCACTCAGACACTCATGCACACACTCACAGACCCACTCAGACATTCATGCACCCACTCACATACACAGTGAGACACTTATGCCGCCACTCCCAGGCCCACTCACACACCCACTTACACACATTGAGACACTCACGCACTCACTCTGACACCCACTGAGATATGCGTGCACTCAGTCACACACTCCCTCTAAAAGGTTACAATTAGGAAATCAAATTTAAAAACCTTGGAAATTCACTTAACAACCAAAGGTTACAGGGACGTTATAGTTAGGAAATAGAATTTAAAAAAGCTTAGAAATTCACTTAAAAAACCAAAGGTTACAGAAACGTTATAGTTAGGAAATAGAATTTTAAAAAACCGTAGAAATTCACTGAAAAAAAACAAAGGTTAAAGGGACGTTAAAGTTAGGAAATAGAATTTTTTTTAAACTTACAAATTCACTGAAAAAGCCAAAGGTTACAGAGACGTTACAGTTGGGCACAGATTTAACTCGTACGAAACCTGTGAAATTCAGCATTTATAGTTACCTGAGCTAACTATAACTTAAGCCCCTACAATGCACTGCTTATGACTTCACAGTTTACATCACTCATGACATGGTCCGTGACATCACTGATGACATCTCAAATGACATCACTGATGACATCATCTACAGAACCACTCAGGCACCCACTCACACCCCCATAGAACCTCTCATACACCCACTCCCATTGCTACATAACCCCTCACATACCAATTTCCTTTCAAGGAAAGAGTCTCTTTCAAGGCACTCTGCATTTGCCATAAGATCTATGAATCAGAAATGTCCGTGCTATCTCTTTTCCTAGATGAAATTCTATCATCCCAACAGATGTCTCAGGTCCTCAGGGACAGCATTGACTGTGGTCCCTAAGGTAAACAGAGCACATCTGGGTGGCCACTCTTTCAACTACCTGATCGCTAAGCTTTGGAACTCCCTCCCTCTTGATCTGAGACTGGAACACTCAGAAGTCACGTTTCGGAAAAAACTTAAAACCTGTTTTTTAGACAAATCTAAGTGAGTACTGTAGTATGCTGTGGGACCCTTGCAGCATGTTGGAATACTAGCACGGGGACACTCCAAATGGAATAACCACGTGCTTTATAATAATGTATAGCATAGCATAACATTCACAGACCCATATCAGTACTCACACAGCCAATCACTCATCAATAGAGCCACTCATACAGCCACCTCACATCTACTAGCTCACCCATACAGCCACTAATGCACCCACTCACTCACCAATACAGCCACTCACACATCCAGTCCTACAGGCATACAGACACTTACACACACACCCATACACCCTTACAGCCACTCACACACCCACTCAATCACCCATACATGAACTCACACAGCCACTCACTCACCCATGCAGGTACTCACATGCCCACACACTCACCCATATAGCCACTCACACTGCCACTCACTCACCAATACAGCTACTCACACACCCACTCACTTAGACATACAGCCACTGACACAGCCACTCACTCACAACACACACCCACAGCCACTCACTCACACACACACACACCCACAGAACCACTTACATACCCATTCACACATCCATACAACTGCTCACACACCCACTCACTCTCCAGTACAGCCACTCACACCCACTCATTTACCTATAGACACACACTCAAACAGCTACTCACTCGCTCACACAGCCACTCACACAGCCACTCCCTCACCCATACAGCCATACTCACAGCCACTCAGACACCCATACAGCCACTCACACACCCATTCACACACCTATGCAGCCACTCACATAGCCACTAACTCACCCATATAGCCATTCCCACACCCACTCACTCTCCATTACAGGCACTCACCCACCCCTACAGCCACTCACATACCCACTAACACCCATAAAGCCACTCCCACATCCTCCCACACACCCATACAGCCATGCAGACATCCACTCACACACTGATATAGTCACACAGTCACTCAGATGAGATATGCTAGAAATAGTATGACTAATTATTAGTACAGAAAGAACAGTAATTTAACTTATGCTGTAGCTTAGTATATATCTTTAAGACTCAGAAATGTTTACAAAACACACTCACAGGATGATGTCATCAGTGATGTCATTTGAGATGTCATCAGTGATGTCACTGATTATGTCATGAGTTATGTAATATGTGAGGTCATATGCAGTGCATTGCGGGGTGTAAGTTATAGTTAGATCAGGTAACTATAACTGCTGAACTTCTATGGGTTTGTACGAGTGAAATCTGAGCCTAACTATAACGTTCACTTTTGTTTTTTCCAGTGGAAAAAAATTAATAATATAGATAGATAGATAAATATGTATGTATATATATAGATATGTGTGTGTGTGTGTATAATCAAACTGCGGCGGTTCAGGCAATGTGGCAAATCACAAATACGCTCCAGTCCCACCTTTCTATACCTGCCGAACTCACTGCCAG
The DNA here is from genome assembly GCA_963921515.1 of Calotriton arnoldi. Taxonomy (NCBI): domain Eukaryota; kingdom Metazoa; phylum Chordata; class Amphibia; order Caudata; family Salamandridae; genus Calotriton; species Calotriton arnoldi. Next base: position 1,473,573 of record CAWUFW010000911.1, on the reverse strand, counting down.
ACCCTTTCCATTGTGTGAAGGTGGATTTCACTTTAAAACATCAAGCTCCAAAGAATGAGGCACTCACGAGATTTGCCACATTGCCACAACCGTCTCTGTTTGATCATTCAGTCGACCATTTGGTTGTAAATTATCCAAATTTAAGGATGTTCTGTCATTTGTCGGACACCTGCTGATACATCTTATTTTTAACAGCCAGCGAGAGGTGTCGGCACAGAGAAGAGACATTTCCTTATAAAAGCAGTTTATTTGGAGCACCAGTAGGAGGACTGCAAATGCTGATTACTGTCTGCATATCTGTGGGGACAGTGGCTGTCACCCTAACTCTGTGATGCAATGATGAAATGGGACATTGATATCCTGGAAACATTTAATATATACGGTGCCCTACTGTTGCCACTCCATCATGGCGACCAATATGTACAAGTATTGCGGACAGAGATTTCAATCCTTTTTTGATTATAAATGTGAACTGACCAATGTCCATGGTTTATATGTGCTATTTGAAATGAACTACCTACTGTGTGCTGTTTTATTCTCTGAGGCATTGAGGAAGGCATTCTGCCGAAACGCGTCTGCCCTGAATAAATAATGGAAACGACACCTTGTGAGTGCCCCCCATTCTTTGGAGCTTGATATATATATATATATAAATATATATATATATCGCAATCCTCGCTGCATGCACCTCCTTGATGGAGAATAACGAGCACGGACCACAATTTGAATGCGTGAGTTTTCTTTATTGTGGTTTGTCCGCCATTACGCGTTTCAGCCGTTGCCGGCCTTGATCACATGCAACGCTGTACTATAGGATCGGCTCTTTTAAAGTGACGTGTGCTTGACAATTCATGGATATAGCCAACAGACTTAGAATGTATATGGCAGGTCATTATACTTGTACAAATACTTGATTTGGTGCATATTGCACATGACCCAACCGCATATCTGACATTTATAATATATAAATATTCAAGGTAATTTGTTAAAATTGTCATAAGTTAAAGTGCAATCCCATTCTTGTCTTAATGGTCCATATTCAACAGGCATTTAGTGCAAATAGCAAATAGTGAATAAAGTGACTGTGTGCGTGCAAATTCATTGCAAGCCTGGGTTAAACTGATAAAGTGCATAATGCTTAAAAGTGCTTGTTTCAAAATTAGCAGCAGCAGAGTTCAGTTTGGTTACTCCCCAAAACAACAGTATACATATGTAAATCTTCAATTATTTACAATTTTTCATACAGTACATAGAGTAAATTCATGTTCAGGTTTTATAGTAACTAAAGTGTAACATTTCTAGATAAAACTAGTTCATCTTAAAACTATTACAGCCCTGCAAATGTTTAAAAACCTGCGATGCATTACCAATAAAAGTCTATTCCCTTGTAACTACCCTTGTCTTTTTCCTATTATCAAAATATGGTCATAGGTAAGTATGAAGGTCTTCACTCGTGTTTAAGCCTCCTGGGATTTTTTTATCTAAATCTAAAATGTACTGTGTTTCCAATCTTCTCAGTTTTTTCTCCCGATTTCCTCCTCTTTTATGTGCAAAGACAGCATCTATTAAAAAATATTTTAAGTGTTTAAGATCACTATTACGGGTTTCTTTAAAGTGTCTTGCTACATGGTAGCTAGAATCTTGGTTAACTATAGCCCTGGTATGTTGAAGTATCGTTTTGTGCGCTTGCAATTTAGTGCTTCCTACATATTGGACTCCACATGTACATTCTAGTATGTAGATGACAGGATCTGTTTTACACGTAAGATGTTTGTCAATTGTCTGCACTTTGTCACTAAATGATGTTCGATATGTGGTTTTGTTAATGCCATATCTGCAGGCTTTACAAGTTGCACACTTAAAAAAACCTTTTCTTGCCGAGAGCCAAGTCCCTGCTTGTATGTCTTCTGGACTACTTTTCACTAGGGCATTTACTCATAGACGCTGTCTTTTTGTAGGAGATGGATGGTGTTTTCGGCAGGAGGTGGCCTATCACGGGGTCGTCTAAAACGATAGGCCAATTGCGTTTTATAATGCCTCTTAACTGTTTCTCTTGTTTGGTGTATGTTAAAACAAGTCTGGTAGGTTCTTTTTCCTGATTGGTTTGATTGTCTTTATCCAAGTTCGCCTCTTTTCTGTTCCTCACTAATAGATCAGATCTGGCCCGCAATCTAGATTTAGCAATGGCTGCATCTATAGTTTTCATTTGGTAGCCCCTTGCTAAAAATCTCTCTTTGCTTTCTTATTGTTTTATAGCTAGATCTGCCTCATCACTACATATTCTCCTTATCCTTAGCATCTCGCCATAGGGATACTCTGTATTAAATGTGCAGGATGTGAACTAGTGGCATGCAATACAGAGTTCCCTGCCGTTTCTTTGCAATGTAAGGTTTTTGTGATTTTATTATTAAAAATGCGAACTTGAAAATCTAAAAAGGTAACCATCTCAGGGCTAATAGTAGCTGTAAAATTCAAATGGATGTTATTTACATTAATTTGCGAAACAAACTCCAATGCACTTTGTTCTGACCCATGCCAGATTACAAATAAATCATCAATGAATCTGAGCCAGGTAACCATATGCTCTCGGAGTATGTGGCCATATTGCTTTTTGAGGACCAGCTCCTCCCACCAGCCCATGTGTAAACAGGCATAGCTGGGAGAGAAGCTAGCCCCCATTGCCACTCCTCGAACCTGTTGAAAAATCTGGTTCTTGAACATCAATAAATTGTTTTCTAGACAGAACAAAAGCATATTGATTAGTATTTTACTGTGCTGTGCAAATTTCAATGGACGATTTTTGAGAAAATATTCCACTGCCTGGATGCCATCTGTATGCCTAATGCTCGTATATAGCGATGCAACATCAAGAGCCATTAGGATATATCCAGTGCGCCATTCTATATCTTCTATTTTGCGTAGGAAATCACTGGTGTCCTGTACATAGGATTGAAGATTTTTAACATAATCCTGCAGGAAGTATTCTAAGTACCGGGACATGTTTTCAAAGGGACCATCACATGCTGATATAATGGGCCTGCCTGGCGGTTTTTGCAAGCTCTTGTGTACTTTGGGAATAAAATAAATAACTGGCATGGTTGGTTACTCTTTTTATAAAAAATTATATTCCTCTAAGCTTAGCAATCCAGCACTTTTCCATGCTAAAAGTTTGGCACAAAATTCATTGTGGATACTTTTTACTTTTTGCATTGAACTTTTTTTATAGGACTCGAGGTCGTTTAGTTGGGATAGGGCTTTTTCCATATAATCCTTGAGTGGCCAGAGAACGATATTGCCACCTTTATCTGAGTTTCTGACCACCACCACTTGCTTTTCGTTTTGGAGTTTCGCAATTAGTTGATAATATCTCCTCTCTTGGTTTGTATACCTTCTTTTGATCTTGTGGAGATTAACATTCAGCTTCTTGATTTGGGCTACGACCTGTTCATTAAAAACATCCAAAGAGTCCTGAGGCATAATTGGGTTAAATTCTTATATATATATATATATATACACATAATTTTACAGTTACAACTTCTTGGCTCAGCCGAGTCGAAGAAAAAATGACGTGTACTCGTTTTGCAAATCAATTGTCGTTTAATTTAAATTCATATATGCTTTACAGACAGCATGAATGTTAGAAATGGGATCTCTAGTTGGCAAGGGCTTGCACCTTTGTCCAAGTAGGGACCCTTCTTCCTAGTCAGGGTAAGGGTGTTACACTCGTGAAGTAACCCCTGCTCACCCTCGTGGTAGCTTGGCACGAGCAGTCAGGCTTAATTCAGAGGCAGTGTGTAAAGCATTTGCACATAACCAACAGTAATACAGTGTAAGCACTACAAACGGACACCACACCAGTTTAGAAAAATAACCAATTTTTATATACTCAAGACAAGACCAATTACGACAAAAAACCACAATACGATACTTTAAAAATGAATGCTTGATAAGGTAACTTCTTCTTTGCAGGAATAGTTCAAAAACAAAGTTCGTACGAGTCGGTAGCTCCGTCCGAGCCTACCGCGATGCTGAAAACCACAGAGTCTAACAGTTCCAGCCGACCGCGTCGATACGGGCCAGCAGAGTCGTGAACAGACTCGGTCACAGTACCTTTCTCGTTGTGGCTGGTACGGAGTGTACGAGCCGGTCGGCGTTCGTCGCGGTTGCGGTGCAAGACGGAGCGATGCAAGGTGCGGTGTCCCTCGATGCGGTGCAGGCAGCGGCTCGATGAGCGTCGTGCAGACGGAGTCGGTGAGTCCAAGGCGTGCGATGCAGGGTGAGACGATGCTCGATGCGTTGCTGACAGGTTGCGATGCAGGCGACCAAGCCGGAGTGCGGGAGCTGGCGTCGGACAGCGGTGCGAGTCGGAGCGGTGCGTCGCAGACGTGCGAGCGGTGCCCCAAATGCGGTGCGGTCACGACTCTTGAGCCAGTTGCAGCGACCGCGTCGGTCGGGTCCGGCTGGTTCAGTGAAGCGATGTGATGCGATGCGAACTGCGGTGCCCACAGGTCACGGTGCAAGCAGCAGCTCGGTGTTGGCGGCGTCGGACGTCGCCCACGGTGAGACCAGGGTTGCGATGCGAAGCGGGGCGATGCGGTCTGCGGTGCAAACAGGTCACCGGCCAGGGATGGATTCGGTTGACGGAGTCGGTTGCGGTTCCCTTCCTCTGTGGCAACTGAAACAGCGTTCCAGAAGCGGTACCCAGAGGCTTGTGAAGTCTTTGCAGTCCCTGAGACTTCTTAACAGGAGGCCAGCTCGGTTCCAGGCCCTTGGAGATACTCAGCACAAGTTTGTAGAAAGTTCCTTCCTTTCACTGCCCAAGGCAGAAGCAGCAGCTGCAGGCCAACCCAACAAAGCAACAACACAGCAAAGGGGCAGTACTCCTCCTGGCAGCTCTTCCAGCTCTTCGTCTTGGCAGGTTCCTTGATTCCAGCGAGATCTAAATTCATGGGGTCAGGGCCCCAATATTTATATCCCAAATTCCTTTGTTCTCTGAAGGCAGAGAGGCCTTTGCCTAGTCCAAACCAGTTCTGGAGCACTTTGTTGACAAGTCTCCGTCCCTTCTTTCAGTGAGTAGGCCAGGGACATCAGACGCACCACAGGAGGTGGAGCCAGCATTGTGGAGGGAAGGCACTGTCCTATTCAGGGCCCAGGTGCAACCCCTCCCACCCATCTACATGTAGATCTTGCTATTCAGCCCTGTGCTGACTCACCCTGTCTCCTGGCATCCCCCAGCCCCTGTCACCCACACTCCAGACAAGGAATACACAACGTCGCAGAGGCAGGCTTGGATGGTTAGACAAGAAAATACCCACTTTCTAAAAGTGGTATTTTCAAACACAGAATGTTAAAACCAACTTCACTAAAAGATGCATTTTATCATTCTGAGTCCAGGCATACTAAACTCGAATTTCTACCATGTTCCCGGGGTCAGTTAGGATTATAAGCTGTAATAATCAAAACTGCCCGTTCTGGCCTATGGGGAACAGGTAGCCTTGCAATAGTGAAAAACGAACTAGGCTGTAATTCACTATCAGGACATGCCACACACGCCAGGGCATGTCCTACCTTTCGCATACAACGCACCCTGCCCACAGGGGTACCTTGGGCCTACCTTAGGGGTGACTAACATGTAGCAAAGGGAAGGTTTAGGGACTTGCAAGTGTGTGCACTTGCAAAGTCGACATGGCAGCCCCAGGCTGCGCACAGGCTCTGCGGTGGCAGGCCCGAGTTACACTTTACGGGCTGTTTGCGTGGGTGGTACAATCCAGTGCTGCAGCCCACCAACAGCATTTGGTCTATAGGCCCTGGCACTCGCAGTGCACTTTACAAGGGACTGACACATAAACCAAATAGGCCAATCATGGAAACACCAATCCATAACACATTTTATACAGGAGCACTTGCACTTTCCCACTGGACAGCAGTGAGGAAAGTGCGCAGAATAATTACACCAGCAAAAACAGAGTCAAAACCGGGAGGTCAGAAAGCAAAAAGTCAGGGGAAACACGCCAGAAGATGCCAAGTCTAACACATGTCCCCTCCAGCTGAAAGTAGGGAGAACTACCCAACCCCATTGGAGTTCTCTTCACTAAGGCGGAAGAACCTGGACAGACCATCTGCGTTGGCGTGTTCTGTACCAGGACGGTGTTCCACCGTAAAGTCCATTCCCTGTAGGGAGATGGACCACCTCAGCAGTTTTGGATTCTCACCCCTCATTTGCATCAACCATCTGAGGGGCCTGTGGTCTGTCTGAACCCGGAAGTGAGTCCCAAACAGGTATGGTCTCAACTTCTTCAGCGCCCAGACCACAGCAAAAGCTTCCCTTTCTATGGCACTCCACCTCTGTTCCCTGGGGAGTAGTCTCCTGCTAAGGAAGACTACAGGCTGATCCAGGCCCTCTTTTGTTCAGTTGTGAGAGCACCGCTCCCACACCATGCTCTGAAGCGTCAGTCTGCACGACGAATTCCTTGGAGAAGTCAGGTGCCTTGAGCACGAGCGCCGTGCACATGGCTGCCTTCAGGGCATCAAAAGCTTTCTGGCAGGACTCAGTCCAGATCACTTTCCTGGGCTGCCTCTTAGAGGTCAGCTCTGTTAAGGGAGCAACGATGGTGCCATAGCCCTTAACAAATCTCCTATAGTAGCCGGTGAGACCTAAGAAGGCTCTCACCTCTGTCTGGGTCTTGGGGGGCTCTCAAGCCAGAATGGTGTCAATCTTGGGTTGTAGGGCGCCACCTGGCCGCTTCCTACCTGGTGTCCCAAGTACACCACAGAACCCTGCCCGATCTGGCACTTACTGGCCTTGATCGTGAGGCCTGCACCTTGCAGAGCCCTCAACACTTTCTCAAGGTGCTGTAAATGTTCTTCCCAGCTGGAACTGAACACAGCAATGTCATCCAGGTAGGCGGCACTGAAATCCTCCAGCCCAGCCAACACCTGATTGACCAACCTCTGAAAGGTGGCAGGGGCATTCTTCAACCCAAAGGGCATCACCCGGAATTGGTAATGACCTTCTGGGGTTGAGAATGCGGATCTCTCCTTGGCCCCATCGGTTAAGGCAATCTGCCAGTACCCAGACGTCAAATCAAACGTGCTGAGGAACCGGGCAGCTCCCAACCGATCAATGAGCTCATCAGCTCTGGGGATGGGGTGCGCGTCAGTCCTGGTGACGGCATTGAGCCCACGGTAGTCCACACAAAACCGGAGTTCTGGAGTGGCACCGGGCGCAGCAGCCTTTGGGACCAAGACCACTGGGCTGGCCCAAGGACTGTGGGAGGGCTCAATCACCCCTAACGCCAACATCTTAGAGACCTCCTCCTTGATGCTGGCTCTGACCCGGTCAGTCAACCTGTAAATCTTGTGCTTCACAGGAGGGCTGTCACCAGTGTCCACGTCATGGGTACACCAGTGAGTAACACCGGGGGTCAGAGAGAACAGTGGGGCGAACTGTCCCAACAACTGGCGACAGTCCCCCTGCTGCTCTTGAGTCAGAGTAGGGGAGAGGATCACACCCTCTACTGACCCATCATGCTCCTTGGTAGACAGGAGGTCAGGGAGAGGCTCACTCTCCTCTTCCACCCCATCATCTGTCGCCAAGAGCATACTCACTTCGGACCTCTCGAAGTGGGGCTTGAGGCGGTTCACGTGAAGGACCCTCAAAGGGTTCCTGGGAGCCTGCAAATCCACCAGGTAGGTGACGTCACTTTTGCACTCCTTCACCTCATATGGCCCAGTCCACTTGTCCTGCAAGGCACAAGGTGCCACTGGGGCCATGACCCACACTTTTTGCCCAGGTTGAAATTCGACCAGAGTGGCATTCTGGTCATACCATCTCTTCATTTCTTCCTGGCTTGCTTCTAGGTTCGCCTGAGCGAGTTTCCTGAAGCGGGCAGTTTGGTTTCTAAAGGCCAGCATGTAGCTAAATACATCCTGGGGAGTTTTCCTGGGAGCCGCCTCCCAGCCTTCCTTTACCAAACTCAGAGGTCCTCTGACAGGGTGGCCATACAGGAGCTCAAAGGGGCTGTACCCAAGAGACTTCTGAGGCACCTCCCTGTATGCAAAGAGTAGGCATGGCAAGAGGACGTCCCACTTACGCCTCATGGGTTCTGTTAGACCCTTGATCATGCCTTTCAAGGTCTGGTTGAATCTCTCCACCAGACCGTTTCCTTGTGGGTGGTAAGGAGTGGTGAACTTGTAGGTTACACCACACTCCTTCCACAGGGATGTCATATACTTGGATATGAAATTGGTCCCCCTATCAGAAACCACCTCTCTGGGGAATCCCACACGGGAAAAGATCCCCATTAACGCCCGGCCCACCACTGGCGCCGTCGTTGTCCTGAGAGGGATGGCCTCCGGGTACCGGGTGGCATGGTCCACCAAGACCAGGATGTACCTGTTGCCCATGGCTGTCTTGGGATCCAGTGGCCCCACAATATCCATCCCTACCCTTTCAAAGGGTGTTCCAACAACAGGAAAAGGTTGGAGAGGAGCTTTGACCTTCCTCCCACTCTTACCACTTGCCTGGCAAGTTTGGCAAGACCTACAGTGTGCATCTGACTGCCTTCGCATTTGGGGCCAAAAGAAGTGGGTGACAAGCCTGTCAAAGGTCTTGTCCTGCCCCAAATGTCCTGCCAAAGGCACGTCATGAGCCAGACCCAGTAGGAAGGTCCTGAAGCGCTGGGGTACCACCAGCACACGGGCTGACCCAGGCTCAGCAACCTTAGGCTCACTGTATAGGAGACCACTCTCCCAGTAGATCAGATGTGACCCGGACTGATTACCAGCTGCCTGCTCTGCAGCCTGCCACTGCAGACCCTCCAGAGTAGGGCACTCGTTCTGCTCCCTGCAGAACTCCTCCCTGGTGGGACCCCCTTCTTGCTGCCAATGGGTCAGCTCAGAGATGTCTCCCAGTTCGGCTACCTGTTCCCCTGTAGGCACCGGGGCGTCCCCCTCGAGGTCCGCCTCCTCCCGGTCCGTGGGAACTTCGGGGGCCGGTTTCCCGCGCCCCCTGCCCTTTCTCTTGGCAGGGACTTGGGCCACTGTTCCAGGCTCCAAGTCCTCTTGATCACCCTTTCTGGCTGCCATTGACCGAGTAGACACGCATGCCCACTCTGGCAACCCAAGCATCTCCAAGTGAGACCTGAGCTCAACCTCCTTCCATAAGGATTGCTCCAGGTCGTTTCCTAGCAGACAATCTACAGGCATGGTAGGGCTCACAACCACCCTCAAGGGACCTGAGACCCCCCCCATTCAAAGGGAACCTGCGCCACCATACATTGGCGCTTTGAGTTGTCTACAGCAACTACTTGGTGGAATGCCCCGGGGACTACTTGCTTCTCAGACACCAGGTGACACCGGACTGAGGTCACACTGGCTCCAGTGTCTCTGAGAGCCTCTACCCTGTTCCCATTAATGGTCACCCAGGTGCTATATTTCTTTGTGTTAGGGGGCACCTGGTTTCCTGGGACCATCTCACTGTCCCCTAGTGAGACAAGGGTAATTTCTGCGGGATCCCCACCCTCCTGTGGGCACCCCTCCTCCCCAAGCGCTACACTAGCCAACACTTTGGACTGTCCACCGGTGGGTGGCTGTGTCCCCTTCGGGCACTTGGGGTCCCCCTTAAAGTGACCTACCTGGTCACATGCATAACACTTGCGGGGGCCGGTCTCAACAGGCTTCCCTGTAGAGACCCCTTTCTTCTTATCACCGGGGGATGGGAACCTTTACCCTGGGTACTAGTTTGGGGCCCTTTAGAGAACTCCTGTGCTTTACCCTTGTCCCCCCACCTTTCTGCTGGGGACCCTGCCCACCTTTGGCTGAGTCTCCCCCAAACGCTTTCTTGTGGACCCTGGTACTCACCCAGTGGTCCGCTTCCATAGCAAGCTTCCTGGGGTCAGTTAGCTTACTATCAACTAGGTGCTGGCGCAGATCTGCAAAACATAGACTAGACAAGTGCTCCCATGCAATCAAGTTGTAGAGCCCCTGAAAATCTGTTACACTACTGCCCTTTACCCAGCCATCCAGAGACCTGCAGAACACATCCACACATTCCAACCAAGTGTTGGCATCAGACTTCTTACTGGACCTGAACTGATCCCTGTACTTTTCAGGAGTAAGACCATACTTAGTGAGAAGGGCATCCTTCATGTCAGCATAGGTGAGGTGATACCCCTTACCCAAAGCTATCAGAGCATCCCTTGCTTCTTCAGGGAAAAGTGGCCACAATCCTGCTCCCCAATTCTCCTCAGGGACCCCATTCATGTGTATGGCTGCCTCATAACCCTGAAACCACCTTTGTATGTCATCCCCCTTCTTGAACTCCTTGCCTACATTCTTGGGAATGTGCACAATCCTGTCTGCCTTTCTGGACGAATTGCTGCCACCATCTGAGCCTGACTTACTCCTAAGTTCTAGCTCCTTCAGTTCTCTCTCATGCTCTAAGAGCATCTTCCTCTCCTCTATGGCCAATCTCTTCTCCTCCCGCTCACTCTCCAGCCTGAGCTTCTGCAGCTCAAACTGCCTTGCCTCCCGCCTGTCCTCCAGCTCCTCTGGGGACAGACTGCTGCTGCCTGACCTGGCGGGTTCCCCCTACCCAAAAGCATATCCACCCTGGAAATAGGCTCCTCCACCTCCTCAATGAGATTACCAGGCTGCCCACTGGCATGTCTGGCTGCTACCCAGGCCCTCAGCGCCTTCTGTAGCTCCTCCTTCCTTGTGAGGCCTTTAATTTGGACTTTGAGGTTTTTACAAATTGCTCGTAGTTCCTTTACGGCGTAGGTTTCCAACCTATCCTCCTCAAAGATAATTTCCAGAGATGAAACGGATGATGCAGCTGTGTCAGGCATGACAAAAGTAGTGAGTTGAAAACTGGCAAGATCAAAAATAGGCCAAAAGAAAAAGAACCAGTATGTGGTACGTAATGGTCTGCGATATGGTAGTAGTGCACACCAATCACTGTAAGTCAAGTGCAAACACAAGTCCTATACTCACCGCTGACAACCAATGTTAGAAATGGGATCTCTAGTTGGCAAGGGCTTGCACCTTTGTCCAAGTAGGGACCCTTCTTCCTAGTCAGGGTAAGGGTGTTACACTCGTGAAGTAACCCCTGCTCACCCTCGTGGTAGCTTGGCACGAGCAGTCAGGCTTAATTCAGAGGCAGTGTGTAAAGCATTTGCACATAACCAACAGTAATACAGTGTAAGCACTACAAACGGACCCCGCACCAGTTTAGAAAAATAACCAATTTTTATATACTCAAGACAAGACCAATTACGACAAAAATCCACAATACGATACTTTAAAAATGAATGCTTGATAAGGTAACTTCTTCTTTGCAGGAATAGTACAAAAACAAAGTTCGTACGAGTCGGTAGCTCCGTCCGAGCCTACCGCGATGCTGAAAACCACAGAGTCTAACAGTTCCAGCCGACCGCGTCGATACGGGCCAGCAGAGTCGTGAACAGACTCGGTCACAGTACCTTTCTCGTTGTGGCTGGTACGGAGTGTACGAGCCGGTCGGCGTTCGTCGCGGTTGCGGTGCAAGACGGAGCGATGCACGGTGCGGTGTCCCTCGATGCGGTGCAGGCAGCGGCTCGATGAGCGTCGTGCAGACGGAGTCGGTGAGTCCAAGGCGTGCGAAGCAGGGTGAGACGATGCTCGATGCGTTGCTGACAGGTTGCGATGCAGGCGACCAAGCCGGAGTGCGGGAGCTGGCGTCGGACAGCGGTGCGAGTCGGAGCGGTGCGTCGCAGACGTGCGAGCGGTGCCCCAAATGCGGTGCGGTCACGACTCTTGAGCCAGTTGCAGCAACCGCGTCGGTCGGGTCCGGCTGGTTCAGTGAAGCGATGCGATGCGAACTGCGGTGCCCACAGGTCACGGTGCAAGCAGCGGCTCGGTGTTGGCGGCGTCGGACGTCGCCCACGGTGAGACCAGGGTTGCGATGCGAAGCGGGGCGATGCGGTCTGCGGTGCAAACAGGTCACCGGCCAGGGATGGATTCGGTTGACGGAGTCGGTTGCGGTTCCCTTCCTCTGTGGCAACTGAAACAGCGTTCCAGAAGCGGTACCCAGAGGCTTGTGAAGTCTTTGCAGTCCCTGAGACTTCTTAACAGGAGGCCAGCTCGGTTCCAGGCCCTTGGAGATACTCAGCACAAGTTTGTAGAAAGTTCCTTCCTTTCACTGCCCAAGGCAGAAGCAGCAGCTGCAGGCCAACCCAACAAAGCAACAACACAGCAAAGGGGCAGTACTCCTCCTGGCAGCTCTTCCAGCTCTTCGTCTTGGCAGGTTCCTTGATTCCAGCGAGATCTAAATTCATGGGGTCAGGGCCCCAATATTTATATCCCAAATTCCTTTGTTCTCTGAAGGCAGAGAGGCCTTTGCCTAGTCCAAACCAGTTCTGGAGCACTTTGTTGACAAGTCTCCGTCCCTTCTTTCAGTGAGTAGGCCAGGGACATCAGACGCACCACAGGAGGTGGAGCCAGCATTGTGGAGGGAAGGCACTGTCCTATTCAGGGCCCAGGTGCAACCCCTCCCACCCATCTACATGTAGATCTTGCTATTCAGCCCTGTGCTGACTCACCCTGTCTCCTGGCATCCCCCAGCCCCTGTCACTCACACTCCAGACAAGGAATACACAACGTCGCAGAGGCAGGCTTGGATGGTTAGACAAGAAAATACCCACTTTCTAAAAGTGGTATTTTCAAACACAGAATGTTAAAACCAACTTCACTAAAAGATGCATTTTATCATTCTGAGTCCAGGCATACTAAACTCGAATTTCTACCATGTTCCCGGGGTCAGTTAGGATTATAAGCTGTAATAATCAAAACTGCCCGTTCTGGCCTATGGGGAACAGGTAGCCTTGCAATAGTGAAAAACGAACTAGGATGTAATTCACTATCAGGACATGCCACACACACCAGGGCATGTCCTACCTTTCGCATACAACGCACCCTGCCCACAGGGGTACCTTGGGCCTACCTTAGGGGTGACTAACATGTAGCAAAGGGAAGGTTTAGGGACTTGCAAGTGTGTGCACTTGCCAAGTCGACATGGCAGCCCCAGGCTGCGCACAGGCTCTGCGGTGGCAGGCCCGAGTTACACTTTACGGGCTGTTTGCGTGGGTGGCACAATCCAGTGCTGCAGCCCACCAACAGCATTTGGTCTATAGGCCCTGGCACTCGCAGTGCACTTTACAAGGGACTGACACATAAACCAAATAGGCCAATCATGGAAACACCAATCCATAACACATTTTATACAGGAGCACTTGCACTTTCCCACTGGACAGCAGTGAGGAAAGTGCGCAGAATCATTACACCAGCAAAAACAGAGTCAAAACCGGGAGGTCAGAAAGCAAAAAGTCAGGGGAAACACGCCAAAAGATGCCAAGTCTAACAATGAATCATTGAGCAATTTACCCTACGCGTTTTGGCGTAACACACGCTGTGAGCAAGGCGTGTGTTACGCCGAAATGCGTAGGGTAAATTTCTCCATGATTCATACTGTCTGTAAAGCATATATGAATTTAAATTATACGACAATCGATTTGCAAAACGAGTGTACTGTCATTTTTTTCTTCGACTCGGCTGAGCCAAGAAGTTGTGACTGTAATGTTGAGCAGGGAAGCCTCACCTGGTCGTGCACCGATGCCGTGAGGATTCAAGGGCTACTGAGGCCCCAGGGGAACAAAATATATATTTATACATACTACAAAGTAGGTGGGTGTAGCCGGGGTAGGTAGAAAACAAGTGTAAAGAAAAAGAGAAACAAATTGAGGAAGAAATGAGGAGGAACAGGAACCAACTTGGGCATATGAAGTTGGATGAAGGAGAGATGACAGAGCAATCGGGGAGAGTGAAGGGAGGGACAATAGATTCACCCCGTAGAAGGGAAGAGAAGGCCATTTGTGATGCTCAGAAATAAGTTAGAGTGTAGGTCATTTTTTGCGAACTTGAATAGCATTCAAAAGGATGGATTCCACATCCTGGGTGCGCTGTGTATTTTGAAAAAATGTAATAGGTGCCTCCAGGTAAGTTTTTCATCATAATCACATACATGTGTCCCACGTCCGATCTATACATATGTTTCTCAAATACTGGCCTCGTTATTTTTTTCCCACAGCTGTCAATCCGTGAGTTTCTCACACACCGGATTATCACTGTGTCTTACACAATGACCTAGCCCTGTGTCTCATAGCACAAATGAAGACCCTGAAGCACAGGCTTCAATGGGTCCAGCTCGGCCAGGGTCTTTGCATTTGGAAAAGGTAACACAAACTTTGGACCTCACCTTATCACCTTTCCAGTTTGGTCCTAACATTTTGTGTTACACCACCGACATGTCCAAGCATGTCTCTCACGTCAACTATTCCCTTTTCTAAAAATTAAATGATCAATGCCAGTTTAACTCAGACATGTTTTAGCAGTCGCATATTGATGCACGGATGTAGGAACAGTGCCATCGGGTGAACACAGATTCCGTATCATCAGGTGGCAGAATGTTGGACAATAACACATTATGGGTAAAAATAGGAAACTCTGTCCTCTACTGGATAAGCATGCAAATTTGCTTTCTATTTGATAAAGTCAGTAAGAGACAGGAAAAGTGATGAAATATTGTCTATTGCATCATAAAATGTAATTGGATTTATCTAGCCCCTACTACCCATGACGAGGAGCTAAATTGCTGTTTTATATTTACGTAAAATTATTATTAAAATTAATCAACAGTTTTGGCAACACCCGTTGATTAACTCTAATAAAATTTTTAGGTAAATGCTGAAAATGAGAGGTGAGATGAAATAAACAAAGGTTAAAGTGAGATTATAGTTAGGTAAAGTACTAAGATTTTAGGTTACATTGAAAAAACCCTAGTAAATTCACTTTTTCAATGTAATTGTTTTATTGTATTTTCCATGGTACCACGGTACTCCCACGGTACCATTACACAAGTGGTACACCAAGGTACAGCAGGACAGTGTATGCCTCACTTTTTAAAACTTGCATGGTTCTGCGGTACCCCAGGGTTCTCCCAGCGGACATCACAAAAGGGACGTCCTGGGTCCAGCAGTACACCTGCGGTTCCTCACTGAAGACTTAGCTCAGTTTTAAGTGAGTACCGCAAGACCAGCGGCATGACATTTTTATTTTATTTCGGCCCAAGGAAGGGTTCCTCTGGGCACCCACCTCACAAAGGCCAGGGGGTCAAGGTTCACCAACCCTGCCCCCTTAAACCTCATCTTTTTTTAAACCTCAGGACATGGAGGCCGAATCCCTGAATCCTAAAATGGCAGCCACAACATTTCTCTTGATGTTGCGACCAGCCAAACAGATTTCTTGGGGTCCCGCAGTACCGAAGGGGACAACAGGAAAAAAACCCTCTTAGCCAATCAGAAAAGTCTGTTTTTTAAATTTGCTGCACTGCAGGAGTACCAAGGTACTCCTGCAGGACCAACTGTACAGATATCACTATATTTTTAAGCTTCATTTCTCAAAAACCGGCTGAACAGATTTACAACAAATCACAAAAAGCACGCTTTCAGGGTAAAGATTTAGCTTTCTTCCAAATCTGGATCACTTCCCAAAATTTGTATGGGAAATTGAATAGGAAAAACACGTTTTGGCCGCCCCCCCCCCCCCTTTTCTCAACCTCCAACTTGATGGATCATCCCAAAACTTTACACGAAGGAACTGAGATGGATGAACTTTTTTGGAAAGTTTCATGAAGATTTGTCAAACTGTGCCAAAGTAATTGGCAAAACAAAAAGCGTTCTTTCTGTGGAAACTGTGACCTAAGTGTAACTACACAGCAGCTACAGCCACGGTGTAATATATGCCTTTTTTGAGTCTTCTGGGATAACTCCTGTGATAGGGAATTGTTGAGCAGGTTATTGGCTGGAATAGCTGCTGATGTTTATAGACGGATGTTCTTGAAGATTTGTGGAGGGACAAGGGTCTGAGGGGCAGCGACTGGTCTGCTGGCTTTCACAAGCTCCTTCAACTCAGTCATTGACAGTTTTTGGAAAGGTAAAAGAGGTGGGAAGACCCTTCCACTGGTACCGTTAACTGGAAGCCAGAAGAGGTTGGTAGTTTTTTTGTGTGCTAAGTATTATTAGAACATTGGAATGTGGAGCACTCCATTGAAGACAATGGAGTGCTCCGTGCTTCTACGGGCGGGTAAAGGCCCGCAAAGCAACATTCCAATGTTTTCACAAAGGCCTCTCGGAGCTCAAGGGGATTTAAATCCCCTCGGGCTTGAGAGGCCTTTGCTTTATTTGTTAGAACATTCTGCCCTCTAGTGGCAGAATGTTCTAATAGCCTTATAGCCCTTCATAGCTGGGCTATACCGGCTATTAAAGTCCCGCTCCCTTGTTAAAGGCCCTCGCCTTCAGCTTGGGCCTTTAACGCTGGAGCGGGCCTTTAATAGCCGGTATAGCCCGCTACGGCAGGCTATAAGGCTATAATCCAGCATGTCTGCTTTGGTTTTTAATGAGTTGCCAGTTTATTACAAAAGCCCTGAGGTTTAGGATTGGTTCTTTAGGATTGCTTTGTAGGTTGCAAACTTCTGAAAGTAATTTAAAATGCTTTTTATTGGGGCATTTTAAATTGGAGATTCTACTTGAGTTGTACATTCTATTAAAGTCTATGTAGTCACATTTTAACATGTGAGTTGTTATATTTACTACTAGTCTGTTGAAGCATTGCGATTTGTGGTTTACCTTTTTGAATTCTGCATCCATCCAAGGGGCTCTTTTTCTTTTATACTGTTTTGATGTTTTCAGTAAGAGTAGTATATCAAAAGCTGCGTGGGGCCATCCCTAAGGCTTCTCTATTGGGTTTACTGTGTACAGATCAGCGTTAGGGGTAAGCTGGGTTTCTATGTCCTCCGTGTTCAGCTTGTTCCTAGGTCTATAGGTGTTGAGAGTAAACAGAGTATGGGTGAACGTAGGCGTGGATGGGAACGAGTCGTTAGGGGTGTCCACGCCTTCATGGATGGTTCTGAGGTGAGTCTAATTTGATTTGTAAAATCAGATGTTCGGATCACCAAGGATATACATGTTTGAATATTAGGTAAATAGGTCTGATAATCTGTCAAGAAGGGTATCTGGGAATGTTCCAACACTGGTAGCGGCCTATAGAGATGGAGAAAGTTAAGAAAATTATCTTTCTAGACTTGAAACTAAATAAAAATGGATTGTTGGCAAAGCTCTATACTGCTACATTTGTTGGTAAAAACAGAGAAAACCCAAATTGGTGTCAAAGCTTAAGAAACAGTCCAACTTGGTCCCAATTACGAGTTGCTGGTTAAATAGGTCGGTCATTTGGATGCCGTATTACTGTTACTTGGTGGTATTCCCACTTTGTATACCGGCCATTGCAAGACTCGGGCACCAAACGGGGAATATTACCTAGTTCATCTAAAAAACGGATCCATCAAGTCTTGAAACTTAAAAAAAACAAATCGTTGGTAAAGCTTTGGAACTACCACACTTGTTGGTAAGACAGAGTAAATCCTAACAGATGTCAAAACTTAAGAAACTGCCCAGCTGGATCCCCATTATGAGATACTGGTAAAATTGGGTGGTAATACGGGTGTAGTATTAATGTTACCATTCTGAATACCAGCCACTACAAGACTTAGGCACAGAATGGAGAATATTATGTGAGTACTGAAATTACCTGGCCATTTACAGCATAAATTCTGGGTTCTTTTCCACTCGACTATTCCACCTGCTTTCAGCAAGTGTAAAAGTTGAGCGGATGCACAGGTGATATGGCCGGATGCAATTCCAGACCTTCTAAAACTTGCAGTCGTGCACGTTGGTAATTCCACAGGAAACCTGTTAAATTACCACTCCACACAACTTGTATTAATGCCTTAGTGGTAAAAAAACAAGAAATAGCACAATTGATGGTAAAATATAAGATTTGGCTTAATTAGTGGTAAAGATTTGAAGTAACTCAAGTGGTAAAAATAGGATTTAGCGTGACTAACAGTTAAAGATAAGAAGTAGCTCACCTGGGAGTAAAAATGGAATGTATTGCAAATTATAGTAAAATAAACTGTTTCATGCAATTAGAGTTAAAATTTGGTAAGGTGCAATTGGATATAAACCATGTGAATAACAGAACTGGTAGTAAGTAAGCGGTATTGGAATAGTGGTGAAAGAGTCTGCATATGGCAATTGGTAATAAAGCATATGAAATACTGCAACTGCCACCAGAAAATGCAAATGGTGGTAAAAGATGGAATAAATCCCAGTGGCTGTTAAAACATAGAGGTATTGCTGAATGTAAACCATACAAAACAGTCCTACTGCTGGAAAAACACGATGAACATTTCTGCCCACCGCTACCTGATGGTATATTATAGAAAACATGTAATGACGGCCCTCAGTATTCCCGATGGTACTGCTAACAGAAATTACCCTCCCCACTAGGATTACAAGTTCTCGTATTTCAATTGCTGTGCAAAATATGTGAGAGAGCAGGCTTGGAAACACCGATTCCCATATATTATTCCCCCAAAATCTCAGAATAGGGAGTTTTTCCTCCCCCACAGCTACCAATGCCCCCAGTACTGGTACCTCTGGGGGTTTGTTTGCAAGAGATATCGGCCCAGATTCCATCTGACTCAGAATCCCACCCTGAGTAGTAAAGTCTAAAACCCAGGTCCATTTGTTAGCAAAGCACAGAAGCCCCAGCCATTTGGTGGGACATCATAGACGCCAGAGTCATTTAGTGCTAGCATATTCTATAACAACATTATCGTATCTAGCATGTTGTATAGGGGTCCCATATAATCCCCTCCCTGTTGGTGCAGGTGAAACAGAAAGAGCCCCGAGCCCAAAGTACTCATAACAAGAAAATAGCTTTCACATTAGGCAACACACGTTTGTTTAGAGTACAAGGTGTGTTGCTGCTTCTGCACCTCACAGCTGGGTGAATGCTTCACTCAGGTATGACTGAGATAAGAATGAAGGTATGACTGAGATAAGAATGAAGGTAAGCTCGGCTGGTCCTCCGCCCTCTTTCAGACCTAACCCTATTTTCTTCCACAGGAATTCATTGCTTAGATGGGTCCGCACATCTAAAAGTGCTAGAGATAAATAAGACGGAGCAAAGCGCCCTTGAGGTCCACCTTGAAGAATACTGTGGCTGCTTTGGCAATAAAAAGCATTTCAAGTGACAACAGGCGATTGGTTGGGTTGAGCAGTTCACCTATGAATGCATTTTTCCTTGATGCTTGAAGAATGCAGATTCTATTGGATGGGTGGATTTACTGTTCAACGATCTTCAGGGGTTGAGAATCCAGCTCCAAGGACATGTATAGGGTGCAAGCCTAAAAAGTCATAATGAAAACCCTTCCTGTTCTGGTATCTAAATACATGGCTGACATATAAGGTCTCTAGTAGATAGTGGTTGCACTCAAACAGAGGTGAGCTGACCCTTAAATCGATCTCACACGAGAGAAAATTAAGAGAAGGTGAAACTAACCTGCATACATGGAGACAATAGGCACTATCCAACATGGCAAATTTAATATACTCTGTGTCACAAGAACAACTAGACTCAGCATGATGCTACCTGTGCTTTTGCAACCAATAATTTCAGGAACTAACTTTTCCTGGGTTTAAGAAATTTCTCAAAGACGTTCAACCTCTAGAAAAGTAATGTAAAGAATCCCCATATTGCTCAGTCGTTATAATCTCAGAAATTAGAATTTACCCAACAAGGACGTCTTTTAGGGGTTGCCAGGGGTTGCAGATGCGACCCCTGGCTTGCCTCCTGCTAACCCTGGCACTGAATTTACGACCTCTTAATTCAGGATGCACTGGGAACAGAGTAAGCAAGACATTTTTGTTGGAAAATAAAAACAGCTTTGGGATTCCAGCAGCAGTTGCTGCATGCTTCTCTTGCTGGCGGACAGTTGAAACTCGCTAAGGTTTCGTTTGTCCCATCAGCTAAGGTTTGCTATAGTCTTGCCTTGTAACACACCCTTCAAGACCTCCTGAGCCCAAGGTCAACCAGGCAGGAAAATACTTCACCAGCAAGCTCTGGGCTGGACTGAAAAAAGTTGCAAAGACTCCGGTCAGTACTCTGCTAGTCATCCTGTGCTGCTGGACACCGGCTGTTCATTTGGACTGTTAATATTGATGTCGATGTTCACAATGATACAAGTGTGTATAAAAACGAAATCAAATCACTGTTGTCGAGATCACCTGATAAGACCTATCCATCAACCACAAGTCAGAAATACGTGGTCAGGCAGGCCCTACAACCTAGGCATGAGGCAACTGATTGACAGATCACAGGTGGGGTGACATGTAACCAGCAGAACAAGACCGTGAACAGGAAAAACCCAAATGAATCCCACAGATAGGCAGCAACACCACAATGGTCCGGGGAGATTAGCCCCGATAAAGCACACATTGCGCCAGAGGGGCACGCATTCCCAAAACACCATAAAGTTAGATTCCACATGAAGTTAAAAACACTCAGCCAATCACACGCAGTGATCAGTCGCTCACCATGCCTGACATCTGGACATGCTACCCACTGACCGTCATTATGTCCAAGCAAGGACGAGACCCACCTGCATTTGTTATCAGGTGGGAGTAATTTATGACTCCATGACTAGGCCGACATGCCTCTTCCTAAAAATGATCTCTGAATTGTTTTATGATGCTCCAAGAAATGTATATAATGGAACTCAAATTGATTGTGCTTTGAGTCAGTCTACCCGTTTCTGTATGCTGTACTCCCGGCCGCAGTGTTTAATTAAACCAACTGTTCGTGTTATGCCAAACGCCTCTTGTCTTTGTTTTTTCTACGTAAATTCATATTCGGGGAACATTTTGGCGAGCCAGATAGGAGAGACTGGTCCTTTGAATCTGACTGCAGCCAAAGGAAAGGACCCTGGCCAGACAGATTCACATTTGCGCAGCAAGGAAGGTAAGCAGACGCCACAATTGATTGAACGTTCTGCTGAATCCGCAGGGCGGAGGTCGGTCCTGAAGTCATTGTTAAGTGGGTAAGAGTCTACATCAGATCCTTAGTCCCGGCATTTGGCATACTAGGAAGAAGCACAAAAATGTATTCTGAGAACTGACAGAAATCTGACATATTGCCTATTTTATATGTCCGACCTGAGTAGTCGCAAGGTGGCCTCGGTGGCGGTACTGCAGAGCCCACCTTTTTTCGAAAGTCAGCACACTAGGAAAGGTGAAGGTTGTTAGTCGCTTGGACCACTGGGCGTGATACAGATGGTACGCATAGGCCTTGGGTGTGATATAAGGAGGTGTCGGTGGCAGGAGCTGCGTTGGACTGGTTTCAGTCCTTCCTTGAAAATCGCTGCTTCTGCGTCTATGAAGGCGAAGTTGCATCAGAGCAAATCCCTCTGCAGTGTGGAGTCCCCCAAGGATCATCATTAAGTCCCACCATGTTCAATATTTACATGAGTTCTTTAGCTGAACTGGTGTATCCTTGGGGGATCCAGATCGTCACTTACGCCGACGATACGCAATTAGTGGTCTCCCTTAGTCAGAAGGACAAATCTGAGCCTGGTCTTACATCATGCTTGGGAAAGATCTCTGAATGGATGGATAAGTCATTTTTGAAACTAAACGGAGCTAAAACAGAACTTATGCTTCTTGGGCATACTGTCCCTGCCAGTATTGATGCATTATGGCCCAGCGGTCTGGGTCCTCCACCTGTAACAAAAACTAAGATTAAGAGTCTGGGAATTTGGCTCGATTGTAAGCTAGATTTAAAAGAACAGGCTCGTAAAGTTGCAGCTAGTTGTTATGGACTTATCAGGATGATAAGGAAGATCCTGCCTCTTCTTCCTTTTGATGCTAGACGGGCGTTAGTCCAGGCGCTGATACTCTCGCGACTGGACTATGCAAACGCAGTGTACCTCGGTGCACCCCAGGGAACTACCAACAGATTACAAATCGTTCAGAACTGTGCTGCTCGCCTATTAATGAACATCCCTAAACGCAGTTCAGCCAAACCAGCCCTTATCAGTTTGCATTGGCTTCCCATTCAGGCCAGAATTAGCTTTAAGGCGATGTGCATTGTTCACAAAGCCATTTCTGCAAAAGGCTCCCCATTGATCCAGTCTATGGTTCAACTCTATCACCTAACAGGATGCTGAGATCCAATCATAAACGCTTACTCATAGTGCCTATGATTAAGCGAGTTCGAACAGGAGGTCGGCGGTTCTCATACAATGCAGCCAAGTTATGGAACCGGATTCCTGAGCATATCCGCCTGGAACCTAACTATTTTAGTTTCAGGAAACAGCTGAAAACTTTCCTTTTCTCCTGAGTTGTGCTTGCTGACTGAGGCGCCACATTAAGCGCTGGGATGCCCTCGGGTAGCCATGCGCTATATAAGTGCTTATTCATTCATTCATTCATATAGGACCAGCACCTTGATCTTATTTTTTAGTCTAAAAAGGTTTTCTCAGTACTGCCGGTTTCTTAACACTGTTGCTATCTGAAAGAAGTGAGAGGTGTTGTTTGCTTGGAATGCTGGGCACGATACAGATGGTACGCATGACACCTGGGTTTGATATAGGGTGTAATTCGAACATTAGGGAAAATTTGGACCTTGGAGATTAGGTGTATTTTATGTTATTAGGTTTATAAAGCGCGCAGCTTACTCCAGCTGGAGCGTCCCAGTGCTAGGATTACTCTCATGACAGAAACAGAGGGAGATCCGGAGGTGATCAGGATTAAAAGCGAGAACGGAGACAGACAAGAATATGGAAAAAGAATTGTGCAAACAGATAGGATCTAATGAGGCTAGGAAGGGTAGCTTTGCCTGTACAGCCAGATTTTAATATTTTTCCTAAACGCGGTGTATGTAGACAGTTCTGACCCCCACACATAGGAAAGATGTTTATTGCAGAGTAGCGAGAGTCCCCCCTTTACTGGCCAGTAGACCTCGAATGGTCATATGATACCCTGCCCTAAAAAGAACAGATATATGGTAATCATGATTAGATAATACCCTCACTAGTCGCTGCCATGAGTTGTTGTTGTTGTTTATCTCCCTTTTTTTTGCTCCTCTCTTTTGTAATGCTATGTAACTCCTACATTCCAATTGTAATGAACATTGCTGCACATATTTGCGCCAGGGTGTGCAAACCTTGGTGTACCACATATGCCAAGATGTAAACCTCGCAAATGGCCTTATGGGCAGATTATGAGAATTGTAAGATAAGCATGTTTTGTCACAATAATGTAGCGCTGTAATAAAAATAAATTTTACAAAAAAAAATTCTTGAAGGGGGCTTCAGATGGCTCTAATCTTAAGTGCACAGGGAGGGTGTTCCATAGTCTGGCTGCGCAGACACCGAAAGAGCTGCCGCCCATCAAGGCTTTCCTTGCCCTCGGAATGATTGCGAGTGCGGTGTCCGCAAATCTAAGGCAGCGGCCAGGCAGGTAGAGCATTACCAGGTAGCGCAAATAGCGAGGTCCTTTGTTATTCAAGATTTTATGACATAGGCACATGGCCTTAAAACTGATACATTTCTCCCGAGGGAGCCAGTGTAGCTTGGCCAGATCTGGCAACGCATGAGCTCGTCTGGGAAGGTTAAGGAGAAGGGGGGGCGCCTGCATTTTGCACTCTTTGCAGCTTCTGGACATTGTGTTTGGACACTTGAATATACAACTGTTGTAGTAGTCCAATCTCGAGACTACGAGTGCCTGTGTGACAGCGTTCCTTGCATGCATGGGGAGCAGGTCAGAGATTTTTGTGATCATTTTAAGTATAGCAAAACCTTTCCCGGCTAAATATGCAATTTGGTCGTCAAAGCAAAGAAGTGCGTCAAACCATTTCTGACTTTGGGCTTGGGGGTTGGGAAGGCGCCTACTGTCTGTGACCACCAGGCCGAGGACCATATTGAGGGTTGATTCCCCACTATAAGGACCTTGGTTTTGTTTGTGTTCAGTTTAAGACAACTTGAACTCATCCAATAGGCCAGTTCTACCATATAGGATTTGAAGCTAGCTGCTGATTCGCACTCATCATGGACAAGAGTGATAAACAGTTGCATGTCGTCGACGTACGACACCATGGAGACATTGTGTTTGCTGATGAAATCTGCCAGGGAAAGCATATATACGTTGAATAACGTAGGGCTTAGCATAGAGCCCTGCGGCACCCCCTGAGGCAGGGGAAACTTTTCTGAGGCATAAACGGTGTTTACTACATGAAAGGTCCGCCCTAGGAGAAAGGAGGCTAGCCATTTAAGGGCCAAGGAGCAGACCCCACAGCTGCACAGTCGTTGAAGTAATAAACTGTGGGAGACGGTGTCAAAGGTTGCACTTAGATCCAGCATGATCAAGGCAGCAGTATGACCTTTGTCTGCTACGGCTCTGAGCAATTCTGAGGCCAGGAGCAGCGTCGATTCAGTGTTGTATTGAGCACCGAAACCAGATTGAGACTTGTGCAAAAGATTGTTGTCTTTGATTAAACTAGTTAATTGGATAATGATATGCTTTTCTGAAGGTGTAGCTTGTGCTAAGCCAAGAAGGGCCTGTGGTTATCAAGCTGTTCCTGGTTTCTGCGTAAATTGTTATCTTTGTCCCGGAGCCGATCTTGACAGACTATCGGGCTCACTAAGTCCTGTGTACCGCACAGAGCCTCCCCTTGTCATCGGGTACAATGCGCTAAGGAGCGGGCTAAGGGTTTTTAAGGCAAAGTCATCATTTTTTCTCTGTCAAGTTTTTTCTCTCTTTTTCTACATTGTAGTTATTAATTGATGCATTCTTGATGTTGATATGCTGGTAAATTGTTGCAACTGCATTTTTGTCTTGAGTGTTGTGTTTTGTTAATGACTCAATGTGCTTATGAAGGAGTTGCCAATTCTTACAATCTTACGGCTCTGAGAGAACTATTCCCTGACTGCCCAGATGTAGGAGGATTGATGGCAGAAAGTATGAAGCCTGAGGAAACCATGACTGACTTTCTAGACAGAATGAGGGAACGGTCGGGACAAAAGATAGGACAGCCATGGACCGAGATGGGTCCCCAGGACACATTCTTCTATAGCATACTGAAAAAAGGGCTGCCCGCCAAAATACAGAGTGTATTGGACAGTGTAATAGTGTCAGACATCAAACCCTGGTGGGAGATGCAGGGCCACCGATTACATTATTATAGAACGAAACAGGAAAAGGACAGGGAAAAACAGGAGCAAGCCCAGAGACACACTGCCAAGTTGGGCCAACACAAATTGAAAAAGACTGCCCTCACGTTGGCCGCAAACGTACAAGTGGCACCTGTCTTGAAGGGGGCTCAACCGCAAAACCCCAGAGGGTTTCAACCCAGTTATAACAGCAGAGACCAGGGAGGTTGGCAGCGGCTGGACCTCAGAGAATGTTATTAATGCCACCGAATGGGCCACATGGCCAGCTGATGCCGCTTAAAAGCATATCATAAACAGAGATCGATAAATTTGGGCCAGTCCCGCAAAATCCCCATCCTCAAAACCAAGCCCAAGGTAACCCGAATGCATCTTACGCTCAGCCGCAGGGAGGTCAGACAGCCACTGCACCACCGCAGCAGGAATCAGGTGGTTGGTCAAATACTTGGCAACAGCAGCAACAGACAGGGACCCCAGCCCAACAAGGACCACAGCAGGGAGGGCTAACTGTATGGGGAGGCAATGCCTTTACACAATTGCAAAATCCACCTATGCAGTACTCTCAAACCCCCAATACGAAACATCCACTTCATGCACTCTTCAAAACTCATTTTAAAAATAAGGACTAGAAGGGCAACATTAGGAATTCAAGCCTTTAATTGCATTGGGGAGATTCAGGGCTGCTGTACGCTTTGCCAATCATGAGTCCATACTAGAGTCTGCCATTCGGGTGCCTGCAGGGGCCTGGGCCCCACTCTGCAGCTGATCCCCCAGGTCGGGATGGCTGGCCACGCCCTGGCTGGAGGTCAGTTTGATGAGGGGGCAGGACGGATACCCATCCAGTGCATGAAAGCAGGCATGCAGGTACCCTCACCCAAGTCCAATTGGGACAGGTTCCATTATCTAGATCAAACGGAACCCGCTATCAGCTCCAGCCCAGGACCAAAATCCCCTCATGGCGTGTGGTCCCAATTGCAGCCAGCAGCCTCCAGGCCAACAGAGGCTCCTTTTCAGTTCCAAAAAGAAGCAATGTTCCAGTGTTGGGAGCCAGGTTTCCCGCACACTCGGGATGACAAAGACCCCATAACGTCCATAGCACACGCATGGCGCTGAGTCAGTAGGAAAGTTCACCAGAACAATCGCTAATCCCAGTCCATTACCCATATTGGGTGAATTTCGACGGGCTAGCCATTCAGCAACAGTCTACCTCCTCCTTTCCCTCAAAGTGTTTTAAACATCCAAAGCCTGCTCATCGAGTCATGTCCCTCTAAAACAAACAAAAGTAGGATGTCACGGGCTAGAAATCCCTGGCCAAAGCCAGGGACAGCAGGCCCAAATATCCTGGATAGGCTGTCACTGGAGGGAAATGGGGTGCCGGGAAGGAGAAAGTCCACAAAATTCCATCACATCTCCATGCGAGGTACTCAGAAATATGCTCACCGGGTCATGTCCCTCTATAACAAACGAAAGTAGTGTGTCACCTGCTAGAAGTCCCTGGCCACAGTCAGGAACAGCAGGCCAAAAAATCCTAGATAGGATGTCGCCGGAGGGAAAGGGGGTGCCGGGAGGGAGAAAGTCTGCAAAATTTCATCACAGCTCCATGGGAGGTACTCAGAAATATGCTCACCGCCATATCCAGCCTAGTGATCAGCTGACACACACAAGGCCTTACACACACCGTCAAGGACTGTAAATAGCCCAATTTCGGACACCACCACATCAGGAACACATGGGGGACGCAGGAGAGCTCTCTGACCCCCTCCGATACACGACAATAGAAATGAGCAAATCACATGGAAATCTAGGGAAACGCCCAAAAGATCAGTAAAAAGAAGCCCAAAGCTAGCCCAAAAAGAACCTTCTAGAAAAAGGGTGTAGTGAAGACACCTGGTGCTACTAGGGAGGGTCCCACTGCACGCCACGGGCCGGGACTAGAGGGGTATACACTTGACCCCAAAGCACTTTTTTTTTTTTTGCAGATTTATATAGCACAAACTCGACCCGAAGGTATTGGAGCGCTTTACATGAGCACCAGTTACATTACACAAGGACACATTCATTTTATTTTTTTTGGTAGGCACGGGGAGATTAAGTGATTTGCCCAGAATCACAGGATGTGGAGTCGACCCCGAGACTCGAACCTTGGTTTCCCAGCTCCAAAGTCGGCAGTCTAGCCGTGAGACCACATCCTCTCCACCAGCCGTGAGACCACATCCTCTCCCCATTGCAATCACCAACAAACACCTAATAACGGCATGCCCCCTCTCTGTACATCACCCTGAGCACATGTAGGTCAAAAGGCACCCCCCAAACACACACTAGGGAAGGTAGGATGTTAGAAGTCTATCGACACCCATAAAATATTAGTTAAAACAGCCGAGATCATCCACATGCTTGTGAAAACCACCCCTTAACGAACATCCTTTTCTGTCATGATGAGGGGGGAGAACTGATGACCAGTAAGACTAGAATTAAGGTGACCCATGAATAAACACCCCACGTTTTAAAAAAAAAGTAGAAAAAGTAGACACCCCGATTAGGGCCTCCTTTTGGTGCCCCACTAAAACAGCACACAAGAATATAAAAGCACACCTAAAAAAGAAAGGCACAGGAATACCAGAGAATGATTGATGATGATACGTAACGATGAAAATATTTTTTGATCTTGATGAACAAATGCTCTTATCCAACAGGTCCACAATCGAGCCACCAAAGTGCACCACCCTCACAGTGGCTCACCATCTCTGCGGAGAACACTTTTGTAAATCTAACAATACCCAAGTGTGCAAATCAAAGACCACAGACTTTTTCCACAAACTTTTTGAACTCATCCAAAAGTAAAGAAACCTCAGATCACCAGAGGATTACAGACATCACCCTTGGATTCATCCCCAAGACCTGCAATGTTCAATAAGTTATGTATTATTGTACACTTGTATACCCTCTGTTTACTGAGGGTGTGGCCGCATCCATACATTGCCAAAGATCTGCCTAGTCAAATGGAGTCCACCCCGACATTTGCACAGAGCTTGCATAGAGACCTCTCTCGTGTCACTTATAATTACACTAAAGCCAACACTAGCATCCCACATGCACTACACAGGGTACTCCTACACAACACATCAGCACATGACCGCTGTGGGAATCAGGCATCTGTTCGCTGATACCGCATGCAGTAGGCATAGGCAGGTTTTACTTGACCCAAGAGATAGCCCCCGAAAAAGATAAATGCCTTCTCCACTTGTACTTATGTAGAATTAGGGCCAAGATACAACCCAACAGAGTAGAACTCCAAAGAGTAATGGTAAATCTAAACTGTTAGGAGGCCAATCCCACAGCGCTGTACATCTTCACGGAGCCTAGCGATATTCAAACAGAGCTACATAGGAGGCGCAGGGGAGGGGGGGCCATAGGGGAGGACACTGTTTGCCCCCAAGACTTTCCAGAAAAGAGATTCTTGGAGGTAGCAAAGCCACCACACCAGTGGACAAACACATCCACTCCTGCTTCGGTCTGTGGTCCCAGTGTAGCCCATAGCGTTTCTGGGGCTGTCCTTTTTAATAACAGATGAACGCCAGACATGGAATTCCAGTGTAGGGCCATCCACCTCAATGATACAAAGGGAAATGAGTCTTGAATGGGAGGGTTAAACACCAGCATAGATAACCCATGTCAGGAAATATGGGACACTGAGATAGATAGGTACACTTGGTTGGAAGGGAAGGGGAAACCCCTAATTGTATGGAAACGTACACTGTATTCCTTGTGTTTCAGAGGTAAAGGAAAGGGCCAGACTGGCAGGAGCGGGCAACGGGCGTTTCCCCGGTGGGCCGCCAGGGTGGGGGCCAAACGATTCCACTCAGCACAAATGAGAACTGTGGCACAATACTACACATACCAGAGATGCAATGGGGCACCTCCACGCTGATGTATACCTACTGGCAGTGCGGTGAATTTGCCTATACCCAGCTCGTCTTCAGATGGCAGTGTCTATGCTCCGTCTTCACCATACACACCCCGACCCTGGTCATTCCTGGAGTAGATATGCCACAGTTATACCAACACCCGCTACAGAAGAAGACAACTCTGTTGCATCAGGCTCTAGAGAAAAGAACTGCTGCGTATTTTGGCTGGGCTCAGTTCAAGTTCATTCCAGAAGAATTCAGACTGTTTTCAGCGCCTTGATGCCCCTGGGCTAAGTTTGCGCTCTACAAAACTTATATTCATTCATTCATATGCAAGTAAATGCGGGAGTGTCCATACCCTTCTTCAGCGAGCAGATAAAAGCAAACACCCCGCTGGTTGCAAATAACCAGATGGGAAATATTGAAGATGATGAACAGGACTGAGCTCGGCCTTAATGCAATCAAGTAAGAACTAAGAGCCGACGGCCTCATGGTGATGCAACCTCGATATGTGTTGGAGTTGATGACCGCAATGAAGGGAGGGGTGTGTGCCAAGATTGGTGTGCCCTGTCTATTCAAGGCAATGACATAGACAACTGAACTTTAACTCTTGCCATCCAAGTACTTCACCGTTTACAAAGAGACATGCATGAGGAGGGACATGCCCCTGAGCAGGAATGGTATAACAATTGGTTTTCCTGGCTCCCCTGGTGGTTGACTGGTTTGTGTACATCATTGCTGCCCATTCTCATATTTATATTGTTTTTGTGTGGTTTCCTACAAATGGGGGTTTCTTGCTGTAAAAATGCAGTCCTCAAATTGGGTACAATGCAATTAACCAGGGAAGTAGTAATAGTTAAAACTGAAGAATGACAAGCCACTAATAATGTGACTGACATGAAGAATGGGGTAGATGATGTAGTTGAAAATTGAACAAGAGAGGTGGCAATTTTAATATTGATGTCGATGTACGCAATGATACCAGTGTGCACAAAAACAAAATCAATTCACTGTTGTTAAATCACCCGATATGACCTCTCCATCAACCCCTAGTCAGAAATACATGGTCAGGCAGGCCCTGCTACCTAGACCTGAGGCAACTGATTGACAGATCCCAGGTGGGGTGACACGTAACCAGCAGAACAAACGCATGAACAGGAACAACCCAGATTAATCCCACAGATAGGCAGTGGCACCATAATTGTCCGGGGAAATTGGCCCCAATAAAGCACAATTGGCCGGAGGGGCGCGCGTTCCCAAAACACCATAAAGTTCGATGCCACATGAAGTTAGGAACACTCAGCCAATCAGGATTCAGCACACACAGCACATGCAGTGATCATGCGCTTCCAATGCCGGACATCTGGACACATTACCCACTGGCCTTCATTGTGTCCACGCACAGTCGAGACCCACCTGCATCTGTTATCAGGTGGGAGTAATTATGACTCCGTGACCGGGCCACATTCCTCTTTCTAAACAGGATCTATGAATTGTTTTATGATGCTCCACGAAATTATATATTGGTGCTCAAATCTATTTTACTTTGAGTCAGCCTTCAGCCCCGCATCTGTATGCTGTACTCCCGGCTGCAGTGTTTAATTAAACCAACTATTCCTGTTTTGCCAAACGCCTTGTCTTTGTTTTTTCAAGGCAAATTCATATTTGAGCAACAGGACCTATATACAGACTGCAGACAGTCACAGTAGGAGCTTTCATTTATTTCATTTACAATAGCGGCTAGGTTTTGAGACTGCTAATATGTGACGTATTCATGTTTTTAGTGTGTATAGGTGTATCATGTAATTTCATTTTGTGTGACATTTTGAGTGCCATTTTATTGCAGGTAAAACTAAGTAGAGATACATTTCCATAGTGTACTGTGAAGATTTAAAAATAAAATAATTTGAAGATTTAAAATAGTGCCTCAGGCATTGCATTGCGAGGCAAAAGGATGCATCCAATCAGCCAACAGAATGAGGCGAGAAAGTAAAAACAGCAAAAGCACCATGCTCCTCTGGTGCACAGCTGACGCCCACTTTGTCTATATGTGTACAGTATCAGTAAAAGTAAGCTTGGATAAAGCTACCACTGACTCTAGCAAGACCTATTTTTTTTTAAAAGGCAATGCCTCTATATAATTTAAAAGGGCCCATCTTTTCACATGACCATATCACCATCCTTAATCGGTTTATAATACATGGGATTCTGCAATCCCTTTATAAAAACATGTTTCTAATTTCTTTATAATAGATTGCTTGTGATGCACCCAATCACCCATTATAAAGAAATGAAGTACCTGCACAACTTAAATAACTTATTACAGTTGAGTTCTGATATCACATTGCCTACTGTCAGCAGTTGAAGGGAAAGGCAGGTCAGGTCACCGGGCATAATTAAAGAAGCTGTTTGAAGAATGAAGACGAAACATTGCTTTTCTTTCTTCCGTTCTGTTTTTCTAGCTGTACAGTGACAAATCAAAAAGGAGATTTTTATGGCATTCCTCGGGTAAATACAGAAAAGTTAGAATCTTTCTGCATGTTTGTACTAGGGGTGGGCAGAGTTGGAGTAGCGCCACTATGCGGAGTTCCACGGAGTTATGGAAAAAATGTGTGGAACGGGAGCCCACGTCCTGCGGCCAGCCGAGGGTCCGTGTGCCCGGGACGAGGGTCCCTCGTGCCGGGGCAGGCTCCCAGAACTCCCCGGCCTGTCTGGGTTGAGAAGCAGGGACTGGGCCCGGCGCCTGGGTTTCGGGCAGGGCCTGGGGTGTGGGAGCCCCCGTCCTGCGGCCTGCCAAGGGTCCGTCTGACCGGGACAAGGGTCCCTGGTGCAGAGCCCCCGAGCCCTCCAAAGGGCAGGCGGGAGCCGTCGCGCGAAGGCTCGGGGCGGGCAGATGGGCGTCCTTCGGTCCCGGCCATCTGATCGCGCCTTTTCCCCTCGGCCATCTGGTCGCGCGCAATGCTTTCCAATGGGGCAACTAGATGGCCGGGCCGGCCTGGAAGTCCCAATGAGGGCTTGTCCGCCTCCCCGATCCCAGCCAGGGCTCCAGGAGGTCGGGCGCCTCCGCGCCCTGGGTCCCCTCCGTCACTCGCTGCGCAAGGGTTACCAGAAAGAGGGGTAGCTTTCCTCCGGATTACTAGGGGCAGGGTATGCCGGAACACCCCTCCCGGGCTGGCGGTTCTCAGCCGGGGACCAGATGGGCTATGCCCAGACAACACCTACCCACCATCCGGGGCTCCCTCCTCCGGCCCACGGCATGGCAAAGTGCCCGGGACGGGCTCCATCGTTCCTGGGCAGTCCTCCCCCGGGCGTCCGGGCCCGAGAGCTCCTGCGGGCCTCTGCGTGCCTGAGGCCCAGCCGGGGTCTCCGAGCCCCCGGGAAGCAGAGCCCCGAGCCCTGCAAGGGCAGGCGGGACCCCTACCGCGAAGGCTCGGGGCGGGCAGATGGGCGCCCTTCGGTCCCGGCCATCTGATCGCGCCTTTTCCCCTCGGCCATCTGGTCGTGCGCAATGCTTTCCAATGGGGCGACCAGATGGCCGGGCCGGCCTGTAAGTCCCGATGAGGGCTTGTCCGCCTCCCCGATCCCAGCCAGGGCTCCAGGAGGTCGGGCGCCTCCACGCCCTGGGTCCCCTCCGTCACTCGGTGCGCACGGGTTACCAGAAAGAGGGGTAGCTTTCCTCCGGATTACTAGGGGCAGGGTATGCCGGAACACCCCTCCCGGGCTGGCGGTTCTCAGCCGGGGACCAGATGGGCTAGGCCCGGACAACACCTGCTCACCGTCCGGGGCTCCCTCCTCCGGCCCGCGGCATGGCAAAGTGCCCGGGACGGGCTCCATCGGTCCTGGGCAGTCCTCCCCCGGGCGTCCGGGCCCGAGAGCTCCTGCGGGCCTCCCTGTGCCTGAGGCCCAGCCGGGGTCTCCGAGCCCCTGGGAAGTGGAGCCCCGAGCCCTGCAAGGGCAGCCGGGACCCCTACCGCGAAGGCTCGGGGCGGGCAGATGTGCGTCCTTCGGTCCCGGCCATCTGATCGTGCCTTTTCCCCTCGGCCATCTGGTCGCGCGCAATGCTTTCCAATGGGGTGACCAGATGGCCGGGCCGGCCTGGAAGTCCCGATGAGGGCTCGTCCACCTCCCCGATCCCAGCCAGGGCTCCAGGAGGTCGGGCACCTCCACGCCCTGGGTCCCCTCCGTCACTCGGTACGCACGGGTAACCAGAAAGAGGGGTAGCTTTCCTCTGGATTACTAGGGGCAGGGTATGCCGGAACACCCCTCCCGGGGTGGCGGTACTCAGCCGGGGACCAGATGGGCTATGCCCGGACAACACCTCCAACCCTTCCGGGGCTCCCTCCTCCGGCCCGCGGAGTGGCAAAGGGCCCGGGACGGGCTCCATCGGTCCTGGGCAGTCCTCCCCCGGGCGTCCGGGCCCGAGAGCTCCTGCGGGCCTCCCCGTGCCTGAGGCCCAGCCGGGGTCTCCGAGCCCCCGGGAAGCGGAGCCCCGAGCCCTGCAAGGGCAGGCGGACCCCTACCGCGAAGGCTCGGGCGGGCAGATGGGCGTCCTTCGGTCCCGGCCATCTGATCGCGCCTTTTCCCCTCGGCCATCTGGTCGCGCGCAATGCTTTCCAATGGGGCGACCAGATGGCCGGGCCGACCTGGAAGTCCTGATGAGAGCTCGTCCGCCTCCCCGATCCCAGCCAGGGCTCCAGGAGGTCGGGCGCCTCCGCGCCCTGGGTCCCCTTCGTCACTCGGTGCGCACGGGTTACCAGAAAGAGGGGTAGCTTTCCTCCGGATTACTAGGGGCAGGGTATGCCGGAACACCCCTCCCAGGCTGGCGGTTCTCAGCCGGGGACCAGATGGGCTAGGCCCGGACAACAACTCCCCACCGTCCGGGGCTCCCTCCTCCGGCCCGCGGCGTGGCAAAGTGCCCAGGACGGGCTCCATCGGTCCTGGGCAGTCCTCCCCCGGGCGTCCGGGCCCGAGAGCTCCTGCGGGGGTCCGACCGGCGGGCCCCGGGGTGCGGGAGCCCCCCATCCTGCAAGCCAGCCGAGGGTCCGGGCGCTGGGGACGGGGGTCCACCGGGGCCCGGGGAGGCTCTCCCCAGCCTGGCTAGGGTTCGGAAGCTGGGACGGGGCCCGGGGCTGGAGCTCCGTCCGGTGGGCCCCGGGGTGCGGGAGCCCCCCATCCTGCAAGCCAGCCGAGGGTCCGGGCGCTGGGGACGGGGGTCCATCGGGGCCCGGGGAGGCTCTCCCCGGCCTGGCTATGGTTCGGAAGCTGGGACTGGGCCCGGGGCTTGAGTTCCGACCGGCGGGCCCCGGGGTGCGGGAGCCCCCCATCCTGCAAGCCAGCCGAGGGTCCGGGCGCTGGGGACGGGGGTCCACCGGGGCCCGGGGAGGCTCTCCCCAGCCTGGCCAGGGCTCGGAAGCTGGGACAGGGCCCGGGGCTGGAGCTCCGTCCGGCGGGCCCCGGGGTGCGGGAGCCCCCCATCCTGCAAGCCAGCCGAGGGTCCGGGCGCTGGGGATGGGGTCCATCGGGGCCCGGGGAGGCTCTCCCCGGCCTGGCTACGGTTCGGAAGCTGGGACTGGGCCCGGGGCTTGAGTTCCGACCGGCGGGCCCCAGGGTGCGGGAGCCCCCCATCCTGCAAGCCAGCCGAGGGTCCGGGCGCTGGGGACGGGGGTCCACCGGGGCCCGGGGAGGCTCTCCCCAGCCTGGCCAGGGCTCGGAAGCTGGGACCGGGCCCGGGGCCGGAGCTCCGTCCGGCGGGCCCCGAGGTGCGGGAGCCTCCGTCCTGCAAGCCAGCCGAGGGTCCGGGCGCTGGGGACGAGGGTCCACCGGGGCCCGGGGAGGCTCTCCCCAGTCTGGCCAGGGCTCGAAGCTGGGACCGGGCCCGGGGCTTGAGCTCCGTCCGGGGGCCCCGGGGTGCGGGAGCCCCCGTCCTGCAAGCCAGCCGAGGGTCCGGGCACTGGGGACGGGGGTCCACCGGGGCCCGGGGAGGCTCTCCCCGGCCTGGCTAGGGTTCGGAAGCTGGGACCGGGTCCGGGGCTTGAGCTCCGTCCTGCGGGCCCTGGGGTGCGGGAGCCCCCCGTCCTGCAAGCCAGGCGAGGGTCCGAGCGCTGGGGACTGGGGTCCAACGGGGCCTGGGGAGGCTCTCCCCGGCCTGGCTAGGGTTCAGAAGCTGGGACCGGGCCTGGGGCTCGAACTCCGTCCAGCGGGCCCCGGGGTGCGGGAGTCCCCCGGTCCTGCAAGCCATCGGAGGGTCCGGGCGCTGGGGACGGGGGTCCATCAGGGCCCACAGAGGCTCTCCCCGGCCTGGCTGCGTTCAGAAGCAGGGACCGGGCGAGGGAGCGGGCGTGGCTGGCTAACTTCGCTCCGCTGGCGGAGCGAGTTCTCTGCCCACACCTAGTTTGTACACATTCCGAGCTACTGGACCTTTTTTTTTTTTTTAAAGACTGACTTGTATTAAACTGATTTTAATATATTTTTGCAACACATATCTAGCAGCTTTTTTATGTGTTTCATTTTCCATCAGGGATTCTACCTCTATTTTTCATGTTTTCTAGTTAGATGTGCAATTTATAGATGTGTATTTTTATAGATGTTTGCTTATAACAATTTAGATACAAATGTGTACATCATGATTATTGAAATGTCTTGAATGATGAATAGGTCTCAAATAATTACATACACATAATCACCACATACCACACATTGATTATTGATGTCCTGCTAATCATACTTTAATTTCTCAGGACTGTTCGTAGACAATTTAAATTGTTGGAATAGTACTGCAGGGTGTACTATCTCTGGCCTATACGTGATCCCAGTTCCAGTGAGGACAGCGTTCAGTGTGGCTGTACTCCGGAGCGAACGAATGTTGTATTGTTGGAAGCAAAACCGATTTGACGCTGATGGGCAGCATAATAACCCAGAATGAGCCACCACGTGGTGGTACAGAAATAGCCAAATGCCTCGTCATCTAATTAGTGACGCGCATGAATGGGTGAACGAGATTCCCACTGTCCCTACCTACTATCAAGCAAAACCACAGCCAATGGAATGGGCTTGGCAGAATCAGCGGGAAAAGAGGACCTGTTGAGCTTGACTCTAGTCTGGCACTGTGAAGAGACATGAGAGGTGTAGGATAAGTGGGAGGCCCTCGGGCCGCCGGTGAAATACCACTACTCTTATCGTTTTTTCACTTACCCGGTGAGGCAGGGGGCGTGCCCCGTGGGGCTCTTGCTTCTGGCTCCAAGCGCCCGGCGCCCGCCGGGCACGACCCGCTCCGGGGACAGTGGCAGGTGGGGAGTTTGACTGGGGCGGTACACCTGTCAAACGATAACGCAGGTGTCCTAAGGCAAGCTCAGGGAGGACAGAAACCTCCCGTGGAGCAGAAGGGCAAAAGTTCGCTTAATCTCGATTTTCAGTATGAATACAGACCGTGAAAGCGGGGCCTCACGATCCTTCTGACTTTTTGGGTTTCAAGCAAGAGGTGTCAGAAAAGTTACCACAGGGATAACTGGCTTGTGGTGGCTGGGACCGGGCCCGGGGCTTGAGCTCCGTCCGGCGGGCCCCGGGGTGCGGGAGCCCCCAGTCCTGCAAGCCAGCCGAGGGTCTGGGCGTTGGGGACTGTGGTCCACCGGGGCCTGGGGAGGCACTCCCCAGCCTGGCTAGGGTTCGGAAGCTGGGACCGGGCCCGGGGCTAGAGCTCCGTCCGGCGGGCCCCGGGGTGTGGGAGCCCCCCGTCCTGCAAGCCAGCCGAGGGTCCGAGTGCTGGGGACGGGGGTCCATCGGGGCCCGGGGAGGCTCTCCCCGGCCTGGCTAGGATTCGGAAGCTGGGACCGGGCCCGGGGCTTGAGCTCCGTCCGGCGGGCCCCGGGGTGCGGGAGCCCCCCGTCCTGCAAGCCAGCCGAGGGTTTGGGCGCTGGGGACGGGGGTCCACGGGGGCTGGGGGAGGCTCTCTCCAGCCTGGCTAGGGTTTGGAAGCTGGGACCGGGCCCGGGGCTGGAGCTCCGTCCGAAGGGCCCCGGGGTGCGGGAGCCCCCCGTCCTGCGGGAGCCCCCCGTCCTGCAAGCCAGCCGAGGGTCCGGGCACTGGGGACGGGGGTCCACCGGGGCCCGGGGAGGCTCTCCCCAGCCTGGCCAGGGCACGGAAGCTGGGACCGGGCCCGGGGCTGGAGCTCCGTCCGGCGGGCCCCGGGGTGCGGGAGCCCCCCGTCCTGCAAGCCAGCTGAGGGTCCGGGCACTGGGGACCGGGGTCCACCGGGGCCCGGGGAGGCTCTCCCAGGCCTGGCTAGGGTTTGGAAGCTGGGACCGGGCCCGGAGCTCGAGCTCCGTCCGGCGGGCCCCGGGGTGCGGGAGCCCCCCGTCCTGCAATCCAGCCAAGGGTCCGGGCGTTGGGGACGGGGGTCCACCGGGGCCCGGGGAGGCTCTCCACGGCCTGGCTAGGGTTCGGAAGCTGGGAACGGGCCCGGGGCTTGAGCTCCGTCCTGCAGGCCCCGGGGTGCGGGAGCCCCCCGTCCTGCAAGCCAGGCGAGGGTCTGGGCGCTGGGGACTGTGGTCCACCGGGGCCTGGGGAGACTCTCCCCGGCCTGGCTAGGGTTCAGAAGCTGGGACCAGGCCCGGGGCTGGAGCTCCGTCCCGTGGGCCCCTGGGTGCGGGAGCCCCCCGTCCTGCAAGCCAGCCGAGGGTCCGGGCACTGAGGACGGGGGTCCATCGGGGCCTGGGGAGGCTCTCCCCGGCCTGGCTAGGGTTCGGGAGCTGGGACCGGGCCTGGGGCTCGAGCTCCGTCCAACGGGCCCCGGGGTGCGGGAGCCTCCTGGTCCTGCAAGCCATCGGAGGGTCCGGGCGCTGGGGACGGGGGACGGGGGTCCATCAGGGCCCAGGGAGGCTCTCCCCGGCCTGGCTGCGTTCAGAAGCAGGGACTGGGCCGGGGAGCGGGGGTGCCTGGCTAACTTCGCCCACCCATAGTTTGTACACATTCCGAGCTACTAGACCTTTTTTTTTTTTTTTAAAGACTGACTTGTATTAAACTGATTTTAATATATTTTTGCAACACATATCTAGCAGCTTTTTTATGTGTTTCATTTTCCATCAGGGATTCTACCTCTAGTTTTCATGTTTGCAAACATGCTTTTTCTTTCATTGTGAAAGAGCTACGCCCCAAGGATGTAAGTGTTTTTTGTGGAAAAGGTGATGTTACTGTGACTTCAATTTAAGGCTTTTCCTAACAGCTCCTTCCGTACATTCGAATATCTTTCTCTGGAGCTTCAAGTGTAACACTGCTCCCCCTTCAGATTTCATCCCATTTATCACCCGCCTGGTGACTGCCCTTCTTTTTTGGAGGAACTCACCGACTTCATCAGCGACCAATACTCTCAAAGTGACAGACAGATTTTCCTGGGAGACTTTAATCTTCACTGGGGCTCTTTGGAAGACTCAGCTGCCAATAGGCTTGCCACTTTTCTCTCAGCAAATGATCTTATCCAACACTGCACTGAAACAACACACTCTAAGGGCTCAATTCTGGACCTTGTTATATCCAAAGCAGACATGCTTACTATTGCTATCCCTATTCAAGTAGACTGGTCTGACCACTTCCTCATCCCCTTCTCTCTTCACCTATCACACTCTATAATTCTTGGCCAACCTAAAAGGACTACTACCTGGTTCCGTAACACCAAAAACATTGACCTTGACACTCTCTGTGATTCTGCTGTGCTATCACTGCCAAGGTTAGACCCTAATTTGGATGTCAACGATCTTACCTCCCAATGCCTCTCAGTCCTTGCAGTTGAAATTGATAATGTCGCTCCACTTCAAAGCAAAAGGAAAAGGCCTATTCCTTCAGCACCATGGTTCAATAAATCCCTTTATGAAGAAAGGAAGAACCTGAGAAGCCTGGAGAAACAATGGAGACAATCTCCATCCACCACTAATCTTTCTATTCTAGGTTCAGCAAGATCAAAATACCACAAACACATCTTCCATGAAAAAGCGTCACACTTCAGAACCCTCCTCGACTCGGTCAAAAACAGACCCAAAAAACTATTTGACCCCATCAAAAATCCAAACTGCTCTCCCTCAACCATCAAGCCTGACGATTCTCCAAAGAAAGCAGCAGAATTCGCTATATTCTTTGATGAAAAAGTTAAATCACTGGTGGATCCGGTATTTCATCCTACCCCCCCTAGAGGAGCGCAAATCCTTAGTCATTTGGCAGAACTTTGACGTCATCTCTGAAGATGCCCTCCTCAAATGCATCCTCAAAACAAAACCCTCTAACCATTCTTTTGACCCCATCCCTAGTGACATTGCCATTGATTTCTACACCCATACTCTTTCCTATTGGACCAGTCTGGTTAACCTCTTCCTCAGCCAAGGCTCCCTTCCTGTTGCCCTTAAAACAGGACAGGTTACCCCACTTCTTAAAAACCCTCTGCTGATGCGAACGACCTCAACAACTTCCGCCCCATCACCAACCTCCCTTTTCTTGCGAAAATCACAGAAAGATGTGTAGCGAAACAACCGTCCCTACATCTTAAGGATAATAATCTTCTTGACAATTTCCAGTCTGGTTTCATTCAAAACTGCAGCACCGAAACAGCCCTGCTGCAAGTGATCGACGATGCGCTGCGTGTACTCGATTTGGGGGAGTCTTGTCTTCTGATTCTTCTAGACCTTTCTGCAGCCTTTGACACTGTTAATCACAACACTCTCCTTAACACTCTTCAACAGAGAATGGGCTTGGAAGGCACAGTGCTTAAATGGTTTACCTCATTCTTCTCGGACAGATCCCAAATTATCAAAATAGCGAACAGTCTTTCGTCTTCATTGGCGGTAGGTCAAGGCGTCCCTCAAGGTTCTATCCTTGCACCCACTTTGTTCAATCTATATTTGGAACCATTGGGAAATGTCCTAATTAAATCTGGGATCCTTTACCATCTCTATGCGGATGACACTCAAATCTACCTTAAGGTGTCTTCCGCACACAATATCTCAATCCTCAACTCTACTCTCAACTCTATTCAAAACTGGATGTTAGCTCATCAACTCATTCTGAATCCTTCCAAAACTGAATTCCTCCTCCTCTCTACCTCACTCTCTCCTCCTCCTGTTCAATCTTGGATGGATCAGCTGAATTTACTCAACAATAAACCTATCGTTGTCGACAGCGCTAAATCCCTTGGTGTCATACTTGACAAAAGGCTCAATCTACTCTCCCACATCAATTCCATTGCAAAGAATGCATGATACCAACTGCGCCTTCTCTGGGGGATTCGACGTTTCTTTCCGGAGCAAGAACTAAAAACCTTGGGCCAATCTCTGGTTCTCTCTAGATTGGACTATTGCAATTCTCTTCTTGCTGGCCTCCCCAAATCCCACCTTTCCCCTCTTAAATCCGTTCTCCATTCAGCGGCTCGTTTTATCTTTTGGGCCAAAAGAAGTGACCACATCACACCCATTTTGTCTTCTCTTCGATGGCTTCCCATCGAGGCAAGATCAATCTACAAGACTGCCTGTATCACCCACAAAGCCTAGCACACTTCCTCCCCTCGATACCTGACAAATAAACTTAAAAACTCTGGAGGCTCTAGACCTTCTCGTAATGCGGAAAATTTACTGCTTGAGCCCCCCACCTTCATAAGGGAAAGATCGATGGCTCAATCCTTCTCAGGCAATGCGGTTAGAATCTGGAACTCGCTTCCTCCACTACTCCGTACCACCACTTCTACCCGGACCTTCAAAACTGACCTCAAATCTCTTCTCTTCCAAAGACACTTCCAGAACTAATACATCCCTTTTCCTGTCCCTCAAGGAAGTTCTTACAATATTGTAAATTTGTAATCTATGCCTGTACGATCCTCATCCTAATGTGTTTTTTGTGTGACTGCCATTTATTGTTTTATTTTACTTTTTCTTCTTTCTCGTTTGTATCTGTAACGTGTAAATATGTAAAATTCTCCTCATGTAACGTACTTGGTTCTATTGTAAAGCGCTCTGACACCTTTGGGTAAAGACTGTGCTATATAAAAATGCATTAAATAAAATAAAAGAAATAAAATAAAATATTTATAAAGAATAAAATACCCCCTTCTGTACATGATAAGGATAGTCAAGTCACCTCCAATTACCATAACCGTAGAAAGGAACTCAGTCTTCGGTCTCATTCTTCTACGTTGTCATGAAACTCCTCAGATACTTGCAAAATCCTTATAATGTACAGCAGAAGGTACTTTATCCCATAGATATCTATCGTTCACCTTTATAAAATCAACTTCCATAAGTAATTTACTTACCTATGATAGATTCAACAGGGTGCAACTTGTATGATGCAAGTCACACCAAAACATCTCGGTATTTGAATATATTGTAAGTTTGTAAAAATCCTAAACAATAAAGAATAGAAACTATTACATTTTAAAAAAATTGAAAACATTGGAAACTTAAGCTACTTGTTTATAGTGCTTTCTTCCACCACACCGTGGCCTTAGCCCAAGGCTTCATATGCGTCCATAGCGCTAGGCTGGGTAGCAGAGAAGGAACGAACTGTAACGTAAACGGTGAGCAGGGAGTGACTGCGCCTGACTTGTCTTGTTGTTAGACGTGAGAAGTATGTGTAAGCGGTGGCCATGTTAGAGTCAGTCAAAACGTTCTGGTCTCTTGGCTTCAAAGAGCAGTGCACGACTCCAGTCGGGATACGGTTTACAAGCCGAGACTTTCTGCCTGACCTAAGGATGGCCGTGCACAGGAAGCGACACCGCCCCACGCGACTGGGCATGCGCAGTTTGAGGGTTGTGAATGTGCGAGACAGCCCGTGAGAATAGAACGAGAGGCTGGGAGGCAGTGGAGAGCTTTGCCCAAATAGGAACGGCGGGGTAGAGCCCTCTTCCAGCTTGATACCCTTAACCCCAACGGGCTCTTTGCCCTCCGCCCAACCCCATCATGGGTTGCACCCTTAGCGCCGAGGACAAGGCCGCTGTGGAAAGAAGCAAAATGATTGACCGGAACCTGCGGGAAGACCGGGTCAAGGCGACGCGTGAAATCAAGCTGCTGCTTCTGGGTGAGAAGTATGGTGGTGTAGGCGGGAGTGGCCGTCACGGTTGGGGAAAAAGGGAGTAGGCGAACGAAAGCGGTTTTGAACTGGTGCAGCTGGGTGTGAACCTGAGAGAACGGATGAGCGGCGAGAATGGCAGCTGTACGACCAAGCGCCCCTTTCACCCCAAAGGAAACAAGAGGTGTGCAGAATCACACTGCGAGAATGGCAAGAGAGCTATCTGAGTGGAGGGATATTGGGGGTGTAGGAGGCTGAGTTTGGAGAGGCTGCGAAGCCGGATGCGTTGGGGGCACTGCATAGTGCCCATGCCATCTGTCACACCTTCGACGTGTGCTGACTTCTTTTTAGCTAACTGCTTGTTGCATGTTAGACTTGTAGTTTCCCCTTTATCATTCCATTGTGGGCTCAACAATCTCATGAAGCTCTGTGCTGCGGTTCAACAAGCCAGGACTGACTGAAGGAAGGAAGTTGTCACACGTGACGTGGGACAACTTGCTAACGGGGGTGTTGATGCAAAGAATGGGGTGGGTGGGGACGTAGGAAGAGATGATTTGGTAGAGAAGTTTGTTTTAGAGGACTGTGTAGTAGTCCAGACGATCGGATAGTACACTGGAAGAGGGAGAGAACAAGTCAGCCAGTGAGATCATATTGTTTTAGGGTAAGGAATGTGGAGGAAAGGGAATATCACCCAACCTGGGTGCTGTACAGAGAGAGAGACTTGTAATTGAGTAGGGCCCGGTAATGCGACAACCCTACCACTGTTTGCCGTTCTCTGTACTATGTCAGTCCTCTTAATTTGCAGTGCATTTCGACAGTGCCAATTGGCCTCCGTAATGCAACAGTCGTCATTGTAAGGTGGGCTCTGTTAAGTGACATGTTTGTCGTTATGGATTGACCTCTCTCCATATGTGTCAACTCTCTCATTGTTACCGGCAGTTTGTATTGCGGCGGTCTAGCCATGAGCTGTGTCGTGTACCCTGACAACCCCGTGTTTGTCAGCACTTCTCCAATAGGCCTGTCATTATGTACTAGGTTGTGCAATATGATATGCATGATGCTAGTTATGTAATGGGGAATTTCTGATGTTCTGGTATGGGAGCTCCGCTGTGTCAGATATGTCATCATGAGCAACGCTCCGCAATCTGACGGGTGTACCAAGGACTGGGCTTTCATGGGGAAGTTCTGTCATGGTCTTCAGGCTCTTCACATGCGAGTCCTGTCATTTTGTGCTAAGCACCGTACAGGCATATGTTGTAGGCAGCACTCTGTAATGTAACAAATCATTTTTTAAAGAACTGTGCTTTGTGATGTAAGAGACCTGTCCTTAGAAGCTGGCTGCCTAATGTGATGGCTCGGTCATT
Source organism: Calotriton arnoldi (assembly GCA_963921515.1). NCBI lineage: Eukaryota > Metazoa > Chordata > Amphibia > Caudata > Salamandridae > Calotriton > Calotriton arnoldi. Next base: position 1,430,107 of record CAWUFW010000911.1, on the reverse strand, counting down.
GCAAGCATAGTTTTACTTCTGATTTCAGCACGAGTTGCAGAGCACTTTACAGATATTAAACAACGAGGACATCAGAAAAATGAGCTAGATAATAACTTGGACTGACTTCAATTTTATAATGAAGTAGTCTAGAAAATAGATGAGAAGGGAAGATGGCATAGTAGGATTGGAAATACGATTTTAAGAGGTTTCAAGGCAATAGGTCTGGGACTTTTCTCTTGTTCTCCGGATGAGTTATAAATCCTAGGAGCAAAACAGGAGAAGATGGGATATTTCAAATCAAATTTTTGTGTGAGCTGAATTTTAAGTTCAGTTTTTGATCTGATTCCCGAGGAGCACGAACACTGAAACATGACGAGTTTATTCAGCAGATAGGTTTATTCAAATGGAAGCGGTTTGAAAATGGTGTGTCCAATTTTAAGATGAGTAGAGGCCTATAAGTATTTAGGCAGTGTGGTGTAAATTTCGTTTTAGACCGATGTACACTATCTGCATTGAGACTGGATGTAACCTTTGGCGCAGTGTTGATTTTGGTAGGGTCTGCCAGTATGGCATTCTTGTTTGTTGGAATGGGACTGGACTAGTATGTCGTTTGTGATAAAGTAAGGCTCTGAGTCTTGGTCTGTTCTAGATAGGAGCACTACATGTATAGTAAGGGCCCTATTACGATGCGGCTCGGAACTGAGCCTTCCGAGCCGCATCATAATGGGCCGGTTGGATTCCTTTCCGACCGCCTCATTTTGATGGAGGCGGTCGGAAAGGAATCCGACTGGTCATTCCGGCTGTCTTCCGACGGGCTCGGAGAGCTCGTCCCCCAGTCTAAGTACGGCAAGTAGTCTCAAGAGCGGGCCTTTCCGCCATTGAGATTACGATGACGGTTTCCGACATGGTTTCCATGCCGGTCTGTCGGACATGGAAACCATGTCGGAAAGCATCTTTGGGGGCCCCCAGCAGGGCCCCCATTGGTGCACGGACTCGATTGGAGGCTGATGATTCCTGCACCTTGTGGCAGGTATGAACCGCACCTCCCATTTTACTATGGGAGCATGCATGCTCCCATAGTAAATTGTAGGAATGCGACAGAACAGTGTTCGGTCCCATCCTAATGAGGCGGTCGGGACTGCCGACCGGGTGTCGGTCGGTCCCATAACCAATGCGGTGTCGGGTGGAAGTGATTCCGCCTGACATCGTAATGATGGCCTAAAGGTATTTGTAGCAGGATTCTGGAATCTCTCCTTTGTAAACAGTTCTTTGAGAGATCTGACATGTTCTTCGTAACCGATCTAAGAGTCCAGGCCTACCTTTTGTGCCAGACATACAATTCCTGGTCTATCTTTTGAAGCAGTGCTCGTATTTGATTTTGCCTTGGTTGTATTACTTTTATACAGTGTGCACTGTTGTTTAATTTGCCACATGCTATAACTAATGAATACTCTGAAAATAGTTTGAAAAAGCTGATCGAGTGACATGAGACAGGGAGCAATCAGTCACAGAAGTATCTACAATAATCTTGGATAATTTTGTATTTCCGTTAATGCCTTCTTGACTGTAATAAGGGCTTAGTACACCTGTACTGATTGAACTGTGAACTTGCCCGCACCTCAATTTAATCTATTCTTTACTTGAACATTTAAGAGACTTGATCTAAAATGGAGCATAAGGATATATTTTGTGCATCGGACTTGGTGAACTTGTTATTGAAAGTGCTTAGGTAAAAGTATCGTAAAAAACGACTTTTTAGGTCTCGCCCTGAAAGCCAGCGCTTCAGCGCTGGCTCTGGGTGAGACATTTTGTAGTGGGCTTGCAGAAATGCGACCACAACTTTTGGCTGGCCTAGAGCATGCGAGTACGCGCACAGTAACGCGCATTCCTCGCATGCTCCAGGCGCCATATGTCTTTCCTCTCACTTGCTCCTCCCCCACCACAGAGCGCTTTTCGGGGCCGCGCGGCCGTGTCACTTTCACGGCCGCGCGTCACTTGCTCTCCCGCTCCTCCCCCCTCCCCCACCACAGAACGTGTCTCGCACGGCCGGGCTGCCAATGCTTGTTCTTTGAGCACTCCGTGGAAGGGCACGTGTTCTCTTGCTCACGCCGCCCTGTGTGCCTTTCGCCATCACATTCGAACCCTCTATGCTCAGAGAATTTTGCTCCCTTCATCTCACGACTCATCCGGAACAGAAAAATGTATATTTTCGCCAGGGCCAGGCTAAAGAGAAGGCTTTGAGATGGCTTGGTTTAGTTCCTGCATTACACATTTTACGTTAAAGCCCTTTCTTGTCACGACCACGTAGCGAACACCTGGCATAATTGCTCCCTTACTACTGCAGGCACCCTGTTCGCAGATGGCCAGCTTCTAACCATCGACCCCTTGGTCGATGACTTCGCCCTCCCCAGCAGTCCATTCCTACAGGATCGTCGGATAAGGCACGACCTCCGTACTCAAGGGTCCATAATAGACACCGCGCCTCCCACACACTCTTTATCCAGACTTTACCCAGCGTGGGGATGTGACGACGACTTATCACATGGCTTTATCGGACCAAGAGGGATCACACAGGACCCCACTGCTCTCCCTCGGAGACAAATGAGACACAGATACAGGCGCTGAGCTGTGCGCTCCACAGGTCAGAATGGGACAGAGCACTCGAATCCCCGCACAAGGCCTCCCACAATGCCCGGTTTCAGAGCACACAATTCAACATACTCCAGGCAGCATACCTCACACTACACACACTACACACACTATACACGCTATACACACTACACACACACACCTCTCTCTCTATCCCAATGTTTTTAAAACATACTAATAACAGAAAAATGTTAAGAAAAAATTCATAATATAGGATCCTGCTTCAAATTTGCAAATATCGTGTGCACAGAACCATCCTTTTGGGGACTTGAACATGTGCTACCATCCTTGTGGGGACCTACTCAATAATTATCATTAGAATCAGTCAAAAGCACATGACTAAATGTTTATTTTAACAGCACTATACAAAATAAACACCATCACCTATTCATAAATGTAGTGCGGCACATCTCCTTGGGGTACGCAAAAAATGAATAATGCTAATAATGTGTCAGAAAATATCATATATCATAATTACAGGAAAATTACTCTTAAAACTGCATTTCATTACATAGAGAAATTATTGATGTAAAAAAGCAGTGGTCAATTGGAACCAAGAGTTTGTTTGGTTACTTACATTTTGATCAAACTAGCTATTAGCCACATCTTCCTAGAAATGGCATGTAATGTTAATGTCTGCTAAGGGATGGTGTGAGATGATGCATATAGAGGTGATTTGTGATCACAGTATCACCATGGACTTTTTATTGAGATGCTGTTTACAAAAATATTGACAAAAGTACCCACAGAGGTAAATTGTGAAGATAATAATACTCCAGTCCCCACAGAGATAGTGTATAATTATAGGAATGTTCAAATCCTCACAGAAATGGTGCTAATCATGCCCAAGTCCCACAAACATATTGTGTGAGTAAAATGATGTTCATGGCTTATAGAACTATTGTGTGAAGATGGTTGTATTGAAATCCCCACTGAAATAGTGTATAAAGACATTGATCAAGTCCACACACAAAGAGTGTGAAGATAATGATGTTAAAGCCTCCACATAGGTAGTTCATGATTATAGGAATGTTATATCCCTCACAGAGATTAAATTAAACTGGTTCAAGTACCCACAAAGATATGGTTTTCTTATTGTGATGTTTAAGTCCCCATACAGGTAGTTTGTGAAGATAATCTTGTGCAAGTACCAAATTTAATAGTGTGTGAAGACAATGTTCAAATATCCATACAGACAGTGTGTAAATATGATGATGATGATCAAGTACAAACTGAGGTTGTGTGTGAATATAGGAATGGCCCCACATAAAGGTTCAAGTTCCCTCCAGAGGCAATGTGTGGGTATTGTGACCCTCAAGCCCCACTTAGATAGTGTGTAAAGATAATCTTGTTCAAGTTCCCACTGAAATAGTATATAAAGGCAAAGTTCAAGTCTCCAAACAAGTAGAATGTGAGGATAAGGATGTTCAAGCCCACACATAAATTGTATTTGATTATAGGAATGTTCAGGTCGCCACAAAGATAGTGCATGGTTATATTGATGTTCTAGTCCCCGCAGAGATAGTGTGTGATTATAGTGAGGTTTAAGTCCCCACAGAGATAGTGTGTGATTATAGTAATGTTCAAGTCCCCACAGAGATAGTGTGTGATTATAGTGATGTTCAAGTTCCCACAGAGAAAGTGTGTGATTATAGTGATTTTCAAGTCTCCACAAAGATAGTGTGTGATTGTAGTGATGTTCATATCCCCATAGAGATAAATTGTATTTGATTATAGGAATGTTCAGGTCCCCACAAAGATAATGCATGGTTATAGTGGTGTTCAAGTCCCCACAGATATAGTGTGTGACTATAGTAATTTTCAAGTCCCCACAGAGATAGTGTGTGATTATAGTGATGTTCAAGTCTCCACAAAGATAGTGTGTGATTATAGTAATTTTCAAGTCCTCACAGAGATAGTGTGTGATTATAGTGATGTTCAAGTTCCCACAGAGAAAGAGTGTAATTATCGTGATTTTCAAGTCTCCGCAAAGATAGTGTGTGATTGTAGCGATGTTCATATCCCCATAGAGATAAATTGTTTTTGATTATAGGAATGTTCAGGTCCCCACAAAGATAGTGCATGGTTATAGTGATGTTCAAGCCCCCGCAGAGATAGTGTGTGATTATAGTAATGTTCAAGTCCCCACAAAGATAGTGTATGATTATAGTAATGTCTACGTCCCCACAGAGAAAGTGTGTGATTATAGTGATGTTCAAGTCCTCATACAGATAGTGTGTGGTTATTGTGATTTTTAACTCCCAATCGAGATAGTGTGTGAAGACAATTATGTTCATGTCCCCCCTGAAGTAGAGTGTAAAAACAATGTTCAATCCACACAAGAAGTGTGTGAACATTATGATGCTCATGCCCAAACCTAGATTGTGTATGATTATAGACATATTCAAGTCCCCACAGAGATAGTGTGCGGTTACTGTGATGCTCAAGTCCCCACGGATATAGTGTGTAAAGATAATATTGTTCAAGTCCCCATTAAAATAGTGTATAAAGACAATGTTCAAGTGTCCAAACAAGTAGAATGTGAGGAGCGGGATGTTGAAGTCCACATAAAAATTGTATGTGATTATAGGAAAGTTCAGGTCCCCACAGAGATAGTGTGTGATAACAGTGATGTTCAAGTCACCACAGAGATAGTGTGCGATTATAGTGATTTTCAAGTCTCAACAAAGATAGTTTATGATTGTAGTGATATTCAATACCCATAGAGATAGTGTGCGATTATACTGATGTTCAAGTCCTCCCAAAAATAGTGTGTGGTTATTGTGATTTTTAACTCCCAATGGAGATAGTGTGTGAAGCCAATTGTGTTCACATACTCTCTGAAATAGTGTGTAAAGACAATTTTCAATCCACATTATGATGTTCATGTTCAAACATAGATTGTGTGTGATCATAGGAATTTTCAAGTCCCAACAGAGATAGTGTATTAAGGCAATCATGATCAAGTTCTCACAAAGACAGAACAATTACAGTGATGTTCAAGTCCCCGGAGATAATGTGTGATTAGAGTGATTTTCAAGTACCTATAAAGATAATGTGTCAATATAGTGATTTCCAAGACTCCACAGAGATAGTATGTGATTATAGTGATGTTCAATCCCCCAAAATGATAGTGTGGGATTATAGTGATTTTCAAGCACCCAAAGAGATAGTGTGTGAAGAAAATTGTGTTCACATCCTCAGTGTAATTGTCTGTGAAGACAGGGCTGAATTTCACACACAGATAGTGTGTGAGGATAATGATGTTCATATCAAGAGATAATGTAATTATATTGGCATGTTCTAGTCTCCACATAGAGTGTGATTATAGTGGTTTTCCAGGCCCTAGACTTTACACATTCCCTCTAAATAAGCCTGACTGTTCGTTGCCAAGCTACTAGAGGGTCAAGCACAGGCTATTTGGCGTTTGTTGGTGACTTCGGCCTCACAAGGATTGTGGTTCCTGCTTGAGTAGGATTTCACCCCCCTCAACCAGTAACCCAATTTCTTATAGTAAGTGTATGGGTTAGTAATGGGTATGGGGTAGTGCAGGGTTGTAAGAGTTTATTAGTTTTTTTAAGGTTTAATCATGGTTAAGAATAAGGGGTAGTACAGGGTAAATGTAAAGGTGTAGAGGAGAGAGAAAAATATATATGTGAAAAAACAAGGAGAAATAGTTATTTCTCCTCGTTGTGCCTCTCCTAGGGAGGCGTAAGTTTTTGGCGCATCCCCAGGTTTACATGGTCTTGTAAATCTGGGGAAGTGCCAAAATCCATGGGTGTTGCGTGGGAACACCCACTGCAACGCCTATGCAAAACCTCCTTAGCACATAGTAAGGCAACGCAGCGATTTGTGTTGCCTTGCCTTACTCCATATCTATGAGACCATTCAAAGCCATGCAAAGAGGATTTGCGTGACCTCATAAATATGATTTCGTAGTTTGTGCCACTGGAGCATTACAAAAAGTGACGCTCCAACAGCACAAGGGGCTCATAAATAAGTCCCTGTGTTTGGGAATGAAAAAGGATCTTGGGAAGATGGGTGGGGGGTGGTTGGGATGTGTCGCTGACCAGATAGGTTTCAGTGTGGGAAGGGGGTTTTATGGGGGGAGATGTGGTCAAAACAGTTACATAGCTTTGAGAGTGACCCTTGCACACACAGAATGACCACTTCTTTGACACACGCTAATGCATGCTGGCCCTCGAGAGGAAACCCCTTCTAGTAAAATGTATGACGTGAAACGTGCGAGGCCTATATAATCCTAAAAAGACATGTCCGGTCTTGGCCTATGCTATGAGACACTTGATTGACATTCTCCTACTTCAGGAGACACACTTATCACCAGTGGTGACTGGCAGCTATGGAGGTGGGAGGCGGGCAAATGGGTGGGTGCACGCATGTGCAAATAAAAAAAAAAAAAAAAAATTAAAACACTTACTGAATCCAGACAACACAATGCCCTCCCTGCTCCGGACCTCTTCTGCTGAGACTGCAGTGCGGACCCCAGAAAACTCCCTTGACCAATCCTGGCGCTGCTCACATGCTACTAACCAGCATGAGAGCAGCACCCTGATTGGAGTGGAGAAGTGTGGCTCAATGGTTAGAGCGGCAGACCCTGAGGCAGAGATCTGGCCCGGGACCAGGGTTCAATTCCCGCCTCGGCGGGTCTTGGGCTCAACTTCCTCGGACCTGATAATTCTCGCCTCGGTGCCTATTCTAATCATGGGTCCCACTCTGCAACTCTGGGCAATAGCTTGCTTAATCTCCACAACGGCCCCACCAGCGCTGGGATGCCTGGCTTCACCTTGGGGGTGCCCAGGAGTGGACATTTCACAGGGAAAAGCCAGGAAGGGTTCCACAGCGGTATGCGTTCAGCGCCAGGATGCCTCAGGGTAGCAGTGCGCTTTACAAGTACAAATTCATTTCATTTCATTGGAGGGAGAAGCCTCTCTAGGCACTCCCCAGTGCATCGGAGGCCTGCACTTCCTCTCAACCCAGCTGTCTTAAGACTGCTGGGTTGAAAGGTTTAAAGTGCGCATGTCTGGCGGGGTGTCGCAAGACGGCCGGCCAAAGAGACCCGTTCCTATTAAACAGTACACAGGCAGCACTCTGCCCACCACTCCTCCCTGCTGCCGCTCAGCAGGCCCGCCCCGTCCTAACACTCGGTTCAGGACGGGATGATGAAATATAAAATGGTAATAAAGTACCATTTTATTTTTCATCTCTGGGGCTTTTGGAGGCATTTAAGTCGTGCGACGCTCCTCCGCTCCAATGGAGGAGCCGCCCCTGCTTATTACCCCATTAAAGCCAGCATGTTGCCAAGAAGTGGAGCTCCCATTGATTCTTTGCTACATTTTTAACCTATTCTAGTGGGGGTTGCCATTGTAGTTAATTGCACTCAGTGCTTCAGACCCTAGGTGGTGCTGATGCAGAGGTGCGTTATCTGATTTCCAGGGTACCCTACAACATACTCATCTCACCATTATCAATATCTATAGACCCAATCATGATGACCCAAATTTCTACTGCATGGTCATGGCACGTTGTACTCGCCTTCAGCCTAGTACCATACTATGGGGTGGGCTTCAACCTGTTGTGCAATATTTTGGATATCACAAACAATAGAGCTCACCATCATGTGATTTCTCAACAATATACTGCTCGATATAGTGCAGACCCAAGAATTAGTTGGCATATGGAGAGGTAAGTCTGCTTGCTGCCCTCAATCCTGTGCCCTCAGACTGAGGCACTGACTGTGCGACTGTGAATGGTGCACCACTAACTCCTGTGCTGTTCTGCATCTCAGGTAACAAGAGGCCTAAAACTAGAAACTGAGAGATTGTGTCTGGGACTCTGCTGAACCCCCAGTGATGTGTGCAGTATATCCTTTTGCTGTGAAATGAAAGTACTTCTCTTTTTAATAAGACAAGCTCTGAACTGGATAGTGAATTAAATATATCTGCTTTTTGACTACTTGAGTACTGTGTCTCTAGTTCTACTCTACTTCCCTAAGAAGATTTTGATTGCTGGCCCTCACTACCATGAGAGTCTAGTGTGGAAGAGGTGTGCCTGGCCCAGTTTGCTGATCAATAGTGTGAAGAACTACAGGAAACCAAAGGCAGATTACCACACCACCAGACTTGTAGCCCAGTATCCCCTGCTGGCCCTGTGACCTTCTCTTAGCAAGTCTTACACACCCACATGTGCAACCCAGCAAACTCTAGTAATTCAGGAAAAATGCAGTGTCACTCATAAAATGACAGCTCAACCGAAGAATACACCTGTGGCATTGAGAGCTCACTGAAGCACAAAGAAAAATGCAAACACATGCTGGAAGCTTAAACATCTGAAAAAAACGGAAAGTAGTGAAACGGAAATTATGATGAAATAAGAGGACAGGAATAACACACTATATCAGAACAGTAGTAATCACAAAAATTTGCATACTGGGAAAATAAAATAAGTACTGTGAAAAACATTGTTGAAGTCTGTGTTCATCATCTTGCAAAATTACCATATTACCTTTGCTTCTTCACAAGGACTATGTGGTGAGATTAGTACAATAAAGGGAGTCGCTGTTCCTTGTAAAAGGAAGTAAAAGAATGAAGTTTTGTCCTGTGCTACTCTGTGTGGAGATAGTGTGTCCTCATCATGATGCCCTCACACACCCCGAAGGATGTCATGATTCATCATAGGGCTTGTTGCTCCTCGTCGGGCCGGCGCTGCAATGCCCTACGGGTCCCCCGAATGGTCTCTTTATCGGAGATCTTTTGATGAAGAAGCCGTATGGGTGCGTGCGTGTGAGTGGTAGTGAGGTCTCAAGTAGTGTTTTTCTAAAAAATGACTGGAGGGGAGTGAATACTATTTATTAAGGTGATCCCTCTGTCATTGTTAAAAGGTGTGTGGTGCTGCTCTGGGGATATTATGTCCCTCTGTAGCTAGATATACGTCTCTAATGGGCGTATAAGGTGGTCGACATGTTTCACGCTCTCTGTGGCCTCAGGAGGAGATCCAAAGCGTTTCTTCAGGACCAAGGTAAGTTTAAGTATCACTAGCGGCCTGGATTTGACCTGTGCTGCTACATTAATGAGAGGGAGTAGCTTCTCCCTTATTTATACAATTATAGCCTCATGAGATTGGTGAGGGCAGTCGGGAGGGTTCTCCCATTTAGCTGTGCCGGTACACCTGCCTGCCTCTCTTCATCTCCGCCGAGATAAGGTCTTCATGATAAGTAATACCAAGTGTTACACCACGTTATGTCAAAAGAGCCCACCTACCTTACTACCACCTTTTTGATTTCAAATCTTGCGACAAAGAGGACCTGACCACCTGTTTAAAGAAAGACCTACAGAACTTCCCCGTGGCCCTATTCCATGATCTCTGCTACTTAGGTTTTCCATAGCCTTTTATTTTGTGGTAAACAATCACACCATTGATAATAAAACCCAACTTAGATCCAAAAGTCCCTAATAATTATCGGCCCATACCATGTTATCTCACATTGCGCAAGATCATTGAGAACCCAGTAGGATCACCATTGCAAGTGTACTGAAAACAAAACCAGTTACAAAACACCTCTCAGTGCGGATTCCACCCAGCGCTTGGACAGCATTACTGAGTATTAGTGACATTTTCAGAATGATAACAGACAGAGACTGTTAAACTCTGCCTAAGTGTCTATCTGCAGTGGCAAAATGGAAAACATCAGCAAAAGGAAGCTTTCCCACATTGCATTATTTTTGTCTTCAATGAAGGGCAGACCTATACTTTTCAGGAAAAGCAGGCCAATATACAGGAAACACTTTTATTTTGGCAGGATCATCTCGATATGAGGTGCTGCACACAATAAAATGTGGGCAGCACCAGTAGTGACTATTACAGAAACAAGGACTTGATAGGAACTTGCAGAACATAAGGACAGTCACCAATGGAGATAAAGAGACTTCCTCAGATCTGCAAAATGTTTTAGTCTGGCACAGAAGGCACTGTTAAAACCAAAGGGGCACATTTATGAGAGGCTTGCATTGCGTTTGCACCATGCAGCATGGTACATGCATGACGCAAACCTCTAACGCCATGCAAAGCCACTTTGCATGGCTCTGAGTGGCTCCAAAAATCTGTAGTAACGCAACGCAGCGCAATTCGCTGCATTGCGTTACCCTGCCCTGGGAAGACGTTGCATGGATGTTCCCATGCAACTCCCATGGTTTTTGATGCATTACCAGATTTACCAGTACTGATAAACCTGGGAATGTGCCAAAACATTATGCCTTTCCACGAGAGGTATGACGAGGAGAAACATCTCTATTTCTCTTAGTTTCTTCCTCTTTCTAGGTGTACGGCACACATAGAAAGAGGAATATGTCTCCTGATATTGTTTTTGTGCAGGAAGGTGCTCCTTTTTGCACAAAAACAATACTGCTGACAACACAGGCAGCACCAGCGCAGTGGAAAGGCCAGGAATGCACTGTATTGCCTTAAATACGGCCATTCCTGGCCTCTCCCTGTTACGCAGTGCAATGCAGCAAGGTGACCTGCTGCGCGGCGTCACTTTCTCATAAATGAGCCCCAAAGTGTTGCGGTTCAAAACCATGAACTTAAATTTTCATAACAAAATTAATAATTCACTCTTCACCATCTATATTTATTGCTTTGAATGCTTCTTGGTGTATGGACTTTTTAAAGACATAGAATTGCAGTAGTTGCAGTATGCTACGGTTGTGAATGCACAACCTTCTTGCAAATGATCTGGTTTAGGTTTTTTAAATTCAAATTGCTGCTGTCATCCCCTATCATCAGATCAATAACCATTTTACAATTTTAAGATATTTATTGTAAAATGTTATTTTTGATAGCATCAGCTTGCAAACATCAAAGTATTTTACATGTGGAGAAAGAGCACTAAAGTTTGTCTCCAAACAGAAAAACATAAAATAGTGTTGTATATGTGGGAACAGCTCCCTTCCTTTCCTTTACCTCGGAAGTACGCATAGTATTTTCTAATAGTAAAAGTTTAAAGATTTCAAGAGATGCAGCTCTGTAAAAAGTTCGTTTTTCAGTAAAGAGCGTGCTGTAATCTTGCATGCCCTCCTTAAATCAAGGTTATTCCAGTTAGTTAAAACCCGGCATTTTTGTCTGCTAAACTCATCTGCAGACAGCTTCGTTTGAGAGGCAGAAATCAGCACAACACATCAGCCCCACTGGATCTCCTCCCCCACTACTACAGCCCCGTGCTGCAGGTGTACCCCAGGAATGCTCACTCGGTGTATGCGCTGGTGCCAGGGTGCGAACAGGCCTGAAAGGAGCCGAGAGCGTCAAGCTCTCGGCCCTTTGTTATGCTGAACTTGGGTCAGAGCGCATTCGCACCTAACCCTGAGCCATCGCCATAACAACAGAGGCCGAGGAGAAGCTCCCAACTTGCATATGACAGGTGAGCTGGGAGGGCTGGCGCACTGAATACCGTGCCTGCATATTTCAGGTTAGGAGAGTTATCCGAAAATGAAGAGTGGGAACCTACATTCCTGGGCATTTCAGTACCTTAATGAATTGACTTGGAAACCCAATGCAAGACACTTTCAAGAATATAATGAAATTCACATATAAAAACGAATTTCATATCCCGTGTGAAAGAAACATTTTTCATATTAAATTCTCTAAACAGTTCTTTTAAAACAGATCTATTTCTACTCATGCACTAACGCAGCAGTATTTTTTAAATGCTCACAATGTAAAGTACTTTTGTATGAGTGTGAACTTTTTACCTAATTTTATAGGTAAAATGTGTGTGATTTTCCTTCCTATGCTGCAGGTATAACTTCTCTGCATTGGCTTAGATTAGCACATAAACACATCTGAAACTTGTATTTTTATTTTTTCGTTACAAATATAGGATCACAAGTGCCACAATGCAAAACCCCCCAAAAAACAACCAGCACTAGCAAAGGCAATAGGTCTCTTCTTTTGCTGATCATCAAGAAGAAGAAAAAAATGGTTATTGCGCATGCTGAACAGAATTAGCAAAAAAATCACAAGCTACTAACCTTCAGTAATGCCTTATATGGTAGAGTCTCTTTCTAGCCACAGGTTCCGTTCCTCAGACTTTTCCCCAGGCATCAGGCTGGAGCTGAAAACTTTTTTGAGCAATAACCCTGCGTGTAAGTAGGTGGCATAGTTAGGCTCCTCGTGGAGTGTTCGGCATTGTCCGCATCAGAAGTGACGTGTGTGTGGTGCCTATACAGGTGCCACCCCAGCGCGCTGTCAGTTTCTTTTCGCGACTTTCCACGACAGAAGCACAGAGCCATGAAGAACACTGACCAGTGGTGTGCATGTCTAGGGCCCGTAAGAAGGGTAAACATTTAACTGTAATCCGTTTTCAGAGCGAGGAGGATGGGAGGGTTGGTAAGGAATCTATAGCTCAATAGAGTCTCTACCAGATAAGGTGTTACCAAAGGTAATTACCTTGTTCATCTGATAGACTTTTAGCCACAGATTCCTTACCTTAGAATAGATACACAAGCAATACCTCCCCAGAGGTGGGGTTGCAAAACAGATTATTCTAAAAATCCACCAGGACCAAACGGGCACAGTGCCATGCAGAGACACCCACATTGCTGCCTGACAGATGTCCAGGACAGGGACTCCACAAGCTAATGCAGTAGTCACAGCTTTGGCTCTGGTGGAATGATCATGCAAGCCCTCAGTGAGCTGCTTTTTGGCCAATTCGATACATCATGAGATGGTACGTTTCTGCACTTCCTTCCCTTTATTGGCACTGTCATATCCTATGAAGAGTTGATCGTCCACCTGGAACTCTTTGGTACGATCAAGGTAGAACGACAATGCTCTTTTTGGGTCCTGGTGGTGGGGTCTGTCCTCCTCTTTAGTAGGATGTGGTGGGGTGTAAAAGGCAGGCAGAGTGATAGTCTGGCCTACATGGAATGGAGTTACCACCTTTGATAAGAATGATGCCCTAGTCTGAAGAACGAGCTTGTATAGATAGAAAAGAAACGGCCACAGTGGTACAATAGTCGCACTTCTCTATTGTTGGAGAAGTGATGGGAACAAATGGTGCTCAAAACACTACAACACCACTGCTGCCAAGAAGTGTATGTCTGTATCAAAGAGCATTCCTGCCCAGACAAATGAAAAAAAGAGAATAGTGGAGCACTCATATAGTAAATCAGTTATATTAGTGTTAAGGTCCCAGTACAGTGAATATAATGGCTTGAAATATATGTAATGCCACTTTTGTTAGGTGCTCAAATGATTTCTCAAAACTTCCAACTGTTGCAGTAGAAAAAATATTCTTTACTTCATGATAATTCTTACATATAAGCTACAAGAATTTTATAATTATGGCTACAACAATCTAACAAAGGTTTGCGGTGGCTAGAATCGTCTATGGAACAACATTGCCAATGCATCGCAAACCTTTGTAAGATTGTTGTAGAAGATAGACTGATCTGTTAGTGAGAGGAGATGGGTGACTAGAGAGGGCAAAGTAGGAAGGAGACACAGTAGAATGAAGTAGGCAAGGTGGAAGAGGGACAGAGCAGCTAAAGGGTTAAGGAGGGATGGGTCAGAAGAGAGTCATTAAGATTAGATGCACAGCGTTTTTGCATTGGTGGACATTGACATCATTGTGTTTGAATGCCTGTTGATCCGGTAGCTGATGTTCTTCATAGAGACTGGCCAGGGCTCACCTTTGCGTAGATAGCTCCCTAGGAAACCCCAATTTGGTGCCTACCTTCCCCCTTTTTTCACTGAGAAATATTCCTCTCGTCCTCTGCTTGTTTTGAAGGTGTGACTAACTGTTGCATTTCCTCATACCTCAAGTTATTAGTGCAGAGCTGAGAGATGAGCTGTACAGTGGTAGGTGACAAAGCACACTTTTCTTTGGAGCCTGGTCATAGGGAGACTGCTGCATAATCTGTATGAATATAGCCCTTTGCACCCCTCTTCACCTCAGCGCCCTGGGCTTGGGTCCAGCATGCCCATGCTAAAAACATGATGCTGTTTTGAACAAATACAAAATACTTAGTCTGTAGGGTCCAGATGAGATAAAGTTGCAACTCACTGAAAAATTCTGCTTCCAGAACCCACTGAGTACCTAAGTATCTATTGGTCCACAGAGGCACTTTATGGTCTAGAGGTCTAAAAGGTAACCACGAGTCTATGATTTCTACCAAGAAGATGCATAGATGCAACACACAGCAAGAAGCAACTTCCAAAACTACCAGGTAAACTGGGTATCCAGTAAGTTCTGTAGGTCCTAAGAACTAGGATCAAAAAATGAAATGCAATCTTAATTCCTCTATGGTTACATGGGGACAACATGTTAAAATACATTTTTCATTATACAAACCACTTTAATCTAGAACTTTAGTGCAAATGTTTGAACTGAATTACATTCAGTGCAAGTCCCAATATACACTAGCTTATTGAATTAATGCTTAAGACAGGAATGCAGCAACGCACCTGACACCATACAAACCTGGCTCAATGACTTGAACCTTGACGGATTTGAACTAAACATTTCACCGAATGCCAAGTCACTTTGATTCACCCTGGACACCAACCACATCCTCAAGGAACACGTTTAAAAAAAAAAAAGTGGCCTGGTACTAGCTCTCTCTTCTGAAGAAAGAGAAACCGCGTCCTCCAGAAAGCAACTTCAAAACTGCTGTTGAAGCCTTCGTACTTTTGCATGAATGGTGGTAAAGCCCTGCTCCATGGCCTACTGGACTCCCCACTGGGACCCCTTAAGAGCATCCAAACACCGTAGCACATCTCATCCAGGGCCTGAAGAAATATGATCACATCACCTTCATCCTAATGGAATTACATTGGGTCCTATTGCTGGCCCGCACCATCTTCAAAACTAGTGGCATCTTTTACAAAGCCACGCGACCGGCACCTCCGGTTATTTTGCAGACGAGCTCTCTATCTCTGGTGGTTCTTAGCACATGCACAGCCAGGACACCATCAGACTGTAGAATAAGGAATGTATATAAGAAAAAACACAAGGCATTATGCCTTTTCCATGTATACACCCAGGATTTAGAACAACAGCCCTATATCCTTCAGAACCGCACCAACGCTGCTTCAATTTAGGAAAGAGTTGAAGACTCACCTCTTTACGAAACACTACATCGCACTCCTTTATCTGTTTACAAGCCAGCTGTCTCTCCTATGAGTTGTTGACTTTGGGCCTGATTTAGATCTTGGCAGAGGGGAATACTCCATCACAAACGTGACGGATATCCCATCCGCCGTATTACGATCCTATTATGTCCTATGGAAATCGTAATACGACGGACAAAACATATGTCACGTTTGTGATAGACTATTCCATCCACCGAAATCTGAATAAGGCCCTTTATGCTTGTCATTGACCCTGTACATTACCATATACATGCATACATATAAATACATACATAGCCAGCAAAAAATTATGAGGTCATCCTACCCCTTCCCAAATCCAGTCCAAGTTTTTATCATTCTTGAGATTTTTTTTACCTATTCCATTGCTGTCTCCATTTCATAGAGGACGACTCCATATATTTAAACTGATGATATTTGATATCTTAATGGACGTTCTTCCTCTGGGATTTTTTTCCTCGCTCTCACATAAAAAGTCACTATTGGGTCAATTACAAATCAAGTAGTGTGTTATCCGCAAGGAGATACCACCCCGTCTGATTCCAGGTTTTACCGGGTGCACGAATACACTCAGTAAAACCACGTTTCCATGCATGTTTCATTCCTGGTCAAAGCAGAGCAAAATGGGTATGGAAACTGGACTAGAATCACGACTCATCTGCAAGTAAAAAATGGATTGGTAATTATAGTCCATGCATTTAGTTCCTATTCCGGGCCTAAGAACTCAGAATATTGTGGTGCAGGGGAGAAATAACTAGCCAGAAATGGACATTCTGGTCCAGTATTTTTGAACTCCTTGGACCACACTACTCATAATCAGGCCATCAATATGTAGTTCCAAGTGCCAATACATTGCCTTCTTAAATCTCCAATCTTCCTCTTGGGTGTTTTCAAATGTTAGATGTAAGGTGCCTCTTCCCCTTAAAAAATCACCCCAAAGCTCCCCATCTGAATTGCCTTACATATTTCCCATGCCACTCCTGTAATTCTCTCTCTGCTTTAGCCTTTCCACTTCCTCC
The DNA here is from genome assembly GCA_963921515.1 of Calotriton arnoldi. Taxonomy (NCBI): domain Eukaryota; kingdom Metazoa; phylum Chordata; class Amphibia; order Caudata; family Salamandridae; genus Calotriton; species Calotriton arnoldi. The sequence continues at coordinate 1,413,296 of CAWUFW010000911.1, read as the reverse complement.
TTGCTCTAATCTTTCTATTTCCTCCATGCACTCCTCCAGTTCCATACACTTCACACGCATTCACCCTTGTCATATCGCACTCCCCAACATCCCATGTTCTCTTCTGTCATGTCTCTCTATGATCTCCGCCTTATATGTTCAGGTTCCTTGCCCAGTCATTTTTTCGTTCCCCAAATATCTCAATTTTTATTGCAGATTGTGGAAGATGTGAGCAGTTTAGGGAAACGCAATACAGTAACTATTAGCGTTCGCCTTGTGGAGGGCTCTATGAGATATTGAAACCTTTCGATTTTCCAAAAGTCACGAAAAAGCTGCAGTTCATTAATTAAAAATATAAGAAAGTGCATATTAAAATAAGCCATGCCCTTTGAATCGAACACTTTTCTTAATTGTTGCTATTATAAAACTGCTGGGGGATCGAATCTTTGTTGAGATACAGCCTTTGTTTGAGCGCCTCGGCCCCATCCTTGTTGCTATCAGGGTCTCAAGTCAATGTCATCCTATGCGGCCTACCAGAAAGGTTTGTTGTCAGGTGCTAGCCCCATCCCCCAGTCTGGGAAGGTGGTCGACTTCTAAGGTTAAGAGCACACAGGTCTCTTGTGATGCTAATGGCCCTTTTGTTATGTGCAAGGAAGAATTTACATCTCTTGCATGTCCCGCTGAAGTCCTGCCTTGAGGTTCCTATGAAGGCTGGACTTCAGTGTATTAACTCCAAGGATGTCTGAACGAAAGCGCATTCTTCGTCATGAAATTGTTTTGTGTTATATGGTGGGAAATCCATGTTTACATTACATGCGCTATTCTACTGTAAATAAATAACTTTTTCTCAAGAGGGCTCGCAGGCTTTAGAAGAATCCCGAACATGGCACATTTCTCTTTTAAAATTAAATGGCTTCAATTTAAATGTGCTCCCTTGAGAGACATAACTATAATAAATAAATGATGTACTGTACAGTTTATCAGGCCTGTTTCCTATTTGGAAGAGATGCTTACCGACGCCCAGTAGTGCGAACGTAGGGTACATTTTATATTGAAGACACCATTTAAAACATAAATGGGATGTTCGGAGTAATAAATTGGCGTACTGGTACACACATGCACAACGAACCAACTATTTTCTTGGTAAATAAAATTTTGATTATCATTTGCTGAACATGTACTTAACTTTCATTTTCGACACTGGAATCCTATTTATAACAGTGTATGTTTAAATGGAAAAAATGCTAGAAATAATGCCATAGATTGTGCTGTAAAACTTCAATTTAGATGCAGAGTTTACACATGTTTTGAGCCAGATTTACAAAATTTTGCTCTGGATTTGCATCAGAAAAGTGACACAAACCTGCACAAAATGTTTTTCATGGATTTCCTTTCCAGCACAAAACTTGTTTTGTCTTGAAAAGTTGCCTCAAAATTAAACACGCTGCTTTGTATTACTCTGCATCAAGGGGGTGTGCCATGGGTGGTACATGGGCATTCCCATGCAACCACCCACAGTTTTTATGCAAAATCCTACTTACAAACAAGAATAGACAGGGTTTTGCACCAAAAAAGAGCACATTTTGAAGCAAGCATTAAAAAGTAGAAATGCTTTTATTTCTCCTAACTTCCCACTTTTCATATGTACTGCACTGTACTTGCACACATCCTAAGTGGGAACTTTTTAAAGTTTGTCTAGGCATAGTATTTTGTACTGGAAGGTTGTCCTTCCAGTACAAAACCTATGCAAGACTCACACAGACAACAATGCACTATGAATCAAAGGTATGTGCATGGCGCACAGCAGCCTAATTGTGCGCCAACACTAGGGAGGGAGTAGAACAGTACCATACCTTAGTAGATTTGGTGCTTTCCTGCTCTCTCCTTCTCATGCAATGCAATGCAGCAACTTTGGGTGTTGTGGTGCACTGTGTGACAGTTTTGTAAATCTGAGCCTGTGTGTATCTATGTGCATAATGTACCTTTGCATGCCATGTAGTTTAGTGAACCCTAAATCAGAACTTGTGCTGCATTGCAGCAATGTTCCAGAAGCTCTGACACAAATGTTATGTCACTTAAAGTGCGTAGAGCCAATGAGAAGGAGATAACTGAGAGATACACTGTATCTACTCAGTGTCTGCACGTGCCAAGAAACTGTCAAGCTCAGCTTTAGTGGGAATAACAATCATTTGATAGGCGCAAATTGTAAAATTCGTGATTAAAGCGATGCTAGGTGCAAGCTGTGTAAAATGCATCTAGCCAGGTTGTATGACTTTACAACGCATGCCTTTACCACACATGCTTTTACAATGCAGCCTTTATTACGCATGTCTTTACCACGCAGAGGCCTTTACCTCGAATGGTAAGTATATTTAAGGTAAGTAAATCTCACTATATATATATATATATATGTGCGTCTCACTCTCCCTGTGTACTTTACCCGGTCACATCCACCTCGCGAGGCCGGTGCCGAGTTGCAGGACACAGAACCCTGTAAAATATCACAGCAGCACCTGTGTCTCAGAATCAATGAGACGCCAGTAAGACTCGCACTCCAGAGGTGGTTTCAGGTTACTAGTTTATTATGGCCATGCTGCTGTGATATATATCTCCACCCTTTAAATCCGAAATTACCCTTACCATCCGTTACCAGTACCCACCCCATAACCCTATAATTTCTCTCACCACCCTTTACCAATACCCACCACTAAATCCAAAAATTACCCTTACCACCTTTTAATACTACCCACCCCAAACCCTAAAATTAACCTTCACTCCCTTTACCACTACCCACCCCTTAACCTCACAATTACCCTTACCACCCTCTGCCACTACCCAGCCTTAAACCCTAAAAATACCCTTACCACCCCTAAACACTAAAATTACCCTGCCCACCCTTTACCACTACCTACCCCCAAAAGAAGCTAAAATTACAAAGGCAACATAAAGAATCTGAATTCCTGATACAAGCATTCAAATGTAACAATAAGCATTGATGCCTCTAGTCATTTGCCAAAAACGATAAAACCAATTTCTATTTATCGCAGCGAGTGCACCATCATTCTTTAATTGCAGTTAAGAATCAAATTACAATAGTGAAGTATTCTGGGCTCAATTTGCTTTTAGCAATATTTAAAAACCAATAACAATATTCCAGACGCAAAACGTCTAAATTAAATACTTCATGTAAATAAAGTTTTATTTTAATGAATAGAGAAAAATTAATTGCATGAAAAATATTTGGATAAAGACGATGTTATGCAGCTTTCCCATTGAAATGTCTGTCCTTTCTGCTGCTAATGTGTGCTTCTGGTGAGCAAAGTGTGTTTAAATGCAAAGTGTGTTTAAGACTGCAGTACCACCTCCTGTCTACAGGGGCAGACCTGAGCAGAAAAATAAACACACTTCATGAAACACAGGTCCCCACAAGGCAATTTTTTAAAAAGTTGTAAAAATTGACACAGATGTTCCTGAAGCCATTTTTTATCATTTAAAAGATATTGCCTTGTGGGGACCTGGGTTTAGGTCCCCCCAGTGCAATCAAGTTCCCACAGCGTGAGTGTGTTATCACACCCAAGTCCCCACAAGGATAGTAACACACACACACTCACTCACTCACTCACTCACTCACTCTCTCACAGATTAGGTCTTCTTAAAGTTTCTTGTGTTTTTAGGTCTCGGCCTGCGCTTGCGCTGTTCTGGCCGAGAGTTTTAGTAAGCGGGTTTTGGAAGTGCAAACACTGGCTTTCGGCTGGCGACCAGCTTGAGTTCACGATGGCGTGCACGCGCAGCTGCCATCTGGGTTTCCTATCTCTTCCTCATTTCCTTGTCATGGCTTATTAACTCTCTGGACTCTGATGTTTCAATCGCAGCAGCAGCTCACATTACCAACTGAGGGCCCTGGACTACAGTCACATGAAAAACAACAGCGATTAGCATTGAAATGCAAGCTTTTTTTTGTCTAGTTAGAAATATTGCTTCGGTGGGTTGATTTCACCTTGTATCGCTATTTGTTTTATATTGGGAGTCACAGCCTAATTACCAGTATTTTTGTCTCTCACTGTTTTTTTTTTTATATTTATTCGCGCAAAGCTATATTTAAGGTTACTTTTTCCGCGTCACTTCTTCACTCTATTTAAACTCCACCCCCACTCTTATTGTCTCTCTCCTTCTCTCTCTCTCCCTCTCTAATTCTCTCTCTCTACTTAATTAACTCTCCACTCTCTATCTTTTTTAGCCTTTCATTCTCTCACCCCTTTATCTGTTTCTCTTTCAAACTCCTTCATTCACTCTCTCTCCCCTTCTTTCTCTCTCTCTCTATCCCGCTCCACTCTTTATTCTATGTACACCCTTTCTCTCTCTTTCTCTCTCACCACCCTCTCTAATTGGGCATTATATCTTCACTCTATCTCTCACTCGGCAACACCACAGCATCACTCAGCGCAACCACAGCATCAATCACAGCCAGCACAGCATCAATCACAGCCAGCACAGCATCAATCACAGCCAGCACAGCATCACTCAGCACCAACACAGCATCTCTCAACGCCATCACAGCATCTCTCAACGCCATCACAGCATCTCTCAACGCCATCACAGCATCTCTCAACGCCATCACAGCATCTCTCAACGCCATCACAGCATCTCTCACCGCCATCACAGCATCTCTCAACGCCATCACAGCATCTCTCAACGCCATCACAGCATCTCTCAACGCCATCACAGCATCTCTCAACGCCATCACAGCATCACTCAACGCCATCACAGCATCACTCAACGCCATCACAGCATCACTCAACGCCATCACAGCATCACTCAACGCCATCACAGCATCACTCAACGCCATCACAGCATCACTCAACGCCATCACAGCATCACTCAACGCCATCACAGCATCACTCAACGCCATCACAGCATCACTCAACGCCATCACAGCATCACTCAACGCCATCACAGCATCACTCAACGCCATCACAGCATCTCTCAACGCCATCACAGCATCTCTCAACGCCATCACAGCATCTCTCAACGCCATCACAGCATCTCTCAACGCCATCACAGCATCTCTCAACGCCATCACAGCATCTCTCAACGCCATCACAGCATCTCTCAACGCCATCACAGCATCTCTCAACGCCATCACAGCATCTCTCAACGCCATCACAGCATCTCTCAACGCCATCACAGCATCTCTCAACGCCATCACAGCATCTCTCAACGCCATCACAGCATCTCTCAACGCCATCACAGCATCTCTCAACGCCATCACAGCATCTCTCAACGCCATCACAGCATCTCTCAACGCCATCACAGCATCACTCAACGCCATCACAGCATCACTCAACGCCATCACAGCATCACTCAACGCCATCACAGCATCACTCAACGCCATCACAGCATCACTCAACGCCATCACAGCATCACTCAACGCCATCACAGCATCACTCAACGCCATCACAGCATCACTCAACGCCATCACAGCATCACTCAACGCCATCACAGCATCACTCAACGCCATCACAGCATCACTCAACGCCATCACAGCATCACTCAACGCCATCACAGCATCACTCAACGCCATCACAGCATCTCTCAACGCCATCACAGCATCTCTCAACGCCATCACAGCATCTCTCAACGCCATCACAGCATCTCTCAACGCCATCACAGCATCTCTCAACGCCATCACAGCATCTCTCAACGCCATCACAGCATCTCTCGGTGCCGCCGCAGCATCGCTCGGTGCCGCCGCAGCATCGCTCGGTGCCGCCGCAGCATCGCTCGGTGCCGCCGCAGCATCGCTCGGTGCCGCCGCAGCATCGCTCGGTGCCGCCGCAGCATCGCTCGGTGCCGCCGCAGCATCGCTCGGCGCCGCCGCAGCATCGCTCGGCGCCGCCGCAGCATCGCTCGGGGCCGCCGCAGCATCGCTCGGGGCCGCCGCAGCATCGCTCGGGGCCGCCGCAGCATCACCTCAGCATCGTCTCCGCAACAGTCACTACCACCACCACTACCGCCTCAGCATCATTCAGCACCACCTCAGCCTGCTCTCGGAATCTGGCATCTGTTGATTCTCCCCTAGTGTCTGGCCGCTGCTAGTGTTATAATACAGGTACTAGTTCCCAACCTTCACCCTCCGATTGTTTATGCCCCCTCAAAAAAAAGCTTTAACAAACAACCATTGCAATAGGCAGAAACAAGTTGCCAGCATTGCAAGAACAAAAGAAAACTGAGGACATTTTTTATTGTAAATACTTTTTTTAATATGGTCGTTCAGTTTTACATAATGCCTTCTTGGTCACATATAAAGTAACAAAAATGCTTCTGACACTTTTTTATTATAACTTTTCAGCATGCCGCACAGCAGCCACACTTCTCTACAGCACAGCTTGAAGACATTGGCAAAGTCAATAGCTCTGGCTAAACACTTATAAGGCCCCAAAGGCGAGACCTATTGGCTATGCCAATGCTTGTTTCCACTGTTGACATGCGTGGAGCGGAATCCATGTTTCGTAAATAAAAGTCCTGCCCCCTGTTCTGACTCAACGTCTTCCTTTTGAAAGTTATGTTGGGAAGCTTGGTGAGGCCTGTGACAGGGCCAGATCAGACCTCTCGCGCTCTCCAGTCTCGAGTTTAGTAAGACTTAGTGAATGAGATGACTTCAGAGGAAATGGGGTCACGCAAACTTTGGTATCCGTGACTACAAGGGTAGTGAGTGCAGTCAAATGATGAAAAACGGTGAAAATAAACGTAAAATAGAACAAATTAAATCAATCCTGATTTAAATAGCAACACGCTATAAACATGTGCAGAAGGGATTAAGCAGCCAGCGTATCATCAGATAGCCAAGCAGTCTGGTTTAACGGATTTCGCCCCTTGGGTTGGGGTTGCTTCCCTTGTACCCTCTTGTGTCCGAAGCTGCCCTAGGCTGTACACAGATAAGTTTCACGTCTGAGTGACAGGGTCACGCTCTCCCCACTAGATGCTGCTTTGTGCCAGTGGCTGGTCAAACTGACCTCTAAATGTCAGAGTGACACGAGGTCTGTGCTCAGGGGTAGCAACTTTGTCCCAGGAAAGTAGTTTGCAGCAAGACTAACAGATTACTCCCTGTCACTGAGGATACTGTAGTCCTGGCTTTTCGTTTTAACAACCTAATGCATTCTGGGAGAGGTAGTCATTGCTGCCTTCGCAGGCTTGAACACAAAGATCTGTCAAATGAAATCTCAATACAACAGCAATGCGTCCTTGATGACATCAAGACAGAAGGCTTGGTTATGACCACGGGCTGTGCATGTGCAGTGCTTAATTTATAAGAGAATAAGTGCTGGGCCCAAAGTTTTAAGTTCACATGCGCCGCTATCGAATGTCAGCTTGCAGAGTACCAAGGCGATGTTTCCACCTCACACCTCTATGAGCCACCCAAACACTTTCTGCCCCTTTAGCTCAATCTTGCAGGTTATTTCTTATCCCTGATTTCTACCTTTCTCATTGTTTTCCCCTCGTTCTCTTCCACCTTCTTTCCCCTTGTGTGCTTTTCTGTCTCATGCCACGTGTCAAAGTCTGAGGGAAAAATAACTGCAGGTTCCCAAAAATTAGTGCCGGTGTGCCCCACCTCCAACCACCGGCTCAAATTAAGCACTAGTTGGTCTTTCCGGCCTGATCACCCACGTCCGTGACGCTGTGCTGAGGATGCAGATTACAGAAATCGCAATCAGTCACAACTAAAGCGACCAGATGAATCCCTGCATCCGGGACAGACTGTTGCCAGCCCTGGCCTTTTCATTCCGCGAAGCGGTGCATTCTGGGGGTTGTCTTAAATTGGCTCAGTTGAACCAATTGCGCTAGCAGGCCCCATGCTGCTCTGTAAAAGGAAAGCCCAGGAGGGGGAAAGTGGAGCCATCTGTTCACCCTGGGACTGGTGAGCGGGAAGGGATGTTGTCTCAGAGTGTGCGAGCAACTCGCCTGACGACTTACGCAATCAATATCCAATTTGCTCTCTGTGTTAATCAGTTTGGCCACCTATAAAAGTTCTGTATTACACCACTCTGCAGCATGTCTGGTTCTGACTTTTTCTTTACATTCTTCTACCCGGAGTTTTAAGTTTCTCGTTCTAAATCTAGGACTACAAGTACCAGAATGCAAAGGAAAGACCTGGGACATCTTTTCTTTTTTGAGATGCGGAGTGCACATACACGCCACTTCCCAAGCACAACTAAGGCCAGCCTGGTTTTAAAATGATGATGTGTCGCTGCTTTCACATGGACACATAATGTACCAGAGCGGTAAGTTTGCGGTTTTGGAAGGACAGACGCGCCGAGCGGCTCCCACCCACACACAGTGTAGCCTGTGGTTACGTTTAAAGGTATTGCTCATGTTTTCCGAACTCAGCCTTATTAGCAACGGTCTTTAAACTACAACTGACTGCAGGATGTGGCCAGCTGCATGGAAGAATTTTACTTTAAAATTCAACTTTATACTCAAAAGTATGAAGTCGCAAGCGTGACTAGAAATAAATAAATATCTCCGCAACAGACAAAAAAAAGCATTGGCATAGCCAATAGGTCTCGCCTTTGGGACCTTATAAGTGTTTAGCCATGCAACAGTTAATGTTGTTGCAGTAAGGATATTGTGCTGCATAACTAAATACTTATAAGGTCCCAAAGGCGAGACCTATTGGCTATGCCAATGCTTGTTGTTAACAGCTACTAGTGGAGTCTTCGTAGTCTAAGTGAAGCTAATTGAAATTTCTCTAATCCAAGCTAAAACGAGGGATCTGCGTTTTAATCATTATAACGCCAGGCAATTTAAATTGTCAGCTGTAAATGCAGGCTTTTAACCCAAGTCAGGTCTGCATTGATTACATTTCAAATACTGATTTATATTGTTCCCCATCAATGAACGGGATTGGAATTTGTAATTATTACAATTAAAATAAATTTGCCTGGATACTAGGTCAGATCCATGTTTATGTTTAACTTAACATTTCAGACGACCCCAGATTTTCTGTGTGTATAAATGTGTGTTCTCTCTCCGCTCCCCCCTCCCCCCCATGCCCCTTCAAAGCGAGCCAAGCCTGCGGTGTCATCAGTGGAGCTTCAGGCTCCCAAAAAGTGCTCCCCTTTCAATATAAAATTGTATGTGTAGACTAGACAAGGACTACTCTTTTTGGTTGGGTAAGCAAAAGTATAATCCACGGTATTAAATGTCACTAGCATGTCTTAAAGGATGAAGAGTGGAAGATACCTCACCAAACTTCTAGCTTGGATGGTGTGCGAGGTACAAATGTAATCAGTCGTAAGTTATTTACCTGGGCAAGCATGTCACCCATCACGGAAGTACAGTTTCAGTTCCCTGTTCGAGATCGAATCCAGATTGCTGGTAGTTTTGCAATTCCTGCCTTTTAACAAATCTCTGATGCTTGTTAACTGTCCCTTCCTATAATATTTGTTAGCCATATAACACAAGCTGTAGCTAGTGCTCAATTTGCGCCTGTGGTGTGCACCAGCATTCATTATTGGTAATCAGGACCTTTTCCCATAATTAGACTTCGAAACCAGCAAGTTACAGAAATGTAGAAACGGGAGAAAGAAGGCACAGAGAAAGATGGTAAAGCAGTGGCAAATGGGAAAAAACAGGGAAGAAACATAACCTGCATGTGTGAATTAAAGAGAGAGAATAATTATAGGACGGTGGGTGAAAGAGGCATGAAATGGTATCCTGACTAGGCAGCCTTGGTTTTATGCAACCTTGGCATTTGGCAGCCCTGACTGAAACACTGTCTGCTGAGAAAAAAACATTCATGTCAGTTCTGATGTACCTTTTGTAGGAAGGATATGTAGGTTTTGATTTTTTGAGCAGGCCTTTGTTTGTCCTCTCCTGGTGGGGATCTATAAATCTTGGAATGTTGGTAGGAGGGATTGTTCCTGACATGTGGTTTGTAGCAGTTTTCTTATGACCTGTCTTTTGTTGCAGCCCTGAGGCCAGGCCTATTCCTTTCAGGAGGGTTCCTAACTCATTTTATAAGAGGGATCTGAGAATCTTGCCTCACATTTCATTACACAAACTTGCTTTGTGTATCTCAACACTTCACTTTTAAACTGAGCTCCCTGACCTGTTGATTAAATTGTTCTGCTTGTAGTTCGGTCACCTGACGTTATGTCCAGTGGCATGGTTTTGCAAGCTTCGGTGTGTAGGATCTCTCTGATTTCTGGTCTGATTGTAGCAGGGCTGTTGGCGTCCTCACCGTTACCTTGTAGTGGGTCTCGGAGAGCCCTTACCTATCGTTTGTTGAGGGGTTTGAATCCTGACCTTTTTAGGTCTCGCGCCTAGCGTTGCAGTGCGCAGCACTGCTCGCGCAGCGCGAGACCTCTAGAAAGGGCTTTAGAAAGCTAACCACACGCTCGTGCGTGTGGTTTTGCTTTCCGCGGCTGCCATTGGCTTTCGCGTGCTTTTTAAAAAAAAAAATCCAGCACGCAATTGGGCAAAGGCGGGCGCATGTCCCGCCTTTGCTCCGCCCATTCCCGTCGGTGGCCAGCACGCGCAGCAGCGCGCGTTCGTCTCGCTGCCGCTGCTGCGCTTCCTCCCCCCGCTCCTCTGTGGTGTGCGCGCCTTTTACTTTCTTATTTTGTCGGACACAGCGGCAGTAGTTTGGGAAGCGCGGTAACAATGCTGCGTGTGTCAGTGGGGTGAGCGGAGGGCGAGGGGGGCCTTAAAAGTCGCATTTGGGGACGGTGCCCCACTGTCAGAAGCCGAATTACTTTATCTGAAGGAAATCCCTCTCCCCTTCGGTGCTTTCTGGAGAGTGTTTGAGCTCTGCCTCCTTTGCAGTGTGTGCGTAACGGGGGTGGGGGGGGAGCGGAGGGTGGGAAGGGGAGGAAGCCGACCAGCAGTCTCGGGAGCCTCCCGCTGCCGTCTCTGCTCGATCCAGCTGCCAGGCAGGCGGTGCTGCGTTTGGAAGTGGAAGCGAGAGGGGGAGGCTGACGGGACGTTTCTGTCCCGCGTCCTGTGGCGAGCTTTAAAGAGCCCCCGCTTCAGCGAGAGGAGCCTGGCTATGACTTCTTCCATAGGTAGGTGTGTTTGGGGGTTTCTCGCCGCCTTTGTGCTCCGTGTCCTGTGCAGTTTTTTTCCAGCATGCTTCACGGTGGTTATTAAATGCAATTTCCTCGGCTCTTTCGATGCGCTCCTATTGTCTTGAGTTCCCACAAGTCAAAGCACAGCTGCGGCCGGAATGCAATCTTTGTGGTGGGCGGAAAGGCAGGCAGAAATGTGCCGGTGTCTTATCCGGCTTGCCATCAGCATGTTGTAATGCACAATTATTGAACATTACATACCATGCAGCCATTTACTTTGCAAAGTAGACTTGGCGTCTGGAGGACAGACAGACGCGTCTGCATGTGCCTCAGTGTGTTTGTGTGTTTTTCCCTATTTTACATTGGATACTGTGCATATAACCCAGAAAGTGTGAAGTAACAAACTATTCTGTCGTTGAGAGTGCATCTGTCCACGTTGTGTATCTGGTACTCGGTGCCGTCTGTAAGAGGTTCTGTCCAATAAGCAGTCTGCAGCACCAGGAACTTCAATTAGATGACTCACCCTGTGATTGCCTGCTCCAAGGGAACTCCAGTCCGCGCTTAGAATGATGATTACCACTGAGAGCGCCAGCCTTCCATTTTACTGCACAGGAATCTTGTTTAATCTTTTTGAACAGGAAAACAGCATTTGATATATTAAGGGTAGTAGAAAGGCCTTTTTTTATACATTTGCGGCATTAAGAAGAAAGACTCTCTCTGTCTACATTAATAGAAAAAAAACTGAATTCCTAATGGGTCCTTCCCTTGGCTAGCGATTTTAGGTGGAGAACTGTGCTAATCCGCGGCTCCACAGATGGTCTTTACATTGCGGTTTCTTTCTGCATTAATTAAGTGATATTTTCACTCCATTCATCACTGGAGCAGAGAGATCCTATCCGAGGATTTATTTTCACTGGCTACTCCTTTTGAAACAGGTCTTCTAGCATGAAGGCTGTCACAGCAGCAGAACTGGTGTTTCAAAACACAAGCCTGCTATGTCCAAGGTGATGGGTAGAGTTATTCTCTTGATAGAGTGAATGCTATGGAATGTGCAGCACAGATTACTCCGTAGCAATCCCGTAAAATGGAATAGTAGACATACGAGGACTTACAGCTACAAATAAACACATGTTGTACACCTCATTCAGGGTAAGAAAGTGACTATAAGGACGGTACGTTGTGAGAAACGCCAGGAATTACATAACAAAAAAAATAAAACAACATAAGGGTAACATCACCTGATACAAAACAGAAACACCAAAAGGCTACCGCTTTGCTCAAGGCTATACGACTTGGGAACGGAAGTACTTGTCACTGTGGGCTTAAGAAACAACTGGGAAATTTGAACCCAGCAGTGTTATGATTGACAACCACATCAGTGACGTCAAGCAAAAAAACAGAAATGTAACTTTACTGTCCCGACTCCCATCATGTAAAAATGTTAATGCAGGGTCTGCCCACATCACCACTGACAGTGCCACAGAACAACCAGATGGCTCCCAGACACCCACTAACTACACATTCACTTCACTGTACAAAAAAGATCACTGTAAGCTATTATAACCTACACACCCTTTAGCGGACTCCAATTTCAGAATATGAGGTGGAGTACACAAGCCGGATACCAGTGCTTAGACCTAAGATGTACCGTAATGACCATGGACCAGGCACATTTCATCAGCAGGTAATATTTTAGTCCATGAGTAGGGTCACTTGAATTAAGAGGCAGGTGAGGGCCAAATTATGCGGCAAGGTTTACTAAATTATGTAGTAAGAAAAGACAAATTATGCTGCGTAATGGAGCACATTTTATGACAGTTTTGCTTCCTTATTTTGTTATTTTTACTGAGGTTAACACTGCCTGAGAAACACTTTCATCCCATTAGTACCAATTTAACACCCAAATACAGCAATAAGCAACGGAGAGGCGACGAGTCAGCCTTTGAAAATGGCCTCCACGGCACGGCAACTTTCTCTTTAGTAACTTTTGATCCGTATGAGCTAGACACAATTTGTTTTTTGTTAAAATCCAGTAGATTATTAAGCAGAGGATGGATTTTGTGGCAAATGTGGTAAATCAATAATTATGCAGAAAACACCCCAGCCACAAACTCGCACAATTGCGGTGGCACTGTCCATGGGAAAGTCATATTAATTGGTTGGTACTGATGATGTCAGGTCCTTGGTACAAATACTATTCTTCAACAGTGCCAAAATGCTAGACATTTGATACAAACTTACGACTGCTTAGCGTTCATGAGTGTCCAACTAAGTCTAGAAATGACAAATAGAAAAGAGGTTGTCTAAGGTTAAAGTGCTGAAAAGAAGCCCATCTGTTAAAAGATGTTCCCCTGTGCAGCATTACCCGTCAGCTTTTAGAGTCATTAGGTCTTGCCTAGGCAGCGCATGCGCTGTCTCTTCGAGAAATTCTGTATTTTGAACATGGGCTTGAAGCACCTCCCATGTTTTCTATTGGCTCCTGTTAATGCCCTTTGTAAATGGCTGGTTCTGATTAGTGAATATGGTTAATTTGTCTCGCCTTTTGCTGTTTCGGACCCTCCCAGAGGACTGCCCCTTTTTCATGTGTTCTTCCTGGTTTTTTTAATTTGTGTTAATTTGTGGCACTATTTTCTTGTTTGTGTGCCTCCAGAGCTGACTCCCTTACTTTGACACGTAGCACTTCCAGCGTGGCATGCCGCGCTTTATTTTTTGTACTTTTTTTTTAGTTTGACACAGAGCACTTCCAGCGCAGCATGCCGCGCTTTATTTTACTTTGACATGGAGCATTTCCATTGGCATGCCGCGCTTTATCTTCAAGTATGGTGGCCACGCCTTTCTACTTCTCCTAATCATGGGAAGAAGTAGCAGTGACTGCCTAGATCGAGGTGGGCTGTTATTGTTCATGTTTGTGCAAATCTCTGTGGTGCACCCAGCGGAGCAGAGCAGGGCCAGACACTGCAGCTCTGAAATAGTAAAGGTGAGTTAATATCCTTGGTAGCAATACACTTGTACTTGTTAAAATCTTTTGTGATACTTTAAATTTTCCAACTTTCAAAGTCAATATTTTTTAAAACAAAAGAAATGCAATGTGTCTTTCATAGAGCGAAGACACACAAGGCAGGCATGGCGAAACATTTAAATTGTAAAGTTAGACTAATAACTTACTTTACCACAAGATTTTTGCCTTTATCATAAGTCCTTGTGTAATATAACTGGTGCTCATGTAAAGCGCTCCTATACCTTCGGGGCGAGTAAGCGCTACATACATTTGCAAAAAAGTCATTTTAAAATGTTGCCTCTTTTGGAGTATTGTGTGAACTCTGAGACGTGGGCAGAGGAAGGGAGGAGTTAGGTGTAATCTTATGTCCTTCAATGCTATCACTTAAGTGGCTAAACATTCCAAACCTCCAGAGTATTGTAACCAAAGTTCGAATACTCAGCTGTGCCTTTTGCTACACAGCATCATTACTCGATACCTCTTGCCTTCACATATTCTGTCACTACGAGTGAAATTCGCGCTCAAGGTCTGTTTCTGCACCAACACGTCTTGAGTGCGTGTATGAGCATCCTCTTTCAATGTATACCCGGAAGTAGCTGTAGCTTACTGAACCGAGAGCGCATATCTGTTTTTCGTAAACATTATCCTTTTTTCACTATATGTATATTAGTTGGTTCCCATTCCAATATGGCTTCTCGGCAGGCTTAATAATGCTGTTGCAAGATGTCCTGCATCCGTTTGACAATCTGTAGGCTTGTGTTTGTCTTTTTATGCATCTGCCTGCTTCTCTGTTTCTGTTCGCATGTTTCTGTGTGTGTGTTTACCTGGATGTCTGTGTAATTCATGGCCTTTGTCAACAAGGCAGTCCTCTATTCTGTCCTACATTTATGGATAAAAGCATCGCTGTGAAGGCGCTGCATATGGAATTGTTGGTTTGGGGCTGGAATACTTTAGTCCGAGGCTTCCGGGCAGCACAGACCATGGTGCTACAGAGCCAGCAGTGTCATGCCCTCCTTTATTAGCGCTCCGCCTCCATCAGTCCCTTCATCCAGCATACATGGTCCCATGTGTAACATATTGCAATAGTGCCTAGGAACAGCACAGGCCCGATCCTAATAATATGCCCTCTCACAGTCACATTACAATTAATAGATACACCCCAACTGATACTGACGTATTTATTTTACAAATACTCTCTGCTTCTTTGGTTTACTTTTGGCCAATCACTGTCTAAGAGAGCATCCCGGCAGTCCATCCCACGCTGCTCCCTCCCTTGGTAGGTAAGAGACATTGCCATTTACAATGCCAATAGCTCTAACTTGAAAAAATGCGAGACCTATTGCATTTCCAATGCTTGTTCTTTGTTGTAAGGCTCTTAGCTTTCTATAGTGTTTTTTTTAATGTAATACTGATTTGTAACCCGCACTTGGTTCACTTGCGTTTTGCATGATTCAGTATTCTCTGATTGCTTTACTGCTTAGTGCTTTAAGGGGTGGTGTTTGTAGGTACGATTTGCAAGTGGTGGATTTAACTATAGGATTCAAATACATAAGCCTTATTAGTCTTCACATTTTACGTCTGGTTATTGCATGCATACTTGTTCGCTTTGATTTTGGGGTGCTGAGAAAGGGAAAGACGCGTTTTGCTTTTTTCCACCAAACTGTTCATGCAAGGTATAACAGAGCAGTTAATCTCTGTCTGGCCCTCTGTTGCTGTGTGGCTTTTGAGTTTGCATATTGTGGATAGCTATGGTTAGGGTGGTCTGGTAGTGGGGGATGCAGGACTGCCTTATGGTCTTCCTTGGAACCATAGTTTGCGGTGTGTCTGTCTTTGGGTGTGGTTGTGCAGAGCTCAACTTTTATCTTCACTCCTATGACTAAATAGTCTGTGTCTTGCTTCCCAGTGAAGATACTCTATAGTTTAGTTTGCTTTGCTCTGGGGAACTTTCCATCCAGCCGTGAATGTCTGAACTGGTGTTTTGTAGGCGTGTTATCTCTGATTATAATTTAACATCTGGACGTGTGCCTGTTGTTGGTGAGTTTGCGTGGTGCTTGGGCACTCGGAGAGCCACAGTCTTGTAGGCTGCCACTGAATCCATTTCAAAGTTCCTTGCATGTCTGTGGTTTGGTCTGGGCGATGATGTTTTTTTAAGGTATGTAATCTGTACTAGTATAGCTAACATTTCTTACCAGTATAGTTCACATTTTTGTTTTTGGTTCTCTGTGGAGTAGTTGTTACAATGCTTTCCATATGCCAGGTTATGCGGTGGAAGAATTTCGAGGTTTTTGGATTTTGAAAGTTAATGGTCTTATTTGTCTACTTTGCGAAAGGTGTGCCGCTGGGAATTACAGTTAAATGAGATGTGACTATAATGATAGAATGAGTATGAAGCAACAGGTGAGTGGTTCATTCAAGCCCATGAACACAAAAAGTGCCTGGTAGTAATGTACCACTGGGAGTCAAATATATTGTGGGTGGTTATTGGTATAAAACTCTTTACCATTAGATTTCTCGAGTGTTCTGAAGTACTTCACTTCAAGGCTTCGACACATTCATGATAAAATAATGAACTAATGTTTATGCACCGCAAGGGGAGATTGAACACCACAGTCCTAGCTGGACTTACAGCTATGGGTCTGAATATCGGGTGTTACAGCGCATATCTTTACCCAGCATGCATTTACCCCTTGGTTGTCTCTGGCTCTACAGCAGCTCTGCGTACCTGCTTCTCTGGCTCTACAGCAGCTCTGCGGACCTGGTTCTCTGGCTCTACAGCAGCTATGCTGACCTGGTTCTCTGGCTCTACAGCAGCTCTGCTGACCTGGTTCTCTGGCTCTACAGCAGCTCTGCTGACCTGGTTCTCTGGAGCAGCTGACCTGGTTGTAGAGCCAGAGAACCAGGTCAGCAGAGCTGCTGTAGAGCCAGAGAACCAGGTCAGCATGCTCTAGAGCCAGAGAATAAGGTCAGCAGAGCTGCTGTAGAGCCAGAAAACCAGGTCAGCAGAGCTGCTGTAGAGCCAGAAAACCAGGTCAGCAGAGCTGCTGTAGAGCCAGAGAACCGGGTCAGCAGAGCTGCTGTAGAGCCAGAGAACCGGGTCAGCAGAGCTGCTGTAGAGCCAGAGAACCGGGTCAGCAGAGCTGCTGTAGAGCCAGAGAACCGGGTCAGCAGAGCTGCTGTAGAGCCATAGAAGCGGTTCAGCAGAGCTGCTGTAGAGCCATAGAAGCGGTTCAGCAGAGCTGCTGTAGAGCCATAGAAGCGGGTCAGCAGAGCTGCTGTAGAGCCATAGAAGCGGGTCAGCAGAGCTGCTGTAGAGCCATAGAAGCGGGTCAGCAGAGCTGCTGTAGAGCCATAGAAGCGGGTCAGCAGAGCTGCTGTAGAGCCATAGAAGCGGGTCAGCAGAGCTGCTGTAGAGCCATAGAAGCGGGTCAGCAGAGCTGCTGTAGAGCCATAGAAGCGGGTCAGCAGAGCTGCTGTAGAGCCATAGAAGCGGGTCAGCAGAGCTGCTGTAGAGCCATAGAAGCGGGTCAGCAGAGCCGCTGTAGAGCCAGAGAACCGGGTCAGCAGAGCCGTTGTAGAGCCAGAGAACAGGGTCAACAGAGCCATTGTAGAGCCTGAGACCCAGGTGAGCAGAGCCGCTCTAGAGCCAGAGAACCAGGTCAGCAGAGCTGCTGTGGAGCCAGAGAACGCGATCAGCAGAGCTGCTCTATGGCCAGAGAACCGGGCCAGAGAACCAGGTCAGCGAACCAGGTCAGCAGAGGTGTTGTAGAGCCAGAGAACCAGTTCAGCTGAGCTGCTGTAGAGCCAGAGAACCAGTTCAGCTGAGCTGCTGTAGAGCCTTAGAACCAGGTCAGTAGAGCTGCTGTAGAGCCAGAGAACCAGGTCAGCAGAGCTGCTGTAGAGCCAGAAAAGCAGGTCAGCAAGCTGCTGTAGAGCCAGAGAAGCAGGTAAGCAAGCTGCTGTAGAGCCAGAGACCCAGGTCAGCAGAGCCATTGTAGAGCCAGAGAACCAGGTCAGCAGAGCTGCTGTAGAGCCAGTGAACCAGGTCAGCAAGCTGCTGTAGAGCCAGAGAACCAGGTCAGCAGAGCCATTGTAGAGCCAGAGAACCAGGTCAGCAGAGCTGCTGTAGAGCCAGAGACCCAGGGCTGTAGAGCCAGAGGCCCAGGTCAGCGGAGCTGCTGTAGAGCCAGAGGCCCAGGTCAGCGGAGCTGCTGTAGAGCCAGAGGCCCAGGTCAGCGGAGCTGCTGTAGAGCCAGAGGCCCAGGTCAGCGGAGCTGCTGTAGAGCCAGAGGCCCAGGTCAGCGGAGCTGCTGTAGAGCCAGAGGCCCAGGTCAGCGGAGCTGCTGTAGAGCCAGAGGCCCAGGTCAGGCGGAGCTGCTGTGAGAGCCAGAGGCCCAGGTCAGCGGAGCTGCTGTAGAGCCAGAGGCCCAGGTCAGCGGAGCTGCTGTAGAGCCAGAGGAACAGGTCAGCGGAGCTGCTGCAGAGCCAGAGGCCCAGGTCAGCGGAGCTGCTGGCAGAGCCAGAGGCCCAGGTCAGCGGAGCTGCTGTAGAGCCAGAGGCCCAGGTCAGCGGAGCTGCTGCAGAGCCAGAGGCCCAGGTCAGCGGAGCTGCTGTCAGAGCCAGAGGCCCAGGTCAGCGGAGCTGCTGTAGAGCCAGAGGCCCAGGTCAGCGGAGCTGCTGTAGAGCCAGAGGCCCAGGTCAGCGGAGCTGCTGTAGAGCCAGAGGCCCAGGTCAGCGGAGCTGCTGTAGAGCCAGAGGCCCAGGTCAGCGGAGCTGCTGTAGAGCCAGAGGCCCAGGTCAGCGGAGCTGCTGTAGAGCCAGAGGCCCAGGTCAGCGGAGCTGCTGTAGAGCCAGAGGCCCAGGTCAGCGGAGCTGCTGTGAGAGCCAGAGGCCCAGGTCAGCGGAGCTGCTGTAGAGCCAGAGGCCCAGGTCAGCGGAGCTGCTGTAGAGCCAGAGGCCCAGGTCAGCGGAGCTGCTGTAGAGCCTGAGACCCAGGTCAGAACAGGTGCTGCAGGGACTGGAGAGGTACAAACGTAATCAGACACAGAAGAGGTGCAATGATGCAGCGTAATATGGCACATTCTGTTGCAATATTTTGCTATTTTGTCATTTTACAACACAGTAGTACTGTCTGGGCAAACGTTTCTCCTCATTAGCAGCACTCTAACACCCGAATACAGCCGTCAGCAACGAAATGGTGACAGTTAATGTTTGCAAAGCGTCTGTCCCACGGGGGACCACGGCTGATGCTTTTTAAAGCCTCTTTTGATCCATCTGAGCTAGAATCAATGTTTGCAAGTGATACAGAAGATCTGAATCATGCGGCAAGTGTGGAAAATATGTAAATACTCCGAGTACGCGGCGGCCACAATATTGTGTTATTCCAGTGGTCCTGCCTAGGATCAAAGACTTGTAGTGTAATGGCCTTGATTTACGGACTGTGTTGCAAATCCCTGGAACTGTCCCCCAGAAGAATATTTGGGCAAAGAATAACCTCGAAGTACTGATTCTGTGGTACTGATAAGGTAAGGGTAAAAGTGGAGGGCATGCAAGGTCACTGAAGTCAGGAAGGAATGGGCAGTTCTGGGCAGCATTGTCATTCTCCAGGTAGAAATTCCCATGCAGGGCAGCGCCAAGTAGCTGGGATGAAACTAGTATTTGCAATGCAATAGGTCTCTCATTTACGCGAGTTGAAGCTATTGGCATTGTAAATGACAATGTCTTTTATTTATGTTTTAAAAACCAAAACCTAAATAAAAGGCATTGTCATTTACAATGCCAATAGCTCAAACTTGCATAAATGTGAGACCTATTGTATTGCAAATGCTTGTTTTTGCATGCAGGGGAGTGGTAGCTCCCTCAAACCACCCTTTAAAAAAGAAATCTCCCTTTACCTATACCTGCCGTGGAGATCTAACCAACCCTTTTCCCATTATTTCTACTCACCCCATAACCCTAAAATCACCCCACCCGATTACCTCTACCCTATTCACATCACTTACCTGCTTGGTGAAAAATGTCATGCTAGTAAAAACTGGGGTATAGGTTACAGGCCATGGGTCTCAAATCTTAGTAGGACTAGGACACCATGATTCAGAAAATCCTAGTCAACCAGTGCGTTGTGTAGTGTATCAGGAGGTTGGATACCATGTTCTACGGAGGTTGTGGTACACCAAAACTTTGTATACTCCACGGGGTTTTACACAGTCAGTAGATCCTAATACATTAGTATAGCAATGGTTTCTGCACCACATCATGGGTTGGCCAATGAGTTTCAGTTGATCATAGTACAGCTGTGGTCCTGCACCTTGGCATCCTGTCAGATATGATAATCCAGGAGATCAGGTGCATTATTATTAAGGCTCCAAGTTTTATATTTATTTTTTCAACATTTCCGTCTGTATTTATCCATGTTTATTTTTTGCTCAATTTTTTCTGTATCCATTTTTATTTTGTGTATACATGAAGCTGCAATGGGTATTTTTCCACATGTATTTGACTGATAAATGTGTACTCGCATTTGAATGTCCAAAAGGATTCAGCAGTATACGGTGCAATAGCGTTATCTGAAAACACTTGCATTGTAGAATGGCATAATTAACTGTAGATCTGCACTTATTTGGGAAATCTATTGTCTTTTTTCATCTCCCCTACCGCTCAATCTGTACACCACTGACCTTGCACTCATGATTGAAAGTAGAAAAAAATCATCCGAAGATCTATTTTCCGTATTTTTCTTTAAAAATAAATGCAGACAGGAAAAGAAATAGTTTTCTGTCTGTATTTTATCTGTAAAAACGGAAAACTGGGAGCCCTAATTATTATAGGGATGGTTCCTCTACAACAGCGGGGGATATACACAGTGATACAGAGGGCTTTTCTTTTGTACTCTGTTCCTGTATTAAGATTTATTCTCATGAATCTTTGATATTAAAAGATTGAATCACAAAATTAAAACCTATTCAACGGATGCTTCATGTTGACAAGTGTAAAGGAAGAAGGTGCTCTCTAGCACCCCACATTCTATCTTGGTTCACGGTATATAGTTCACGGTATATATGTACAAATGCAAAGGAAGGTGGAAACCACCAACGTTAGTGGCATTCTAATACAGTTATTAAAAGTCCTTTTGTATTGGATCGTTGTGGTTTCTACTTTGCTTTAGCATTGGAAATTGAGGATACATTTTTGCAAACATGGAATTACGAATGCTCATCCTTAGCCGAAGGCACTTTAAATTAGGGCTCTGCACTGTTTCTTGTGGTCTTATTATCTCGGTGCCCTCGATTGCTGCATAATTCACTGAGCAGTCCTGCTCCAGGGTATCTTTCTATCATGCCACTATGTTTCTGAGTCGTTTTATTGCTGCTGTGGAAAGGATCTTGATCCAGCGCGGCTAATATAAATTTCTCCTTATGACACCAATCCAGGAAAACACCTACACACAACTTATGTCGGTGGGGCCCATGACACCGCATACATGCATTCATTCAATTTCTGGATTAAATACTAAGGAGAATGAGCTGCTGGACAAGCGGAATACCTTATTAAAATGACAGAATTATAACCTATACATTATATACATTAACTTTGGATCCTGTCGGTTCTAAACATCAAGGTACTCCACTATTCGGTCGATGGACCAACTAGTAGAATCAGTTGATGTTGATTAAGACCAGCTCAATCACAATTAAAACCTTTAACATTTATTAATCATAAATCTATTAAAGAACCACACTCATTTTAGAGTTAGAATATAATTTTATCTAAAATTCTTCGAGCAAATAAGTGAAATTCTTTAAGTAAAAACATTTAGAAATATCAATAAACATTTTAAGAAAAGATTTTTAGGAAAAGATAAAATTACTTATTACCCTTGGCCATAGGGCGATGACCAGAATGGTTCACCAAAGGAAGATGAACCGCAGATCACAGGATAGGACTCCCAAACTGACTGTCTGTCCCGCTAACCTCCTCGGACGCAATCACCTCCTGGGTAAATTCTCGCAACGATCTCGTTCCTTCCCCAGTCAAAGTTCAAAGTCCAAATTGACAGTCTCTCGCAGCATCAAGGTGGAAAAATGAAAAGCAAGTTGTTTCACAACGTAAGAGCAGACTCTCTTATACCCTATTCTCTGGCTCACTACACTTAAAAGTTGCAATCCTTAGGGGCAAGAATCACGCTAATTGGTCCATTGGAGGGGTGGTGATGGTCACCTCATCGCCCTCCTTGTTCCAACCGGTTTGGGGACAATAAAGCACACAAGTATCATGACCATGGTGTCCAAAAAGTAGTCCAATTTGTTAATCCATTTTGCAACAATCTTTTCATGGTCACACATTAGTTCATCCCCTGTCGCTCGTCTTTTCCATCCGTTCCCAGGCATATATGCTGAACACTTGGCACGCTCCTCGTTGCAGGTCAGATTGGCCTTGACATCTCTCACTCCGAGCACAGGCCGCATACACGTGACTGGAGCTTTCGTACTGAGTCTGCGCGGGGGCCATCTTATTCAGCGCACACGATCTCGTCCTTTCCAGCGGCCATTTTAGAAGCATGGCCTAGCAGGCCCGAACGAAACTAGTATAAGAACAAACACAATAGAAATTAAAATATGGAAAATAAGCCTTTCTGTTTACCACCTGCCATTCTAAAGACCCGTGTTAGATATTACCTAGCAGAAGCGACATTTAAAGCCATTTTACTTACCATCTGCATTCTTTGCCACAATACAATTCTATTACGCAACACAAATCATGCAATTCACTCTATTTACTACGTAAATCACAATACTCACGTTAATTAGCTTCATATTTGTAAATAGATTAGATTTTGCAACATTTAGCAAATTGCCCACGTGTAATGTCTACTAAAAAGGTGTATTTGTTGATTTAATTCATGCATTTCAAACGGTTAGTATCATTAATGGTTATGGGGTCATTAATTTCCAAGGGGTACAAAAATATTTTGTTTCCCCTGCTCCATCAATTCCCCCCTTTGGTGATTTTTAACATCACCACTAAAACCTATCCCTACAAATTTTATCAGATAAATGTTTCTTGTCCACTTGCATTTGTTAATTTAGACAGTCGTGTTCTTTTCATCCTGTCTTTTAGACCTTTTGTACATGTTCTCTTTTTTTTTTTTTTAAATTGTATTTATTGATATTTGAACACAATTTATCATACAAACATAACAGCAACAGAAGCCAGTACATTCCCAAACCTGTGTCGGATACCATCGGCACAATCCGGGTACAATAATAATAATCAAATTGAGCACACCCGCCACTCCGTTAGTCTACATTCAGTATCACTAGATCTTCTCCCTTTTCAACTGAATAATCGATGGTGAGGCCTAAACACCCATGCCAACTGTAGTGCACATTATACATGAATTCCCAATGTTATTCAACGGCTACTGTACATTATACCGGCACATTGTACATGAAATTTAATGTAACCTAGTGCTGGGGTTCACCCGGGGAGTTAACCAGGGGGCTGTGTACTGCCATCAAGGCCCTGTCGTTCCCGTGCCCAACTCAAAAGGGTTCCCATATGTCTCGTGGTCTGGAAGTGAGGGGCATTAGCTCCCAAAAAGTGGTGAGTTGGGCCTGCCCATATGTCACATCCCGCAGCCATTCCTTCGTGGACGGTGCCCTCCTCTGTCCCCAATGTATTGCTACCCGACGTTTAGCCAACAACAGCAATAATGCATGTAACTTCCGCACTTGGGGTCCTGTGTCCCTTACATAGCACAGTAAGCCCAGCAGTGGGGTAGGGTCAAGCGACATGCCAAGTATTCGGTTAATTATCATGAACGTTGTATTCCAATAAGTCCCCAACGTCGGACAATCCCAAGCCATGTGCAAAAAGGTTGCTGATGAGGACCCGCATCGCCAGCAACGGTCATCCTCCCTAAGACCCATATGGTATAACCCCTTAGGTGTTCTGTAATATCTGTGTATGAATTTAAAGTGGACTAGCCGAAGTCTGTAATTCGGCGATAATTCGGTGAGCTGGCGACAGCAGAATGACCATTGGTCTTCCGTCAGTGGCTCCGGGAGTTCTGAGTTCCAACCCTGGAGCGCCTTGGGTGTCACCAGCGGCGTTGAGATCTGCATCTGTCTGTACAGTCGTGTTACTAGCCTCCGTGGGGAGGGGAGCGCAGCAGATTCTCCAGGGCCAACAATGGAGGAGGAGGAGCCGGGAAGGTGGCATGGAGTGAACGACACGCCGCACGCAGCTGGTGGTAAAGGAAAAGTTCGGTGAACGGCACTGTCCGTCCTTCGTCCGCGACTGGAGGAGGGCGGAACTCATTGTCAATGTATAGGTCTGCGAATGTGTGTAGCTTCATTTTCTCAGCAAGTGTTTTGCTAATTCCATCCCTCAGAGCGGGCACCATCGGGTTGTGTGCTAGTGGTATTGAAGGGGCGTATAGCACCGGCATCCCCGCCCGTTTGCGTAACCCATCCCATGCCCAACGTAGAGTTTCCGAAGTGTCTATTCCCTCTCTAGGTCGGCGATAAGGCGTGTACAGCGCTACGGGTAGAGGGACAGGCGCCACAACATCAATCTCCACGGCCACATGTGGCTGAAAGGGCGTAGGGTACGTCCAGTAGTGCAAAAATTGCGCTTGAGCACACAGTGCGTAAAGCTGCATGTCGGGGGGCCCCCATCCCACCCTGCACCAGCGGGAGCGTTAGTAGCTCCCAAGACACCCTAGCCTGACCACCTGCCCAAGCCAGAGAGATCAAGGCAGCTCTGACCCTTTTAAAAAAGGACTGTGTAAGTGGGATCGGGACATTAGCGAACAAATATAAAAATTTGGGCAGAATAATCATTTTTGCCAAGGCTATTTTCCCTGCCAGTGATAGCGGGAGAGTCTTCCAAAGTCCCACCTTTTCCTCCAACCAGGTCACTGCCCTCCCATAATTTAAAGACCAGATATCCTGCATGTCCCGGCTAATCCAAACACCCAAATACTTGACCGCCATCGCCTCCCACCTCAAGGGGAATTCGGAAGTTACCGGTATGGTATTATTTGTGAGCGGAAAGATGACCGATTTAGCCCAATTTATGGAGATCCCAGTCAGGCCCCCGAATCTAATAAATTCCCGCAAGATGGGGTCCAAATTTTCCCTGGGGTTAGAGATATATAAAGTGACATCATCAGCGTATAATGAAATTATGAGGCTCCTGGTGCTGAACCCAATGCCTCTGGCCGTGTGATGTTGTCTAATGCGGGCGGCCAGTGGTTCCATCGCAACCGCAAAGAGCAATGGCGACAGAGGACACCCCTGTCTCGTCCCACGCGAAATAGGGAAAGGCTCCGACAATAGGCCATTCACTTTGATACGGGCCTTTGGCTGAGTATACAGCAATTTTATGAGGTTCAAGAACTGGGGGCTGAATCCCATCCGAGATAGAATCATGAATAAATACGGCCATTCAAGCGTGTCGAATGCCTTAGTGGCATCTAGGAAGACCGCCGCAGCTTGTACATCGGGATGCAAATAATGCAGCACCGAAAAAATCGTCCTGAGGTTGTGAGAGGTGGCTCTACCCGGGATGAAACCTGACTGGTCCGGGCGCGCGATGAGGGGCAGCAAGGGCTGTAGCTTATTAGCTATTAATTTGGACAGGATTTTTACATCTACATTTATCAATGACAGAGGCCGATAGGAGTCCAGCTCCGTTTCGGGTTTACCTGGCTTCAACAGGGTGACGATGACAGCCTCTCTCATCGTTGGGGGCAAAATGGCAGAGCCGCAAGCTTCCTCGTATAATTCCAAGAGTCTCTGTGCCAGTTCCTCCACATATGCTTTGTAAAAAGCCGTAGTCAGGCCATCTGACCCTGGGGCTTTATCTAAGGGCAGACTGCGTATAACCTGTGCGACATCTTCCACCGTGATTGGTAGATCCATGTAATCTCTGTATTTTTGACTGAACCAAACCAGCTCGAGGGAGTCAAGGAAATTCTGCATTCCCTCTGGGCATGTGTGTTGAGTGGCTGTGTAAAGGTTGGTATAAAACCGAGAGAATTCAGTAAGGATGTCCTGCTGTCCTCTGACCATTCCCCCCTCTGCGGCCCTCAACTCAGGAATGTACGTAGTGGAATGTGGGGCCCGAATCATACCAGCCAGTGTCCTACCCGGTCTATCCCCCTCTCCATATCTCCTAGCCTCGGCATATTTCCCCAAGAATTTAATCTCCCGTCGCGCTTCCTCCTCATATTCAAGTAATTTAGCTTTTATATCAGCCAGTACAGATGTGTCGTTAGAGGAGTAAAACAGTGTCTCGAG
This sequence comes from Calotriton arnoldi, assembly GCA_963921515.1. Classification (NCBI taxonomy): domain Eukaryota; kingdom Metazoa; phylum Chordata; class Amphibia; order Caudata; family Salamandridae; genus Calotriton; species Calotriton arnoldi. The sequence goes on along the minus strand of CAWUFW010000911.1, from coordinate 1,386,951 downwards.
CCCTTTTAGTTGAGATTCCAGTGATGCCAGAGAGCCTCGTATGGCTTTTAGTACCCCGGCTTGGCGGGCTATACATTGGCCACGGATAACCACTTTGAAGGCCTCCCATAGCGTGGCCTCAGTGTCCACCGAGCCCGTGTTACGTGTGAAGTAGTCAGTAATGTCCGTCCTAATTTCTTCTTTGAAAGCGTCATCTAACAAAGCATGCGGTGGGAGCCTCCATGAAAACATGCGTGGGGGTGCCTCTGGCATTGTCAAAGTCAGCAGACATGGGCGTGGTCCGACAAAGATCTCGGCAAGTGGACTATTCCAGTAGTCCACGTGGCCACATCCCGCGACACCAACCAGTAGTCCAATCGGGACCAGGCGCTATGATGGTCTGATATGCAAGTTCCTTCCTGGAGGTCAGGGTTTCTATGGCGCCAGATATCTATCAGGGACCCATCCTCAAGTATAGCGTTAAGGGCGGTACTCGCCGAGGGGTGCAGAGTACGGGCAGCCCCCCGCCTATCCAACCCATCATTCAAGACTGCATTAAAGTCGCCACCCCATAGGATAGTGCTACAGCCTGTAGCCTTTACTCTAGCCCATATGTCCCGGAAGAACTCAGGGAGTCAACATTGGGGCCATATAACGCAACTATCGCAATTTGGACCCCTCCCAGCGAGCCCAGAACAATAAGAAATCTGCCAGCCGGGTCTCTAAGCACAGTGCCCTCCCTCCACTCCAACCCCCTCCTGATCAGTACCGCCACGCCCCGGGAGTAACTAGAGTATATAGAGGAATATACGTGACCCCATCTGGTTTGCTTGAGCCGCGGTGAGGGGTCGGCACTGAGATGCGTTTCCTGCAATAAACAGATATCAATATTGTGGCGTGAAAGGTAAGCATGTACAAGTCGGGTTTTCCTACAGTCATTCAGGCCCCTAATGTTCCAAGAGAGGCATTTTAGGGTGGCAGCGTGCGAACATCATATGTGTATCCCAAAAGAGCAGTTAGGTAACCGAAACCGCTCAAGGACCCGAACAGCGCCCATCGTGTTGCAAGGTGGCACGTAACAGTACTGGCTAAAAACATACAAACACCCCCCTTCTCCCCCATCCCACCACCCACTCCAACCCCCCAATCAGGTTGTGTATATCCCCGCAACTTTAAACAAATCCTAACATACAAAAAAAAACAGCTCGAAAAAGGAAAATTTCCCATGGGGCGAGGTGTCACCGGCAACTTCCCTGTTTGCACAGGGTGGCCGGGAATACTGCAGAGAAGCAGGCAGCTAACATCGAATATAGTGTATCGCCCAAGAACTCACATTCTGCGGGGTCCCAGGATCCCCTCAGCAGCTTTAAGGATCATGGCAGAAAAATCATATTAGAGCAGGTTCACACATTCGCCCCATCGCGCCCCACAGTAACATTTTAATACAGTGAACAAAGGCGAGGTATCAGATCAATCATAATTGGGAACTCTCCCATAAGGGCGTGTTGTTACCGGCTAACTTCCCTACGTTATGCAGGGTAGCCGGGATCACTTCGGTGATTACTACTATTTTAACTATATCCATATCTAAAAATCCAAAGCATCACGCTACCCAGAGCTAAGTCACCAAGCAGAATTTACAATATTCAGGAGGGCAATGACCCATAGTGCCCAGAACCTGCCCCACCTGTAGCCAATTATGCAGTTGGGATAAGAATACGATACCCATGTCAATCGTTATCGCTCAAGCGATCAGTCTGTGAGTCTGTAGAGCCTTGAGTCTGCTTAGTTCTCTTTCCGCCGACATGTTTGGCAAACTTTAGGGCCGACTTCGCATCAGTGAAGAAGTGGGCTGTTCCATCATGAGACACTTTGAGCTTGGCTGGGTAAAGCAGTGAGTAGGGAATCTGAGCTTGAAGCAAAAGACGTTTGGCAGGCAGAAACTCGCGCCTCGCCGCCTGCACGGCCGGCGTGAAATCGGGGTAAAAGGAGATATTGTTCCCTTGTGTGTGATTGACCCTTTTTCCCTGGCTAGCCTGAGAATGAGATCTCAGTCTTGATAGTTCAGGATTTTGGCTAGAATGGGCCTAGGCGGAGCTCCAACCGGAGGTTTTGCACCCAAGTACATGTTCTCTTTAAACTCTTCCAATTCGATCTCTCCCATCTCCTGTTCTTTCTTTATTTTTCTCATTTTCTCTTTTTGCTTTATTTTGTCTTTTTCTTCTTTTAACACACATATATGCTAATCTCAATATTGATATTATCACTATTACTAAGGCCACTGGAATTAGTATTTTCCCAATAAGAGAACTACCTATTTCGGTGAACCATTTCTTCATTGAGGAAAAACTCTTACCAAGTCTCTCCCAAGCACCTTCAACCTCCAGTGGGGCAATTTCTTTATGCAAATCAGTAATGTTCTTTATATACTTCTGTATATTCTGACTTTTGTCTGGAATGTAAGTGCAACAATGTTGTACCTTCAGCATTCCACAGACTCCACCCTCTTTTGCCAAAAGAATGTAAAGGGCAAGTCGATTTTGCATTACCATAGCTCTCATGGCAACCATTTCGGTATTTACCATCAAGAACCCTCCAGCAGTATTCGTTGATAAACGATCTACTACTGTAGACAATTTCCGAATCTTGTATGCATTCAAAGATATACCCACTGCTGGTATCAATGCTCCAAAAATGTCACCTATTATTTCTGAAAAGCTTTTCCTCCTCCTACGGGTTAATGGTTTACCCATCTCGTGAATTCCTTTCGTTCCTCTTTCCACGTGAAAAATCTTTGGAAAGACCAGGCCTAGATAGCATGTTCCGTACCAATGGTCCGGCAACCTATATTAAGCTGTGTTTCCACAAATATAATAGATCCCTGGAAATACTGGATCTTTTCATCCTTTAACTCCCCATCCCCCTAGAATTTTGTATGTATCTCGGCACTCACTAGAACCCACGAAATAGTTATCATACATAGTGCTATCTCTACTAATACACAATTTTCCCTGTTAGGGCCAATCTAGAACCATAGCTGCATTTGTTTCACCTTTGTCATAACTTCCCTCTTCAAACGCCCAAGGTGGGGTTTTTGTCTTTTCTCCTGCTGCCTTTCTTTGAAACTTAACTCTTCTGTCTTCTACCATGTCTAAGAAAACCTTTTCTTCCTTTCTTAACCCACAAGTTAGATTATGTCTAAATGCATATTCTAATGTTAATTCTTTTGTTTCTAAGAAAAATTCTCCAAAGATCTTTGCAAACTTCACCTTATTTAGTTCAGGGATTACGGGAACTTTAGCAAAAACAGCATCTGTGTCAGTATAGTAATACTCTAATTTACCTGTTTTGTAAAATAAGCTAGCTAAAACACTACAAGTTATTCCATACGTCAAAGGAAGGTGATGATACATCACACCTTCTGTTACAGACACAGGTAACTGCATACAAACATAACAATCTCTCACATCCATTGTCTCCACATATTCGTACAAAAGTTTCGTGAAGACATTTTTGGAGAAATCAGTTATTGACTTATCCCTATGAAAATCAGTACTATCTACCAGTGTTGCAGTGTTCTTTGTTAGATTTCTTGTCACTATTCGTGTCATTCATCATTGCAGATGTATTTTCTACAACTAATCTAAGTGGAATTCTGATTGCTAAAATAAACCAAATAAGCATTAGAAAACCTGTACAATAAAAACACATACTACACCATCTACGGAAAAACTCACATTTAGCTCTTCTATTCTCAGTGTCTACCATGTTGAAGTATTATCTAAATATATGTACAGAAATGTGTTTCCACACCTCAAATGACGGTGTTGACTAGGATCAACTGCCTTTTGGCACACCTTTCGGTTTTTCAGAAATTTTCTTTGTCTTATTAAGTTTTTGTGTCTAGTCCGGTTTTCTTTCTTTGTCTTTCAGGATTGGCGCAGTTCACTCTCACCCACTAGTTCACAGTCTTTGTCTGGGTTCTCGTGACTGCTATCCACTTCTTTAATGTCAGACAGTGCTATGTATAACCATTCAGGTGACTTGTATTTCAAGTTAGGTCTTTTCACTCTTTTGGGTTTCTGCAATTGTCTTTTATCTGTTTCTTTGTCTTTCCTGACTTGTTATTTCATTTACTTGTTCTGCATTGTCTTTGTTCAAATTTATTAGTTTATATCTCAATCTTTTAATTTCTTTGGGCCAATTGTCTCCTTTTCTTGGCCTTTTCAGTTCACTTTCTTTTTCTCCTCGTTCTGCTCTCCAAGTTCTCTTTCTTGGTCCTATTCTTTGCCTTCTTTCCTCTTCACTTTCTTCAGATTCTGTCTCTGATCTCACTTCACTTTCTCTAACTTTGAACTTTATGATCTCAGTCTTTGTCCGAATCTTCTTGTGTTCCGTCTGTTTGGAATTCTGAATCTAATCCTCCTCTTGTTTCTTCCGCAATTTCCCTAAACTCTCTATCTAGATCTAAATTTCCCTGTGTTTCTTCCGCTTGTAATTTTGAGTCTAATCCTCCTCGTGTTTCTTCCGCAATTTCCCCAATCTCTCTATCTAGATCTAAATTTTCTTGAGTTGCCTCTACAATTTCCGGTGGAATTTCCCCAAAACTTGTAGTTGGTTGTTCACTGTCACTATTTATTAGTTCAGTTTCTCCTGTTTCAAGATCAGTTCTTTTGTTTTCGGATTCTTTCTTTTGTCTTTCACTGGATTCAGGTTGGTCTGCTTCGGATGCCGAACTGGTATGTGATATTTCCAGATGTCGACTTACAGGTCGAGCTTCAGGATCTGGAACTCTGATTATTTCAGTTTCTTTTTCAGTTGACAAACTGGTACCTGATTCTTCCAGATGTCGACTTACAGGTCGAACTTCAAGATCTGGAACTCTGTCTCAGTCTCTGCTTCAGACGCTGAGCTGGTATCTGATATTTCCAGATGTCGAGCTTCAGGATCTGGAACTCTGATGGTATGACTGGCATGAATCCAATTTTTCACACCTGCACACTTTACTGCAGTTGTTGTCACCAGAATCACTTGATGTGGCTTGTCCCAGCGTGGAACCAAGCAATTTCTTCTTCTGTGGACTTTTATGCGGACCCAGTCTCCTGGACTCAAATCATGAGCTCGTTTTCTTTCAAGAGTGGTCGCATCCGGTCCAACCTGATGAAACACAGAATGCACCACATCAGCCAATCCTTTGCAATAGTCCAGTATGAGATCATCAGTTATAGTCAGCAGTTTGTTGACAGGTACATATGCTTGTCTCATTACTCGTCCCATTATTATCTCATGGGGACTCAGACCTGTTTTTCTGTCAGGTATGCTTCTTATGCTCATTCGCACCAATGGTAAGGCATCGGGCCATTTGAGTCCTATGGCTTGACACATTTTACCCAACCTATTCTTTATGGTGCCATTTACTTGCTCTACTACTCCAGAAGCCTCTGGTCTGTAGGCACAGTGCAGCTTTTGTTGAATGTCTAGTGCTTCGCATATCAGTTGGATAAGTTCGTTTTGGAAATGCGTTCCTCTATCTGTTTCTATCGTTACTGGAAAACCATATCTAGGAATGAATTCTCTCAGCAGGAGTTTAGCTACAGTGACTCCATCATTCCTTCTTGTCGGATAGGCTTCCACCCAACGAGAAAACAAACAGACGACCACCAGGACATACCTCAGTCTGTTACTCGGGGCATTTCAATGAAATCTAATTGCATTCTGGTAAAAGGACCTCCTTCACGTCCTATTACTCCCAAACTCACTACTGTCTTCCTTCCAGAATTTATCTGTTGGCATATAAGGCATCTTTGGCAAAGGCTTTCAGCTATAGCCCTAAATTTTGGGTTGTACCAGGTCTGTTTGAAAAGTCTGATCATGGCATCTCTACCTATGTGTGCCTGTCCATGGTACATCTGTGCCATGTTAGAGATCATGCTATCAGGCATAACTGGTCTTTCATCTCTAAACCCAGACTTCATCTTCCTCTCTTTGTCTGCAACCTGCTTTTATCCAACCATCTTTGTCCTCATTACCTGCCTCTTCCTGCACTTGTTTTACCTCATCCCATGTTTCAACTGGGGTTAGTAAACAGCAAGGGACATGAAACAGTCTCTTTTTCCCTTCTCCGATTCATTGAGGTCATATTTCTGGCACAATATTGAGCTAATTCGTCAGCAAATTTGTTACCTACCGCAATGTAATCAGTTCCATTTTTGTGAGCAGTGCATTTTACCACCGCAATCTGTTTAGGCAGCTGTATCGCCTCAAGCAACTTCTTCACAAACTCACCATTCCTAATAGGAGACCCTCTGGAAGTCAGAAATCCCCTCTGGGACCAGATCTGTCCAAAATCATGGACCACTCCGAAGCCGTACTGGCTATCCGTGATCACAGTGATTCGGAAATTCTTTCCCAGTTTGCACGCTCGAATCAGAGCAATCAGCTCAGCAACTTGGGCTGAACGTATTCCTCTCAAACAGGATGCTTCCATTATGGTTGCCACCGTACACACAGCATATGCAGCACTTAAAACTCCTTCATTTGTCCTCAGGCATGACCCGTCCACAAACATCACATAATCTGACTCTTTTAGAGGTTCATCCCTGATATCAGGGCGAGGCTTTGTGCAAAATTCAAGCACATCCAAACACTTATGATCAACATTTTTGACTTCTGCATTTTCTTCATCTGGCAGTGAAGTAGAAGGATTCACACTTGTGCATCTTACAATGGTTACATTGTCTGCACCCAAGATCACTTTTTCATACCTAGTCAGCCGACTGTGTGTCATGAATTGGGTTTTTGTTCGGGTCAGAAGGATTTCAACCGAATGTGGGACATATACTCTCAAAGGATATCCCATCACAATGCCTTCACTTTGCTCCAGACTCGCCCAAGTAGCAGCTACTGCTTTCAGACATCCAGGCAACGCCTTTGCTACCGGGTCTAAAACAGCTGAAAAATAGGCTATTGGTCGTTTCAATTTTCTATGCCTTTGCACTAATACTGAAAGTGCACATCAGTCTCTCTCGCTACAATACAGCTACAATTCTTTCTCATAATCCGGCATTCCCACTGCTGGTGCCTCACACAAACTTGTTCTCAGTTCCTCGAAAGCCTTCATTTCCTCCTCATCCAATGCAATCGGATCTTTGACATCCTTCTTTGTCAATCGCTGTAAAGGTTTTGCAATCAATGAAAATCCACTTATCCACTGTCGGCAATAACCAACCATTCCAAGGAACATTCTCACCTCTTTGTGTCATTGGGGCTCTCATTCCTTTGATAATCCTTATCCTTTCTGTTGTCACTTTTCGCATCCCTTTCTCAATCTTATGACCTAGGTACTGTACTTCCTGTTGACAGAACTGCAGTTTTGATGGGGACACCTTGTGTCCTCCTTCTGCCAAATGATTCAATAAATCAACTGTGTCTGTAACACATGCTTCTCTGGTCTTTGATGCCACTAATAGGTCATCAATATATTGGACCATCACAGACTTTTCAGGCATTTTTAAATCTTCTAAGGATTTCTTTAGAATCTGATTAAAAGGACTTTCAGTATACCCTTGAGGAATTCTGCACCATGCCAAAATATGCTCTCCGAACCGGAACGCAAATAATGGCTGTCTGTCAGGGTGCAATGGGATAGAAAAGAATGCATGGCACAAATCAATAACTGTGTACCATTCTGCATCATGTGGGATTTGATACAGTATTACAGCAGGGTTTGGCACAATTGGGCAGCAAGGAATAACAATTTTGTTTACCTTTCTTAAATCTTGTACTATCCTAAATGTTCCATTTGGCTTTTTCAATCCCATAATAAGAGAATTACATGGGCTGCTCATTATTTCTCTCAAAATTCCCTGTTCAATCATCTTATTAATTACAGGTGTTATTCCTTCAATAATTTCTGGCGTCAGTTTGTACTGCGGGGTGTTTGGGTAATTCGTTCCTTCTTTTACAGTAATTTTTACAGGCTCAACTTCTCTCATTAGTCCAATATCTTCACCTGTGAAATCCCATACATCAGGCCTTACTATTCCTTTCAATTCAATAGGGATTTTCTCCGCATCAAACACAGGAAACATATCATTCGCTCCTGGTTCTAGTTCTGCCATTGTCATTTTATACAGAACATCCTCATCTGTGTCTGAAAAGCAATACCATCTGGGGTACAGTAGATGGTACAATTCATTTTTTCAAAGCAGATCGCGTCCTAATAGATTTACAGGACTACAATCACACACCACAAAGCGATGCATCTCTTTAAATGGTCCAATTTCCACCTTTATTAGTTTTGTAAGAGGGGTTTTAATCTGCCTGTTTGAAACACCTACAACTTGGATATATTCTCCTGAGAGAGGAAGTTTTGGAATTTCCACTGATCTAACAGTAGAACGGGTAGCACCAGTGTCCACAAGGAATGGAACTCTTACACCATTCACTTTTCCATCCACAAATGGACCTGACTGATCTACCTCTAGAGTTGCGCCAAGCACGCACTCTTCTTCCTCTCCTAGGCACCGTCATAAGCTTTCATCCGATTCATCTCCATCCTGCCGTAACCAATACTGCGAAACTGCAGCTGCGCGCGGCAATTTTGTTACCTGCTCTCCTCCGTAGAATCCTGCCTCTGTACTGTATCTTTGAGGATTTACATTCTTTGAAAGAGGTGGTTGCGGCACCTGACACTGTTGAGTAACTACCTGCGGCCGTTGCAGCTGTTGGTAACTCACCTCATTCTGCACCTGTGGATTCAATGATTGATTTTCAGCATTAACTTTCGGAGGAAATTTACACTCGTTTCTCCAGTGCCCTAATTTTCCGCAATTATGACATGGACATTTCTTTTTAGCTTCTTCTATACTCATCTGACCTTTTCCCTTACCGATATTCGGTTTGGACTTGGTCTGTCCTGCATCACTAGACTGATTATTCATCTGAGCTTCTTGCTTTTCTGCAACTTTTACTTGTGCCCACATTGCCTTTTCCTTGAGTTTACGCTGTCTACATTCAATATCGTCACTGCAATATTTCGCATACCGTAATACCTCATCTACTGTGCTATTCTGCCAACATAACATATGCTGCTTAATCATTTCACTTATTTCAGGCCTCAGACCATATACAAATCTATACACAAAATGACTCCTGTCCTTTTCACTCAAATTCTCGTATCCACTATACTGTTTAAAGACCAAGAGCAATCTCTCGTAATAAGCATGTACAGATTCCTTACTCTCCCGAGTTGTTCTATCAATCTTTACCCAGTCCGTTTCTTTTGGTGGGATTTTATTTTTCAAAAACGTGATTGCCTGTTCATATTTTCTCATTACTTCTGAACCTGAGGATCCTGTTTTTGCATCTCTAGGATATTCTTCCTTCGGCCAGTCAATTGTAATTTTACATTCTGTCCATAAATCTGCAGGAACAACAATCTCAAACAATCCATCCAGATCTTCCCACAATACTTTTAAAACTTTTACAAACCTTTCTACCTGTCTATACCATTCTACAGGTTTCTCTCTCAATCTTGGAAAGTCATTTGTAAATGACAATATATCTTGTCTGGACCAGGGGACATGTTCATAACTTCCTCCTGGAGTTTCTCTCATTGGACACTCCATTACCGTTGGTTCTTTCTCTTTTACTGGAAAAGCCAATGAGGCTTTATCCGTTGTTCCCTCTTTTCTTCTTATCCACCTACTTCTCCACTTGTGTACATCTCCCCATTTTCTCAATATAACAATCAATTCTTTTATTTGTGTTAGTCGTCCTGAAGTGTTCAGATTTTCTATGTCTTTTTCACTAAAATCTACCCTGTACGGTTTCTGCAATCCTCTGATTTTTTCCAAAATCTACTCCTAGTTCGTTCGCTGTTTGTTCCAATTTTTCATGCAAGTTCCTAGCTCTCCAAGTGACGCTTTTACACATAAACATTAATTCATCATCTTGATAGGACTTCAATCGATCTGTACCAATGGTTCCTAGAATTAATTCCTCCATCTCTATCTTTAATCTGACCACATCCAAAAGTTGTGGTTCAGCATCTTCTTTTTCTGCAAGCTCCTCACCCAATCATTTAATTCCTCTGCAGTCTGACCCACAGGGTTTTATTTAATTCTATCCAATTTGCACTTCTCTCTGGGGTTTCAGTTGCTGACTCGGTTCCCATAGGAATCCTATTTATCGGACTCTCATTAATTGTCAAATTTACAGGTGGACTTGACCTAAATGGACCAACAGAATCTTCTTTCTCTGTATTTTGTGGAATCATCCCTTCTCTTACTCTTTGCATACTGGAATTTAATGGAATTGTTAAGGAGTGTTCATCTATCTTTTGGTTTTCAAATACTGGGATTACTGGCCCTATAGTTACTGGCACAGTCACGGCTTCCATTTTCTTTGTCAGTTCTCTTATCTTTTCAGTCAACTCTCTTGTGGTTCTGGCTAATTCAGCTGTATTACCATTATCATGTTTCACAGTCTGTGGTGTTTCTAGCTTATTAAATGGACTATTTATTTCAGACATTTGTTCAGGACTTTGATTTATTACAGTTCTCATTGGCGGTGCATTTGGTGTCACCACCACAGAATCCTGTTGATATGGAGGGGGTCTTTTATTTAAAATGTCCTCCAGCAACTCCTCCTCTGTGTCGCTAACTCCATACCCATATCTCTCTGTTACTGCATGCTTCTTTTTCTCCGTACATTTTCTCCCTGTAATCTCTTCAACTGTTCTGACAAGAAACAAGCCATCCGTCATGTTAACATACCGCCATCGTCTCATCCTGTCTTCATGATTCAAACCCCATACTCTTCCATGAACTAAACTATAATTCTTTGCACCTCTGTGTCTTTCCCTTTCATACATCTTATCTTCCCGTTCACCTAAGGCTTCGAACTAGGTCTCGGTTCAAGTTTCATCATCTTTTCTCTCAAATTTCGAAGTACTGCTGTGCTAAACGATCCATTTTCTGGAAATGCCAATACTCCATCGTCTTTGGTATACTTCACCCAATTTTCCAACCAAATGCAAGTATGATAGCCATATTTCAACATCATATGAGATGCTGGCGTTTTCGGCGGAGGAAGTACTTCTCCTTCCCTAGTCACAACCTTCTTATCTTTTTTGAAAGTTTTTAAGCTTCGCAAACCATGACGGTTTCTCTCTACCATACTCATTATAATAAACCATATTTCACTGCTCTTTTTCCCAAAACAATTTTACGCAATTCTTCACCACTCTGTTCTTTCTATTACTCGGCTATTCAGACCTATCCCAGCGCGTCTCACACTAACGCACCAATCCGGAAGCTCTTCGTTCTTCCACAACTGGCCAATACCAGCGCGGTTTTTGTTGACGTCTGTTCTACTCCTGCTTCTACTGACCCCTCCTTTACAAAAATTATCGGCAGTTTTCTTAGCTTTTCTTTTCAACTAAAATCGATTAGTTACATTGTAAAACACATTACCATTGTCTGTTCCTCTAAACAAAAGAGATAGTTTATTCTAACTTACAAGAATACTGTTTTGTTCGATAAGTGTAGCACTTCTCTCTACCTTACCCTTCTCTCAAGCAAGGGGTAAACCCGTTTCTCTGGGGATAAAACACATGTGGAGACTACACTGCTCCTGAGAATTAAGGCCAGAGTTTCACAAGAAAACCTGTTGCTATTTCACTCAAATGCAATTCATACGTGAATTTTCCCTAACATAACACAGTCCTGTGTTATCACCAATTTTGAAATCAGACAATGCACATTTCCGTGTGACTTCTCTTGCCACACGTGTCCACTTCCTACTTCCCGGAAGCTTCAAAATTTCGACTTGCACATAACGTAATACAAGCTCAACATAGAGTGTTGGACACGAATAATCAATAATCGCCAATCTAATCTATAGTAACCATAACTCTGCTACCAAGAAATCTAATCCAGCGCGGCTAATATAAATTTCTCCTTATGACACCAATCCAGGAAAACACCTACACACAACTTATGTCGGTGGGGCCCATGACACCGCATACATGCATTCATTCAATTTCTGGATTAAACACTAAGGAGAATGAGCTGCTGGACAAGCGGAATACCTTATTAAAATGACAGAATTATAACCTATACATTATATACATTAACTTTGGATCCTGTCGGTTCTAAACATCAAGGTACTCCACTATTCGGTCGATGGACCAACTAGTAGAATCAGTTGATGGTGATTAAGACCAGCTCAATCACAATTAAAACCTTTAACATTTATTAATCATAAATCTATTAAAGAACCACAGACTCATTTTAGAGTTAGAATATAATTTTATCTAAAATTCTTCGAGCAAATAAGTGAAATTCTTTATTAAGTAAAAACATTTAGAAATATCAAACATTTTAAGAAAAGATTTTTTAGGAAAAGATAAAATTACTTATTACCCTTGGCCATAGGGCGATGACCAGAATGGTTCACCAAAGGAAGATGAACCGCAGATCACAGGATAGGACTCCCAAACTGACTGTCTGTCCCACTAACCTCCTCGGACGCAATCACCTCCTGGGTAAATTCTCGCAACGATCTCGTTCCTTCCCCAGTCAAAGTTCAAAGTCCAAATTGACAGTCTCTCGCAGCATCAAGGTGGAAAAATGAAAAGCAAGTTGTTTCACAACGTAAGAGCAGACTCTCTTATACCCTATTCTCTGGCTCACTACACTTAAAAGTTGCAATCCTTAGGGGCAAGAATCACGCTAATTGGTCCATTGGAGGGGTGGTGATGGTCACCTCATCGCCCTCCTTGTTCGAACCGGTTTGGGGACAATAAAGCACACAATAAGTATCATGACCATGGTGTCCAAAAAGTAGTCCAATTTGTTAATCCATTTTGCAACAATCTTTGATGGTCACACATTAGTTCATCCCCTGTCGCTCGTCTTTTCCATTCGTTCCCAGGCATATATGCTGAACACTTGGCTCGCTCCTCGTTGCAGGTCAGATTGGCCTTGACATCTCTCACTCCGAGCACAGGCCGCATACACGTGACTGGAGCTTTCGTACTGAGTCTGCGCGGGGGCCATCTTATTCAGCGCACACGATCTTGTCCTTTCCAGCGGCCATTTTAGAAGCATGGCCTAGCAGGCCCGAACGAAACTAGTATAAGAACAAACACAATAGAAATTAAAATATGGAAAATAAGCCTTTCTGTTTACCACCCGCCATTCTAAAGACCCGTGTTAGATATTACCTAGCAGAAGCGACATTTAAAGCCATTTTACTTACCATCTGCATTCTTTGCCACAATACAATTCTATTACGCAACACAAATCATGCAATTCACTCTATTTACTACGTAAATCGCAATACTCACGTTAATTAGCTTCATATTTGTAAATAGATTAGATTTTGCAACATTTAGCAAATTGCCCACGTGTATTGTCTACTAAAAAGGTGTATTTGTTGATTAATTCATGCATTTCAAACGGTTAGTATCAATAATGGTTATGGGGTCATTAATTTCCATGGGGTACAAAAAATATTTCGTTTCCCCTGCTCCATCAATCTCTAGGCCTCTGAGAAAAGGAGCAAAGATCAGCAGGCAAGACAAGTAATGGGGCTCTGGCCTCCTGTAGAAAGATGCTTCATTTACTTTGTTCGTTTTAACACTTTTCATAGATTCATGATCACAAAAATGTGCATGGGGGAGGGGATGATTCATCTTGGATGAAGTTGCATATGTGGGTGGAGACTAAACATTCATATTAAGTAAATGCCTAATCTAGTTTAATTCCCTCTTGCACCCAGAATATTGTAGGGTAGTTCCTTAGTTACTTTTATGGGTGGCGTGGTTTCACGTCGTTGAGGGTCTTAGTGGTATTGCATTGTTTATTTTTCCTGGTAAGTCTTTGGTGTTTTGGTAGTGTTGATGGGTTAGAACTGCAGTGTGGCTGTATAGTTTCTGTAGCAGCATGGTATCTCTCTAAGCATCCAGAGTATATACATAGGTGTATGTATGTATGTATGTATGTATATATATATACATATATATATATATATATATATATATATATATATATTACCTCGCGTTTTTGAGGTACGCCACTACTAGTAAAGAGTTAATGAGTGAGGAACTCTGGGGGTTGTGATATCATATCCCTTAGTTTGGTGTTGCTGTGTACCTCTGAATGATCTGAGAGTATAAGAGTTTAGATGTGAACGCAGTGTGTGACATTGCTTTATTGATGTGCAATAATTGACCATGTATTCTGTCCTTTGTGTGATAAAACAATTTGTTGAAGTATTGTAGTGAAAGTGTGCTTCTTACAGAGCCGAATTTGACTGTTCTACGTGCTTTTCTGCTGTGTATAAAGATCAGACCATCGTGACTCAAATCTTGCTCTAACTGCGATGTAAAATGTAGTTTTTTAATAATTTGACGCTGGCCATAATATTGCAAGAGTGAGAAAAACGTTGTGCCTGTTTTAAATTGTGTAGATGCTATTCTAAGTTTAATATGTCATGTTTTCAATACCGTGGTTATCACTTGGTCGAAAAGAGTGTGGGCTGAATGGGAAACTTATCGAACAGCAAAATAGTGGCTGTGGATGACAACCGGACTGGAGGTGATGAGGCAAAAGGAGAACAGAAAATGGATGATCCAACAGCACATCCTCGATACCAAGCCTACTTCATTTCTCGCAACCACACCTTCCCATAGAATCTGCAATGGTCAGCCTTCCAAGCCTAATCTCTTCCTGATCTGGTTGCCATACTCTAGTCCCTCAAAGCCACTTCTCATGATGTTTTACCATCGTTCTTCATCAAGCTCTCTCTCTCTGGGGGTGCTCTTTTACCATACATACTATTGTCAATGCCTCCTTCACTCAATGCATCTTCCCAGAAGGTCACAAGACTGGCCAGATACTCCCAAATGTAAAGAAATCTACACTAGACAATGATGACTTTGCCAACTGCAAGCCCATCACTCACTCGCCATTTATCAGCAAGAAAATTAAAAAAGCAGTCTGTGTTAAACTCTAAGATCACATCAGTTCTAACCATTTCCTATGCGACTACCAGTCTGGCTTCAGATCACGTTGCAGCATGGAGACTCCCGCCTTAATACATCATAGGCAATGCCCCCTTAACCACAGAGAAAGGTGACCCTGGCCTCTTAATATATCTGACCTCTCAGCTGTCTTTGACTCAGTTGACCAGTACACCCTCATAAGCAACCTCAAGTCGCGATTAGGATTCAACGGCAATGTCCTTCACAGGTTCTCCTCCTACCTCTCCATCCGTTTGTTCACATGGGCACCTGTAGGTCACAAAAGATCACAATCACATTTAGAGTCCCCCCTCATGTTTCCAAACTGTCTTCGGTCACCCCCAACCCTAATGGAACTACATTAGCTCTCCTTGCCAGCTCACACCATCTTCAAAACCAGCTGGATCATTTACAAAACCAGCACTCCGCTTATCAAGCATACAAGCTCGCCGTGCCTGGTAGTTCTCAGCACTCTCACAGCCTCGACACCATCAGACTGCGGACAAAGAAGTGTTTAAAAAAAGAAAACCAGACAACAGACCTTTTCCGTTTATGCACCTGGGATGAAAAACAGTATTCCCGTATACATCAGTACTGCCCGAGTGACGCTCCAATTTAGTAAACAGTTGAAGGCTGTTTAAAGACCACTACATCACAGTGCATTAACTATCCACAACCCCGCTTTCTCTCCTATTACTCGCCAACTTTAAGCTTGCCTTTGAGCATATACAGCGCTCTGCTGCCTTTTGGCTAGGTTCACTTTAGAAATCCCATATACACACATTCACACATACATAGAGCATATGTGGTCAGTGTAACATATCCTTATGTTCTAGAACTATTTAGGCACTTGCCAGTTTACTGGATTCATTAGTTCGAAGCCTAAGAGGTCGAGCAAGAACTATTACTATTTTGTTGTTGTTGAATGGTCCTATTTATGTCTGTAATATGATTTGCATGTTAAAATAAAATTGTTTATGTAATGGTGTATAATACAGGTCTTATACCTAAGTGCGTGAAATAATGGCTATTAGAACATTGGAATGTTGGGAGCTCCATTGAAGACAATGGAGTTGCTCTGGGCTTATGGCTGGTATAAGCCCAGCGCTCCAACATTCCAATGTGTGTCTTTGTTTCTCCATTTTTAATTTAGAACATTCTACCCTTAGTGGGTGGAATGTTGTAATAGCCTTATAGTCCTTCTGCCTCAGGCTATACCGGTTGTTAAAGGCCCTCTCCCTCGTTATAGGCCCTCGCCTGCGGCTCGGGCCTATAACTCGGGATCAGGGCCTTTAACAACCGGTATAGCCCTTGGCATCGGGCTATAAGGCTATAATAATATTGCCACTGGAATGATGTTCGGTTTATACACTTCATACTAGTGAAAGGATGAGCTGTGTTTGACGGGATTGAAACTCATGGCCTGTAGGTTACATCTAACATCAGAAGGAATCGCATACTTTGCCTAACCATCTTGTCTGCTATGTATATGTATTCCAGCAGTGAAATCAACAAAGGCTTCTTGTGTGAGGCAGATGCTGCCAACTTGAAACAAAGTGAAAGGCACAAAGGCCCAGATAATCAGACTCCATACAGGGTAACTGTAAGGATGAAAGCCCATCCGCTGTGCACCTCCTATTTTTTTATTTTTTCACAATGCCCTGACTACCCTGCGAACACTGACGGTAGTCCAGGTTTTATTACGCTCTCAGCATTTCACTTTTGGAGTGTGGATACAGCCAAATTGTAATCCCACTCGTAGCGAAAGGTAATTTCCGCCCCCTTTCCTTGGTCTAATGGGGAGACAAATGGTTAATGGCAGCATTGGATAATTTAAAGTCCTTGCTGTTTCCCTGAGTGCGGAGTCTCCGGACTTGTGATATGTGTCCATGTGTCGTGATATGCGTTTTAGGGTCCTTCACTTCCTTTTAGCACCAATTGTTTTATTTCTGGCATATGGACAGCTTTAGGTGTAATGCCAGCCCAAAATAATCACAGTAAAATACGAGAGAGGGAGGGAGGGAGGGAGAGAGAGAGAGAGAGAGGAGAGAGGGAGGGAGGGAGAAAAAAAAAAATAGAAAGAAAATTCAAAAGTGCCCCATTCACATTTTACATAATGTTCGTTCTGCTCTCCATGAGCGTCAAGTGAACTTGTTGATAAAAGTGCATTCCGGGACCTGATGTTTTGGGACAACATATCTGCATATCGATCCTCAAATAGGTAAGTAAGTTGGCAGTTAAAATTATAAACACATCCCACATAGGGACTAACGAATGGGGCACTTTTGGATTGGCAGTTGTTGGCCTGTGATCAAGAACTTTATTAGTTCGAAACGTCTTAGGCCTTTCTTCGCTGATTACATACACCTGGATTGCCTTTTTAATTGTCGAATCAAAGGACGCTGTGTGGAAAGTGTCTCCGTTTCTCTTGGCAAGAATTGTGAGATGGATATATATATATATATGTGCGTGTGTATGTGTGTGTGTGTATATATGTATATATGTGTGTATGTATATGTATATATAGATTCACTGAAAAAACCATAGGTTTCAGGCACGTTATAGTTAGTTGGACATTTCACTCGTACAAAACCCGTGAAATTCCCCCGTTATAGTTAGTTCAGGTAACTATAACTCGCGCCCCCGCAATGCACTGCTGATGACGTCACATATTACATCACTCATGACATGGTCAGTGACATCACTGATGACATCACTGATGACATCTCTGATGACATCTCTGATGACATCTCTGATGACATCTCTGATGACATCTCTGATGACATCTCTGATGACATCACTGATGACATCACTGATGACATCACTGATGACCTCATCCATGTGATAATTTGATGCATCTTCTCACACCCTAATATAACTTTTGATACACCCACTGTAAATTACAGACTGCCATTGTCAAAACCATAGACACTCCAACACCAATTACTATATACACACTCACTGATTCTTAGGTCTACACACACACACATCTACTCACTCACCAGTACAGTCACTCATACTTATAGTCACTCATACTCATACTTATAGTCACTCAGTACAGGACTATCATATGCACTCATACACCTATATAAACACTCACACACCGCCACTCATCCATAGTGGTACTCACACACCTAGTCAGTCATGCAAAAAATTAATCACACACCCATTTACTCACCTATACAGTTATACACACACCAACTCACTTACTCATACAAATACTAGCACATTCTTCAGTGATGTCATCAGTGATGTCACTGACCATGTCATGAGTGATGTAATATGTGACGTCATCAGCAGTGCATTGCGGAGGCGTGAGTTATAGTTACCTGAACTAACTATAACGGGGGAATTTCACGGGTTTTGTACGAGTGAAATGTCCAACTAACTACAACTGTCCCTAAAACCTATGGTTTTTTCAGTGAATTTCTAAGGTTTTTTAAATGCTAATTTCTAACTATAACGTGCCTGAAACCTATGGTTTTTTCAGTGAATTTCAAAGGTTTTTTAAATGCTAATTTCTAACTATAACGTGCCTGAAACCTATGGTTTTTAAGTGAATTTCAAAGGTTTTTTAAATGCTAATTTCTAACTATAACGTGCCCCGGCCCCTCCTTCACCACTGTGCAAACGCGCCCCGTGGCGCGTTTTAAGTTGGGGGATTAAGTCTCCTTGAATCATGAGGGTCCTGGGGTCCAACTAGCCCACCCTGTACCTCCAGTATGCGCCAGGGACTGCGTTGCAGAGAGGTGTTCAGAGGCCACGCCCCTTTTTACACCTCTCTGCAACGCAGCTCTGTGGCGCTTACTGGAGGTACCTGGTGGGCTAGTTGGACCCCAGGGACCCTCAGGATTCAAGGGGACTTAATCCCCCAACTTAAAATACTCCACAGGGCGTGTTTGCACACATGTCACCTCAGGCCCCGCCCCCTCCCTTCACCACTGTGCAAACGCGCCCCGTGGCGCGTTTTAAGTTGGGGGATTAAGTCCCCTTGAATCCTGACGATCCCTGGAGTCCAACTAGCCCACCATGTACCTCCAAAAAGCGCCACAGAGCTGCGTTGCAGAGAGGTGTAAAAGGGGCGTGGCCTCTGTACACCTCTCTGCAACGCAGCTCCTGGCGCATACTGGAGGTTCCTGGTGGGATAGTTGGCCCCCAGGGACCCCCAGTATTCAAGGGGAATTACTTCCCCTTCTTAAAACGTGCCAGGGGGCGCGTTTGCAGAGTGCGGCAGGGAGGGGGCGGGGCCTCCGGCACGAT
Source organism: Calotriton arnoldi (assembly GCA_963921515.1). NCBI lineage: Eukaryota > Metazoa > Chordata > Amphibia > Caudata > Salamandridae > Calotriton > Calotriton arnoldi. The sequence goes on along the minus strand of CAWUFW010000911.1, from coordinate 1,367,681 downwards.
GCCGGTCTTTTTTTTTTTCTTCAATATTTTTTCTATGGGAGCGGGGCTGCGTGGTCCCCCTTCCCTCGGCCACTTTTGGCCCCGGGGACCCCATCCCCCGGGGCATGCCCTCTTTTTTAAAAAAAATATTTGGAGGGGGGCTGCGTGGCTCCCCTCAGGCAATTTAAGGCCCCGGGGACCCCATCCCCCGGGGCCGGCCTTTCTGTCCTTATTTATAAAAAAAAAAAATCAATTTTGGGGAGGGGGGCTGCGTGGCCCCCCTCCCGGGCCACTAATGGCCCCGGGGACCCCATCCCCCGGGGCCTGGGCACTCGTTGGGGACCGTGGGGGTCCCCAATCCCCGCACGGTCCCGCCGGCTCCCCACGTCCTGCGGGAGCCGGCATTGCTTTTCCATAAGGGAGCTGCTGACATGCAGCTCCCCTTATGGAAAAGCAATCTGCTTTGCTTCATTGAAGCGAGAGCAGGTTTCCCTGCTCTCGCTTCAATGAAGCAAAGCAAGTTTGCAATGACAGGACGGGAGCCGCGCGGCTCCCGTCCTGCCATTGCAAACAGCAGTGTCCCGGGGGTAGGCACCCCGAGACACTGCATGAGCCGGCCCTGGGGGGGTGGTGGTCCCCAGGGCCACTACAGGCTCCAGGAGGGGGGCCGTGCGGCCCCCCTCCCTTCAATTGGTGGTCCCCGGGGCTTTGGGGGTCCGAAACGGACCCCCACATTTCTTTTTCTAAGTGCCCCGGGGAGGTGGCGGTCCCCGGGCGTGTGGGGGGGCTGGAGCCCCCCCACACAGGTTATTTAAATTTAAAAAAAGAAGCCCCGGGGGTGGCGGTCCCCGGGGCTGAGAGCCCTCCCGCACCATTTTTTATTTAAAGCCCCGGGGGGTGGCGGTCCCCGGGGCTTGGGGGGGCCTTAGAGGCCCCCCTATAAAATATAAATTAAACCCCGCATGCCCCCGGGGGCAAAATAGCCTCAAAGCGCGGGAGACCGCGCTTAGATTTTTTTTTTTTTTTTACGGCGGGATCCGCGCACCCTAAGCGCATCCCGCCGATTAAAAAAATAAATAAAAAAAATAAATAAATGCTTTTTTCTGCCCAGGGGGTCCTTGTGGGACCCCCTGAGCAGACCTATGGGGTCAGGGTGTTTCTACCCTGCCCCCTTTGTGCGTTTTGCGCACTTGTTTCTGTGCCTCGGTTCTACCGAGGCATAAAATGGCTGCCAACACTTCCTGATTTGGAGTGTTGACAGCCACTTGACAGCCAATTAGCATGCAGCTCGTGATCGGGAGGGTACGCGGACCCTACTCGGCCATAGATATATATGTGAATTTACTTTTGATTTTCTCAGGAACTACTTGAATGGATTTACACCATTTAAGCAAAAGGCACGACACTGAACCAAGGGCTACCTATTTGCCAAATTTGGTGTAATTCCGTTCAGCAGTTCGGGCTGTAGCTGCGACTAAAGGTTCCTATGGAAAATTGCATGGGGAAAACGCGTTTTGGGACCCCCCTTTTTTCTCGGCCCCTGCTTGACGAATCACCCCGAGACTTTCAGGATAGGAGCAGACCGGAGCGCCCCAACAAGTTTGAAAATTTCGCGAAGATTCGTCAACCGGCGCCAAAGTTATTTCAAATAGAATGTTGCGGATTTCCTATGGAAAATAGGTCCTAACTATAACTATCTACTGGCGACCGCCAGTAGATAATATATATATATATATATATATAAATATATATATATATATTAATCTCATATTGCTTCCTCGCGCTGCTGCTTATAGCAATGCTGAATGGGTTAGCCCTTTCAGCCATTGGCAGGCTTCACTGTGGGTGGCTTTCTTTTGCTTATGCATACGTTCACATACACCTAAAACAAAAAATAGCCCACTTCAGTTCCACGACTCGCTCAACAATATCTGATTTCATTTCATATTTTTGGATTTTTTTTGTTCGTTTTTTTTTCTTAATTGTTTTGATGCGTTGTTTTACCTATTTTCTTTTTAAACATATGCATGCCCCCTTTTTGCAGTTCTTTTTTTTTTTTTACCTTTTATATTCCTAGTGCATTTGTTTGTAAAAAAAAAACATTGTGGTGTTACCAAAGCCAGGCCTATAGACTTTGCCAATGCTTGTTTGTAATTTTATAGTGTAACATACATGTTGTGCCCTGTGAGCATGGTGGCTGTAGCATAATTTGGGAGTTCTCTACGTATGGTCAAAGTTCACCTTGGTGTCGCTTGTCTTTGGAACAGGGCTTGGGCTATGGAGACCTGCTGCTGTTTCGTTTCTGGGTTAAGTACACAACCAGCACATGATAGCCAGGCAACCGCATTAGGGAATATTACTTCGCAGGCACATTAAGAATAAGCCGTGTTCTACATTGTAATCCCAGGACTTTAGTTGTGAACTGGTTTTGGACTCCTAACATGCCCCCTACTGCCTGTAACAAGGTGAACATTAACAAATCTGAAAGGCTAGGGGCTAAAGCCTGACCTTTTTGCTTTGCCAATGTTTGTTGGCAGTGGGCCCATTTCGAAAGGGGGGTGGTATTTAGGTGTTCATGAACACCACAGTGGGAACATAGACACCTGATCTTTTTGCTGAGCTCGTTGTACCCCATAAGGCACATGGTGGTTGGAGATGGAGGGAGCTTTCTTTGGTTATAAATTCGATAGAGGATAGCCCTGTGTGAGTGAATACAACTGAAACAACCCTGAAGATTACTGAAATCTTTCTGACTCCCTGATTTTCGGACACCCTTGGCCATGGACTCTAATGTTAAACGGGTTTAGCAATGCTGCTGCTAAGCGCCATAAAACTATTTGAAGTCCTATCCTGACCACTGATGGTGCTAGACACCAGATTTTTTTTAGTAAACCATTTCACCTGCCCTACTTTTCTCTACTGTAAATGTGTATGATTCAGCTCTTGCTAGGCATTGACATTTATTGATTATGATTAAGCATGCTTAAAACCTTGCCTCCTCCTTGATAAGCTTTTACTGGTTGACTGCTCTGTCTTTAAAGAATGCACAAGTAAAGGCCTGACGGCACTGCCCTGGGATACTTAGGTTAAACCACAGCACTGACGTAGGATCCTCCTTAGTGACTCTAACTACCCAAGGGCCTGGAGAATAGGTCCGACAGTAACAAAACAGAATGAACAGAAGACCTAACTCAATGTGAACGAAGTACTGACTAACTTAAGCAACAGCACCACATTCTGTCATAAGCAATGACAGAATGAGTTAAATATAGCTTAACAAGATATGTCCAGAACACAGTTGGTGGCAAATCCTGGAAAAGCAGTCTTGGAAAGAAACTCATCTGGCATAGAAAAGCAACTGACCTCCTTATAGAGGCATTCATAATGGAAAGTTGCTATATAGAAACCAGTCTGAAAACCTTTTAACCAATTAATATATTTCTGGTTTGGGCTTTCAAGTGGAGTTCACTGATTGCCTCACCTGCAAGTTCTTGAACTTGAACATGACTTGTTCTATGAGTGCAATATCACCTTTTGTATTCAGAGATATGAATTTGATTTCATTATTCTGTTTATTCACAAGTGTGGTGTACAGTTATGTGGAATTAGACCTGTTGCTAGTGGTAGGGATTGGACTGCCCAGTGTATTTCACAACTTTTTCCTATACTGGAACAGGTCAGAATTTTACTCCTGTAAAGGTATGGTTATGGATCTTTCCAGGGTGGCAATGAGCAAGGAACAGACCTAAAATTGGTGGGGTACGATGTAGGTGTATTAGTCACTGCAAGTATATTTTAGCACTAGAAACAAAAGTGTGAGTGCAATAAGGTGAAGACCTCTTGGCATGTGTAATTTTAGTGGAATGGGTTTCGCCACTTGTAATAATGTTGTTGCTGCTTCCTAGTAGTGCTCCTGTAAATCTCTTGAGAATTCCAATTGCAGTTATTCTATGTCTTTATCGCAACTCTATCACTGTCTGGTAGCCATATACTTTGCAAGTGGAACAATAGTAGAAACCAAGCCTGCTTTACAGTGGAAGCAGGTCCCCTCGGTAGATCCCAAATTTTAAATGGAGAGCAGCTTCTTTATATGGAGCACTCTACAACACCACCAACGCTAAAACTGCTCACCTCAAATGTGAGTGTTTCCAAGCATAGGATTAGCATATAGCCGCCAATGCCAAGCCAGAAAAGTGCTGCAAAAAATGGCAAAAGACTTTGTCAAAGTCTTTAAGCATGGGACTAGCTAATGCTATCCTCACCTTGCTAAAAAATAGTGAAAGCCTTTTACTACTCCAGGCACAGTATTAGTGTTGGATTGGCAAAATACCCTCCAAGCCAACCTAGAATAATTAAAAGCAACCCCCGACGTGTGATTCACTCTTATTAGAGCTCTTCAGAGAGGTATAGCTTTATCCAGATACAAGGGGAGCACTTAGTTTAAGTCAAACCAAAAATACCCTTTAATTCTTTTTCTCTGGGCCACCAGAATTATGCGATTGTGCAGACGCCGCGATTTTTGCATAGTTGTAGATTTGCCCCATAAAAACGCAGCGACACGTGTTGCCGTGCAGTGGAAGGCCCTTTTCAAAGGTTGACTCGTCACCTCTCTGTAGTTTATTGCTATATTTGGGTGTTAAACTGGTACTAATGAGGTGCAACTAATGCTCACACAATATTTACAAGCTTAAAATTACAAAATAATGAAGTAACACTACCACAAAATGTGCTGCATAATGCCGCATAATTTGCCTTTTCTTGCTGCATTAGTTACTCAACCATCCTGCCTAATTTTACCCTCCCGTGCCACATAATTCCAGTGGCCCTGCTTATAGTGCTGCATAAATTATACAAAAAAGGAAGCAGGGAACCCTGGGTATTTGCCAGATTTTAGATGGAGAGCAGCTCCTTTATATGGAACAGTCTACGACAATTTAAAACTGCTCACCTCAAATGTCAGTTTTCTAGAAAAGTTTCCAAGCAAAGGATTAGCATTGTGCCATCCACGCCAAGCTATAAAAGTGATATATATATATATATATATATGCACCTGCCACTACATGGTCCCTTCTGTAATAGGCATTGTCTGCGCTTATTAACAGTTTTATTATTCCTGCTTACGGATTCACCAACACATTGCAAGCTGGGGGCTGTAGTCTGACATTTGGTTACAGCTGCCCGGTGTTAAGCAGGAACAGCTGATCTCCCACTACTGGGAGTGCCGTATAAAGAGCACAGGAGCGAGAAGATGCAGACTAGTGGTGCGTGGCATCTGAGGAAGGCAGGAGCAGCCGAAATGCATTATGCCAAGCCACATTTGGTGAATAAGGGGTTTCCACTTGAAATCCCCGCTGTGTCCTTGCATTGCTTTTTATAGAGTGGTCTTTTTCTTCATTCATTCATATATATATATATATATGTGTATATATATATATATATATATATATATATATATATATATATATATATATATATATATATATATATACTCACTGAAAAAAACATAGGTTTTAGGGACAGTTATAGTTAGTTGGACATTTCACTCGTACAAAACCATAAAAATTCCCCCAATGCACTGCTGATGACGTCACATATTACATCACTCATGACATGGTCAGTGACATCACTGATGACATCACTGATGACATCTCAAATGACATCACTGATGACCTCATCCAGTGACTGTGTGTTTCTGTAAAGTTTAAATATGTTTAATATATATAGGGAAAGGCGTATTGAAGAATGAGTGGGTGTATAAGTGTCTGAATGGAGGATTTAGTGCGTGCGTGCGTGACTGACTCTACAAGTGAGTGATTAAACGTATCTTACTGAATGCATGGGTTAGTGACTAAACTGTGTGAATGTCTGTATCCGTCTGTCTGTTGGTGTGTAAGTGGATGCATGGATTTGCGAATAGCTACATGAGTCTATATGGGTTATTGATTGGTTCTCTGAGTATCTGTATGGGTGCCTGAGTGTTTGTGTGGGTGGGGTGTGTGTGACTCTGTACATAGATGTGTGAGTGGGTGATTCACTGGGTGCATGATTTCAAGAGTGCATCTGTGATGGACTGCTTGGGTGGGTGAGTGTGTGTATGGGTGTGTTAGTGAGTGAATGTATGTCCCAGTGGTACATGTGCGAGTAGCTACATATGTAAAAGGCAGTATATATGTGTGTTGGAGTATTTAAATGGCTATAAGTGAGTGTGTGATTGTGAGAGTGGCTGTATGGATGCGTGTGTGCTTGTATCAGTTATTGTATAAGAGCGTAAGAATGTGCTAGTATTTGTATGAGTAAGTGAGCTGGTGTGTGTATAACTGTATAGGTGAGTAAATGGGTGTGGGATTAATTTTTTGCATGACTGACTAGGTGTGTGAGTACCTCTATGGATGAGTGGCGGTGTGTGGGTGTTTTATATAGGTGTATGAGTGCATATGATAGTCCTGTACTGAGTGACTGTAAGTATGAGTGACTGTACGGGTGAGTGAGTAGATGTGTGTGTGTAGACCTAAGAATCAGTGAGTGGGTATGTAGTTATTGGTATTGGAGTGTGTATGGTTTTGAGAATGTCAGTCTGTAATTTAGAGTGGGTGTATCAAAAGTTATATTAGGGTGTGAGAAGATGCATGAAATTATCACATGGATGATGTCATCAGTGATGTCACTGACCATGTCATGAGTGATGTAATATGTGGTGTCATCAGCAGTGCATTGCGGGGCGCGAGTTATAGTTAGCTGAACTAACTATAACGGGGGAATTTCTATGGTTTTGTACGAGTGAAATGTCCAACTAACTATAACTGTCCCTAAAACCTATGGTTTTTTTCAGTGAATTTCAAAGGTTTTTTAAATGCTAATTTCTAACTATAACGTGTCTGAAACCTATGGTTTTTTCAGTGAATTTGAAAGGTTTTTTAAATGCTAATTTCTAACTATAACGTGCCTGAAACCTATGGTTTTTTTAAGTGAATTTCAAAGGTTTTTTAAATGCTACTTTCTAACTATGCCTACAGAGGTAGGACATTTGAAGAAAGAAGAAAAAACGCACAGAAAGAAGCAAAAGAAATGCAGAAAGAAGCAACAGAAGTCCACAAAGACGAAGAAAAGAGTAGGAAGAAGCAAGACATGTGCAGAAAGAACCAACAGAAGAGCAGAAAGAGGCCTTGCTGCAAAATCATCCTGTGCCCACAACTTTTTCAGACGGGTACTGGTGGTAACTGACTCTGACAAACCAGGCCTAGAGCCAGTGCTATGCTAAAAGACACTTAGAATACAGTGAAAACACCTACATACACTAGGGAACACTATGCTTTGGGGTACCCCTGTGATTAGCATGACCTCCTCTGTAAGGCCCTAGTACATAATAGGGCAGGGGGATTAAAACTTCCTCTTAAAACGCGCCCTGGGGCGCGTTTGCACTGTGGTGAAGGGAGGGGGGCCTGAGGTGACGTGTGCCAACAAGCCCTGTGGCCGTTTTAAGTTGGGAGATTAAGTCCCCTTGAATCCTGAGGGTCCCTGGGGTCCTACTAGCCCACTAGGTACCTCCAGTAAGCGCCACAGAGCTGCGTTGCACAGAGGTGTAAAAAGGGGCGTGGCCTGGACCACCTCTCTGCAACGCAGCCCTGTGGCACGCACTGGAGGTACCTGGTGGGCTAATTGGCCCCCAGGGTCCCTCAGGATTCAAGGGGAATTAATTCCCCAACTTAAAACGCGCCACAGGGCGTGTTTGCACACATGTCACCTGAGGCCCCGCCCCCTCCCTTCACCACTGTGCAAACGCGCCCCGTGGCGCGTTTTAAGTTTGGGGATTAACTCCCCTTGAATCCTGAGGGTCCCTGGGGTGCAACTAGCCCACCAGCTACCTCCATTAGGCGCCACAGAGCTGCGTTGCAGAGAGGTGTAAAAGGGCGTGGCCTCAGAACACCTCTCTGCAACGCAGCCCCTGGCGCATACTGGAGGTTCCTGGTGGGCTAGTTGGCCCCAGGGACCCCAGTATTCAAGGGGAATTCGTTCCCCATCTGCAAACGCGCCAGGGCGCGTTTGCAGAGTGCTGCAAGGAGGGGCGTGGCCTCCGGCGCGATGCCGGTATTTTATTTTTAAGAAGGGGGGCTGTGTGGCCCCCCTTCTTTTTCTAATTTATTGGCCCTGGGGACCCCATCCCCCAGGGCCTGCCCCCTAATTTAAAAAAAAAAAAAAAAAATGGAAGGGGGCAGCGTGGCCCCCCTCCCGAGGCCTTAATTGGCCCCGGGGACCCCATCCCCTGGGGCATGGCCCTTTTTTTTTTTTTTTTTTAATCTTTGGAGGGGGGCTGCGTTGCCCCCCTCCTCAGGCAACTTATGGTCCCGGGGACCCCATCCCCCGGGGACCCCATCCCCCGGGGACCCCATCCCCCGGGGCCGGCCTTTGTTTTTTTAATTATTTTATTATTTTTTGTTTAAATTTTGGGGAAGGGGCCGCGTGGCCCCCTCCCGAGCCACTTGTAGCCCCGGGGACCCCATCCCCGGGGCTGGCCCTCTCCGTTGGGGACCGTGGGGGGGTCCCCAATCCCCCCACGGTCCCGCCGGCTCCATGCGTCCCTCGGGAGCCGGCATTGATTTTCCACATGGGGAGCTGCTAAGATGCAGCTCCCCGTGTGGAAAAGCAATGCTTTTTTGGGCCCTGGGGGTCCTTGTGGGACCCCCTAAGCAGGCCTAGGGGGTCAGGGTGTATCTACCCTGCCCCCTTTTTGCACACTTGTTTCTCTCATTTCTTGTGCCTCGGTTCTACAGAGGCACAAGATGGCTGCCAACACTTCCTGGTTTGGAGTGTTGACAGCCAATTAGCATACAGCTCGTGATCGGGAGGGTGCGCGGATCCTCCGCGGCCATAGATATACATGTGTTTTTACTTTTGATTTTCTCAGCAACTACTGAACGGATTTACACCATTTAACAAAAAGGGTTCTTTCTGAACCAAGAACTACCTCTTTGCCACATTTGGTGTAATTCCGTTCAGCAGTTCGGGCTGTAGCCTTGCATAAAGTTTCCTATGGGAAATTGATTTTTTTACTCTTATTTTTTTTAATTTCTCCGCAACTACTGAACGGATTTACACCATTAAAAAAAAAAAAAAAGGTCGCTTTCTGAACCAAGCGCTACCTTTTTGCCAAATTTGGTGTAATTCCTTTCAGCAGTTCGGGCTGTAGCCGTGTCTAAAATTTCCTATGGGAATTAACATGGAGAAAACACGTTTTGGGACCCCCCTTTTTTCTCGGCCCCCGCTTGCCGAATCACCCCGAAACTTTCAGGATAGGAGCAGACCGGAGCGCCCCACGAGTTTTGAAAATTACGCGAAGATTCATCAGCCGGCGCAAAAGTTATTGGAAATAGAATGTTGCGAATTTCCTATGGAAAATAGGTCCTAACTATAACTATCTACTGGCGACCGCCAGTAGATAATATATATATATATATATATATATATATATATATATATATATATATATATATATAGAGAGAGAGATGCATATATATGTGTGTGTGTTTTTAAAAGAATACATGTATGAGTGTTTTTAAAAGAATGTGGTTAACTGCTAACGTTTATTGGAGTGTAGTCGGAAATCTGTTTTGTTGCAGATTTAGTGACCTGCGCAAATCTCCTCTTTGGTAACCACGCCGCTGCCTCCTCATAATGCTCTTTGGCATCTATGAAAATTCTTTCTCTTCTAGGCATATGCTTCTGAATACATTTGTCATCCCCAGAATTGAGATTTTTGTGTCCCTGCTTCTGGGGATATTTCCTGTCTCCACAAAGGACATGGCAGAATACAGTAGGTATGTGAACTTTCCTATAACACATCCTTATTTCTTCGTAACACCAGCCGTCATTTGACTTTCAGGGGTTCGTCGGAAATTAATTTGAATGTACAGCGTGTAAGAGGGTAGCATCGACTGCCAATTCCATTCACGTCTTGTGCTTTCTCATCCATCGCACATTTAATATTTTTTCAGGCTTTCCTTTTCTCCGTTATGCTCTCGGTTTGAATGTAAACTAGCTATAAGATGGGAGACGCTCTCTTTTCTGCATCCTTTTCCCTTGGATGGAAGTGTACTGAGTATGACGGCTCTGTGTACGTCAAGGATCCTTGCAGTGAGGTGGCCGGCCAATGCTTCCAAAAGGTGCTTTTTTCACGTTGGTATTCAAACGTATTGTTGCTTTAATTGTTTTCAGTGTAAATTACATTCTATTGATTGCTAGTTTAATTAGCGTAATCTGTTAGTCTGTAGTTAAGTACGTTTGTGTGTTAGGAGGGAGGGCGACGGCTGAAAGGGTGTCCAGCAGGGTCTCACTTAAGAGTATTGTTTTCACTCGTGACTAGTGTCACTGCGAAGTGTCGGTTTACTTTAGCCCTATCTGCTCAGCACTACTGCCCCCCCACCACTGTTGTATTGTCGCTTTTATATAGCGCTTCCTACCTCTAACGGAGGAGTATTAATTTCGGAGTTTGGTATTAGCACCTCTCTCCCCATAGCGCTTTGATGAGGTTTGCAGTTTTTTTAATGAGCTAGTCGGGTACATTTATTGTCTTTACCGTCGTACAAACACCTCATTCCAAATGTTAGAGCCTACTGTTATAGATGACATTGTTGAATGTGGACTGTGCTGCACGAGCCGAGCGGGGGCGCTCAGCTCGTGCATCTAATAACAATACTCTCCTGTTACTTTGCTGGTACCTAGTGGAAGGTAGTGTTCGTGTATCGTACATGCATTGTAGTGTGGGTGCTTGCATATTCCGTCACTGTGTTCTCAGCTACGTGCCCGAGGCGCGAGATGGTAGTAATATTTATGCTTCTCTTGCCGCGTACGCCCCCACCCCCTCGTGCCCTCCTTTCCTCTTGTGCCTTCCATTCTTCCTGCCTCCTCTCTCTCTACCCTTGGGCACTGCTGCGAACGGAAATGGAAAGAGGAACTTGGCATTGTTTGCAACGCTGTCGGCTGGGAGGAGCAGGAAACAAGGGTTGCTCTTAAACTGGACGATTGTGTTATTAGCGACTGAATTGTCAGAGGCTGGGGGTGGCGATAGGGTGACCAACCGTCCGTAAATTTCACGGACTGTCCGTAAATTAGCCCTTATGTCCGTTGTCCGTGATGAATTTCTTAACGGACAGCATTTGTCCGTAATTTTAGCTTTTCAGATAAATACCATAAATTAATTTCCACAATTTACATTCCCCAGCTGAAGTGCAAGGGAGTCTCCTGTGTCGCATTCCGGAGGGAGGGGCAGACGGCTAAAAGAAATAAGCCCAGGGTGTCTGCTTCCCCAAAGAAATGCAAATGTGTGTAAATGGTTACTTTGCAGATGTAAAGGCTGCTTGGGAGGCGTTAATTGCTGGAATCCTTGGAGCTTCCTGGTGACACGATATTTACAGAGTTCATGAACTCGAAAGACCAAGAGATTAGAGCAGAGCAAGCCGTGGAAGAGAAGTTCAAGACACAAAGAGAAGCACACTGCAAACTTGAGAAAGAAAAGGGGATAGAGATCGAACAGCTTAATACCAGGTGATGTGTAATTTATTTTCAACTGCTGTATGGCAAGCCTTGGGATAGCCTCCTAGACATTTGGCAAAGAGCATATGGTCCTCTAAGTGTATATTTTCTACTTTATGAAATAGTATGCAAAAGTGTGAAATAGCACTGTAAACTATAAGATCCTTCCAAGTCTGATAAACTGATTACAACTCAGTTGGGCTAAAATAAACCCGGTAAATAGGAAGTTATTCTTGTTATATGTTCCTCTGTCTTTATCCACACCATTGATAGAGAAACACTTGGTTTGATGCTAATGCCTCTTTCAGCCCAAGAAAAGAAGACTAGAAAAACTTCATGGCATTAGCATATATGGGACATAAGGTGCTTGGTTTCAAAAAGATTATTCTATCTGCATCTTGCCTGGCCTCCTGTATTAAGATTCCAGTACTTAAAACATATACTAATGGGTCTTTCTTGAAGTAGTTGCAAAAATTCTTACAATGTAAGTCACCGAAAAGCAGAATACGTGGGCATTGGTGACAGGGCCGGACTGGCTACCGGGCGTTTTGGCATGCTTCCGAGCTGGGGGCTGATTTCGTTGATGGGGACCTGCGTGTGCTGAACGAAATTCGTTTTGCTTTGTTTATTTCGAAGCACACGCAGGTCTCCATCAACTAAATTAGTCCCCACCGCAGTGACATCAGCCCCCAGCTCGGCAGCATGCCAAAACGCCCGGTAGCCAGTCCGGCCCTGCATGGTGATCAAAGCCAGCAACGAATCCCCAACGCATTTCGCCTTTTGTGTCCGTTTAATTTTGTTTTGTGTCAGACCTTAAGCCATGTATCGGAGGTATGTGCTAATGTCATGTCGAAGCACTTTTGACCTGAAGGTACAATAAGTTGCCAGATTTATATGAAACTCCTGGCCCAGAAGGTGATCCCAATTAAATAACTTTGGATTATCATATACAAAATGCTCAATGCAGATATTTTGGGGGATGATGAAAATTCAACAGCGCGATTGTTGCCCGGTAGCATTCATTGTTGAATGCATGTTTCTATAATTTGAAAATGGCTGGTTGCCACATCGTGTGGGTAATGAAATTTGGTTAATGTGGGCCTGGTGGTGGGAGAATTATCACAGTGTCAACACTCCACCCCCACAGGTTTCAGTCTCTAATGTTATATAATCATTGACAACCTGACTTATACTTCAAAGAGAGTTCATGTATATTCCATACAATGAAATTCAATATCATATATAATGATATGCCCTTTGTGGTGAGGGGTGATATGTCCTTTTTGTTGAAGGGTCATAAGCGGCACACAAATCCTAGCCCCTTACAGTGCATTGCCGCTGACTTAGGGTGGCACTCATCCTGAAAGGCTGCTATGGTCTCGCAGCACTCTCTGGCCTTTTCCTCATATGTCCTCTTTTATATCCCTCCCCTGGCATAGTCAGTGCTTCTCCAGACAGAAGTTCACAGTAGTTCACAAAGCTTTTCTATCCTGCTCTTTCAGCCGAATGCTCGCATTGAAAAAGATTTCTAAGGCTGCTGGAGCCTTAGAAATATGTGTGTGTTTTCGACAGCTCTTGTGGACCTTTGTCAAGGCCAGAATGGCAATAGGTTGGCCTGGGCGATCAAACCAGGAGTGCGCCCTGTGTCAGGCAAAACAACCATTGGGCTACAAAGACTTTAATTCCCTGTCTTGTCCCTCAGACGGAATCCATGGGCTGGTGATGCCACTCTGGAGTTCATCCTCATCTGAATTATTTACTTGTCCCTACTAAGGCCATTTACTTGAGGAGGATCAGTTTATTCCTCTGATGGCCACTCTTCCCTCCAAATCAGTCCCCTTGCAAACTAAGCATACCCAAGGGACATATATCAAGGGTGAAAGACAAATGCACAGCAGGGGGACTCTGGATACTGTAACTAAAACAAGAGATACCAGGCTCTGGCTGGCATGACAAGAATAAAATATGATCGGGGTACTGCAATACATAGTGGATTGCTTGAGGAGGGACATAATAAACTTTTTTTTGTTGTCTACTTACTTAAATAATATTGCGCGACCTCCTCTGATGTGTCTGTAAAACGTACTTTTTGTCCCAAATTTTTGTCCTGAATTTTGACCTTCTGTCCTGAATTTGTGTCCTGAATTTTGATCCTTTGTCCTGAATTTTTACACTCACCGTCCTGAATTTGCAGCCATGCCAGTTGGTCACCCTAGGTGGCGATTAAGGCGAGGAACCCAAGTCACATACTAATTCAGCCGCCATCGTTGCCCGCTAGCTTTTGTCGTGTGCTTTGGCGCAGCACGAGAGGCGTCTGACCGACTTGCTACACAGTGTATGTCTAGCAGTGCCGAATGGTTCTAAGAAACTTGTTATTGCCTATTGTCCATTTGGCAAAGTTCTGCATAATTAGAGCAGTGTAGTATATGGTAAGTTATGTTCTATTTGGATTCATTTGCTTTCAGCTTGCGGAAATCGAGGTTGAAGTCGACAAGACGCGTAGAATCAAACCTATTTTTGTTAAGAAATACAGTGATGATATCACTATTTTTGTTGCGTTTATGAAGCCTTTCGTTCTCCAGGTGACCCGCCAGACACGCATTTAGGGATAGGTCATGCTTTGATGGAAACGTGCCTCTCTCTGTGTGGGTGTTGTGCTGATGATGTGTGATAGGAGTTGGACTAAAGTTTTATGCTTATGTGATAAATCTAGTGATTCTGGGTCTTGTGGAGTTAAATATTAGAGCTGGAATCAGAAAATGTATCCTTGTCCTAAAAGGTGTGCCCAACCCCTGCCTCCGAGCTCACAGAAGACGTGCTTCGACAATACTTAGAAGTCTTGGGGTTCTTTGTCCTTGCCTTGTGCCCTTTGCTCCTGCCCTCAGCAACATTGCTCAGTGTGCCAGATCCAACTGTGCATGGCTTGATTCCAGGCCTAGCAAATTGAGCAAAGGGCATTACCTTTTGAAATGCCCTGTATTAGGAACCTGTATCCCACATGTGATCCTACCCAGCCCTCAGTTCATTCTGTGAGTAATGGGCAAAGGGCGTTGTGGTCTTCAACTTAGGCCTAGGCCCAGTACCCACTTCTCAAATGCACAATGGTCATGGTCTGCAGCCAAGTCCATATTTTACTGTGCTCGTGGTCTATCCTATAACCACACCCTTGGGCCTGTGCTCGTGCACTTAAGTATCAGTTGTTGACCGCCTGTGGCTGTTGCCAGTGTGTACTTAAGCACATTCTGGCTATTTCTACAACATGGATAATGATGTTACATGGAAATGTCCTGATAATCCTTGTAAAACGGGTGCTCAACGTAAAATATCTGTGACGGGACAGCCTCATCCTACCAAGGAGGGTGCCTGGGGGTTGCTAGACCTCTTCCAAAATGATCATTTCGTGTCATATTTAAGGTCTTTGTGAAGATTGGAATGACATGAATTCGTTTTTGATGTCAACAATAGGGAATTCTTAATTTCGATATCTGAAATCTAGAAGATCCAACTTTCAGACTACAGTGTCTCTCACAGGGTCTTCATGAGTGGCTTGGAAGATCAGAAGTTTATGTGGGGAGTGTTCTATTTTTTCTCTTTTGTTTGGGAGAGTATGGTTAATTCTATTGCCTTATAAATAAAGAAATGATGCATGAAACTGGAAGCGTGGAAAGCCATTCTCTTATGAGTGCGCCGCGAATGCTAAATTGTCAAGCTGTGCAATGGGGATTATTATTTTTAAACCAACAATAATCGGGGCAGCAGTATTCTGTTTATGCCAGAGTCTGTACAGAGACTGAAATGAAAGGCCCAAATCGTATGCATTTCGAAATTTTAACCTTGAAGGACCAGAAGCATTTACTACAATGAGTCTGATGGGGAAAAAAAACACAAACCCTCTCCTTTATGAGAGAAATCTGAATGGGTATCTAGATTTCTAAGTGCAGCGAAGGGTAGAGAGCATATGCCAATTGAAGGGGCCACAGTTGATTTTCTAAGTTTACAGAGTCAATATGAATAAGCAGGGTCTCTGACATTCACTAAGTGAACTTTAAAAAGCGAGTGCTCATTCAACCTCACCCAGAGCTTCTAGAAGCATGCAGACTCTATCACCAGCATTTAATGAGGATCTACACTGGGAAAGGTATTTGGGGACTGCATGTGCTCTGTGACCATGCCTTCAATGTCCAGCAGACATTATCTTCAGCAATATTTTTGGCACTCTAACTTAGAATTTTCTATAGGAAGCTCAACTTTTGGTGCTTAATAACACTTAATTCACACACAGAACCCTAGAGCTTTCTAGGGGAGGGTACTAGAGGCTACGGGTTGTTCAGGGTGAGCTGGCCTCTAAACCTAATATGCACACAGAAAAGAAGCTACCCTGAATAAATCTCTGATTCTATACACAAAGGCAAGTACTCTACACTTGATTAAGTGGGGTGCTGGGCATCCCAAAAAATGTGAAGGACTGTCCTCACACACCACCAGGTGTCATGCTTCATCATTGGCAGTCCTCGCTCTCTAGAAACTGCGTTTGGTAGAGAGCGGGCCTACACCTGGAGACAGGGAGGCACTTCTAAAAGCTAAGTGGGGGCCCGTGATAAAGTGAAAGGTTAAAAACCAATATAACGCCAAAATACATTTATTTGTTAGGTATTTACTTGATATTAAAAATCAAGGGTGGGGATTTGGGGAGCTAGTACCCCATCACCACCAGTGTCGTCAACATGTTTCTGCCATATTGGCATGGAGGGTCCATGGCATTCATCAGGACGAAATAGTTAGGGCTCCTATCTAACCTCTGCTGGTTAAGATACTACCACCTTGTAGGGTGCCTGTGTCAACCTCTACCTAAAGTTGGGGTTTCTTGAAACCTGTAAAATAAAGGTTAACATTGTGTCAAAGGGGCTGATGCTCAGGCGTGTTTAAAGAATCCGAAATAAAAACAAGTACATCATGCATATTAACAAAATTACGCATGTGGATGTGGAACACGCGTCACTGCAAACGTGGCGCACAGACATAGTTGAAATCCTTAAGTGTTGTGAGACCAGCTCACATTCTTACCCCAAGTGAGGGTCTAAGTTACCCCATGGGAAGGGGGACTGAGGGACCCCTGTAGTCTCACTCTAAGGTTAGAGTAAAATAAAATAATGGAAGGTAAATGATAACGAATGCACTATGCACACTTACTCTGATCAGGGGCTCAGAAATGCGAAGCCTCTGGTTTCTCAAACACACACCCATGCACACTCTTACTGCCTCAAGGTGCGTCCCTCGCCGTTCTCCTAAAAGCGTCCTCTTCTCTTCCCCGCTGGTGGTGGAATCAGCGAGGGCCTGCTGTTTTTATAGGTACTAAGTAATTACTTAAATTGGTTAATTAGTGGCACCTGGTGCGTAATTGGGAAGCCCAAGATCTGGTGTCCGGGCGCGCTGCCTGGACGTTGCGTTTAATTGGTCCATTTAGTAACGGGCTGCCGGCTGTTGCGGTCGCGAGGCTGCACACACGCGCAGCAGAGGCCACGCCCCCTCTCCTCGGCAGCACACGCCTGATACAGACAGACCGGACCCGCGTCCGTCATCTTACCGCTATGACGCGGCCCTCAGGCAACCCGGTTTGGGACACCTGATACTTGATTTCGAAGGCATTTTTACCTGGAGGTGACGTCTCCCGCTACCGCCGGGTCCCCAGCTGGTTAAGCAATTATAGCGCCAGCATTAATTAAACGCGACGTCCAGGCAGCACGCCCGTACACCGGATCTTGGGCTACCCAATTACGCACCAGGTGCCGCTAATTAACCAATTTGAGTAATTACTTAGTACCTATAAAAACAGCAGGCCCTCGATCATTCCACCACCTGCGTTGAAGAGAAGAGGACGCTTTTAGGAGAATGGCGAGGGACGCACCTTGAGGCAGTAAGTGTGTGCATGGGTGTGTGTTTGAGAAACCAGAGGCTTCGCATTTCTGAGCCCCTGGTCAGAGTAAGTGTGCATAGTGCATTCGTTATTTACCTTCCATTATTTTATTTTACTCTAACCTTAGAGTGTGACTATAGTCCCCCTTCCCATGGGATAAGTTAGACCCTCACTTGGGGTAAGAATGTGAGCTGGTCTCACAACACTTAAGGATTTCAACTATGTCTGTGCGCCACATTTGCAGTGACACGTGATCCACATCTACATGCGTAATTTTGTTAATATGCATGATGTACTTGTTATTTCTGATTCATTAAATGCGCCTGAGCATCAGCCCCTTTGACACAATGTTAACCTTTATTTTACAGGTTTCAAGAAACCCCAACTTTAGGTAGAGGTTGACACAGGCACCCTACAAGGTGGTAGTATCTTAACCAGAAGAGGTTAGATAGGAGCCCTAGCTATTTCGTCCTGATGAATGCCACGGACCCTCCAGGCCAATATGGCAGAAACATGTTGACGACACTGGTGGTGATGGGGTACTAGCTCCCCAAATCCCCACCCTTGATATTTAATATCAAGTAAATACCTAACAAAAAAATGTATTTTGGTGTTTACTTTGGTTTTTAACCTTTCACTTTATCACGGGCCCCCACTTAGCTTTTAGAAGTGCCTCTCTGTCTCCAGGTGTAGGCCTGCTCTCTACCAAACGCAATTTCTAGCGAGCTAGGACTGCCAATGATGAAGCATGACACCTGGTGTTGTGTGAGGACAGTCCTTCACATTTTTTGGGATGCCCAGCACCCCACTTAATCAAGTGTAGAGTGCTTTCCTTTTCGTATAGAATCAGAGATTTATTCAGGGTAGCTTCTTTTGTGTGTGCTTAATAACACTTCCGACCAATGTGTCCACAATTTTCCAAGAACAAACTTAGGTGTACATGTTTGGTTGTTGGAAAGTTTCAGGCAGATTTGTTATATTGAGCCAACGTTGCACGCTGTTCATTAAAATTTTTTCTAACCACTTGTGGAGTCTCTAACTGGTTCTGATACCATTGTGTTGGTTCTTCCCTCCTCTTGTGTTACATTTGTCCCTGCTCTCACTTCCAGATTATTCTGTTTGGAATGTATGCTTGTCTGTGTATGTGGAACTGGCAGAAACACTAGTTAGACCAGAATCCTGAGCAGCATGCAGGGATGTGGAATTCCTATAGCCCATCGCCCAGAACAGGGGTCAAGGGCAACAAGTTTTCATGTGTATTTTGTCCTTGGGACAAGTAGGCCCAACCCCCTGCAGCACAAACCCTTTTGCTGCCAGTTTGCAGTACCACATTGTGGAAGGGCACTGTCTGCAGTTTAGGTAATATTTTTGTTCATATGTTAATGCTGTTCAAACTTGTATTTATGGTTCATTAATGGAAAGCCTCTATTATTAGGGTGAGCGCTCTAAGTAAATGTAAGCTCTGACTGCACTACTGACAGTGGTTCCAGTATAAAAATGTGTTCACACGTTTTCGAAGTTTAGCAATATGAGGCTATGTATAATGCTCCCAGAATGCTCTCTGGTTAGATGCAAATATTTGCAGAAGCTTGAAAGCAAGATTGATGATTCTTTGCTTTCAAAATAAAATGTTCATAAAAAAATGAAAGCAGTAAAAAAAACATTTTGCTAAACTACTGTAAAATTTCAGGTACCATTTCTTTGCAGCATCATTTAGTAGAATGTGTTGATGCATGCTAGTATTTCCCAAAAATATTCATAATAGAAAATCAGTACAACCAGTTTCAATAAGATTATGGGAAACAAAAATAATCAAGCATTGGCAAAGCCAGTAGGTCTGGAATTGGTGGTCAGCTTTTTAGTTTTGTCAATGTGTTACCTGTTTTGGCATGGTTTTTGTAAAACCTTATAGGTGTGGGAGCTGCCGAACCCTCACCATTATAACAAACATTGGCAAAAACAAAAAAGATTTTGGTCTCAAAAAGCAGCACACACTGCCACAGTAGTTACTGGCACTGAACAAAATTACTTTGTTTGCTGATATGCTCCTTGTGAAAGAGCAGAATGCTGTCACTCACATTGAAGCCAGCCGATACAGAGAGAGGGACAGAATTTTAATAAACGCAAAAGGTCATTGTCAACACCAGACCACATTAGAGGCCCGATTATTAAAGAAAGTCTCAAAAGTGCGACCATGGTATATGTGCTTGCATTAAGTGCAGCTATACGGCTTTCGTGAATTCCCAAGAATTTACAGAAGTAGGTCAAGAAATAGTACTCCTAGAAAAAATTTGTGTACTGCGTTTTTAGCATGAGCAAATATGCATGTGTAGATTTGCTCATGCAAAAATCTGAGTGTTTGCAAGTTCACTTTCCCTCCAACCACTTTTTTTCCCAACTCTGGAAGAAGGTTTACGTCTGCCATTGTCAGGTGTAAAGTTCCAACATTTCTTAGTATGGAAAAAGATTAGAGAAGAGTTGTTGAAAACCCTTAAAATATGCAAGTTAGTAGGTTTGCACAGACTCAAAAGGGCATTCTAACCCTGGAACTATTGCTTACCTCTACCTTCAGCCTCAGTATGCAGATCTGCGGAAACGTGGCAACATAAGGGGATTGCAAGTATTCAAACACTACTATGGTATGAGCCCTGGCATAATCAGAGAGGCTATATCAGAGCTCTTATATAATGAGATTGCTGCCATAATTTGTCGCCGCACTACATGGCACCAAAAGGACAAGTGGCTTTGGTTACAGGACAAGTAGATTTATGAAGCAACCTGCCCCATGGACAAGTAGATATTTTATTAAATTCCACACCCCTGAGCATAGTCCTTGCTCCTGGTAGGAGTCTGCAGTTTACATGGGCATGAGCCTGATCCTACAGAAGAACCATCGTTCTGTGTGCAGTAAAAAAAAAAAACCCTGCCTGGTTCCTTCTTCAATTGGCCATCCCTACAGTAGTGAGCAGGGTGGGAGGGATAAAGGTTATGTGCACAAAAGAAGCTAACCAGCATTGGCAAAGCCAATATGACTAGTCTATGCAAGAGCTATTGGCTTTGCCAATATGTTTTAGGCATGTTGTCCACCAGCATGGCTGCTGTTCATTGTGGCTAAAAGTAAGTGGGATAAAGGAGGGTGGTGTGGAGTAGAATGTCGTAGAGTGGAGTGTTATAGAGTGGCGTGGAGAGTGATGTTGAGTAGGGGCGTGGTGTAGAGTGCTGTGAAGGGAGTTGAGTGTCGTAAGTGGAAGGGAGTAAAGTAGAGTGGAGTGGCGTAGAGGGTGTTGCTTAGAGTGCAGTAGATTGTCATTGAGTGGAATGGCATAGGGTGGAGTACAGCATTGTAGAGTTTAGTGGAGTGGCATGGAGTGGAGTGGAGAAGTGTCGTAGAATAGAGTGGAGTAAAGTGGCATAGAGGAACTTGCGTAGAACATCATAGAGGTGAGTAGTGTTGTAGAGTATCGTAGAGTGGCCTAGAATGATGTGACGTAAAATACAGTGGGGCAGAGTAGATTGGCCTAGCGTGCAGTGGCATAAAGTGCATTGGTTTTGAGTAAAGTGGCATAGAGTATATTGTTTAGAGTGGTCCAAGGGAGAGTTGAGTGGTGCAGAGCAGAGTGCAGTGGCGTACAGTTGAGTGGTGCAGAGTAAAGTGCAGTGGCATAGATTGCAGGGGTGTAGAGTAGATTGTTTCAGAGGGGAGTGCAGTGGTACACAATAGATTAAGTGGATTGGAGTGTTGTAGAGTGCAGTGAAATAGAACGCAATGGTGTAAAGTAGCGTGCAGTGGTGCAGAGTAGAATGGCACCAAGTTCCGTGGCAGAGAGTACAGTCTTGTAGAGTGCAGTGGCGGAGAGCACAATGGTGTGCAGTGGTGTAATGTGCAGTGGTGCAGAATAGAGTATAGTGGCACAGAGTTCAGGGGTGCAGAGTAGCTGGCTTAGAGTGCAGTGTCCTAGATCTTGGTTTAAAACTCTGCACCACGCTCGAGTTATGCGGACGGCTGCAAAGGCTTACCTGTCCATGGAGCAGAGTGAATGAACGGTGGGGTAATTCATGCCTGAGACTCAATCGCCTCCTTTGTGGCTGTTGTGTTTGGGACACTTCGACTCCAAAGGAAATGATCACAAGTCAAACGTTCCCTTTGAAATGAGTGGCATCAAAATTGACTGGACGCCCGTATCGAGTGGAGGTGGGGGCTGAACTTCTCGCCCCAGCAGCACTTGCGGCTACAGACGCTGCTGCTGCATCAGCCATTCTGTGCCCGGAGGCACCTTCATAATTGGACTTGGGCTCCCACTGCGTGGGACGCCCGTATCAAGTGGAGGTGGGAACTGGACTTCTCGCCCCAGCAGCACTTGCGGCTACAGACGCCGCCGCTGCATCAGCCATTGTGCACCCGGAGGCGCCTTCATAATTGGACTCAAGCTCCCTCTGCGCTGGACTCCCGTATCGAGTGGAGGTGGGGGCTGAACTTCTCGCCCCAGCAGCACTTGCGGCTACAGACGCCGCCGCAATAGTCTATCTGCGCCCGGAGGCGCCTTCATAATTGGACTCGTGCTCCAGCTGTGCAGACCGGGTCAAGAGCGGGCCCGTCTGCGCCTGCCATCGCCCGGAAGAGACTGGACTGGGCCCACCCTCTTACTTCTGGATCCTGGAATCTGGAGACGGTGAGTGGGTGCTTCTTTGCTGTATATTACCTGATTTCGTGGCCCTCCAGTCTGCTGGGAGTCGCACTTCCCTACGTAACCTGTCAGCCCGGCCTGTAGTCTTGAGGTAATCTGACTTTTGAAGATGGGGAAGAGAAAGGCGGAAACCTCCAAAGGGACGGAAAAAAGACAAAGCGCCAGCAATACCATATTGACTTTTTTGAATCAAGCCGTGGGGGTGCTCTCGTTTGAAATTACCAGTGCCGAAATAGAGTTGGCAGTTAATCGTGTCTTAACACATGATATAGATGCTCAAAGTGGGGCGGGCATTGATCTTGTCAATATTACTACTAGTTCATCTCCTACGCCTCCTTTTACCACCCAAGCTCCTTTGACCAGCTCTTCCAGCACCCAGGCTGTACAGCCTGTTAATGATGTTACATGGAAATGTCCTGATAATCCTTGTAAAACGGGTGCTCAACGTAAAATATCTGTGACGGGACAGCCTCATCCTACCAAACCAACTAGGAAGGCCACACCTGGCCTTAGGAAGATTTTAGCTATATCTGCGTCTGACACAGTTACAGCCCCTGGGCAGGATACAACAGAGGGTTCCCTTGTGGCGCTAATGAAAAATCTTGAAACCAAGATTTCCGAAGATTTAAATGACTTTGGTTCTCGGATATCTTTACTGGAGCAAATAGTAGGATGTTTAGAAGGGTCTGTGGGCAATCTACATTTAAGCATTTGCAGCTGTCCCAATGATTTCTTTAGAACTATGTCGAATACAGGTCTTAGAATTCCTCTGAGCGAAGTTGCTGGCAACCTTGGAGCGGGTGTATGCCCCCTGGCCCAGGCTTAGGTCCCATCTAGAGCTGCATTACTCTCTCCTTCGAACATTTGTAATGATCACCAATCGGCTCCCTTTTGTACAGCCAGGGATATTTCCGGTCGGCCAACCTCCGTTCCAACCCAAGTGCTCACTCCAAGGAATCGTTCCAACTCACTATCTGCTGCTCCAAGTACATCCCAAAATATTCCTTTGGCGGACTATCCTTCCAACATCACCATTCAATTGCCTCCAGCGGTCGCCCCTAATATTGTTATATTGGTGGACGCACCTCCTTTGAGGAAGGATGCACAGGAAAATTACGCCCAGCTCAAAAATAAAGTAGTCCATTGGCTGGCTAGCAGGGTGAATCAGCCTCCTACCCAGATTTTGGCAGAAGAAATCATAATGGCAGGAAGGGTTGGTTGGATAGGTCAGTCCCATAAAACATCTTCGGGTGACTGGATAATAGAGCACTTCAATAATCCTGCGCGAGCTGGTTCAGTTCTTCAAGCACTGGGGGGAAAAAGGTGCATCCATGGACCGTATTTCTGTTCTCCCTTTGGGCTTTTTCTACCCGCCATCTAGCACTGAAGTTCCGGTCAGGAGAATTTGGCACTTGATTCAGAACAAGTCATGCCATGAGCTAACCAATCCCTCTGCCGTTTCTGATACCACCACTCTTCAACTTAGCAACCGCTATTTACCTCTGAGCGAGTTAGAAGACCCTGATTGACTGGGCTCTACTCTTAGTGTTGATATTTCAAACCTGGCTCCCGAGATGTGTAGTCAAGATATTGTTAGGGTTCTCAGTTGGAATATAGCTGGGGTTCAGAGCAAGCTTTCAGATGCTGGATGGCTGAGCATGATGAAGAACTTTGATTTCACCTGTTTACAGGAAACATGGGGCGCAGAGGGATGCTTACACTTAGATGTTTTTTCCACATATTCAGTTCCAGCAACCGGCTCCGCCAGTGGACGTGCTAGAGGTGGTCTTACCGCTCTAATAAGCTTAGCAAATAACTGTAAAGTAGAGGTCCTGAAGTCTAATCTAAAGACAATTTTGGGCATCCTTTTATCATTTCCTAATAAGTGCAGATTGCTCCTTATCAATTTTTATAACGCAGTTATATTGAATAATGAGCCAGATGCCGTTGCTAGTCTTAAAGTATTTATTGAAGATTTATATCAATCAGGGCCCCCATTTACTGTAATTATGGTTGCTGCGGATTTTAATCTGCATCCCTATTACGCCTGCACAATGTATAGAGATTCAGATTCTGATAACCAGGCGCACTTTAAACCTACTCGCCAAGGTGATATTGCTATAGCTTAATTTCTGAGTTTAGTTTAACGAATTTAATGGCCATTAGCCAGGACAACTTGAGTGAGAGTTTACCTACATTTAAGGGGGGTGGGGGCGGGCACTGCACTGTTATAGATTATGTTCTTGTTTCCTGCTGGGTTTTTTTCTGCGCTTTTAGAATTCAAGGTTTTAAAGCACTATTTGAGCGACCATAATCCGTTAACAGCCTTATTTCATTGGGACAAAAAATCCTTGGGACTAGTATCTTTATATAAGGAGCCCATCACCCTGACTAATCAGGGCCGAAGGGTGAGGTGGGCTTCCATTGTTCTCTGTTTTTGTCCAAAATTTGATTCTTGCATGTCAAGCTGATTTCCACTCCTGTTTGTCTGAAGAAGAGTCACCCCAGATCATTCTGAAGTCATTTCATAATATCAGCAGTTTTATTAAATCCGGGCTCTGTAAGATCGCACCATCTCCAGTAACGTATGTAGAAAGATGGTTTGATAGGCAGTGTTCTAAAACCCATCAGGATCTCTGGAAACGTCTGCATGAGAGGCCACGTTGCCAAGATAAGGTGAAAAGGGCCAGGGCTGCTTTGAGAACGGCCTGTAAGGACCGTAAAATCCAGCTCAAATAGGAGTCCTGAGATGAGTTATTAACTGCTAGTCGTCAGCGTGACCGCTCTGCTTTTTGGAGTGTTGTCAATTCGCCCCTATTCAGGAATGATCACCTCTCTAACCAGGCCTGTACTATCTCATCCAAGGCCTGGGTTGTTAATTTTAAGGCCATCTATAACCTTGATGAGGATCCTGAGGTGTGGAGGGATTTGAGGACTGACCAGCATATTGTCTTTCACCTATCAGAGGTCAGAGCTGCCATTTCTCAGTTACCACCAAACAAAGCACTGGGGCCAGATGGCGTACTAGGGGGATCTTCTTAAAACCTGTATAGATCTGTGGGCCCCTCTGTTGTCACTACATCTAAATTCTGCAGCCACTGGAACTCTCCCATTAACCTGGTCTCAATCAGTAATAATCCCTGTTTTTAAAAAGTGCAGCAGGTCAGATCCTGCTTGTTTCAGGCTTATTTCCCTGATAGACTCAGAAGTGAAAATCATTGGTCGGATCCTATTAAACCGCCTTTCAGCTTGGGTTGAGGAGAGCGGCTTTTTATCTGACCTACAGTACGGGTTCCATCCTGGCCAGGGCACTATAGAGCAAACCTTGAATCTTTTATTTGTTAATTTGTAAATATACCAAGGCTAAGAAGAGGGCAATCCATCTGGCCTTCATGAACCTTAGCTCTGCCTTCGACAGAGTAAACCGATCTAAGTTGTGGTCCATGATGGCTCAGATGGATGTCGACCCGGTTTTAATTAATTTGTTGTATGATCTGCATAAAGATCTTTCAGCCAGTGTTAGGTTTGGCCCAAACAGGGAATGCACTGAGCACTTTAACCTGCCTCGTGGGGTTCGATAGGGCTGTATTTTAGCTCCTTCTTTATTTATTATTATTATTATTTTTTTATATTAATCAAATAGAGCAAGCCTTAATAGTTCCGGATGTGGATGTCCCTAAAGTGGGTGGCCACCCCATACCGGCCCTGCTTTATGCAGACAATACAGTTTTAATTGCTCGGACAGCTAAAGGCCTGCAAAAACTTCTTAATCTCTTTATCAGTTTTATGAATAACCTTGATTTGACAACAAATTTTTCAAAGTCACATTTCATGAAGTTTGGCCCACCGAGCACGAAAACAAATCCGTAATAGATGGCCACCATATTAGCCAGGTAGATAAGTTTAGTTATTTGGGGGTCCAATTGGACTCTGGGCTTAATTGGCATTCACTCATAACCCAGAACACTTCATCTTTTAATAGAGCGATATTCAGTATAGGAGACTTTGCCCGCCTGCATCGGCACACTCTCAATCGGTCCTGGAAATTTACAGTGCCAAGTGCATCCCATTAGTGAGTTATGGTAGTGGAATATGTGGATATGACCGGGTAGACGCAATCCAAGTAGCAGAAAATACATTTTTAAGGGGCCTTTTAGGAGTTCCACAAAGTGTACCTTATGAAATTGTCCATGAAGAACTGGGCTTAGATTATATTATTGATCAGCTCCGTCTCAGCCCTCTAAAACTCTGTCATTCTATCTGGTTAAAAGAGGAACTTAGTTCTAGCAGACTAATCTTGCAGGATTGCTTAAAACTGGATAAATCCTCCCTGATCCAGTGGCTGGCATATGTTGCGCATAATATGCGGATTCTAGGTAGGTCTAACCTGTATGACAACCCTCCCAGTATAACTTGCTTTGATGGCAAATGGGTTGAAACCGCTTTTAGGGATAAGCTGTTAGCAGATCGTGAGGATTCTGCACTAATAAAACACTCAATTCGACATGCGATTCTAGTGAAAACTGTAAGCAACATAGAACCTTATTTGACCTGGAACATGACACGGCATCAACGTCGTCTGTTAACTTATTTTAGGCTGAACTTATTTCCTCGATTAGTGCCTTTTAATCATGGTTGTTTTACGAATGCGGACTTGCCATTCTGTAACTGTGACAATGCTTCTATTAACGACACACTGCATGTTGTTCTGATCTGCTCTAAATATAATAACTTGCGACACAAGTTTTTATGTCCAATTTTAAAACAATTGAATTTTACCCAAGTTAGGCCTGCTTCACTACACTTACAGCTGCTAAACTCGCCTACAGTTTGCTTTTTCATCGTATGTTTTCTTACGGGAGTTTTAAAATAAGTATGAAAATGTTGAAGATAATTTGTGTACTAGTTTAAATGTCCTGACTTTTATGATTTTATTTCTAAAATTGAATAAAGATTATGAACTGAACAGTGGCATAGAGTACATTTGGTTTGGGGTAAAGTGGTGTAGAGTGCGTTGGTGTAGAGGGGAGTGGCGTAGAGTAGATTGTTTCAGAGTAGAGTGAAGTGACATAGAGTGGAGTGGTGCAGTGTAGAGAGCAGTGGCATAGAGTATACTTTGTGACATTTTTAACAATGATCGAACAGTTTGTAAAAACGCAAGAGAATGCTGGAAAGGAGGACGTGGTCACAAGTAGCGCAAAGTGATCCTGCACTACTGTTTGGACCTTGTGGTAATCTCATTTGTACCATGCCATAATGAGTTTAAATATCTGTGCAATATACTTATGTCATCAAGTCTATATATGGGGATTTGTACCCATCAAGTTAGGACAGAATAGAAAGGCACATTTTAAAGATTTTACCCTTCGGCTCCAACAGCCTGTAAAAGGGCTGTACTTTTACTACCAGAAACTTGGCACTCTGTCACTTAACTTGGGATTATGGTTTTAATGTAAAGAGCACCTAACCAGTTGTACGTGTTGGCATGCTTTTATATTTTTCCTTTTATTCTAAAATTGTGTAAACTGTGAAATTCTGATTCTGCTTGCAGTACATTTGTGTAGAGTACAATGGCATAAAGTAGAGTTGTGAAAAGTGCAGAGGTGCATAGTAGAGTGGAGTAGATTGCAGAGGCGTAGAGTGCAGTGTCATAGAGTGTAGTGGTGCACAGTAGATTAGAGTGGCGTAGAGTGCATTGGCATAGAGTACATTGGCGCAGAGTTATATAGAGTGCAGTGGCATAGAGTGCTGTGGCAGAGTGGAGTGGCGTAGAGTGCAGTGTTGCAGAGTAGAGTGTAGTAGAGTGCAATGGCATAGAATGTTGCAGAGTAGAGCATAGTAGCGTACAGCGCAGTGGTGCAGAGTAGATTGCCGTAGAGTACAGTGATGTAGAGTGTATTGGTTTTGGATAAAGTAGTGTAGAGTGCATTGGTGTTGAGTGCAGCGGCCTAGAATTAAGTGGAGTGGCACAGGGTAGATTGCAGTGGTGTGGAGTGGTGTAGAGTGGCACAGGGTAGATTGTTTCCGAGTAGAATGCAGTGGTGTAGAGTGCAGTAAATTGACGAAGAGTGCAGTGGCATAGACTGGAGCGGTGTAGTGGCGTACAGTGCATTGGTGTAGAGTGTTGTAGAGTACAGCGGCAGAAAATGCAGTGGTGCAGAGTAAAGTGGAGTGGAATGCAGTGGTGTATAGCAGAGCGATGTAGAGCGCGGTGGTGTAGAGTGCATTGGTTTTGAGTGCAGTGGCGGTTAGTGGAGTGCAGTGGCGTGGAGTGGCATAGAGTAGATTGTTTCAGAGTAGAGTGAATGGTGCACGGTAGTGTTCAGTGGCACAGTAGATTAGAGAGGCATTGAGTGCACTGGCTTAGAATGGAGGGGTACAGAGTGGAGTTGCACAGGGTCGAGTGGTGTAGAGTGCAGTGCTGCATAGTAGAGTACCATGATGTAGAGTAGAGCGCAGTGACTCAGTGTGGAGTGTTGCAGAGTAGACTGCAGTGGAAAGGAGTGGTGAAGAGTGGAGTGAGGTTAAGTGTAGTATGCATGGTGTGGTCGTGTACTGCCATTACAGACAACACATCTTCATTTAAAATGACCATTACATTTGCACAGACGTACAGTTTTATGGATAAATGTATACAGCACACAGCCAATAATGTGTGGGCATTTCCTCACCTAGTGTATTGATTTGTTGGGATTGTATTAATATTGTATCCAACACACTTCACAATTACCAAAAAATGTGCTTCATTTGTGCTTTTCTAACTCTGATTTATTCTGAAATATCTGCAGAGTTTATTTACAGACATTTAAATTTTGTTGTGTGCTAGAAAAAAATTCCGTTGTACAGCCTTCCTCAAGCACACGCCAGTAGCCAGCAGGATTGTCACAAAAATCCTCTGACTTTGAAGCCGGAGGAAAAAAAGTAAACACCAAGCTTCCAGGAAGACAGTGCCTGACATTTGACCTCAGTCTTTGAATGCACAGCAAATGTGAAAAGATAGCAAGATTTAAATGCCTGTTTACATAAATCCAGTACTGGCGGAAGAATACAGTAAATAGTTTATGGGCAACTGAAGGAACCGACTCAAGCTGGGCAGCCTAACACAATAAAACAGCAAATGGAAAGCAAGCAAATGTGAGTTACAAACCACAAAGCCAATGGTAGGCAGTGGGCGGAATGCATTCCAAGGAAAGCTTTACTTTGTTCGCCCCAAGTTGGCAGGGTATACCCAGACGTGGGTCCCTTGCTCACTTGGCCACCGGATTCAAGCTAGCCTGGCTGATGAGGGCTGTCACCCCGAAACCGGTCCCAGGATGCTTGTTTCTGGTCCAGGGAAGACCAGGCTTGGCAGTTCGGGCTGGACTGTTCCCATGAGGCACAGGTTCAAGACTGATTTGCATATAGCTTGGTCTGAACTAGGGTGGCGAAGTGAGCTAAAGAACGATGATGGATTCAACCCAGATCTGTGACTGGGGGTGATTGTCTGAAAAGTTTCAGCACTCCGTCCATCATCTCCTTGTGTTTGCAATGTCCCCAAAATGTCATTAGCAAACCAGACAGGTGCGTTGTCTGGTAGGCTTCGACCTAAAAAGTAAAGTAGAATTGGATGCCCCACCTTTCTCTAAGCACACCAGGCTGTCTCATCATACGTTCATCATTCAGAGGCCTTATGAAATATTTTAAGTGATTGATCTGAGGCAGCATCTGACCCCAGCCTGCTGTCTCCAGAAACAGACAAAGAAACAGTCTCACAATGGTTGGAAATCACCTGTCACGGGAGAGTAACCAGCTGCAATTGCACCAGAATTCCTAGTGCAGAAGACCCTGATGTGAGCTAGCTGGCTCATATCTGTATGGTAGAACAGTGTGTATGTTATATTCTTAAATTGTAGCCTTGTGTTAAATTACTTTCCTATATATTCTTTTGCATGGACCATCCCTTGATATGCTCCCTTTCCATTTCTTTGTTCCATGTAATGTTGAGTGTGTAGGCTCTAAAGGTTGCGTATGACAGTTTGTTGTAGGATGGACTTGAATTAAGGTACCTGTTTCTCTTGTTACTTTATTTTTTGTTGTTGTTTTTTTTTTATTTTTTTATCCTCATATCACCAGAAAAAGCGTCTGCAATACTTTATGGAGCCGCCCTCTCACTGTGCGCCCTGCGGCCACTGCATTCGCTTCGGTCTGCAAACCTTACCAGACCAACACCTTTATTGGTGTCATGGTGTAATCATTGGACCAAAGGAAGATAATCGAGACCCAGGGCTCTGCACCATATCAAAAAATCAAGCCAGATATTGGAGTTGTTCTCCTTAACCACTGCCTGATCTAAACGGGCGATTTTAATGGCTGCCTTTACCCAGTCTTCCACCTTCGGGGGTAGGGGGTCCCTCCATTTTATGCAGATTTCCCTCTGGGCTATCAAAATCAGATAGAGCAGCAGCCCTCTATGCGTGCTCATCAGCCACTTACTGATTATTCCATCTTCTCCGAATAAGACGAGCCATATTCAGGGTGATCTCTCTGCCGAAGATTCCCCTAAAAGCGATCTCAATACCACCCCAATAATCTCTCAGCTTCGGACATTCAAAAAAGATGTGCAGATCGTTAGCTCTTATAAAATCACATCTTGGACATTTGGGGAGGGGGGGGGGGGGGAATAGGGGCAAACTTTGCTATCTTAGCCGGAGTCCAGTATAGACGATTCATGGTGAAGAAATGATTCTTCTTCAGGTTAGCTGGCATTACAAATTTGTATAGAAGCCTCAGGGAATAGTCCCAAACTGTCTCTATGCCGCACTCAAGGGAAGCCCCATTCCAAACCAGATGTTGTGGTAAACACTCCTTCTCATCCGCCTCCAAGAGTTTCTGATACCACTTAGAGACTTCCTTGTTAAGATTAACATCTTGAAGAAATGGCTCCAATTCCCAGTCACCACAAGCTACTTTTCTTTCGGACGTAAACCATGAGGTTAATTGCATAAACTTAAACCTGGAAAAATCATCCCCTATCTTTGCTCTCAAAACCTCCCATGGGTGAATGCCCCCCAATTATATCAGATCTGACCATTTTGTGATACCTGCCCTTCTAATTGGTATACTCGGGCTGTCTTTCAGACATAACGGGGTCCCAGGAGAATCCCAGATTGGAGCAAAATCCGAATAATAACCTAGACCCCACCTACTCCTAACCTTATACCAGAGATGGAGGGCAGACTTCAATATTTTTAAACGTACTTTTTAGGTCTCGCGTGGCGTTGCAGGGCAGAGCCCTTCTTTGCCCCCGCGAGGGGTTTTGTAAGAGAGGACTTTCAGAAGAGGGCTTTAAGCCCCGCCCCTCATTCCCATTGGCTGGCGTCACCGTTTATGCTAAACGGTGGCCTGCCATTGGAAACGAGGTGTTTTGGTGGCCTCCCTTTGGCCTGCTTCACGGCTGTCGTGAAGCACTTTCTTATCTTTATGGGGCCATGTGTTTAAACACATGGCCCCATAAAGTCAAGAGATCGCACGCGGTAAGGATTCGCAAAAGGAGACATGGCGCCGTGTGTTTATTTTTGCATCGCGCTTTCACTTTAAAGTGAAAGCGCGATGGAAAAATAAACAGCGGCTGCCTGGCGAGCGCTTGTTAACAAACCCATTAGGTAACATTGGGGTATCGAAATAAAATACAGTGCCTGGCTGATACCTTGTCGAGTACAGCACAGACAATACTGTAGAATGGTGTCAACATGGGTTCGTGTTTTTTAAAGATGATGGAATCATTAGGAAAGCTTTTAGCTCGAAAAAGAGTAATGCCGTCTTTTATGATGTCAATGGGTTTGAAATATCCATCGTGAGGAGAGCGCTCCAGGTCGAAGTAAAACAACAGTTGTCTGCTTTGTAGATGGACTCGAAGCCCGGATAGTTGCATGACTGGCATGCCGTGTATCACACGTGAGAGCTGCTGCATGGGCAGCCGAGATTGAGCCACGGTCGGGATGGTCAGAGAGCGTGATAAAGCGTGAAAGGGTAGAGAGAGGATGTGTGAGAAAGAGAAGACAAAATTGTGGGTCATAGAGATGCCAAGATTTGTTTTATAGTGTGTGTGTGTGTGTGTGTGTGTGTGTGTGTGTGTGTGCGCGCTCGTGTGAGAGAGAGCAGGGTTCCGAGGGAATGGGGAAGCGTGAAAGAGAGAAATGTCAGAGAAAAAGATGCGCTCAGGTGGAAGGGTGTGTGACATTGAATAAAATGAAAAAAAATGTGAGTTTGTGAGAAAGTGTGTAAGCGGGACCGAGAAAAGCGCGACAGTGAATGTAAAAGATGAAATGTGCGCGAGAGGAAGAAAGATTGAACCGGGAGAGAAAACACACTGACAGCAAGAGAACTGGCAGCATGTATATGTGTGGGTCATCCCTAGAGAAGAACAGTATGCTAACATAACTCTGACCATGTTTTATATTATGTTCCGAAAATGTAATTTTTTTTTCTAATCCTGCCATTGGTTGAAATCGCAAATGCATTAAAATGAGGCTACCCCTGAAAATGATGCCAACAATTTTAATTGGGGACACTATTAATGCGGATTAGGGGGTTGGAAACCATTGTTTGTACGATTAAAAAAAAAAAAGTGTAATGCACATATAAATATATATTACATGGTTGTCTGGCTGTCTTGATCATATTTAACGAGAATGATGGGTTGCCCATTAATATTTCCACATCCAGGTGCATGGCATAATCCCCAAGAGGTATGGATTTTATTGCATGGGAATACTGGCTTCATCTAGTCGCAGTCTAATATCCTTCCGCTAAGCTAATTAGAATCTAAGCAGGACAAAGTATACAGGTACTGGAGGCTCAAAACCACTCTGCTGAACGTCCCCATTGCCTTTGGTGTAAGCAGCAAAACATGAGCATTTTTGTTTCCAATCAGGGCCCAGTGTTAGCTGTCCTTTGCAGAGAGCAGCTTCACATGCCTCTCACTTCTGCAGATACACAGAGTGTTATTTTTACCAAACCATGGTTTTCACTAAAACCTCAACAACTGAGCTCAATAATTAAACATGTTCTCTTCTTCTATTGCACAGCACTTTCCAGAGAGGATTTTAAATCCATGCCTTCCTGTATATTTTGAGTTCTTTAACTTCAGTTCCACACATTTTATATAACATCCTGGAGTACATGTTTTCTTACCTATGTGACATTTGGTGGACACTGGTCAAAAGCCCATAGTTTAATTTTAAGCACTTTTTGATATGTTATTTTCCATAGAATGTATATCAACACAGTCAACTTCAAATGCATGAAACTGCACTTACTTTGACGTGTTCGTGTAATGTGCCCCAATAAGTTGTACACTTCCAAATTAGTGAGAAGTAGTCAAACAGCTTTAAAGAACAAGCACTGACAAAGCAAATAGGCATTGCCTTTAAAAGATGAATGCCAATAAGTTGACTTTGCCGATGCTTGTTTGAAGTGACAAAAGGAAAAAATCCTCCAAAATAAAGTGAAGTTACGTCCATTGTGTCAGTGGTTCAAGTATAAAACTTACCCACTCAAAAAGAAATGAAAGCAGCTATGCTTCAGGTGTAGGGACAAAAAAATTAGGGGGAAAACAATTGAATCAAGAACACGGATGTGAGATGGATGAAAAAGCCATTCAACCGTGAGCGAGGGACGAACCCAAAGCCCACTCTGTGTAATGTATTGTTTTGTTCACAGAAGGTCTTTAACAACAGGCAGCAATAGCTATGTGCAGGACCTAAAAAGCACTCTAATGCTTGCCCAGTTACAACCCAGAAATGCTGATGCGCGTATCAGTGAACAAAGCCACTTTGTTACCTACCTGGAACCCATGACATTTTTCACAGATGTACATTTGCTGCAATGAGTGTACATTTGGAAACATCAGAGTATATTTCTGATAATGAAGGTAGATTTGCTCTGTTGAATGTACAATCAATACAAAAAATGAGCATTCATCGAATAGCACGAACATTGGTGCAGAGTAGCTTTCACATGGTTAATCGTTAAACTAAACTCTTATGAAGTGAAATGCAAAAAAGAGGTAATTTGTCTTGAAAAATGTAATTTCCACATTGGCATTAATAGCGCGGAAGGAATGTGGAGCAAACACATACCCAGATTGAACAAGTTTGCTTCTGGGCACCTCACACCTCTGCATAGTCAATGGCATTCACTTCCAAAAAGCACATTAATTAAAAAAATGAAATGTTGGCGCTAAGGTTGCAGTAATTGAAGAACACCACCTGCAATGCAATAGGTCTCGCATTTACGCAAGTTTAAGCTATTGGCATTGTAAACGACAATGCCTTTTATTTATGTTTTAAAAACGAAAACAAAAATAAAAGGCATTGTTATTTGCAATGTGAAGAGCTCAAACTCGCGTAAATGCGAGACCTATTGCATTGCAAATGCTTGTTTAAAGTACCTGGGGGCACCAAATTTGTATAAAAAACCATCCCCACCTTCCTTCCTTACCATTTCGCCCAGAAGCCTCCCCCAAGTTGAGTCCACAACCTTTCCAAGCAGCATCCGGATGTTTTTGAATTGGAAGGCTACACAGTACCAATTAATATCTGGGAGAGCCAAACCACCTTTGAGCCTACGTCTGAGTTTCGTCCATGCCAACCTTGCACCCTTATAAGCCCATATGAAGCTTACGATCTTCCCCTGAATTTTATTAATACCTTGCTTGGGAAAGCCAAGGGGGATGGCATTAAACAGGTAGGTTAATTTGAGAAGTATAACCATTTTAATTAGACTGACCCTTCCATAAATGGTTAAAGGGAGATTTTTCCACCTTGCTAACAATCTGTCTATTTCTCTTACAGCCCTATCTAAATTGATCTGTGAGATCTTATCTATCTCCTTGATGATTATAATACCCAAATACTTGAACTCGAGGCTGACTTTCCCGTCCCAATCTAGGATATTCCAGCACATCACCTCGGATTTTGATAAGTTTACTGAGTATCCTGACAGAGACCCAAATTCCTCTAAAAGAAGTTCAACCCTAGGAATTGCTGTGGCTGGATCGTCCGCATAGAGTGCGACCTTGCTGCTATAAAGTTGAGAGCTGAAGGGAGTTATAGAGGTATCCGATCTTATCACCTGGGCCAATGGCTCTATACATGTCAAATAAAAGGGGCGAGAGGGGACAACCCTGTCTTGGTCCCTCTCAATATATTAAAGCTTGATGTTAAAGTCCCATTTAACAAGATCCTAGCTGAGGCCCCCTCGTAGCCCTTTCTTAAAGTATATAAAAACGTTGGTCCAAAACCCACTGTTCTCAATACCTCCCACAGGTACTCCCAGCGCACACTATCGAAAGGCTTGGCTGCATCAAGGGCCACCACGGCCAAGGGCTCAACACGTTCAGAGGCAAGATCTATAGTGCCAATGAGTTGCTGGTTCTGTTCCTGAATATACCTCTTGGGGATAAAACCCTTCTGGTCTAAGTGGATTAATTGTGGGGCGAGCTTGGCCAATCTCCCTGCCAAAATGCTCATAAAGATCTTATAATCTGCGTTCAACAGGGAGATTGGTCTGTAGGAATCTGCTCTTGAGGGGTCTTTGGAGGGTTTCAAGATAAGTACAATGGTTGCCTCTTTCCAGGACCTAGAAACTTGACCCCCAGGTTGAAAGACCGAATTAAACCGAGTTTCCAATATTGGGACTAGCTCCTCTATCAAGAGTTTATATACTTCGTTAGGGAGTGCGTCTGTGCCTGCAGCTTTACCACTCTTACCCTTACCAAGACTCAGACGAATCTCATCTCTAGTAATTGGAGCATCGAGGAGTTCACGGCTGTATGATGATAAACTTGGTAAGGATATCTCCCTTAACCAGGCTTTAAGAGCTTCAGAGTTCGGGAAGTTTTCTTCCTTATATAACTCCGAAAATAGTGTAACTAAACGGGTTTGCATGTCCTCCAGTTTATTAGAGGTGTCCCCATTTTCATTTACTATTAGTTGGTTTATATAGTTCCTTGACCGATCTGCTCTAGCCTTCCAAGCCAAGAGCGCGCACGATTTTTCCCTGTACTCAAAATTCTGCATTGATTTTGCAAACCATTGTGCTTTACACTTCTGGTCTAACTTGATCCTATAATCCTGGCGGGCCTCATCTAACAGTCTCTGGGCCTGTGACTTTGCTTCAACTGCCCCCGGATTCATCTGCGAGAGGTCGGCCTCTAATAAGCCTACTTTATCCTCCATTTTTTTTTTTAAGATTTGGAATTCCGCTCTGTTTTTAGCACATATAAGACTGTGTAGAGTGCCCCTCACATAAGCCTTAAAAGCGTACCATACAATATCTAGGGATGTAGACCCCATATTGACTACAAAGTAGTCGAGACATGCACGTTTCAGTGCTTCTGCAATTTCTGGGCCGGTCAGCATCGCTCTTTTAAGTGTCCATCTAGGTCTCGATGATCGACTACTTCCTACCATAGTGATGGTAATCGCAGAGTGATCTGAAATATGACTTGGATGTATATTAATAGATGTTATGGTATCTATAATAGATCTGTCTGCCATCAGATAGTCGATTCTTGAAAAATGTCCATGTTTTTTACTTTGGAAAGTAAATCCATGGGAATTGCCATTCTTAGCCCTCCATACATCTAAGAGTTCCAGATCATGCATCATGTTGTTTAGAGCCTGACGGACTCGAGGAGCCCCCACATGTCGACTCTGATTCGATCTATCAAGCAAAGGGTCAAGCAGAACATTAAAATCCCCCCTATTATCAATGGGGCAGTGACTTCCATCAAGTTCCATTGTAGGTTACATAAATGAGTAGGGTCGTCAATATTTGGGCCGTAGAATGATGTGCAGGCTAACTTCGTCCCACTAAAGTCTGAAAGGGCAATCAGCCACCTCCCAGTTTTATCTGTTTTAAACTATTTTATAACACAGCCCGCCCCTCTTTTAATCAGGATAGCAACCCCCTTGCAGTGAACTGTCTGCTCTGAAGGGCAAAAGGATTCTATCCAGGGGTACCGCCGGAAGGTAGCACAGCTCTCTAAAATATCCAGGTGGGTTTCCTGAATCATACATATTTGACCTGAGCTCTGCTCTAAGTATTTCATAATCAATCTCTGCCTGCGCTTACATCTAAGGCCATTAACGTTCCATGAGAGAAGTTTTAAGTCACTAACTCCCAAAAGAAAGAGTTTTCCAACCAGATGCCATCCTAGCTAGGGCTATGGCTATTATAGTGATCATACAGCTAACTTTCTGACGTGATAGAGGATTGTTATTTTTTAAATTTTCTCCCACTGTCCCCCACCTCGTGCTTTCCCCCCACCCCCTCCCAGCCCCCCTCCCAATCCCCGTGCCCCTGCCTCTCTAAGGTTCTTCGGGGAGGCCAGAGGAGGTGAATGGAACAAAGTACCATTAAATAGGGCCGAGGTCAAATACAACAGACCCCCCGCGGCTCCGGCCGCCTCCAGGACAGTCTTACCGCCACCTTCTGCTGAAACCCTGAGACCTGTCCTTGCGGCACCTCCTTCAGCCGAAATGGTCCCCGGTTTAGCGCTGAAATCTCGAGCCTCTGCACGCCCTCTCCACAGCCTCTAGTGCTGTCTCTGCCTCTCCCAACCCGGGCCAGGAAGTTCGCAGCACGGCAACGGCACCACTCCCGAACCGCGCCATCCCACCGCGGGGCTCGGAGCACGCCGGATCCCTCCCGCAGATCTGGAGCCATCTCCTGGAGGGTAGAGCGGGACAGCAAGCCGAAACACACAACCGGGACAATAGAGAAGGTATTACAGGGGGAGGTGGTAGCGGGAAGCGGAGAGGGAGCGGGAGAGGCCTAAGAAAAGCCCCATTGCTTGAGTTACCGGGCCCGGGGGACTGCCGACCCGCGACCGCTTAGCTGGCGGCCGCCATGTTCCCCCTCAGTAGACCCTCTCTTGTTACTTTTGATTAAAGATTTTTTCTTGTTATTGAACCTCCACATCGTTACCAGCTCATGGCCTGGAATGAGCTACCCACCTCAAACGTTCTGTTAATTTTGTGGAGACTAATGCTTATTCCTGTAAAATGGTGGTGTCTGAGGGACACTGTTGTATCTTCCCACACTCTCCCCCTCCTTCCTATTCATTGGTCTGTTCCCTAACACGGACTGTCTTGCCTGGACTTTCTAGGAGCTACAGTTAGTTGCTTGAGGCACCATGTGAAAACAGTCTTATTTGTACTTCTAACTTGACATTGAAGAACAAGAATAAATTGTATTATGATACTAATCATTGTGTACAGAAGGTAAACTTAAAGGTAAGACAGTGAGTACGGGAAAAGAAAATTGCCAAAGGAAAGAACCGATTTAGTTAGCCAGCAAAGATTTTTATGGTTATAAATAATACAGTGAAATTAGAAGTTGACAGTATATAGCATATGAGTCGCATTGCTGTTGCCAGGAATGGTAACAATGATGAAACACAGGATATTAATTGCAACTTAAAAAATTATGAGTTTTGGTTCCTTGTCTTTCTTTATTACAAACAGTGCTTTTGGGAACTTGAACAGGCAGTTCTGTACAGCGCTAGAGTTAGTATGGTTCCAGGATGACTGTATAGTTAGATGGCTTCTGTTACTAGTTAGTTGCATGTGTTTACTAGTGGTTAGTCCGCTGTGTTTCCCCTTGCCTTGCATCGTGACATTTGTAGGTCTGCATGATCAAGCCTGACTACACTATACTACCACCCTTTCCAGCGTGTGCTTTACATGTGAAGAAGTTCTGTCTCGATGGCCTTGCACAGTGGGGAGATGTCTGGAGTAGCTGTAGCCCACAACTGTGTTATTTTCTCTTCTGGTTTATAATTTGCCGCTAGAGATTTTCTGTATGAGCAGAGTTGCCATCAAGTTTAGATGGCCTTCTGTGTGTTCTAGATCTTACTCACTTTGGTCCCTAAGATATTGACAGTTGAAGCCTCGCTCTACCTTGAAATGTGAAACTGGGTGAATGATCTAATACTGTAGATGGAGTTCTGCATCTGCAGCCTTCATATAGAGATGGTGGCTTTGTGCCTAGGGAGGAGGAAGGTATTGTGGTGCGTTTACTGAAAGTCTTTGCTTTAGAGCTGAAGCAGGAATGGAAGAAAGGCGTCAAATCCAATGCCATTGCAGGTAATTTATTTTTGATGGATACTTCTAACTGCAGATTCCTGACCTTATTAATACTCCCCAGGCTGGCCAGACTGGATCTGGAAAATTGTCAGCAATTCCCTAGCGACTTATACTTTGGTCCTTCCTGCCCTAGAAGTGATATCTGGACCACAATGTAACCATCACATCCGGTCGTCTATGTGAGTTACTTTCTTTCAGTGCAGTTCAGCAGAGATCTGTAGCTTACTCCCTCGATTTCTATCACCTGACAGTTGTTTTTCAAAAATGTTCTGACTTTTCTAATGAGTAAGGGACGTGTCTGCCTCCCAAAACAGGTTTTTAACCATGCCAGGATTGCCAGAAATAGATGTAAGCGATGGACCCTCACAAAGTCTGTCTCTGGTGTCTGTGCTCGGATGAACCCAAAAGCCATCTGGGACTCAAGTCCAATCTCTACATGACTGTGTAGAAAGGCATGGAAGGCCTGTTCCTGGTTGAAATCGAGGAAACTTTGTTCCGAGGCTATTCCTGAGAGTGGTCATCACGCTCCAAGTCCTTAGATCAGTCACAAAAAGAAGCACAAATAGTCGAAACATAGCTCACTTTCTACCCGCCACTCTCCCCAAGAGAAGTTGCGTGGATCCAGGGTACTCAAAGTCACAGTCTCTGTGTCCTCTCTCGGAACTGGATCCAGCGCTAGATCCCATCCAACCAGAGTTCCCTAGCCCATCGGCAATACCTTAGCAGATCAAGACCTTCAAAGAGGCCATGCTGTGGAACTTTGACACTCTACCGGTTCGTTCAGGAGTGCCTTCGGGCCCCATAAATTCAAGGAAGCCTCCAGTCGGGTTATTGCCTGCGGATTCGCCCCCAGTGCTGACTGTGCCTCTCGTCCCTGTTAAGGGGTCTGCCCGACTCCGGGGCTGATACCTGCTCCAACTCCCTACGAGGCACCAAGGCCTGCGCTATAGGCCCAATGCAGTGACAACACCAACGCCAGAGGAAGAGCCCATAGTCCTTTTGGATGCTGAAGTGAATCCGACGTGACCCCATTCAAAGTCACACCCACCTTGACCTCTGACTCAACCCCAGTCTGATTCAGATACGCTTCTTTTATGTTACAGGTTTTCAGATCCTGTGCCACAGAATGACGGTGATGACACCTTTCAATTACATGATGATGAAACCTGTTTCTTGACCTGCAAGAGGCCAGTAGCCTCGATTCCTTGCCTCACAGTAGCCTAAACTCTTCGCCTGGCCCCTCTACAGAGAAGTCTGCCTCATTTGCTGTGGTAATAAGACGAGCAACAGAAGTATTTCACCTCCAGCTTCCCTCAGTGGAAGTAAACCATAACATACTCTCGGAGGTGCCGCAGCTAGGGCAGACCTTGGAAGAACAGCTGACTGACATGCTTTTAGCCAGGGTCTTGCCCTCCCGTCAATTGCCACATAGCCACAAGACCCAGACAAGCTACTGGGGTGGAGGGGGCATCTTTCCTCATGTAGCTCCCAACAGCTGAGTCTCGTAGTGCATACCCAGCAACCCCATCAGACAGTTGAAGTTCTTGGAGGCATTTGGAAACCGCGTGCCCTCATCCACCAGCCTTGACCTCAGGTCTGTAAATTCAAGTACCCTCCTGGATGAGCATCTGTCCTCCAATGCAACTGCCTATTTGGGAGGACCTCCTGTTGCAACAGCAGGGCAAAGTCCTGCACCCGACCCTGCACAACTTACTCCTCCGTGCTTGGAGATTGAGGAACGACATTTGACTGCCTTCGATCTCCCTCCTGAAGTAGTGAATATGGTTTTGGCAGCCAGGTGACCCTTCTGCTAAGACTATCTATGCAGGAAGCTGGGATAAGTTTGCTATTTGGTGTCCTTCCTGGCACATTAAACCTTACAGACCAAGTTATGGGATGCTTTTCTTTTCTTGTTCACTCTAGCTTAGTAAGGCTTTGCTGTGGCAACAGTTAAAGGCTATTTGTCTACCTGTATACGTTTGCCTGCTGAGTCTTTGTTGAAATCATTTTTTCTGATTCGTTTTTTGAAAGTGCTGATCCATATATTTTGCCCAAACCCTTTGTGATGCCCCAGTGGGACCTCAATCTGGTTCTCATTCTTTATGTGCAGCACATTTGAGCCTATGCACAGTTGTCCTCTAACGTTGCTCATATTTAAAACTGCGTTTGTTGTGGTGATTGTTTCAGCTCATCAGATGAGCTACAAATATTTTCTGCCTAGCAACTGTACACCACCTTCTTTCCAGACATGGTGCTAAGGACCAAGGCAGCATTCCTATCAAAAGTTATAACGCATTTCTACGTTGGGCATTCTATCACCCTGTCAGTGTACTTCGCTCATCCTTATCCATCCGAGGAAGAACAGAGACTACATTGCCTATACCCGAGAAGAGCTCGGAGTTTCTACATTGATCGCATCAAAGATCACCAGGTGGAAGATCAGTTGTTTGTGGGTTTCTCTGGGGTGAAGAAGGGAAGAACTATGTAGAAACAGACCATCTGAAGATGCATTGTTCTTTGTGTAAAGATTTGCTATGGTCTGCCTAAGAAACAGCCTCCGGAAGATCTGCAGGTTCATTTCACCAGAGCCAAAGCTGCTACCAGCATGCTGGCGCCCTAAGTGCTGATTTTGGACATCTGTCAGGCAGTGACATGGGTGTCCGTTCATACGCTTATGAAGCATTACTGCCTGGATAGCCAGGTCCGGCAGGAGAGGCACTTTGCCTGTCCTGTAGGAGTCCTTGTAACATTTGACTTTGTGATGCCCGCATGCAGTAGGACTTGCATGACTGTAAGCTGTGTGAAGCCCATTTTACTTTTGTCAGTACGAGCGTGAATTGCGATGCGAGTGTCAGTGATACTTGCATGACTAGTGTGAGAATCTGAGTGTGAGTTGAAAGATGCTCGGATGAATCAGTCTAAGTTTGTATAGTGCTGTTATCCTTTTACCATGGTTTGTGTGCTGAAATATATGGTTTTGTTGTTTGGAGAGTAGTTGTGGTCCTCCTTGGAATTGTATTTTATTTGGTTGGTGGTGTGGCTGTGTGGTTTTATGTGTGGTGGTTTGGTGAATGCTCCTCTTTGGCTGTATGTACACTGTATAGTAGTATACTGAATTCTTTGTTGCTGCCTTTGGTGTTGGCCATGCACACATGGTCATCGCTTCAGTCATTGGTTGTCTCGTTGTCTATAAAGGAGAGAGAGGTGTTAGATCTTGCCTAGTTCTGTGTTACAGATGTTGCTTTGCATGAAGTATCATGCTGCTTTCACGTGTTTGTGGGCAAGTATATTTTGAAGTGGCAGATACTGACAGTTGTTTTGTGAGGCAGAGCAGACGGGCATCCTATATCTTTTGTGTGTGGAATCTACAGCAGTTTTTGGGAGTAGAGTAGAGGTGCTGGGTGAAGCACAGTCCCTACTGTGAGAACAACAGAAAAGGCTATACCCAGTCACATATAATGGTGTAGAGCATGGTCTAGTCAAAGTCCAAGCAATGTGCTCAGAACCCGCTGGTTATGGCCAACGCGGGCTCTTGGCTCACCAACCTCTCATATTCAGCTGTGCCTCTGTAAAACTAGTACCTGCTACGAAAACCTGCATTGTATGGCATCACAGTAGATTCCAGGGTGTAGGTGTATTAAGTGGTGTCGGTGAGGCAATTGACGTACTAAGTGCTAGTTTTTCTATATCCAATACCACTTCCTTCCTCCCTCCCCTTCCCACAGGATTTCCCGGTGCTAAGCAGAAGTAGAGATGTCCAACTATAGGATTAAAACAACCAGGTCTTCAGGTTCTTACAAAAAGCCAGCAGTGAAGTGCAGTTTCTCAAGGATTCCAACCGGGCATTCCACAATTTTGGGCACAGATATGTAAAGGAACGAGCTCCCATGTGAGCCAAGCGGATTCTGGGGATGGTGCACAAGGCCTGATTAAGCGATCTGGCTCGTAGGGTACCACCAAATCCTGGATATACCATGGGCCTAATCCAGCTCTGACCGTGTACATATAGTACAAGACTTTAAATTGTATTCTCTCTTCAACAGCGAGCCAATGAAGCTCACATATGAGGTGGGAAGCGGAAGCATGTTTTGGGAGACAGTGGCTGCAGCATTCTGCGCTACCTGAAACGGCGGATGGAGGCCTTGTCAATTCCTAAATACAGAATATTGCCATAATCTACTCTTGAGAGTATTAGATCTTGGGTCACTGTTCTTTGTGCGGAGTAGGGAATCATCCAAATAATCTTTCTCACCCACTTTAGTACAACAAAGCAAGT
Organism: Calotriton arnoldi; assembly: GCA_963921515.1. NCBI lineage: Eukaryota > Metazoa > Chordata > Amphibia > Caudata > Salamandridae > Calotriton > Calotriton arnoldi. The sequence goes on along the minus strand of CAWUFW010000911.1, from coordinate 1,324,169 downwards.
GGAGGCCACCTTGACTGCTTGAGGTTTCAAGTAAACCTTTCCGTCCAACCAAAAGCCCAGATTTTTTACTTTCGGGGTCAGCTCTAGAAGGGGCTCCATGGACTCCGGCCAATATTGTGGTCGCCAAAGCTGTTGGTTCTTGCTCAGCACCATAACCTCAGTCTTAACACCGTTTCAGTGAGTTGTTATTCATCCAAGTGGAGATTTGACTCATATCCAGATTGAGGGCTGCCGGGTTATGCCCCTGTGCATATGACAATGAGAAAAGTTTGTGCGTCTGCATAAGAAAATAAGGTTAAGCCACAGCTCTCCACCACGTCTGCCAAAGGACGAACGTACACATTAAATGGCATCAGACTTAAAGCTGAGCCCTGGGGACTCCAGAGGTCGGAGCACACACCTCTGGCCTAGCACCTGCTGAGAAGACATGGAATCTCCTGTCTTTCAAGAATGAGGTTATCCAGGCTAAAGCTGTTCCTTCTAGATCTTGTGTCACCAGAGGGAATGGAACAAAATGTCGAAGGCCGCGCTGAGGTCTAATAAAATCAGCGTGGCTGTTCCGCCCTCATCCAGGAGTCATTTCAGATGTTCCACGACTTCTAGAATGGCGGATTTAGTACTGTGCCAGGCCCTAAAGCCTGATGGATAGGGGTGTAAAAAAAATGTGGGCCTCCATGAAAGTGGTGAGCATCAAGTTCGCGTGTTTTTTCAAAATTTTGGAGAAGGTGGACAACATGGAAATAGGTCTGAATTTCGCCCAGTTGGTTGGTTGAGGTTAGGTTTTTTATTTTCAGAGTGGAAGGACCATGGCGTGTTTCCATGTCTGTGTCTGTTTAGAAGATTCACCACCATTTGTAATAAGTAAGGGTCTAAAAGACCAAGCTTAGTGGGTGGAAGAGGATTTAAAGGGAAGCCTGAATTAATCGACTGTAATGTAGCCGAAAAACTGGGAATGTCCAGAAGCTAGGCCATGACTTCATTTTAGGAACCAAACCTGGCGTATCCTGGGTAACATTTATCCTTATTGCAAAGGGTTGCCAGGTGCAGCTGTTGGGAGCAGAGACAGCAGTATACCTTCTGCCTTATGACTCTTCTCCAAATTAGATTGAATGTTAGCCACCTTTTCCAGGCCCCTTGGCCCCTTCGAGCGTCTACAGGCTTGCCTTAGGTGTGTAATCAGTGTGCCAGAGGCGCGTCCGTGCCACTGCCGCTCTAAATAGGGCCGTGTATGCTGAATTTGTACCGCTAACTTCAGCGGTCCGACAGCACCACAAAATGGCCCTCCAGCAACCTCGAAGCTGGCACTTGAACACGTGCTTCTCGCTTCGTGAAAAAAGTGCAAAATCGCAAAGTAATTGGCCCCAGGTTCCCGCCATTAATAAAAGCAAGTGCTCAATAAAACCTTTAAAGACAGTTTTTTAAGAATGCCTACAACAATTTACTTTTTATAGCGGTGCCTGAAAATGGCACCCTACCTGTGTGAGTACTGTATTAAAAACCGATGTGCAGAAGGAATACGATGAAGCAACCTTGCTATAATATGCCTAGCTCTCTGATTCGGTTCCAAACTTTGTAGGCCTGTGGACGAAAGCCCCTGCTGCTCGGTTTCTAGTTTTAAAATAGGAAAAATCTCTTGGCTCAAAAACCCACCACCCAAACAGCACGTACCCTCCCCAGGTCAAATCGGGGACAGTGTTTCATGGTTCCTAGAGTCCTGATATTCATGTGAATGAGGACTCTTGAGAGGGGGGTGGAGGGGTTAGGTTAACTGGTGTTCAGGTAAAACAGCGTTCCTTTAGTCAGGCAAAGTTAAGCATTCTTCGAATTTCAGTTTTCCTCCTTTTGAGATGGTGACAATTTTCCTTCTTAGTGGCCAGTTTCGGGAGGATTGTGGAGAAAGGTGTCCATAGTCAGAGCTGTTTCAGGTTTAAAAAATCCACTCACTATGGCAGCCGGTTCTGGTGAGCTGACAACAGGTGTTCTGCTTTCTCACAAAGTGAATGAGCAATAAAGATGCCTTTAAATCTTATCTTGTCACATTTGCTTTCAGAGAAGGAGGTCAAAAGTCTCCTCCTACATTTACTTTTCTTTCTATGACTGAAGTTAGAGGATTTTGTAAGGTGAACTGTGTGACAATCGAGCTGTGCAAAGCTTGTGAAATGAAAGGCTGTAAGATTTCAGGCTTTTTTTCTAACACAACACTGAAATAGCTAATAAGTGAACTGTTCAAACATTTCAAATATATTTCACTAGTTATGAAGACACATTTTTAGGTCGAGCCTGGGCAGCGCATGCGCTGCTTTGCGAGGCATGCTGTACTCAGTTAGGGCCTTGAAGCTCTGCCTGCTCTCCGCCCATATTGTTCATTGGCTTGTGTCATTGTCCACTGTAAACTGTGGCTGTTCATTGGTCAATAGGCTTAGTTGCCCCATCCTTAGTACCGACTTGTCTTATTTTGTAAGTTTAGTGGCTATTTCAATGAAAAATGTGCTATCAGTAAATTACAGTGCACTACCACATCATGCTTTAGTATACATTTTTGAAAAGTGAATTTTTAAACATGAACTGGGAAATATTCCCGCTCCTGCTCAGATGACAATGCTATTAGTGAACTAAGAGGCAAGCTAGGGATCATGTGTACCCTATATATGGGCTCGATTCTTAATATACTTTGGGCAAATGTATAGTAAATAGTTTTTTTGTACAGCAGAAATAGTGAACTTGCATTTTTGAAGGTGCTCTCATGTGATAACGAAGAAAAAGGCGTCTCCATAAGAAAAATATTTGCCTAGGATCACACAATTTGAGACCAGTTCACGGCTAAAGTACATTACAGTTAGGTCGAGAAGATTATTCAAGTTACAAGACCTGCAGGTCTAGCAACATTTTTTTATGATTTTTTGAGCCCTGCGTTTGAATAAGTCAACGTGTTTTGTTGCTGTGAGATGCAAAGGGTGCCAGCAGAAGGACACGATTCTTAGGTGACAGCAAACACCATAAGATGAGGTGGGGTACAGGGTTTTCTCGCTGAGGGAAAACCTACGCTGAACAGAATTGGATAGTATAAAGCCTCCCCATCAACTCAGCAAGTAAGGCTAGTATGGTGGGGTTAGGTGCAGCATTCGATCGTAGCCCTCCTGTTTTACAGGTCTGAAATGTAGCCTCTAGACTTCATTCTTCGAACTGGGTGCTGCACTTAACTTGGAGTTTCTGGGAGGCAGTCATTTGTGAGGAGACTTCCTGCATTCTGTCTAGTTACTATGTGCGGCTTTCCTGTACGGTGGGTCACCCTTCTCCTTGGTGAAGTTTTTCCTGTCTGGATGCTGCTGGGCTGCGGCTTCTGTAGGGGATAAAATACTCACTGTAGCGATCTTGCAACATGCGAAAATATACAAGATTAAATCAAATTATTATTTTATGAACAGAAAAATGGGTACGCTGAGCCAAGGAGCTATAGCGAAATCAAAGAACGAACTACAGATTATTCTTTAGGTGACCGGGATTTAAGCCTCGCCAAGACCTTCTTACTCCCGAAATCTGGAAAAGATCTGGCAATCCTTTTACGGTTTCCCCCATAACATAGGTTGCCAACACTGCACCAAGGAATTTTGCTGATGAAGTTGGAGCTAGTGGTATCAGAAAAAAAGAAATTAGAATACCTGAAAGGTTGTATATCTTCTATTTGTTATAGGTTATAAGGATAGGAATGTATCCCCATCTAGAGTTGAAAAACAAAAGGAAGCCTTTCCTTAGTACATAACTGTGCCTGTCTTGGTTCCGGTGATGGCATAGCATCTGCCACCTGAAGCAATTCAAAGTGCTGCTTAAGGAGTGACCTCATCTTTGCTCACTCAAGTAGGCATTAGCTCCGAATTGGCAAAAATAGAACATTAAAGGACTAGGGTTTGTTTAGTTATGCAGTGGAAGAGAGCTGCCCATACAGGAAGTGGTTCTCAAAGTGGACTGTTATCGGTGTTGGATTCGTGTCCTTACTCCAAGGATTGCTTTGGAATCTGAGGAGGTGTGCTGACTGGATCGCCCTCCCAAAGTTCCATGCCTGCAACTTGGCTCAAGAACTTGCAGCATTTTGTCCCTCAAAGTGCTGTGTATCCGATTCTCCTACCCTTCTGACACAGCAAACCTATTCAAGTTGGAGTGTTGGCTCTGGGTTTCCAAATCATGCTTTTATGACCATTGCTGACTTTGAATTGCTAATGCCTGCACATTTCAGTCTTCAACTTGGCTCCTCCCTCTTTGGGTGTCATGACACCCCTTCCCATTCTCGCCTGCCCAGTGACATCACTTTGTTAGTATAGTGACTTAAGTTTGCGTATCCGTTTTGGCCTGTGACTTGCTGATTTCTCCATACATGGCTTACTGGCCAGCAGCCATTTGCACAGAAAGTTGAGAAAACAAACTAGTAAATTCCTGTCAGAGGGTCCTCCTCCCAGATTGAGAAGTTGCTCCATTTTGTGCTTCTAGTCGTGTATCGTCTTTTGTCTAATTTTCTTAACTTCAGTGCTTTCAGCTTTTTGCATGATTGGTAAGAAAGAGTTCAGTCTATATTGTTTACTACAGCCAGCACAGGGCCATTGCTCGATTGCAGAAAAGCAAGGCACCAAGTCAGGTTCCATATTGGTTCTCCAATTATTTAATCAGGCATGTTTGCCATCTTAAGTGCCGCAGCTAGCGTCTAAGCTTGTTCAGTCAGCTGTGTAGTATATTTTTCTGCTCATTTACTCATTATTCCCAATAAGATCCACTTGACATCTATGCCCAGTAAACATCAGGAAGATACAAAGTCCTAGTCGGGATTACTTAGTAGGTACCAAAGCCAACGGGTAATCAGGCACTAGCACGATCAACACGCTTTTGCAAAGTCAAAAGGTCTCTCCTATGAGAACTATTGGCTTTGACAGTGATCTTTAGGTCGAAGCCTACCAGACAGCCAGGCCTGGTTTGCTAATATCTTGGGGGACATTTTGAAAGCTTCCCTGGGAATGCATTCCACCCACTGCTTAGCGTTGTTTTTGTGTTTTGTAACTCACATTTGCTTGCTTTAATTGCTAGCTTTATTTGTTGTCTGTCCAGCTAGATAGTTTGTCCCTTCCGTAGCCCATCCCCTGGTTACTGTATTCTTCTGAGTGCTCGCTTTCTTTAAACAGACCTTTAAATCTTGTTCTTATCTTGTCACATTTGCTATGCATTCAAAGACAGAGGTAAAATATCAGGGTGTATCTTCCAAGGGAGCTTGGTGTTAACTTTTTTTTCTGTGACTTCAAAATGAGAGAATTTATCTGACAGTCATGCTGGCTACTGGGGGTGTGCTGGAGGAATGCTGCACAATGTTAATTTTTCTCCAGCACACATCAAAATGTAAGTCTCTGTAAAACAACTGTGCAGATATTTCAGAAAATATCAATGAATTAGAAAAGTACAAATGAAGAACTTTTTGGTAATTCTGAAGTGCAGTGGAAACAAATATTTTAATACGATCAAAACCAATCAATACACTGGGAGATGACATTTCCACACATCGTTTGTGCACTGTATACTTGTATCAGTAAAACTGTATGTCTGTGCAAATATAATGGTAATTTTAATAGAAAATGTGTTTTCTGTAATGGCATGCATGCATATGGCGCTACCACACCATGCATACCCCACTTTACCCCACACCTCTACACGCCACTAATGTCTACTCTGCACCACTCCACTCAACTCCACTCTGACACTTTATGCCACTCCACTCCGATACTCTGCCACTCTACTACACTGCTCCAATCGACTCCACTCCGCTGTATGCCACTCTGCTCTACAACACTATTTCACGCAACACCCTCAATGCCACTCTACTCTACAACATTCTGTCACCACACTCTACGACACTGTGCTCCCTCTATGACACTCCACAATACTGTCACTCCATTTTATGATACTCCACTCCCGGCACTCTCCTTTACGCCACTAACTTTTAGCCATGCTGCACAGCAGCCACAATGGTGTACAACATGGCTAAAACATATTGGCAAAGCCCAGAGCTCTTGTGTAGGCAAGACCAATTTGTTTTACCAATGCTTATTAGCCATGCTGTGCAGCAGCATCGGTGAATATAATTAGGGCTCCCGGTTTTATGGTATTTATTTTTTAACATTTCCGTCTATTTATCAATATTTATTTTTGGGTCATTTTATCTGTATTTATCAATATTTATTTTGTGTTTTGCGTATAAATGAAGTTGAAAAACTGTACATTTCCATATTTATTTAACTGATAGATGCACACACATACTTTGATATGTTTTAGCTATTTAAGCTGTCAAATATTACATAACAATACATCCACTGGTCAATACTAGCATTATACCATAAATGTATGTTGACATATGCTGTTATTTAAATACATTTCATCCTGTTTTTTAATTTCCCATGCTTTTTATATGTTCAGCTGCTGGCCTATAATTCATCAAAGGCAGCATGGAGAGCCACTTAAAAGGAGCACAATTTTCTGTATTTATCCACTTTTAAAAATAGATGCAGACAGAAAAGGCATTGTTGGTGTGTATATATCTATCTATAGATATATCTATCTATAGATATATCTATCTATAGAGATTTCTATCTATCGATATATCTCTATCTTTCGATAGATCTACCTATAGATCTATAGCTAGATCTATAGATATATCTATCACTGATGACATCATCCAGTGACTGTGTTTCTGTAAAGTTTAAATATGTTTTATATATATATGCCAAGGTGTATTGAAGTATGAGTGGGTGTATGAGTGTCTGAATGGATGATTTAGTAGGTGCGTGACTGACTGTATAAGTGAGTGATTAAACGTGTCTTACTGAATGCATGGGTTAGTGAGTAAACTGTGTAAATGTCTATCAGTCTGTCAGTTGGTATGTAAGCGGCTGCATGGGTTTGTGAGTAGCTACATGAGTGTCTTTATGGGTTATTGATTGGTTGTCTGAATATCTGTATGGGTGCCTGAGTGTCTGTGTGGGTGGGGGTGTGTGACTCTGTGCATAGATGTGAGTGGGTAATTCACTGGGTGTATGGGTTCAAGAGTGCATCTGTGAAGGGCTGTATGGGTGGGTGAGTGTGTGTATGGGTGTGTTGGTGAGTGAATGGATGTATCAGTGGTACATGTGTGAGTAACTACATATGTGAAAGGCAGTATATGTGAGTGTTGGAGTATATATATTTATTTATTTATTTTGAAGGTTTTGTATAGCGCGAACAAGACCCTTGCGGGTATCAGAGCGCTTTACAGGGCAGATGTAAACAACTGCAACAGGTGTAGAAAAATATAGGTGATAATAAAACACATAAGCATTTAATACAAAATAGCAGTAAAATTACAAGAAATATACATAGTTCATGTGAATTTGGCCATGAGGATAGATTTCACTTCTTTTTTGAAGGAAGCAGTCGAAGGATTCAGTCTAGTCTCTGGGGGCAGCGCATTCCACATCCTAGGAGCCATACCCGAGAAGGTCCGATTGTATGTTTTTTTCTTGGCAAATCGTTGCGGTTTCAGTAGAAGGTTGCTTGCACTCCTGGAGGATCTATTACCGCAAGAGAGCACCAGTTTCTGAGCTAGGTAACTCGGGGTGTTGTGGTGTATGGCCTTGTGCGTCATACATGCGATTTTTAGTTGAATTCTAAATCATTATGTGTGAGAGTGAGTGATTGTGAGAGTGGCTGTATGGATGAGTGTGCTTGTATCAGTGATTGTATAAGAGAGTAAGGATGTGTTAGTATCTGTATGAATAAGTGAGGTGGTGTGTGTATAACTGTATAGGTGAGTAAATGGGAGTGTGAATGATTCTTTGCATGATTGACTAGGTGTGTGAGTAACTCTATGGATGAGTGGCGATGTGTGAGTGTGTGTAGGTGTGTGAGTGCAAATGATAGTGCTGTATTGATGAGTGACTGCATGTATGAGTGACTGTATGGGTGAATGAGTGGACGCGTGTGTAGACCTAGGAATCAGTGAGTGGGTATGTAGTAACTGGTATTGGTGAGTCTATGGTTTTGAAAATGGTAGTCTGTACTTTAGAGTGGGTGTATCAAAGGTTATTTTAGGGTGTGTGGAGGTGCATCAGATTTTCACGTGGATGATGTCATCAGCGATGTCACTGACCATGTCATGAATGATATAATATGTGACGTCATCAGCAGTGCATTGGAGGGGCGTGAGTTATTGTTAGCTCAACTAACTATAACAGCCGAATTTCTCTGGTTTTGAATGAGTGAAATGTCCAACTAACTATAACGTCCCTGAAACCTATGTTTTTTTCAGTGAATTTCAAAGGTTTTTTAAATGCTAATTTCTAACTATGCCTACAGAGGTAGGACATGTCCAGAAAGACGAAGAAAAGTGCAGAAAGAAGTAAGAGAAATGCAGAAAGAACCAACCAAGGTGCAGAAGGAGGCCTTGTTTCAAAGTCATCCTGTGCCCCCAACTTTTTACTGACTGGTACTGGTGGTAACTGACTCTGCCTAACCAGGCCTAGAGCCAGTGCTATGCTAAAAGACACTTGGAATACTGTGAAAACACCTACATACACTAGGGAACACTATGCGTTGGGGTACCCCTGTGATTTGCATGACCTCCTCTGTAAGGCCCTAGTACATAATAGGGCAGGGGGATTAAAACTACCTCTAAGTCAGAGGTGCAGAAAGATACTTATTTAAGTAGTAGTCACGATTGCAGAGTGGTAGAGAAAGGGTGCTGGGCCTCCGACCAGTGCTCAGGAGTTCCGCTGCGTAGGACTTACAGGAAGTACCAGGAGGGCTTTTTTTTTTTTTTTTACACAGTGTTTTACATAGCGCGAACTTGACCCGAATCGGGTATCAGAGCGCTTTACATAGCACCAGTTGCATTACATGAGGACACATTCATTTTTAGGTCTCGGCCTGCACCAGCGCTTGCGCTGGTCTGGCCGAGAGTTTTAGTAAGCGGGTTTTGGAAGTGCAAACACCGGCTTTCGGCTGGCGACCAGCTTGAGTTCACGATGGCGTGCACGCGCAGCTGCCATCTGGGTTTCCTATCTCTTCCTCATTTCCTCGTCATGGCTCATTAACTCTCTGGACTCTGATGTTTCAATCGCAGCCGCAGCTCACATTACCAACTGAGGGCCCTGGACTACAGTCACATGAAAAACAACAGCGATTAGCATTGAAATGCAAGCTTTTTTTTGTCTAGTTAGAAATATTGCTTCGGTGGGTTGATTTCACCTTATATCGCTATTTGTTTTATATTGGGAGTCACAGCCTAATTACCAGTATTTTTGTCTCTCACAGTTTTTTTAAAAAATATTTATTCGCGCAAAGCACAAAGCTATATTTAAGGTTATTTTTTCCGCGTCACTTCTTCACTCTATTTAAACTCCACACCCCCCACTCTTATTGTCTCTCTCCTTCTCTCTCTCTCTCCCCTCTCTAATTCTCTCTCTACTTAATTAACTCTCCCCTCTCTATCTTTTTTAGCCTTTCATTCTCTCTCACCCCTTTATCTGTTTCTCTTTCAAACTCCTTCATTCACTCTCTCTCCCCCCTTCTTTCTCTCTCTATCCCGCTCCACTCTTTATTCTATGTACACCCTTTCGCTCTCTTTCTCTCTCACCACCCTCTCTAATTGGGCATTATATCTTCACTCTATCTCTCACTCGGCAAGACCACAGCATCACTCAGCGCAACCACAGCATCACTCAGCGCAACCACAGCATCAATCAGAGCCAGCACAGCATCAATCAGAGCCAGCACAGCATCACTCAGCACCAACACAACATCTCTCAACGCCATCACAGCATCACTCAGTGCAACCACAGCATCACTCAGTGCAACCACAGCATCACTCAGTGCAACCACGGCATCACTCAGTGCAACCACGGCATCACTCAGTGCAACCACAGCATCACTCAGTGCAACCACAGCATCACTCAGTGCAACCACAGCATCACTCAGTGCAACCACAGCATCACTCAGTGCAACCACAGCATCACTCAGTGCAACCACAGCATCACTCAGTGCAACCACAGCATCACTCAGTGCAACCACAGCATCACTCAGTGCAACCACAGCATCACTCAGTGCAACCACAGCATCACTCAGTGCAACCACAGCATCACTCAGTGCAACCACAGCATCACTCAGTGCAACCACAGCATCACTCAGTGCAACCACAGCATCACTCAGTGCAACCACAGCATCACTCAGTGCAACCACAGCATCACTCAGTGCAACCACAGCATCACTCAGTGCAACCACAGCATCACTCAGTGCAACCACAGCATCACGCAGTGCAACCACAGCATCACTCAGTGCAACCACAGCATCACTCAGTGCAACCACAGCATCACTCAGCGCAACCACAGCATCACTCAGCGCAACCGCCACAGCATCACTCAGCGCAACCGCCACAGCATCGCTCACCGCCAAGACAATATCACTCAGCACCACAGCAGTATCACTCAGCACCACAGCAGTATCACTCAGCACCACAGCAGTATCACTCAGCACCACAGCAGTATCACTCAGCACAACAGCAGTATCACTCAGTACCACAGCAGTATCACTCAGTACCACAGCAGTATCACTCAGCACCACAGCAGTATCACTCAGCACCACAGCAGTATCACTCAGCAACACCTGAGTATCATTCAGCATCACCTGAGTATCATTCAGCATCACCTCAGCATCACCTCAGCATCGTCTCCGCAACAGTCACCACCACCACCACCACCACCTCAGCATCACTCGGCACCACCTCAGCCTGCTCACGGAATCTGGCATCTGTTGATTCTCCCCTAGCGTCTGGCCGCTGCTAATGTTATAATACAAGTACTAGTTCCCAACCTTCACCCTCCAATTGTTTATGCCCCCTCAAAAAAAAAGCTTTAACAAACAACCATTGCAATAGGCAGAAACAAGTTGCCAGCATTGCAAGAACAAAAGAAAACTGAGAATTTTTTATTGCAAATACTTTTTTTAATATGGTTGTTCAGTTTTACATAATGCCTTCTTGGTCATATATAAAGTAACAAAAATGCTTCTGACACTTTTTTATTATAACTTTTCAGCATGCCGCACAGCAGCCACACTTCTCTACAGCACAGCTTGAAGACATTGGCAAAGTCAATAGCTCTGGCTAAACACTTATAAGGCCCCAAAGGCGAGACCTATTGGCTATGCCAATGCTTGTTTTTGTTGGGCACGGGGAGATTGTGATTTGCCCAGAATCACAGGATGTTCAGCGTCCTTGCCGAGACTCGAACCCAGTTCCCCAGATTCGAGGTCGACTGCCCTAGCCGTTAGGCCAACTCCTCTCCCCCTCAGGAGTAAAGTCCCCCATCCCGTAGTCTGCCACGAGGCGCGTTTGCAGAGTGGTGGAGAAAGGGGGGCATGGCCTCCGAAGACTTCTTAGCAATCCCACTGTGTGGGACTTACTGGAGGTAACAAGCGGGGTACTTGGCCCCCAAGGACATCCTCGGGGGGCCAACTACCCCTCCTATTACCTCCAGTAAGTACCCCACAGCAGGATTGCTAAGTTCTCATAACGGGCCACGCCCCCTTTGCCCACCACTCTGCAAACGCGCTCCCGGGCGCGCTCTTGGATGGGGATTGAAGTCCCCTTCGCTGCTGGGGGTCATTTAGGGGCCAACTAGCCTACCTCTTACCTCCAGTAAGCCCTACACAGTGGAATTGCTGAGAAGTGGACAAAGGCCATGCCCCCTTCCTCCACCACTCTGCAAACGCACCTCCTGGCGCGCTCTTGGTTGGGGGATGAAGTCCCCTTTCCTCCTGAGGGTCCCTGGGGGCCAACAAGCCCGCCTGTTACCTCCAGTAAGCCCCATACAGCTAGATTGCTGAGAGTGCTCAAAGGCCACACCTCCTTTTTACACAACTCTGCAAATGCGACTCGTGGTGCACTGCTGCTCGGGGGATGAAGTCCACTTGTGTCCTGAAATCCTCAGGACACAAGAGGACCTCATAGCCCCACCAGCAGTGCACCACGAGGCGCGTTTGCAGAGTGGTGTAAAAAGGGGCGTGGCCTCGGACCACCTCTCTACAATCCAGCTGTGTGGTGCTTACTGGAGGTACCTGGTGGGCTAGTTGGCCCCCAGGGACCCTCCGTATTCAAGGGGACTTAATTCCCCAACTTAGAATGCGCCAGGGGGCGCGTTTGCAGAGTCATGTAGCGAGGGGGCGGGGCCTCCGGCGAGTTGCCGGTTACTTTTTTCTTTTCTCTTTTTTTCTTATTTTATGGGAGGGGGGCTGCGTGGCCCCCCTTCCCTGGGCCACTTTTGACCCTGGGGACCCCATCCCCCAGGGCCTGGCAGCCTTTTTTTTTTTTTTTATTAAAATTTTTGGGGTGGGCCTCCCTCCAGAGACCAATTATGGCCCCGGGGACCCCATCCCCTGGGGTCTGGCCAGCCTTATTTTCATATAGTTTTTTTGGCAGAGGGACCGCGTGGCCCCCCTCCTCAGGCCAATTATGGCCCTTGGGACCCCATCCCCCGGGGCCAGCCTTTCCGTTTTTTTTTGTTTTTTTTGTTTCATTACAGGGGAGGGGGGCCACGCGGCCCCGGGGACCCCATCCCCCGGGGCCTGGACTTACCGTTGGGGACCGTGGGGGGAGCCCTAATGCCCCCACAGTCCTGCCGGTTCCCCGCCTCCTGCGGGAGCCGGCATTGCTTTTGCACACGGGGAGCTGCTGACATGCAGCTCCCCGTGTGCAAAAGCAATCTGCTTTGGTTTTTGGAAGCAAGAGCAGGTTTCCTGCTCTCGTGTCCAAAAACCAAAGCAGAGTTTGCTATGACAGGGCGGGAGCCGTGCTCCCGCCCTGCCATAGCTAACAGCAATGTCCCGGGGGTGGGCACCCCGGGACATTGCAGGAGCCGGCCCTGGGGGGTGGTGGTCCCCAGGGCCATCAAGGCCTCCTGGAGGGGGGCCGCATGGCCCCCCTCCCTCCATTTGTAAAGCCCCGGGGAGGTGGTGGTCCCCCGGGCAGGGGGTCCATAACGGACCCCCGATTTCGAATAATTAGTGCCCCGGGGAGGTGGTGGTCCCCGGGGCAGTGTGGGAGAAGCAGGAGCTCCCCCCACACCTATTTTCTATTAATTTAAGCCCTGGGGAGGTGGCGGTCCCCGGGGCTGCGGGGGCCACGTGCCCCCCCCCCCGGGCTTAATCAAATAAAGCCCTGGGGAGGTGGCGGTCCCCGGGGCTGCGGGGGGTCTACGTGCCCCCCTGGGCATAATCAAATAAAGCCCCGGGGAGGTGGTGGTCCCTGGGGCTGCGGGGGGCCGCATGCCCCCCGCATATAATTAGCATAGCCCCGGGGAGGTGGCGGTCCCCGGAGCTGCGGGGGCCCCCACAGGCCCCTGCTATTTAATTTTGGCATATATATATATATCCTACTGGCGGTCGCCAGTAGGTAGTTATAGTTAGGACCTATTATCCATAGGAAAAGCGTTTTTTGATTTGCCAATATCTTTGGCGCCGGTTGACGAATCTTCGCGAAATTTTCAAAACTAATGGCCCGCTCCGGTTAGCTCCTGTCTTGAAAGTTTGGGGGTGATTTGTCCAGCGGGGGCAGAGAAAAAAGGGGGTTCCAAAACGCGTTTTCTCCATGCTAATTTCCATAGGAAATTTTGGAACAGGCTACAGCCCGAACTGCTGAACGGAATTACACCAAATTTGACAAAAAGGTAGCTCTTGGTTCAGAAAGCGACCTTTTTTTAAATGGTGTAAATCCGTTCAGTAGTTGCTGAGAAATTCATTAAAAAAAAATATCGATATCTGAGCACCGAGGAGTCGCGACTCCTTCCGAGCACGAGCTGACTTCTGATTGGCTGCTAACACTCCAAACCAGGAAGTGTTGGCAGCCATCTTGTGACTCTGTAACTGAGTCACAAGAAATCAGTAGAAAAAAAGGTGAAAAACAAGAAAAGGGGGCAGGGTAGAAACACCCTGACCCCCTAGGCCTGCTCAAGGGGTCCCACAAGGAACCCCAGGGCCAAAGAAAGCTTTTTTTTTGTAAAATATCGGCCGAATTCGCGCTGGGTGCGCGAATCCGGCCGAGAAAACAAAAAAAAAAACGAAACGCGGTCTCCCGCGCTTTATTGTTAAGCCCCCTGGTGGGCCAGGTTCCGGGAGCAATGCGGAATTATATAGCGGGGACCGCCACCTCTCTGGGGCATAATGAAAATAAGGGAGGGGGTCTTGCGGGCCTCCCCAAGCCCCGGGGACCGCCACCTCCCTGGGGCAAAATGAAAATAAGGGAGGGAGTCTCGCGGGCCCCCCGGGGACCGCCACCTCCCCGGGGCTTTGTTGAAATTAGGGTGGGGGGCCTCGCGGCCCCCACCTCCCCGGGGCTTTGAAAATAATTAGTGGGGGGGGGCTCAAGCCCCCCCACACTGCCCCAGGGACCACCACCTCCCCGGGGCACTGTTTATTTAAATACGGGGGTCCGTTGTGGGCCCTGGGGTCCACCACCTCCACGGGGCTATCTTCACCTTGGGAGAGGGGCCACGCGGCCCCCCTCCTGGAGCCCTTGATGGCCCTGGGGACCGCCACCCCCAGGGCCGGCTCCTGCAATGTCCCGGGGTGCCCACCCCCAGGACATTGCTGTTTGCTATGGCAGGGCGGGAGCACGGCTCCCGTCCTGTCATAGCGAACCCTGCTTTGCCTTTTTGGAAGCGAGAGCAGGAAACCTGCTCTTGCTTCCAAAAACCAAAGCAGATTGCTTTTGGACAAGGGGAGCTGCATGTCAGCAGCTCCCCTTGACCGAAGGCAATGCCGGCTCCCGCAGGAGGTGGGGAGCCGGCAGGGACCGTGGATGGGGTCCCTGGGGCTGAAATCGGACTGGGGAGGGGGTCCCCGGGGCCATAATTGGCCTAAAGATGCCTAAAAATGTGCAGGCCCTGGGGAATGGGGTCCCCAGGGCCCAAAACATATTGAAAGAATGGGGGCCACACAGCCCCCCTTCAAATAAAAAACTAAAAAAAAAAAGCCGGCATCTCGCCGGAGGCCCCACCCCCTCCCTGCACCACTCTGCAAACGCGCCCCCTAGCGCGTTCTAAGTTGGGGATTTAAGTCCCCTTGAATACTCGGGGGCCAACTAGCCCACCAGTTACCTCCAGTAAGCGCCACACAACTGGATTGCAGAGAGGTGGTCCGAGGCCACGCCCCTTTTTACACCATTCTGCAAACGCGCCTCTTGGCGCACTGCTGGTGGGGCAGTGAGGTCCTCTTGTGTCCTGAGGACCTCAGGACACATGAGGACCTCATCCCCCCGAGCAGCAGTGCGCCAGGAGCCGCGTTTGCAGAGTGGTGTAAAAAGGGGGCGTGGCCTCGGACCACTCTCCGCAATCCAGCTGTGTGGGGCTTACTGGAGGTACCTGGTGGGCTAGTTGGCCCCCATGGACCCTCATGAGGAAAGGGGACTTAATCCCCCAACCAAGAGCGCGCCAGGAGGCGCGTTTGCAGAGTGGTGGAGAAAGGGGGCGTGGCCTGTGTCCACCTCTCAGCAATCCCAATGTGTGGGGCTTACTGGAGGTAAGAGGTAGGCTAGTTGGCCCCTAAGGACCCCCAGCAGTGAAGGGGACTTCAATCCCCATCAAAGAGTGCGCCAGGGAGCACGTTTGCAGAGTAGTGGGCAAAGGGGGCTTGGCCTGTTATGAGAACTTAGCAATCCTGCTGTGTGGTACTTACTGGAGGTAATAGGAGGGGTAGTTGGCCCCCAAGGATGTCCTTGGGGGCCAAGTACCCCTCTTGTTACCTCCAGTAAGTCCCACACAGTAGGATTGCTAAGACTTCTTCGGAGGCCATGCCCCCTTTCTCCACCACTCTGCAAACGCTCCTCCTGGCAGACTACGGGATGGGGGAAGAAGTCCACTTTACTCCTGAGGGACTTTGGGGGCCAAGAAGCCTTCCTGGTACCTCCTGTAAGTTCTACGCAGCGGAATTCTTGAGCGCTAGTCGGAGGCCCAGCACCCTTTCTCTACCACTCTGCAAACGCGACTACTAGTTGAAGTAGCATGTTTCTGACCTCTGACTTGGAGGTAGTTTTAATCCCCCTGCCCTATTATATACTAGGGCCTTACAGGGGAGGTCATGCCAATCACAGGGGTACCCCAACCCATAGTGTACCCTAGTGTATGTAGGTGTTTTCACTGTATTCTAAGTGTCTTTTAGCATAGCACTGGCTCTAGGCCTGGTTAGTCAGTCAGTTACCACCAGTGCCCGTCAGCAAAAAGTTGGGGGCAGAGGATGACTTTGCAACAAGGCCTCTTTCTGCACCTCTGTTGGTTCTTTCTGCATATCTTTTGCTTCTTTCTGCACCTTTCTTTGTCTTTCTGGACTTCTGTTGCCTCTTTCTGCATTTCTCTTGCTTCTTTCTGCGCCTTTCTTCCTCTTTCTGCACGTCCTACCTCTGTAGGCATAGTAAGAAATTAGCATTTTAAAAACCTTAGAAATTCACTGAAAAAACCATAGGTTTCACGGACGTTATAGTTAGAAATTAGCATTTAAAAAACCTTTGAAATTCACTGAAAAAACCATAGGTTTCAGGGACGTTATAGTTAGAAATTAGCATTTAAAAAACCTTAGAAATTCACTGAAAAAACCATAGGTTTATTTATTTTATTTATTT